>JALDNG010000048.1:575000-1175000 GCA_024349245.1 Neodontobutis hainanensis
TGCACTACAATTTATTTATAACAGTTTTGTATTTGTATCTTTGGATGTTCATTCTTTGGAAATAAATGCATGCTTTATCAGTGGGGTATAATTTATATTTTTTATATAACATAAGAGTTAAGAATCAAACAAATACAAATCTTGTGTGTATTCTCAAAAAAGTTAACCCGGGTCTGGAAGGGATAAAGCAAAAAGGCATGCCTCTGTATTTTGAGTTGTGATCAAACTGTGTTTGTTTATCACAGAGTTGGTAGTCAATGGGCGTCATGTTGCTCAGAAATCAATACAAAAGGTTGAGGGGTTCAGATGATCTTTTCTCAGTGGCACTAAGCTGGGCTCTCATCTCCACTGCCTTCATCTGAAAATAAACAATGGCATTAGCTTCAATTATATGTTTGATAAGTCTTTAAGCCTTAGTTGAGTAATGGGAACAAAAATACTAAATAAAACTAACAGTGGAAGATAAATTTAAATGCTGAAGAATAGGTGCTACTTTTCTTAAGTCAAGCGGTGCTAAAATCTTAATGATGTCTTTGTCAGTGTGTCCTAAATTCCTCACACCCAGATCTCATTAATGAACTTGTCTCTTCACACGTGTCATCACTGTTCAGTGTGGATGCTGTGTGTGTGTACTGTCTGCACCAGAGAGAGTGAAAAGAAACAGGAATTTGGTTCAAAGCGGAGTGTATTTTATGTAACGCAGTAGATCAGAGAACAGAGCATGACCTATTTTTAGGGCTCCGCGGAGACAATGTTTCTGTTCGTGCACTGGAAACCATGACTCCTGCTCTTGGTAAACACTACAAACCTTCAGAAAGGTTGAACCATAGACTTGTAGAGGACTGACAAATGGCCTCTGCAGACAAATCTCCTGTTGTATTAGGACATTGTGTGATGCTTTATGGGATGTCATTTTTGGATTTATGTCATTTAAATTTTGCATATTTTAATGTAATAGTCACTTGTGTGTGTGAAATGAATTTACCACCGTTAGTGTCACTGAAATGCAAAAAAACACTATTTATATATGATCAGTGTCCCTAGGAGACCAAAGCCAAGAAATTCAGATGTACCTTAGTTAACATAAAATGTTAAAATATTTATAAGATATAGATATTAAGATAATAAAATATTAGTTCAGTGCATGTCCTTGTAATAATAACATATCAAAAAAAGACCTTTAACTGCGACTGAATGTATGGATTTTTCAGGGTTTTCTCGGCAATGTCACGATGCCATGGTCACAGTCACTAACAAAACATTTACACTAAACACAGTAAGTAAACTTTATCTAATAGATAAAAATATTATAAACTGTCCCAGTAAAGTGGTGTGCCACAGACTGAATTCACATCACTACTCGCAGTTATCATTATGTACAATAAAGTATAATTATAATCCCGTCACTTGTGCAGTGGTGCAAACAGAAGTACAGGCAGTGTAGGTGTATTGTAAACTAAATCATACACTTGCACTAGAATGCATTGATGTAGCCAGTCAAGTACAATATCCCGCACTATAGAAACACATCTTCCGACTTGATCACCCCAATATTTTATCCTATATTCATGGACTTATTTACCTTGTGTTTTATTATGCAGTAGGCAGCTTTGAATACAGCAAATGTTCTTGCAGAATAACAGATAGGGACTGTGAAACTGTGCCTCGTGAAATGCATAGTTTTTATTTATCATCTTTCCACATTTCTATCCCACCACCTCTTCATCACTGTCCTTCTCCTCCTTCACTTCCTCACTTCCTTCAGTTACATAAAGTGGTATTAAGGCCTGGCTGTGTGGGCCGCTCAGTGAAGGAGGGCCTTGCCACTTTTTGAGACTATCATTCACTAAGGAACCTCTACATTCGGCAGCCTGAGTAAACTTACAAGTGTGAGACTATTTATGAGCCAACCACATATTAACGTCACAGTCCTTCTAGAAGTAACGTAAGGGACTCAGTCGAATACCTTCAAATCAATATTAAACCAAACGAGTGCTCGGTTCTGCTTCTGCCAAATAATGGGCACCTGCCAATTGACTTGTTAACTAAGCTTAAGTTTAATTCTTAGTTAGCACAAAAATAGAACGTAACAAAGTAATAATAGGTCTGTTAGAAGTATGTTTGCCTGATTTTATAGAAAGTTACAGAAAGATACCATGGCCTGTCTGTTTTTTTGTCTGACGCTTTACTTTTGCCAAAGGCTTATTTAGACTACTGACTGTGGTGTTAAGGCCGATACATACTCCGCAAGAAGAAGAACAAAGTGACCAGGACTTTCCATACTTCACGAGAAACTCAAGCGCAGAACTCTTCATTTTTCTGAATTAACCACGCCCACTTCAGATTTCTGACCAATCACACAATAGTTCTCGGACACCCACAAGAAAATAATTCTGCTCAGACGATGTGTCAAGAACAAGCTGCAAGAACTCCAACACCAGGGCTGAAAGAACAAAATGACATCATTTTGTTATTGCCACCTCAAGAACAAGAACACATTTAGTAGTAGAGTAGTTATTGGCCTTTACACCAACAGACTTGGATGTATGCTCTATCTGATAAGATTGGTGAAACCCTCTACTTTAACTTCCGCACTGGTTGCCTGCATATACAGCCATCTCAAGTTAAAGCACACACACCACCACTCGCTCTGGTCAGGAATTGACTTTTAATTTGTGAAGGAAGGCCATTTCTTTGTAGCATTAGTGTCATATTATGCGCATAACAGACGCGCAGATGTGGATAACTGATAGCTAAATGAGAACTTCTGGTTTGAAAATCTGTCTGTGGCTATCTCATTGAGACACTGTCCAGGCCTAGATGAAGACACACTGTTGCTATATAACCTGGATGAATTGGATTATTATCAGCATTTAACAGATGAAGAACATCCTTCATACTAATATCTGAGCTGTCACATTGGGACCATCCAGGGGTGGCACTAACTCACTGCAGATCAGCTTACACCTAATGGCACACCCACTTCAGCTTTAAGCCCACCAAAATCAACAACAGGGCTTTCAGTTTTTAGTATGCATCAGAGTTTGTTCAGCTGTTAAGTCAGACTTTTACACCAAAGTCATTCACAAAGTTGTTTTTAGGATAATTTTTATTTCTTTATGCCTTTGGTAATTAATTTTTCTTCAGCACTTTGCTGCAGAGCAAAATCAATCAGCGCATCATGAGTCATCACACAAATTCATGCAAAATCATTCACAGCAAAATGACGAAGTGGCAAGCATCTAACATTCCTTGTTGTCACTGTAGGCTAATAGTGCTCTCGTTCTGTCCTTCTCAGCCTTCCTTCAAGCCCTGTTCATGACCCAGAAAAAGTTTTCACAACAGCAACGAGTACTGCTTGTCCATTTGCCCTTGTGCGGGATTGACAATCGGCCTTTTTGAAATGCCTTAGTTCTTTTGCCATCTAAATACAATTGCTTTGATTGGATGAAAAAAAGTATTAGTTAATGCCATAGTTTAGAAGGGGCCAGAAGACTTACTTGTCTTGGCAACAATTTAAACACCTGCTATAGGACTGTGCACTGTGATACTGTGTTTGAAGTTGGATCTACAATAGATCCTATGTCTTTAGCCCTAGCCCAGAGAACATCACTTGCTCAGAATTGCCACCCTCAAGCTTTTACAGTAATAATACATACTTGCAATGTAATTAGGGAACATGTGATGTTGTCAGTTCTGGTGAATACTATGCAGTAACATTAGATTGTACATAAATATGGCTTACACCAATATGTCAAGTCAAGAATCTCATGAAAAAGAGGTCTTGAGCTCAATAATCCATCCAGAAATTAAAGTGCGTCTTTGCAACAGTAGACAAGTATGTATATAGACAATCCATTTTACTGTGCCATAGTTCTGTAACTCAGACAAATTGAGACTGTATTTTACATTGTTTGTTTTTTGTTTTTTTTTCCATATGGAACCTGAAGAGATTATAGACCGTTGTGTTTTATATGTTTAGCAGAATGCAAAGGGTCAGAGTGGATTAAATAGCTGAGCACAGCAACCTACTGTATCCAGAGTAGAGAGTGGAAGCCAACGGGATGGATTACAGAAGTGCTGAACAAATCATTGCTGAAAATGGAGAGGGAAGAATCAAAAGGAAATTACAAATTAGTTTTGAACTGATCCTTTTTAACATTTACATTGTTTTGACTAGTGTAAAATGTCCCAGAAGTCATGCTGCTTGAATCTTGGATGAATCATGGTGAATCTTGGACATCATCATAAAGATTGCCATTTTTCTGCCTCAGCGACCAATCATTACCACTTAATTCTTCATGGTGTAATTAAACAACTTTCTGTCACTGACACAACTTATAATTGGTTTAAAATATTTTGCAATAGTTTTGTAGAAAATTTCCCCCAAAAGAAAAAAAAAACTTTGACGTGTATGGACAAAACCTGGCCTGTCTTTCTAATAAGCAGATAAGCGTTACACTGGGACTGGCTTAATTACTGATTCTTGGCTGACCTTGCTTTCTGAACTTTGCTTTAGAGCATTAATTGCGGCTCATCAATTTCTATGTTAATGAACACTAGGGGCGATGGGGAGGAGACAATTGTTTTCTGACAAAGTTGACATTCCCCAAAAGGAGTATGTGATTAAAAGGCTGTTAAGTAACCTTGTGTTAAAGGAAGTAAAACAAATGACTAATGCATTTTACATGATGCAATTTCATTTCCTATTTCTATTATTTGGGTCCAGTTCATCTTTTTTTTTCTTTAAAGTTGCCTTTTTAATGTTCTATACAGTCATTTACTATTCTCTGGTTCTTTGCTGCGTATTTGTCTTTTCAAAATAAAACCTCAGCTCTACAATGTATTTTTCATCAGTCCAACTGCTCTAGGAATTCTTTTTTTCCTACCTTCTCTTTCTATGCATTCTTTTGGAAAAAGCTGATCCTGCGCCAGTCTTTTGATTAAAATGGAAAACCTCAACTGGGAATAATCAGGAAGGCCCCATGACAACTGGATGGAAGCTCTTGATTGGCTGCTTGATGTATAATTCAAGGTTGGACGGTGGGCTGTAATGAGACTGACTAATGATGTTGATGAGTGCATGATAACTTCATAACGCACATTCTGATGTCTTTTGTAAGGTCGTTAACAGGAGTAACACATATTTGCATAAATACAGTTCATGCAGTAAATTTCTTTCAAGCATTTATAATTCTGTTTGTTTTACCTAAAATAACCACTGGCCATTTATTTCTCTTTTTAATTCTTTAAAAGCCTTTTGCATAATTCCAAGATTATTTGTTGTTGTTCTGTTGAGGAAATAATCTTGTTCTCTGTTAAAATATTTAAAAAAGTTTCAAAATTCCAACTGCACGCGGTAAATGTTATTCTTAAAAAAATCCCAGGACCAAGCAAAATAACAAGCCAGTGAAAATTCACAACATAAAATATAAAAACTGTGTAAAACTACTGCTAGGAACTTACTGTTACAAATAACACAGTTTAAGACGGCACACTAAGCACATTGGTACAATCCATTCACTATGGTGAAGAATATCTATACATCCTATGAGATAATAAAAACGGTGATGTATCCAAGCATCCCTGAAGCATTAGATTGCTTGTTTGTGTGAGCATTTTATTCGTTTTTGTTGTGTCTGATGTATATGTTGGCAGTGATGCAGAGAGAAGGGTTGGCATTATGAGAAAGCATTTTGACAAATGATCCCGCAAACTGCCAATAAAGTGGTTCTTGTGCTCAGGTTTGGATTTGGATTGTGTGCTTGGATTGTGGCTGGTTGTGTTGTGTGGGCACAGATGTTTACGCCAGATGAGCAGGGTAAATGGCATCATCTCTACAATTACAGGAAGGTCAGGACCTGCTGTCACGGCAACCGCTTGGCATGCGTTTGGAAACCGCTTGGCACCATCAACCTGCAGATTTCATAGACCTGCAATTAGGCAATGGGCATGTATCATTCAGCACACTCTGTGAAACATCTGCTTGTCTGAGGCTGGTGTGTGTAAAAACCAGTGAATGTTAATGTGTGTATCACAGTAAGATGGATTACAGCAAAGATAAACAAATGACAGGCAAAAAGAAAACAGACACCAAGATGAATGTTGTTAGTCTGGAAAACACATTTATTAGCTGGAATGTGAGACTACAAAGAAACTACAACAAAGAAACGCAAAGGTACAAAGTGCATCTTATTTCTCCTGTTTTCATCTCCCATCTTTGTCTCAGTGTTCATGGTCAAGATGTGCAACAAGTATCTGTCATGTTTGTTTTATAAAGTAAATCCTTAGATTTAAGGAGTTTCTTAATGCTAATTAGTTTTTTAAGGCTAAAAAAAAAAGCTCTCGCAAAAGCTGCTTCATTCTATTTTTTACTGTAATAGTTTATCTTTTGTAAATGCCATAATGTTTACTTGTATTAAAGTTGATTTGGGATTTTACTGGAAAGCCAAATGTCTTTGTCTTTATAAAATAAATATAGCTCCATATGATACTCCTGAGGAAAAGATGTCCTATTGCTCCAAACTCATTTTTCCTAATTACTTTCTTCACTTAATTTCCAGTCTCCGCTATGGAAGCTTGTTTCCGCCACTGAATAAAAAATATATATATAATAATTCCGACTTTTTATCTCACAATTCTGACTTTTTTTCTCACAATTGCGAGATATAAAGTCACAATTCTGAGAAAAAAAAGGCAGAATTGCAAGTTTAAATCTCACAATTCGGACTTTTTTTCTCACAATTGCGACTTTATATCTCGCAATTGCGAGTTTATATATCAGAATTGTGACTTTATATCTCGCATTGTGAGAAAAAAAGTCAGAATTGTGAGATAAAATGTCGGAATTATTATATATATTTTTTTTATTCAGTGGCGGAAACAAGCTTCCATACTCCTCTGATGGGACACAAGACAAAGACACAACCTAGACACAAGGGAAGGGTGCAAGTGCAAAGCAAGGGTGCAAATAAAAGCATGAAAGACCTCTTGTGTTGATTTGCTCTTGCTACAAACAGCTTGTCACCAGCCAGAACTTTGTGTGCCAGCGAGGAGCTCAAGCCAGAGAAGAATTCACTGTGGAGTAGTTGCGGTCACTTGAAGAAAGTCTCCTAATCATAATATTTTATGATTTGTTTACTTCAGTCCAAAATCTAGATGTTTTAGCTCAACGAATAGTTATTTGAATTATTCTGATTGAATTCAGACTGAGATGTTCACATGTATTTTAAATGTCAGGGTGACAGGACTATCCATAACATGCCTCATTAACAACACTTCCATAACTTATCCTATTGTACATTCTACACATCAATAATAAAATTTAAAATGCTGTTTCTATGTGGAACTGCTACAGTGTTGGCTTGTCACAGAAGCTGATGTGCCGATTACTGAACAGAAGGAGCCTGGATGGACACCACAGCACTGCAGCAGTAAAAACAAAACATGAGTGGGAGGGAGATGTGATCTGGAAGCAGTTTCTATGGCATTGCTCACTAATATATCCAATTCAAAATATCCACTGTCTATTCAGAGTGACTGAGTGAGTTTTTATTTTTTTTTTTGAAAAAGAAGAAGAAGAGGAGGACTTAGTCAGAGCTGTAGCCTATAGAACTGGTATACTTTGGACATAATAGTCATATCCTCAGTGCTTATAATTCTTCTCCTCAACATAGTGATACAAAAGCATGTGCATTGTGTGTATTCATTCACTGTTTTCTGACGTCTTTTCATCTTTGCTGTGGACATGTAGGATAAATCCTTTTATCTTTTTATTCCCAAAATGGTTTCGTCCTTTACCTGTGCAGATATGAAAATATGCATGTTCCAAAACACAAACTCATTGTTCTCCCAACAGTGAAAAAGATATCTCCTTAATAGTCATTGTGCCTAATGTTGCAAGAAAGCCACAATATAAAAGTCTCTTGCCCCCCATGCTCTAAAACAATGGTGGGCAATCTTAGGACTGGGGGCCACATGTGGCTCGTTAGGCTGTTTAATCTGGCCCGCCAAGCATTTACCTAATTTTTCTTCAATATTCGGCAGTGATCAGTTGATTCCACTACACAACATGCTCCAAACAGAAACAACCTTTCCTTAAGCTTTCATCAATACTCTCAGCAAGAGACAGTTTTCACTAGTTTTAGAGCAAACTGTAAAGAGTGGATCTGAAACTGAGGAGGTGCAGATGGGACTGTGGCGTTGTTCACTGTGTTGTTCCGTCCCTCCACCAGAGTCCAATGCTCCAATGTGGCCCTTGGGGAAAAATAATTGCCTACCCCTGCTCTAAAAGGTAAAGTCAAATCCATATTCTGAATAACTACCTGTGTGAGCTAGACACACAAAAATCTCCCTCTCTTGAACAAGAAGTAAAACGGTTGTGATCTACATGGAAACAATTAGCCTTTTAGGTTTTTAGTCAAAGTAACGTGCTAAGAATAATGTGTGTCTAAATATCCATAACCTAAAAAGTGCCTTTTTTGTTGTAAAATGCTTTACTTCACATTGTTTTGGAACAACAACTTAAAAATTTTATCATATGCTGATCTCTCCTTTGAGAAACAGTCTGTATGTACTTGGACTGGCACTGATACATGATGCTGATATAATAGAGGGTTGTGCTCTAACTGTGTGTTCTATATGGAATAAGAATCATTTGTTGGCACATGTGACAAGACTTATTTTGACTGTGATGGTATTGTTACAACAAAACAAACATTCAACACAAAAAATGTCCTTATTTTAGGTGTCCCTTTGTTTCCAAAACAGTTTGTTGAAACTTCTCATTGGTCCTGTTAGAACATGATGGTTTAATTGTATTAATATTAAAGCTGCATGATTTGCCAGGTTCTTGAATTATTGGATGAAGTTCACAGAAGCCCATAAAGCTCAAGATGCAGAAGCAGATGTTGTTTCAGAAGAGAATACAAATTAACCCTGTCATACGAATACATGTCTTAGTTCTATTAATTTGTCTGGCTTTCTGTGGGACTAAAAGTAAATAGTCTAATCATATTCTGATATTTAGCCATCTAAAACACATCTTGCCCTGACACTTGGACCGATACATTGATCAGATACATTTGTCCTAATTTTGTGATATGGCTTTAATATTTCATTGAGCTTTCTGGGACCACCATTCGCTTATTCGACATTGCCACGTCGTTATGAACTTCTCCTCACACCGGGGCCATCGCGGTGTGTAGATATGAACAGAATATAGCAGTCCTTTCCTCTCATTCTTTTCTCTGAGCGTTTACTTGAGTTATATGCGTCTGCTGGAATTTCTCTCCCCCTCCGCCTCCCTTTCATGGCCTAATCGATTGGTGCAGATACGGCATGTGTTAGGACCAGCAGAGGACGGTGTGTGGTGCACTAGGACCAGGGAGAGAGGAAGAAACAGGGGGGAGAAAGAGATACTGCGCGTCGTGTGCATTTGCAACTACGGAGCGGAGCAGTGGAGGAAACCCCACGTCGGATCTGGCCATTATATCCATACATTTCTTTTCGCCGTCTCCACGGCGGCGAGGATACGCTCCAACAAGAGCGCCTGGGATGGTCCAGCGCACCGGCCAGGATTCGGATTTGAGCGTAAAAGTCGTCTGTCACAATTTTTGGTCCATCATTTGATAGTGGTACCCCACTCTCTTCTTAAACACATGTCTGTATTTAACGCTTCTAGTTGTGCTTTTTATCTTTTTATTCATCATTTGTTTCGTTTCAAGCGCGCAAGTGACATCTGCCTTGGAGAGACCTTGGTGCACTTCTGTTACATTCCGTTTGGATTTTAAACCGGACCGTTGGGCTTGAATGGGTGATGCCACTAAATTACAGTCTATTAGTGGCTCGTTTTACCACAAGGTGTTCTGCTTATTAGTGACCTGGAGCTGTGATGTCCAAAGCCTTCCTCACTGACTGACAAACTACGTTTTTTGGAATCGAGTTGAAGGTAGGACAGTTTTGTATCTTTGTTGACATTTTTTGCGCGCATGTTTTGACAAAGTTCACCCATATTGGTTAAATTAACCTATTGGCTATTCATTGGATTGTATTTGAGGTTTCAGAAGCCAGGTTTGTGGGCAGCTTAAAGGTAGAGAAGTTATAAGATGATAGCGTGAATGAGATTTTGTCAGCTGGAAACCTAGGAAATCAAATTAATTGGCGTGGTTTTGTGTGTTGTATCATATTTGATATTTGCACATGAGCGCAATCCTTGTGAAAGCTGGAGAAGCCCTCTGCAGTGCAGTCTCTCTCACACACATACACACACGCACCAAGCCGCTGGGCTCACTGGAGCTCACTAAGGAGAGGATTTAGATAAAGGTGCAAACCAAGCGGTAGCTCTCCCTGAAGGCAGGCTGCCAGTATAAGCCTTATTATGCGCACGATCCCGCCTTTATACTCGCAATATAGGCTACTGCTTGTACCAAGGCAACGATTTAACACCGGCTACAATACTACAATGTTTTAATGGTTGTGCCACAGTAACTTCTCCCTATCTTTCAGCGTTTTCGTGTAGCGCTCACACTTAATGTTTTGATGTGACAGTCACGTTATCATCACCCTGTTTCCTCATATGTTTAACTCCACTACAGTGACACATGTGGACGTCATGTATGTGGATACTGTACTGTAGTAGTCTCCCACGGGAGCGCGCAGCGCGTTCTCTTGGGCGGAACTGTGCTGAATGCCGACGCAGGAATCCAACTGAATGAACTAATGAGATGTGAGGTGCTAACACCCGAAACCATTTTCTAATTTTATGTCTGAATGGCTGTGCTACAAGCCAACGGTAGTTTTTAGAAGCGGCTGTTGACTGTCTGTGGGTTTAAACATGCGCAGAAATCTCCCATTACAACACAGTTTAACTATATGTACTGGTCCTGTCTTTTTGGTTGGTGTGCATTTAGAAACACACGCGCTCTGCCGGTCAAAGCGGTGTTTTTTGTCAGGTGACCTATATCCCTCGGTTCTGGCAGGGACGACATGCCAGAGGCCAGCTGGAGGTGAGCCACTTCCCCAGTTCACGTTGTTAACCAGCCACAATGAAGTCCATGCCTAGAGCTACGCGTCGTGAGTCGTTTGTTCGGTAGAGTTCGGATTAACTCGTGCCAGAGTTAATGAGTCGTCAGATGCGCGATGACAGGAGCTGTCCGTGGTGCTGAAACGCACTGCTCCTTTCGTTAACTCCCACGAGCCTGTCATCCTGAACTTATAGCATTATGAGTGAATTCATCATTGATTTCTGTTCTGCATTTTAATCATGGTAAATCATTTATGAAGAAAGTAAGACAGTCTACAGATGGACCAGTGATTGCATCCATTGATTACACCACCATAAATATTAGGCTTCTTTACTTTACTTAATATAGTGACACTATTATTAGTTACTTTCTCAGGAATGTTGTCTAATACTTTGATATTAGAATTTGGTTGGTTAAACTCATGATTGGGATAATAATTACACTGCACACAGCACTTACTGTGTGCAGTAAGTGCTGTGTGCAGACACTTATAGAATCATGTAAAAAACAGATTACCCCTGTTGGAGCTATAGGCCACTGTCTACATGCTTTTCTCTGGCCACTGAGCACAAAGCTGTCCACCGTAACACTATAAATCATCTGCTTTGTGTGTTTCAGTCAAGGGACTTGCTGCTGGAGTGTGTCTGCTTGTATCCTTTGTTGGTGATGAATGATAAGTGTGTTTTCTCCTTCCACTGATTAAATTAGGCCACCCCTCAGACCCCTTGCTTTCCCAAGAAGAACTCTAGGGCGATCCTGCGGCGAAGTGTATCAATAAACGGGTGGATGGAGTGTAAGTGGTGGTGTTGCTGTGGGCCGACAGCCGGTGCTGAGGCAGGGGGACATGCTTAGGGAAAGTCCTGCTGATCACACAGCAGATTTGGAGCCCTCAGTGCTAGCGTCTGTCTGTTCCTGCCGTGGGGGGAGAGAGAGGCAGGCCCACAGTTGACCCAGAACTGCACACTGGGTAGACTCCAGCTTCATTGTGCCACTAAATCTAGCTCAGTGTTGTATTATGAAGGGCTTGTCAGATCAACCTGGATCTGTGCATCACTGGCTTTTATCTGATGCTGACCGACATGGCATGGCATTTTGATGGCTTTGTTTTGAAGGCTGCTTGCTTTGACGCAGACCCCCATGAGGCCACTGGCAGCTGAGCTCCCACTGTGGCAGATTGATATTTGTAATTTAAGGGAAGCTGTCACACAGCATCCTCCAGATGGAAAGAGCCGCAGAGGCATGCAGTCGATTAAACACGGTTTGTTTAGAAATAATAATTTTGATGTGGGAGCTGAGGATTCATTGGAGGCATATTGGCTTAAGGGTTCAAAATGTTCAATTATGCACAGATGCATACAGTCATATAATAATAACATGGAACAGAATTCAGTGCAGCATTTGGGAATGAAAGCTTTTAGCCTGTCTGTCATCTGATGGAGATTCAGTGATCAGTCCTGGTCAGTGATTTGTGTCCTATGTGCAAATAGGTGGAGGGCAGGTTGATGGACAGCTAATTTATTATTTTTCTCTCAATCATATTGTTTTGATCATGCTCCTAGTAATTGATATTTTGAGAAGGGGCATGTTTATAAAGACCATCTCCTCCTTGTCACATTGATTGACAATAAAAGAGCAATAAGCAGCAGCACTGACGGGACACAGCTTGATTAACTGCCTTCAGAAGGCTCTAACAAGTGCAATAAATCAGGTTTCCATTTGATAAATTAGGACAATTGTATTTAGATGACCTGGAAACCTCCAACCTCTTAAGTCCTGTAACAATACTGTATTAAATAATAAGATCAATTAGTGAAACTATCTCGGCATAATCCCGGACTCTGAGACTCTTTCCATATGAACCTACTGTGTGGATAGTTCATTGTGTTTGCTGCTGGGGAAGGCTTAAATAAATATGGTCAGCTCATGTTCTAATTCAGTATTTCTGTCTTCTTGCATCTTTCTTGTTGTAAAAAAGAGAGTGGGCCCCAACAGCTGTAATGGAATCATTCTCTCAGCTGTCACTTTGAATAGGTTCACTTCAAATTCTGGCTGTGACCCACGGGCAATGTGCAAGGGATGACATATAAATATTTCCATCGCCATATGGTTAAAAAGAGGCTGAATTCTTAAAAGAGAGAAATGGGGCAATTGTTCTTAGTGGCCGGGGCAGAGTAAAAGAAAACATTTTTTTTTTTACAGCATTAAATTTCAGCCCTGCAACTTGGCCATTGCCCAGGGTGTAGCAGCAGCCTCAGGCCCAAAGTTGCTGGGATAGGTTCCAGTCACCGCAAAATGGACTAAGCGGAAGAAAGTGAAAGAATGAATGAATTTCTTCTAAAAGTGCCTTTTATAGATAAGTACTGGTCCTCTCTCATCACAGGTGTATTCATGTGCACTGTAGTAAAAATAGTGCAATACTAGCAGAGTTAGGACTTTTTCCTCAATCTTTTGTTACTTGGCTCGTCGTCTCATCTCTAAAAGGTATTCAGATTGCTCTGGCTTTAAACTGGATAAAAGGGGGAGAACAGAAAGCAGAGAAGGGTCATGAAAGAACCACCGAGCTAAACAGTCAGAGTGACAGAGTAGTGTGGAAAAGATAAAAAGGTGTTTCAACTGTTTCCTGAAGCTAAAACGCTCAGGTCTGTTATTTTGTCAGTTGCAGTGATCTCTGTTGTGGTGCAATGAGTTCCTGCTTTACTGTTTTGTAGAGCTGTTTCTAATGTAGTTTGAAATTTAAAGTATGTAATATTTTCTCAAATGATGGATGCAGATTAATAAATATTAAAATAAATCTTGATTATATTAATTTTAAACATATTCAACATCTTATAAAGATCACAGGCGCCAATCTGGGACTATACACAAAGGAAATGGTTTAAATTGTATGGTTATGTTTGGGCTACACTATGTTCTTGGCTTGTGTAAATAGTGCGTGTGTGTGTGTATGCCTGATCTCTGACACTCACAGGCCTGGTCAGGCCTGCACCTGACTCCAGCTGTGACCTGGCTCTTCTCTTTGTCCTGCAGTTGCTGGCATGCACCCATTCCTCCTGCCACCCCCCCTCTTCCATCCTATCCTCCCTTTTCCCAACCTCCATCCACACACCAGGGCAGTTCAGCCTGACCAGGTTCTGCTTGGAGGAACTGGACATTTCCCAGTATGACTCCACATTTCTGGTTTGATCCAAAATGCTCAAATGACACTAAAGTCTGGGCCAAATAGCATGGTGTGGACACCCACCGTCATATTACGAGATTACATGTCAGGTGTGTGCCCTCTTTTGATCACATTTTTTGAAATTCACACATAAATACTTTTTTAAAAAAAAAACCTTATTGAAAACATTAAGATCAATTTAAGAGTTCATAAACACA
The DNA here is from genome assembly GCA_024349245.1 of Neodontobutis hainanensis. Taxonomy (NCBI): domain Eukaryota; kingdom Metazoa; phylum Chordata; class Actinopteri; order Gobiiformes; family Odontobutidae; genus Neodontobutis; species Neodontobutis hainanensis. The sequence goes on from JALDNG010000048.1 coordinate 589,400, forward strand.
TTGGAGACATTGTTCCATATTTTTAAAGTTTTACAATATAGAAAAAAACTTAAGATTTAATTTGCATAAATTTTTTGGGGGGCAAATGTAAACTTTACAAAATAAAAACACACATTCAAAAAAACTGTCAAACATTTTTAAAAGCAGTTATATGCTCATATATGTCTGAATGGACAGACTAAATTAGTGCAAAGAATATGACTCCATTGCAAGGCAGAAATTTGCTCAATATTAACTTAACTAAAACTTAGGCCTTCCATAACCCCCTTAAGGCCTAATCTGTAAGCGATCTGTCACTTTTTTAGCCACTGGTTAAAACTTTAGCTTGCTTCAGTAACGATTGCTGTATAGGAGAACACACTCCAACTTACTGTCCCACAGTTGTTTCTGCTCACTAAAAAGCCCATAATGAGACTTCATCTGGGGTAACGCTACTGTTCCCTGCAGGGCCTTTTCCCGTCTCTAAGACCCTCAGCAGCTGCTCAGTACAACCAATGCCGCGGTGGTTGAAGAACAATCAATAATGCTGTGGGTTTCTTTCAGTTTGTGTGTAAACGTGTGTGTGTTCTGAGGTTTGCGATACAGTTCGGACAGTTAAAGTGTGGCTATGTTCCAACCACAGGAGTATTATTGATATATGAATATAAGCCACCATATCTCTGTAGTTTCTAAACACATCCAAATGGTTTTAATTAAAATATAGGGTTAAAATGCAGTAGTGGTTTTACAGTTATAATGTAACTATTAAAATGTTTTAAGCTGAGGTATTTGTTTTTAACATTACTGCAATTAACAGAAACAATATATTGTTCAAATGACAAGTAACTATAATTTCTTTCACTGTAAATTATTTATGTGCTTTTGAAAAAGACGGTACATGCCCTGGGTTTTCTCCTCAGAGAGAAGTGTATTAATCTATACATGTGTGCTGTCTGTTATAGCACAGTCTGTGCAGTGTCCTAATTGGTCCTTGTTTTTGTGAGACAAATTGTGTCTCAGTGGAGTGCACATGAGAGGCCGTGGATGGAAAGCTGAAGGTCAATGAAACATGCTTATGGACTGTACTTCATACACAAGAGAGCACAGCCCAGTGATGGTGTAAACAAAAGCACATGTTAAATTAAATATTTATTACTTCCCATTGTGCATTCATCCCAATTCACTGGAGAGTGTGTGCACAAACTTTTGGTTGGCTGCAGCTATTGTTTGGTAACACCCACAGGTTGCTCTCATTGGTCCAGGTTACAAAAAAGCCCATATATCTTTCTGGGCCACAAGTGACAGGAGTTTTGGCTCCTTCTTTGTTGTGAAGAGAGGAGTTTTCCACTTCTTTGCAGCTCTGTTACACTGATATACAGTTATAGCTTCACTTTGGTAAGTTGCCATTGTTTTGTATTGTTGCAGTGCATGTTGTAAAGAGCGGAGTGTTTTGTCGCTTGAGATCTTAATGAGGAACTTTATTGCCACCGTTTTCAGGGTGTGACTTGCATTGCTGGCTCACTTAATTTTCTCTATATCACTCAAAGCACTTTTTACAGTTTAAGAGCCAAAGCCATCACTGCTGGGTGAATTGTCAGAATGGCCATAAAGTTCTTGGGCGTACTGTTAAATTCCAGGAAAAATTTTGTATTAAGGAGGAATGAGACCTTTTGCTTAATTGGTTTTATTGGCTTTAGAAGAGGGTCAAACAACAGGCCATTAAAAAAGGAACAATGTCTTTCAGTTAAAACACTTTATAGTTGTCCTTGTTCTAATTTGTTCAGCCATAATCCACATATTGGCATCTACGCTTAAACAGTAGCATATGGCTTACTCAAGCTAACATAAAGCAGCTGCAATGTGAAAGATAGCATAAAGAAGCTGATTAAGAAACAACTGAGAAACAACTGTACTCATGATAGAGGGCTTTAAATACTATTTGCTTTGTGAAAATGATAAAACAACAGCAGCTTGTACCAGACTGTGCTGCATCCTACCAAAACCATACTTGCAGCTTGGTCTTGTATTATATCCAGTATCTTTTGTATCTGTGGTAACCTTTTGTAACACCCTCTTTTCTTGCGCTTTCCTCTCCATTTCTTCCAGTTCTCTCTATTCCCAGCCTGTCCCCAGTCAAGCAGAGAATCGATTTTTAAACAGGCAAGACTCTGGGGACTGAGCAGAGGACCATTATTGGCCTCATTTAGGCTCCAGTGCCACCACGATGGCTTCTCTAGACAATAGAATAGACTGTGTCATGGATACCAAAGCGTAAATGCACATTTCAGCTGAAAACCGCTCGGGCCAGCATTTCCTGTCTTCAGGGAACTTAAAAAAAATAAAAGAAAGAAAGAAAAAAGCCTGTTGGTTTGAGAGGATGGACTGCAGTGCATCCATACACTGCTAATGTAGGCACATCCAGCACATTTCACAGCCCGGAGGCAAGTTAAGAGCAGAATATAGAAATGTATGGGTATTTTTCAATGCTCCTCACGGCATGCCACCTTTCACTTTTTATCAGTACTGTGGTTTTTGCACAGCCTGCAACATATGGCAATCTGTTTCCACTGTAAGCGATGGCTTCTGATTCCTCATTGGCAGCTGTGCTCCTCTACAGCAGCTGTCAAGCAGCTCGAGTGTGCAGAGCGAGTAACTGTCCTCACTCTATCCAGGGTTGAAATATTTCACGGAAGAACCATTTGCAGTCATAGTTCACTCTGTATAGCCATAGTTTGAAATAATGGAGGTGAAAATCTCCTTCTGGACTCAGTTGAGAAGAGCACCATTTCACCTGTGTTGTTTTCCATGTATGCATGAAAAAAAAACTCAGAAGTACCATTTTCTGCAGAGGTTAGGGTCTGTGCAATGGGACCGTTAGTGTAAGTAGTGTAATTTTGTCAGCATTTTTTTCAGTAACATATACAGTATAATCTCTTTTAAGTTGGCTCCAGGTTAGTCATTAATTAAAAAATATTTGAATGGACTTCTTACAGTGTGTGTCCATATTTTGAGGAGTTCCCCTTCCCTGAAATAAAAGTCAGTGCCTGTGTGGGATCTACTTACTTCTATGATATACACAGAGTTTTTACACTTGAAAAGTACAGCAGCTGCCTTGTTGACAGAGACCTCTCAGACTGCCTTCAAAGCACTCACACACTGTATTCAGTTACATTCATACGGATTTGGGTATTGTCTTTTACAATAACTAAGCTCAGAGATCTTGAGCTTAGAAAGGTTATCTGAATAATTTTAATGTAAATACTTCATGAAGATACAATTACTATCTCAAACACATTACACACAAGTCAAATGAATCAAACAACTGGCATCCATCCCTAACATTGTAAGGGAGGATAAGGTTAGTATTTACATTAATGGCAGAGACGAGAGATGCCCCTGGAGTCTGGAGCTGCTGCAGATGAGGACCAGCAGGTGGCTGAATGCAACTTGCGGATGAATCTCATGCTAGTGATGGTAGCTGTGGGATGGCTAAAATGAAATGTAGCTATGAGCAACAGCAGTTTATTTTTGAATACATATTTAAACTTAGTACTGGAGTGATTGAGACTAGTGTTAAACACGGACCACGATGTTAAATGCCACAGTAAAACATTGTGTGTTGGCGAGCCTCATTTTGGTGCTGTCTTAGTGTTTGATTTGTTTGCCAGCAGTGGTCCAGTGTCCCCAGTGGGGTGTGTACACTAAGTGGGCGAGTAGTGCACTGGCCCCTGCTCTCCGTCAACAGCAACATTGAATGGAAGCATGAGAGCATCTCTGTAGCCAGTCATCCTTGGACAGCTGACAATGGGCCCTGGTCACAGGGGATGAGGCTGCACAATCAACGGCCACAGGAGAAAAACGCTTGTCTGAACTCAGACCTTGCACTCAGCACTTAACATCTCTTCACTGGTCATGTACAAATGGCTTCAGTTTTCTTTGAATTTTTTATTTTTTTATTTTTATTAATTTATGCACAGCAATATAGCACAAGTGCCTAGGTGGCAGCAGTGCTAAGTCCAAGTCCCAACAATGTAAAAAGACACAGGGCTGACTGGTCTTAGAATTCTGTGGCAATTTATTTCTCTTGGTGAGGAGGTGCATGTTGGGACTGAGGCAAGCAGAGCTCACCTACCTTGCTTGTTAACTCTCAGCACCTATGGCCAGTCTCTTGAGAATAACAGTAGCCTATAGTCAAAGTAGTCAGATGCATTTAACAAATGCTCACTCAGCCTACACCAAGTATATTTTTTATTCTGCTGCAGCCCTTCAGATTACTGCCACAAAGTAGTCCTCCAGGGAACTGACTCACACTGTGACACATCTGGCAGAGCACAAACACAAAAACAAACGCACATAAACACACACATGCCAGTGGCACAGATGCAGGGACAGGTTGCCATTCAAATGTGTACTGTATAAGCAGTGCACTGTGCCATTTGCTGCGAGAATCCTTTCTGACACAGTGACATATAAAACACCTATGGGTCACATTCGTTTGGTGAGTTCCCTAGTTTTGTTTGTGTGTTAGAGAACACAGAAAAATACACTAACAAAAAGAGAAAATATTTAACATTTTGCTGCACAAAATATGTTTTCACATTTTAAAGTATTTCTCCATTGCTGTGGTTGACTCCATTCTTGATTCTGCTATGCACAGTTACGTGTCCATTGCAGCAGAGTCTTCAAATTCTAACCCAAAGGCTCACGCTCTCATATTATAGCCATATCAATTATGAAGAGTTTCATACAAGAAAGAGTGGTGTACATAAATCTGTGCATAGTTTAATCTTGTGGCACCATCTTAATAAAGCTGCAGAATAAGTATTTAATTATCTGCTCTTTATTCATGTAACAAACCAATAGTGGCACTGTGATGCATATGTGAGGGAAAGTTTAGGATGTTGTTTTCAAAGCTACTAAAAATAGTGCTGTACTCACCTAGTTCTCTCTTCTTAAGCATTCATCTTCCTCAGCTTTTGATGAGAAATATACTTTTTTATATATTTCTTACAGTAAAAAGGAGATCAGAATTCACAACCACTATTCTACAGCGTTGTAGTTCACCTTGTATTTATTTTAAGAAAAAAAAATCCCTGACTTTAACCAAACATATTGTTTTATTTATGTTTGCACATTTGCTTCTTTCTGGAGAAAGAGCCACTTCCAATGTAATAAATGCTATAAAGATATACTTTACCTTAGCCTTCAAATTGGATTAAATCCCTAAATCACATGATCAGTCATCCACAGCTTGCTGCGCCAAGATAGTGAAGCTTTCACTCTGCATCAAGATGGCACAACTACAGTAACATTAACAGTGCTCGAGATCAATACTGTTTAGAATTTAACCTCAGCTTGTCATTTGGGAATCTTGGTCAAATACAGTCTAACAGTTACTGAAATATGAGAATTTAGGAAATATATTAACTGACAAATAAATACAGCACACTGCAGTGGAAGAGGCCTAGCCACAAAAAGTGAGCAAGGTGATAATTGAAAAACATTAGGGGAAGGCGGGCACAGACGCAGCTATCCCGGGAGCTCCAGTCCCGTAACAGTGGCAGCAGACAGTAAATTCCTCTGCTCCTTTGTTGGAGGTGAGTCAGCAGGCAGCACAGGGCCACGGCCCTCATTTTCTGGTAAAAAGCAGTGGGCAGACGGCGTGTGGGCTACAGTGTGTGACGATTTGTGCATGCTTCATGCATCGGTGAAGCGTGGATATAACGCCATGGCTCTGCATGCGCCTCTTCAAACACACCTGCTCCTGACGCCTCAGAGAAAAAAAAATCTTGGCTGCAGTTAATGACACGAGTAACGACTGTGGATTTGGAGGGTCGCTCAATCCAAACACATCAAGGACAAGGTTTATAGCATGGCTTTCACTGTAAATTTACACATTTGTTATTGTCACTAATCCACTTATAATTGTTAATATTTTACATTTGCAATTTTTCCCAAGATGAGTAATGCTTTGAGACCGAACTTATGTTATGTGTCCTTTTCAAAATATCAAATTCTTTTTTAGATTTTTCTATAGCTTTGGTAGACAGACATGATGGTCACAAAACACAGATGGCAGAACAAACTTCCCCTAAAGATTTTTTACATCTGACTCTAGTGGTGGTAAAGTATAACTTTAATAAACATTATACAACTAATTCTGGAAATCAAAGCAAAATACAATTTGGTAGTTATGGTTGTGTTTACTAAGATTTTTATCAAGAGCAGTAAACCCAAACATAATGGCTCAATTACTTTAAAATTATAATTACTTGATTGGAGCTTACTTCAGACCAAACTCGATTCCTTACATGGTCATAAAAACTACTGCTTAAACTAGATCTTCAGAAAGTCATGGTAGACCTAGTTTGACGGTGTTTGTGTGGAGTTAGTCAGAGGAACAATAGTCGTCTGTTTCAAGATGGCATGTTGATGAAGTCATGGCTGGCAGGACCCATACCCACTGAGCTTGTGAAGACATAACATCACAGCGACACAGGAGGGGGACTGACGTTGTTCTGTTCAATTAGACTGTGACTGAGGCAGCAACAGCCTCTTCTAAAACCTGCCAATCATTCATTTAAGTTTAACCAAGCCAAGAACGGGTTTAATACTGCCCTGCATAAACACCAGGAAAAAAAGTTTCATGGCAAATACTCAGTAGAGCAGTGACATGTTATGATGAACTATTTCACTATGCAAGGGAGTCAACAAGCACATTTCTCTTGCAGCAAGAATTTGACACCAAGCCAGCAAATAATAAACAGCAGCTATGGGTTGAAGACTGTGATTGAGGATTTTTACACGGAGTAGAAAGTCAGGTGTTTTCAGTTTGTTGTGAAATAGAATGTACAATCAGAATATTAGCATTGTTTTTATTGTTTCCTCACCTATTGTCTATGTCTGTACATAAGAAATTCCAACTAGCATACCATTATGAAACTTTTTTTTTCACAATTATGCTAAACTTTGCAGTTACCATTAGCCTAAAATCACCATCAAGAGACTTGGACTTTGGAGACTGCTCTTATTTGCCATGGATCCACAGCTGCAACTGAAAACACACATTTAGATCTCACAGCACTTATTGGCGAGCACTTTTTGAGGCCTTTTATTGGACGTTAGACATGCCAATCTCTCAACAGTGGAATTTTCCAGAATGCTATTGGCACTGCTGGGTTTATCAGCTGAACACACAAATGTGATGGAGTAGCAGAGAATGGCGTCTTTTCATAGAAGGCCTTGCGAGTGTCATGTAAACACGTCTTGAGAGAGGCTTCTTTCATTAGCTATGCTAATCTGGAGCGCACGTGACTCACCGGAGACTCCAGGATCTGTGCTGGCTCTGCTTCACTGTGTGAGAGAGTCTGTCTCTAAAGGCCAAGGTGCTGTTCTGCTTTCTAGTTCACTGGGTTGAACTGTTCAGTCCAGCTTTCTCCTTTTCATAGATAAAATATGTCCCTAGCTGTGACCTCTGGCTTACACTTATATTGTTTCACACGAGGACATAAGAGTTGTTATCATAGCACACGCTGACAATATGTGGAGACTTTAACATATACTCTTAAATCTCCTAAATGTAAAATAAGTCTTGGAGGTATGTTAATGATGTGAATATTTTGTATTGCTAAGAAATCTGTATTTATGTAACAGGTGGTGTAACACTGGCAGTTCTTCATGTGTGTATGAAAATATATACATTCAGGTTTATTATTTTCTAAAATAAAAATGTGTGGAAGAAAAAAAACCTAAAAGTTATATTGAACTTTATGTCTCACACCTTATATACTGGGTTGACTTTGTCCTCAGAGTTCACAATTAGGAGACTATTACTCCATGTTGGATGGGCGGCCCCCGTGCCAGTCACCAGGTGGTACTTTAAAATTAACTTCAAAGGCCTTCCTATTTTTAATGAAGCTGGCAATAGAAAGTGCTATTTCTTACACATGTAATTATTTCTTTATTGATTTGTTAACATCCTAGGAAATGGTTTTCAAGAAATATATCCATGTTGTGATAACCTGTCTCTAGCACTGATGAGAGAAAATCATTATCAGGAAGACCCCCTGGGGGATTGGAGGCTGGTGTTTTGTTGTGAGCATGTATGCCTATGTGAAAGAGGTTTTATACACAGTGCCACAAAGATCTTCTTGATTATTATTATATATATACCAACAATGACTGATAGTTCTCTCCTCCTCTTGTCCAGGCCTTGAGGACCGGGGGGGAAGATGAGACCTCCCAGCCCTCTGCTGATCCTGTTCTACATCACGCTGTCCAAGAGTGTCAAGGTGGTTTCCAAAAGGGGCTCAGGTATTTACCTCATAATCAAGTTGTATAGATAATCTTTTCTCATTTCATCATTTACCTGATTCATCAATATAGAATAGTATATTCAACAGTATGATTGAGAGACAGTATGGGTATTTTTAGATAATTACTAGCCTTCAACTGTTTAATGCAACTTGTTTACTTACATTTTTTTTTTAAACACAAATTATGTAATTCTTATTTTCTTTATGTATAGGGTATGTAATTGTGAGTGTTTTTGTCTTTGCTGTGCCTACATGGTGCATGTGACTCAATGAAAAGATCTACATTGTACTTGTGGAAGCAGAGTAGACCTGTCTGATGTGGGGAGACTGAAAGCCACCAAGGCAATTCATTCTTCAGTGTCAGGGGCAGACGGAGGTTAATGTGAAAGTCATTTTGGCACAAAATGGCAAATGGTGAACCTATGCAAAAGGTCAATGTTCAACAATAGAAAATATGAACGACTTAACCTATACTAAAAGTAATCCACAAAGAGAGTAGTCAAAGGTCATTTTAATGTGGACATAACAATGTATTTACAAAAACATTTTTTCCGTTAATTGCCATATGACTATTTTTAACAATATTTCTGACTAGTGTTATTTTTTACAGTCTGTTTTTAGATTTTAAAGAGAAAGGACACTTTTTAGCAAAAAAAAAAAGTCAACATCCACTACACAAAAACCTATCAAGTAATATTTTAACTATAGAATCAAACATGTTGTAAAATATAAACTTTTTCTTCAAGTTTTTTCCTAATCTAAACTTTCAGTCAAACATGACAGTAGATTGTAAAAAAGTGTATAAAGATAAGTTTACAATGGCTAAACTATCTGAAATTTTATTAAATACATGATAAACTTAATGCTAGGTATACAGTATGTGTATATTTTCCTGCTGGCATTTGTGCATTTGTTCCTCACATGCTGCATTTTTATTCGTCAAACCGTTGTCTAGCAAAAGATGAGAGGGAATATCTAAAGACTTGACCTTTAACAAAGGGTTTGTATTGAAAGAATAACACTGGGCGGACACTGACACAGAGAGTAGAAGGCCAACTTATGAAAGAGTAATGCGCTGAGACTGCTGACAAGATGCTCACTGGCACAGAATTTAAACATGTCAAACCATAGGAAACAAAAACACAACTTGTCAAAGTAAAGCTTATCATATGCTTAGACTCTAATCAATCATCTCTGCAGACTGTTTAACAAAGGTCAGTCAAATTCAATTGATAACCCTTTAACAGTTTAAAAAAATCCATTGCATAAATATTAGTGTGTATATATAATGATCTTTGATTATTAACTGTAATGATGAGCTTTGTGTCTTTCGGTTGAATCCAGCCTCTGCAGTGTTATCTGTTATCTGGCTTCATTGCTGTCTATATTGATTGAGAGGCTCTGTGTTTGGCCCATGGTTTATCCTTATGAATTGGGGCTATGTTGTTGCGGGTTGTGTGTGGTTTGCTTTTTGTGGCACCTATGTGTTGTTTTCGGTCCATGGAGGATTTCCATATAGATCGGATCTAGGACAGCACATTGGATCACTCAAGTGGGTCCTCTGGGTCCTTCACTCAAATATCGATAGCAGTAAAGTCAATGTTACCCCCCCAGCCAAGAGGTCAAAGGTAATGGAGTACCGGCAGGTAGTTTAGCTATTTTATGGCTCTTTGAGAGGCTTCTCTGTCTCTCTCCAAGATTATGAATAGAGTCATGTGAGGAAATGACAGGCTCACAAGTTATCTGTAGCTCAGCCCACTGTCCCTACATAAACTTAGAACATGCAACTTTGTAGAATCACATTGTTATGAGTTTAAAAACAACATGTAGGCCTACTGTATGTATTTTCACATTAGCTAAACTTCTAATTTTTCTTGGATACCTGTACATACATATTGAGATATAGTGCTTTTGTTGTTGTTGTTTGTTTTTGTGCAAGATTTCAATGTAACCTTTTTTTTTAATTATGTAGAATAAAGTATTGGGAATGATTTAGAAGTTGCTTTATTTGGTAAAATGCAAAAAGTCTATAAATATAAATACGTGTCCCCAAATAGGTCTCTTAATTAGCTTAAAATACAGTTCTAGAGGACTTCAAGAAAAGGTGAATTAGAATTTCATCGGTTGTTGCTTCAAAAATCATAAGAAACCTGCTTCTTAACCTTTTGTAATGGTCAAAAGTCCTGCCACACCCTAACTTCGCCTTTTAAATCACATACTGTAGATACCTTACCCAGTAAGCTGAGTTGAACACTAATCGGCATAAAAAGATGATTATAGTGAATGTTACACATAGGATTTCAGCTTAATTTAATTAAAATTGTTTTCAATTGTGGAAAACAAATTTGAGCACAGTGGAGTATTTTACTAATGTTTTTGTACTGACTTGTTTTGTCTCTGATAAATTGAACTGGATATATGAGAAGTGTCTGCTTTGAACACAGAATGCAGAAGTATAAAGATGATTAATTGTGGGATAAAGCCCCTGGTGGGTGATTGTTTTCTGGTTCAAAGGTTTGGGACATTTGTCTTCATGCGTTTGAGGTGAAAAAATGAATCAGTTGGTCTCTCATGACCGCTATTATATTAACTCCAAATGACCATTTCTAGCTTGTCATATGTAGCAAGCAGCCAGGTATAGTGCTTTTTCTGTTGAGTGTAAAAGTATAAAGTTGAACAGAGCTTTTTTGTTTAATATTGTGTGCAACTGGTTTCATGTGGGAATACTTTATTATTTCTTCAGGTTTGTGTAAATACATGGGAATTTCATCGCAGAACCTTGAGTAGCTATGGATAAAGGATCAGCTATGAGGACTTGATTAGCCCTCAAGAGGCACTGGATAAAGCTGCACTTCAATTGATTTTCTCCCCCCTAGTGTCCACACTGAATTCCTAGTTGTAGCTCTCTGAAATCCTATAATTATTCAATGTGGAGTCAGCTTGGGCCTGTATTACCTGAATTAATGAGTTTCCGAGAGGTGTAGAGGCTCCATGTGCCTCTTATTCCCTCATTGTTTGTGCCACACCTTTGCACTGCTCATGGTTTTAATGGCCAATCAGCCACCATTGGATATAAATTGGACTGCATTGGGATATTTATTGTACAGGCTGTTTATATACAGGCCTGTTTCCTGGCAGCTGGTATAATATCCTTGTTACACCGAGGATGGTTGTTGTCCATTAACCAGAATCTTGCGATCCTTGCTCTTGTTGTGCTGTGTAAGTTCTACCTTGTGTATGAAATTGGAGATGTCCTGTAGGACGTCCCCTGGAACTAACGCCACAAGTTGTTTCTGTAGAAAATCTAACTTGGTCTGGAGGTTATCTATTGTGAAATTAGTCGGTCTGATCCTTTCACACAAAAGGTGGGTTTGGGCCAGACATAGGATGTTTTCAGCCCTGTTTTCCTTAACAGCAGTACCCAACCGTAGGCTTTTGGGAATCAGCTTACTTTGTCTGCTTCGTAGGTTGAATCTAAGATGATTTCTATAGTCTGCCATACTGGCCAGATTTGAGCCACAAGTTGCAGTATTGTTTGCTTTACTGCTGCAAATGAATGTTTCTAGGCTGTGCTCAGTTTTTCCCCTCACCTCAGTGGGACAGCACGGCGACCAAGGCCGAGCTGACACTGCGTGAGATTTACTCCCAGGGACTTTAAGAATGACTCTGACAGAGACAAGCTGTCAGGCCCCATCCATCACAGTCCAATTGTGTGCATCTTGGGCCAGCTTGGCCCAGTCAGATCTGAGCAGGCCAGTTTCAGCCGCTCTGCTGGAGATAAGCCTGTATAGAAAGAAACTTTAATGGGCTGGGACAGGCCCTCTTTAGTGCTCGCAAACACAATTACCAATTTGTGGCAGGCTCAAAGCCCTATTGAAGAATGTATTATGTGTGAGAACGTTTACCTAAATTATCACTGTATAATTTGAATTTGAAGTCACACCCACAAAGAGCACTAATTATGGAAAATACATCTTCTGACAACTTGGCCTGAAGACAATAATTACAGTTTTTAGGATAAACTATGTTTCATTAACACAGTTTTGAAGATTATGTTAAAAGGCTCCAAGCTCTAAATTTGGATAGGTAGAAAAATGCTTTTAACAAATCCAATGTTCCCTTTAGATGAGAAGGTTAAACTGATGGCAATTGAACTAAATTTAATTTGATTTGTTTTACTTACGGATGTGCTTTTGCATAACTATCTAAGGTTTAGACCACTTTAAGTTTGGAATTCAGTGAATATAAAGAATTATATCAAATAACAAATTACTCAACCAGTGGAAATTGCTAATATAATCTAATGAATTAACCATCTGCCTTTTTTTTTAGCTTTAAGCCACATATTATTTTAAGCTATTAATACTGGGATTAATTTATCAAATCAATATGTTCATTGGCCCCAGGTTTTTACACCGCTGGCACATTATACTCTGTTTCCATGGACACAGTGGTGGATCATGATAATTGGTGATAAAAGTTAATTGTCCCGGAAGAGCGTCAGTCGTGAGTGTAGCCGCTTGGCGCTAGACTGCACGCTTCATACAGTACAGCTGTCTTTGTTAATTGTTAAGTTATAGTAAAGATGTTCTCATGCATGTTGTATTTGCTCAAAACTATCGTAGCATCTCCCTTATTGGAAAGCTCCAATTTTTGTTAATTTAGCCATAAATCTTGTGCTAATTAGATGATTTAAGACCTGTGCATTTTACAGTCCCTGTGTTAGCTGCCACAGTGCCCTTAAAAAAACAGTTTCATGCTCCAAAGCTACCTGAGGGCTCCCCCATTAATCACTGCAGCACTGGGACACTACCATTTGCTCTCCTCTGGTCAAAGGTCGCATGTAGTGTATCATCATGAGTTTGGCCCATGGGTCCAGCTAGTTTAGTCTGCTACCCACATTGTTTTCCTGGATTTAAACAGACAATAGCCTTGGTTATAACTTTCCCACAGCTCCAACTACACTGTGCCATTGCTGTTGTCGTTGCACCATTCCACGACGTGAAATTAAACACAGCATGAACATTTTGTATATTTCCTCAATAGTGTTGAGGGCCACACAAAGAACATCACTAAACACATCCAAGGCCTGCTGACTGGCCTGTTAGCTGGAGTAATGGCTTTTAAACACTGCCTGCAGGGATGAGTGCACATGCTGCAGTGGAAAACACAGCCTGCACTTAACTCAAACACACGAATGGGAACCTCTTTTTTCAACACCAGCTGAGGCACCATCGCAGTTAATTTGTAGACTACTTGAGTTTATTCAATTGCCCCTAAGGGTTTTATTGAACCCACATTATAGGTACAATGTAAATAATAGGGTAGTTCAGCAGCGGCAACTACTGGATTTCAATTTGATGAAATCGCTGCCTCTAACCCTTTAGTGTTTCCCAAGGTTTGGTAAAATAATTATGATTTGTAAATGACCGTCTGATCTAGCACTTTTAGCCAGCAAACACCACAAAGTGCTGCTATAGTTCAAACTATTGTTAACTGGTTAATAGACCTTGCTTGTACAACCTGAGCTGCCCTTACGTTTAAGTGATTTTAAAGAGTAAAAACAGACTAGACCTAAAGAGTGGAACCAGCTGTAATGTTGGTGTAATGTAGCGTAGTGTCCCATAAGCCACTGCTGTCAGCTCACTGTCTGATACGAGAGAGCATTGCTGCCCAATGATCCCAGCAGCACATGTCAAGGAAGTGAGCATGGCATTGTATTAATCTGAAGGTTTCTCCGTGTGTGACTTGTGATATGGCAACCTTGGCCTCTTGCTGTTTCTCTAAGGGAGGGATAAAAAAATGAGACAGCCAATATTAGATGACGCTGCAAAGTCGTGCTCCAAATCCCTGATAAGAGGCCGTCATGGATAACTGTAAATCTGACATGGGCCTAAGGCAGTGTGGGGGATGAAGTTCCATGGCACTGATGCTTGAATAACCTCACAATAAGTGCAGCACGGAAACACAAGTCATTCACTTAATTTATTTGTCAAAGCGTGCTTTTCTCATTTCACAAATCATACTGGCACAGTTTCTCTGACACTTCAAAACCCAAATGTGCCATTGTGTACGTTTGCTCTGTCAAGCAGATGAACAAAATGACATGCACAAATAAGATGTAGTGTGTCTACTTATCAAGCCTGTCTCATAAACCCAGTCCTACACATACCAGTATCGAACATCAAATCCTCTAATTCCCAGTGCAGGAAAGTGCTATAATAGTTTATTGACAGCCACACTGACATGTGTGCATGTTATTTATGGCTGCAACCCACCTCAGGTTAAATAATGAAGTACAATGAACCTTAAATTTGGCATGTCTACAGTCATGCTCCTCATCTATCGGCTATGAGTGGTCCAAGACTACTTCTATGGCCAGTTATTTTATTTTTTTTTTCATATTCAACATATAACAGTGCAGTTAATGTCTCTGGTGCTTGTTTTCTCAGCGTAAGGCACTAAGCAGGATTTAAGCATATCACCAATAAGAATGACCATTAGCCCAAAAGTCATGTATATGAAAGCAAGCTCACCCCAGGTGTTTTACGTGTACATTTAAGTTACTTATACATCCACATGCATGTGCCCAATGCAAAACCCTGAATTTAGTGTACACATGTTTCAACTTTTACTGGTGGCTTTCAAAATGCACTACAGTGGCTGTCTTAGCCTGGTCAATACTTCTCTCTCTAAATGATGAGGAATGGCCCGCGTTGCAGTAACACTGTGGCTGGGAGATTGATCACATGCAGACTACTGAAGATTAAATGGCTTTCTTGTGGAGAGCCAGACTGCCCCTGGATGGTGCATTGAGTAGGTAGGCTCCTGTTTTTTCTGCTCCAGTCACCACAGCTGCACAGCCTTGGGATAAGTCAGCTCTCATGCTATACTGAAGCATATTGAGTCATTTTTTAAAGGAAAAAGATTGTATTATTCAGACTAAACACAAATTTTACCCTGATACAGTTGCATACAAAGCTGAAGTTCTGGAGACTAGGCTCTTTTTTTTAACTAGTCTGTAAGACTGCTCATTTGACCTTTTTTCACAAGTTGTTATCAGTAGGTTGTCATTACAAATGTCATTACAAAAGGAAGGCAAGGCAATTTTATTTAAATAGCACAATTTATACACTGGGTCATTCAAAGTCCTTTACAGTAATAAATAAAAAAATAAAATACATAGACAAGATTTAAAATAAGAAAAATTTAAAAATAAAAAGATGAAGAGTGCAGATAAAAACACTTTCAGTTGTCTTTACTGAATGTAGGTGGAGCGAAACAGGAATGTTTTTAGCTTCTCCTTTGAACATGGTTAAAGTTGAGGCTTTTTTTTCATCTGGTTTGTTCTAACTTTAGGCCCGAGCAGAAGGCCTGTCCCAGATGTTTTCACAAGAACTTACAAACCTTAATGCCTGTTCACTTCACACTAATAAATAAATACATTTGTGTCATATAAAACTTAAGTTAGAGAATCACTAAGCTGACATTTGTTGTTTTGTTTTTGTTTTTTTCAAAATGACTGGGGTTTAACTTAATGATGTGGTTAAATTATTAATCAAAGCTATCCTGAGCTACACCTTTACTCGACATATGGAGGCTTGCTTGATTGTGCTTTGACAATGATTTTAAATGCAGATGATTACATCAGATGCCTTTGCAAAACCCAGAGGTTAGACCGCAGGCAGTGAAAACTACAAAGACCAGCATTCTAGAAACCCCTTCAGGCCATTTAAACTACAATTATCCGCAGTCCTGTGTCATCTCCAGTGTCAAAGTGATACGCCCTCGCTTGCTGTTGTTAGACCATCACAAGCACAAGCCTCACACATTGGAATAAACGCTCTCACACACTGTTCGTCTGCATCAACCATCCCTCATTAGGCAAAAACTTAGAAAAAATCTGCTTCATGCTGAGAACGTGGGGGAGGAATCTGAGTATGTCTCCAAATGCTAATGAGAGAAGGCTTCTTCAAGAGACTGCTTTGTCTTTGGGTGTATTCATCCTAGTATGTGTCAGTATTGTATTTTTCTTTTTTTTTCTTGCAAAGGTAGGGCGAATTCTAAACAGTTATTTTTACATGTCATTAGTAGCCCAGTGCAGCCCCATCACCCTGACAACTACATCCCTTCCTTTCCTTTCTTCTGCTTATCACCATAACAACTAATCTACCGTAAATAGTGCCATGTCCCTGTCTGCCTCTTTTCTTTTCCTCTTTCCTTCACCAGATTCTTTTTTTTTTTACTCTTCTTGTGTGGACTACGACATCTCCTTTCCATTTCTGTTCCCCCTATACTCCCTGTGTAGTTATTGTTGCTGCTCCAGAGTTCATCTTTTCTGTGCCACTGCAGATGTGGGTGGTTCTGGTGACTGCACAGTAACCTTTCTGCTGCTTCACATTGTCAAGTGCCTTAGCTCAGAATGCGATCGATAAAAAAGAAGCTATAACAAGTTGTCCGCCAAACTTGCTAAGCTTGATTTTATCCTCTTTACTAAATAGATTTTCTTTGTCTCTGCATACAGGAATGTGCTTGTGCAGTCGGATCGTTTGTATTTGATTTGCACGGTGGTGCTTCAGGATTGCTACACGCCTTTGAGTTTGACCTAAATGTGTTATTGACAGTGAGCCTGGCTTGACAACTTGATTGGCCTACTACGCTCCTGGATTAACTTGCCAGCCTGGCAGGCTTTCACAATCAAAGATCAAGCCAATGGTCTGTTTGGCTGAGGAGCTCTGGGGTTGACTTAACAGCCTGATCTGCTAAATGCAGTGTTATCCCAGGGTTGAGCACAAAAGCTCATAGAAGTATTTGTAGGTGCAGAATTTAAGGTGACTAACCCCATTGTTTTTTTTTACTTAAATCCAATAGTTTTTCATACAATATTACTTTTATCATATTATTATTTCTTTTACGCATTTTTCAATCTTTTCAATCAGCAGCACGAGAGAGGTCAACCTTTTACCCCTCTGTTCCTTTTTTTTCCCTTCCACACTCACCTCTTTGTATTTTTTCCCCACCTTTGCAATGAGAATATTGATAATATCACTAACTAGTAGCTTAAAGTTAATGTTAATGCTAATTTACAGGAATGGTGCAGCAATGGGGCACAAATGTAAATAGAGTTGTAATATTACAACAAAAGTCTTTGATCCGTTAGTTTTGATTTCCTGCAGTGTCTCTTTCCCATTCTTCCATACATAGGCTTTCAGGGCCTTACGTTAGTAATGTTTTAGCCTGTGATAAAGGGCTTTTTTGCCGCTAAAAATGCCATCTACTCTTGCTTTTCTTTCCCTCTTCCCCTCTCTCTGTGCCTTCATTAAAAGGTTGTCTTAAGCTACCCAGCTTAACGCTATTTACATTTTCATTATTCTTGCGTTACCAGGATAAAATGGCATGAAATCCAGCAGTGTTCAGAACATTAGACAAGCTTCATTCTCACAGCAAATGGATTTACATAAATAAGAAGGTTGATACATGGAAGCAAGGGGAGAAATGAGAACCTTTAAAATGGATCAAGTTGGGGTACAAGCACATGGGCAGAAGAAGAAGACGCAGAGTGGTAAATGAGAAGGATTGTGTTGCCTTGTGTGGCTCTATAAAGTGGGCTCTGTGGGACTGACAGAGGTCTTCTGATCCACTGTGTGTAATCAATACAGCTCTGCATTCCCTCATTACTGGAGCAGACCTCACAGTGTTTACCATACAATGGGCTAGTGGGATCACACTCGCTTCATGTGCACTCACCGCTTTGTGTGCACTCAGGCATAATAAGGCACTTAAGTTCTTTCTGTGTTCTTTTGTTGTGGCTGAGGCAATAGAGGTATAGAATATAAAAGTTTGTAATCAAACCATGTGTCACCTCTCCAAATGATGTATGATTCTGTTGTGTCTAAAATCAACATTTTAGTTTTACAACATTTAATTTCATATTTATACAAAAACTTGTATCTATTGATTTTATTCAAATGAGCTTTTTATGCAGCTGGATTTTGCTTCTACACTTTGCAGGCCAGCAGCTTGAACAATTTTAGAGTTGTTGCCAAAGCAGTTTCAATGGAAAGAGTTCCTAATGCTCTGACACAGTACCCTCAGCTGAACAGAGACCTCCAATGTAACTTTCCTGGCCCCTGGCTCCTGGCCCCTGACTCATGGCCAGAGATTATGTGAGTGGGGTGCTTTACACAACATTCTGCATATAAATGAGATGGGCCAATACACTGGACCCTAGCAGTCATATTTCTACAAAATACACAAAAATTACCCTACCATTTCAGAAAACATGTTCTATCTTCCAACCGTGCCATCTTGGACGTCTCTACTTGTAAACAAATATTGCACCTGCTGGCAGTGCAGTTGCACAAAGAGGAATCAGCGTTCTCTGCTGGCTAAAAGTTACACAGGGCTGCTTTAATTATATGACACCTTAGGAATTGTCATGGATTTTTCTAAACCTTCAGAGAAGAGAAAATTTTGTTGTCTTAGTCAAATGTAATTGCAGTGAAAAGGATGTGAGATCAGATCCGATCAGCAGTAATTCCAATCACAAAGTGGTGGAATGTAAGGATTTATTGAGAGAATTTGTCAGTGGGACTGGCATTTTTTTGTGTTTTTACAGATAATTTGTTAAATTTTTGTAAATAGTATAACAACAAGCCCAATAATGTTATTTTATTTTGTTCCCCATCATGTTAAGATACTTCCATCAACATTTGCTAATTCTGTGACAGTTTATGTGACTGTAGAAAGTCATTATCCAGAGTCCTATAATTCCATCTGAACAGTGTCCCAAAAAAGGGATTTTTGGGCCCGTGAGACCAAACCAGGCCATGTTGGAAAAAAATATTATGAACTTGTAATGTACCAAAGTATAGACTAACATAAAATAATACTTATAAAAAGGTAAGAAAAAACATTCTATGGGAGGGGTCTGGCTCCCGGCCTATATAAAAGGTTATTGTGAACCATTTTATTCCTCAATGTGTCAGGCTCATGGTAGTGTATATGTGCTTCATGGTGTTTTTTGTCCTGCTACTTCTTTTAGAATGCTAATGATAGACTTCCTCAAGCTTAAGTCGTTTTCCTTCAAGGGGAGTCTCAGCCAATCAGACATTTCACGTTTCCTATTTTCCCTTTTCAGTCCACATTCCCTTCGAAACAGTGACCCTGAGACCTTGTCTTCAAAGCCTGAATAAAAGCAGACAATAATGAGAAAGAACCTACTTTTTCTTCTTTAACTGTTTATTTGAAAACCTTTCTTTAAAAAAACAAAACAATTTTCACATACACCTATGTCAAATTGTAGATTGATGTGAAATATGTCAAATCAATAATATATGTGTAAATATTAGTGTTTAGATGTTTAAATATTAGCGACGCCTAGCGAACTGTTCTATCCACTGATCCAAATGGGATTCAGACTGTGTGTTGTTTTATGTCTATTGTACTATTATTTTGTAACTTGAGTAGATTATAATGGAAAATGAACATAATAACTCAGGGGCTTTGACTTTTATAGACACATCTTCTGTTTTAATGAAAGGTAAACAACATGAAGCCACAGGCAAGAGGCGATCTGTTGTGTGCTGAAAGGCTGAGTACACAAAGCTGTGCTGCTCTCCAAACTCTGCTGTTTGAGCGCGGGGGTCAAAGGTCACTCCTTTTTACACATCAAAGATTGAGATGAAAGTCTGTGTGTCCTTGTAGGGGCTGGCTCTGTTTCCTGATACTTCTTTGCCAACATTAACTGTAAATATTAGTTGTCATGAGAATTTGAAAAATTTACTAAAGTGAATTTATAAATTAGATTAAGTTTGAATGGCTACAAAAAATATATATTCTCATTTATACATATACATACTTCATATTTCAAGAAAATATTATGTATGTGTGTATATGTGCAATGTAATTGTAATAGATTAGAGAGACACTTACAGTAGATATAGTTCTCTTTTTCTGTGTATATTAAGTACTGATTATGTAGATACTTTTTTTCGCCTATGTGAACATTGTACATAATAGTGTACAATATTTTCAATTCACTTGCTCGAAATAAAATCAGTCAATCAATCAATATGATAAACTAGGTTGGAATTTGGACGGTAGTAATCTTGAGGATGTAAGCTCTTCAAAAGAGCCCTTGCAAAGCTCAGTTCATGGATTGAGTTTATCTTCATAACCTACACTCTTTGCTTTCATTCATCAATAATTGAACATTTAGATTTAAGCCAAATTAGCTGAATATGTTTGAAACAGTTCAATGCCCTCTCTTTACCAATGGGCCTGATGCTTTTTGGGCAGATGTTTTATTGAAAAGAAATGCTTTTAATTCACTTTACATTTTTGATGAGTGGTGTTATACTTAGATTATAGGCAAACAGATTTGCCTTTTTGAATGGATGGGAAAACTGTTGTACCAACTTAACGACAAACACCAAATGCTCTGGGGCTGAAGCACTTTCACTGCTGCTCATAGAGTGGAAAATTTCTGTTTTTGAAAGATTGTAAGAGACAGTAATGACCATAATTGCCTGCCAAGACTCATTCACATCCACAGCTCAATACGCTGCAGCTTGTATTTGCTCTCCTCTGGATACTGACTGTGAGGATCCTTTTTTCTCTCTATTTTAATTTTATGATGTTATTCTGAGCCCGTAAGGTAAATTCCATAGATGTACTACATTAAATGAAACCTTTTACATATTAACCTCTCGGTCTGTGGTATCTCCTTTGCTATCAGTGTGTCTCTTCCCTGGTGCATTGTTGGCATGATGGAGCAAGTTGCAGCTGTTGCGGCGTTGAGCAGAGTGGGGTACGGGCATGAATCCAGCCCCTTCAGCAACTGGATTAGCGGAGCAGCCATTAGCATCTGAACTCCCGTAATGTGACAATATGACAGGGATTATGCCATCTGAGGGCAGGATCCGAGCTGGAGAAGAGAGCACAACTGGGAGGCAGGCAGGTGGAAAGTTGTAACTAGTGTGGCATTTTTAATAAGAAGTGTAAAATACCTGCAAAAAAGTGAGTGATATTAATTTTCAGAGTGAACAAAAAACTAAATCTGGGAAGG
Organism: Neodontobutis hainanensis; assembly: GCA_024349245.1. NCBI lineage: Eukaryota > Metazoa > Chordata > Actinopteri > Gobiiformes > Odontobutidae > Neodontobutis > Neodontobutis hainanensis. The sequence goes on from JALDNG010000048.1 coordinate 610,763, forward strand.
AAAAATGTAATAAAGTAGCTTAAATCTCTGAATGTACAGAATTAATATTAAATAAGTGTGTTTTTTGCTTTCCCCCTTTTTTGAATGTATACTGAACAAATATTTTAGCGCAACACTTTTGTTCTTGCTGCCATTTTTTGAGCTGAACTGAAAGATTAAAGACGTTTTCTATTTACACCGAAGGCCTATTTCTCTCAAATATTGTTCACAAATATTTTCAAATTTGTGTTAAATTTGCGCCCAGATACTCTCACAAGTGTGGCATATCGAGACGCTGATTAGAGAGCATGATTATTGCGCAGGTGTGCCTAAGGCTGGTCACAATAAAGGGCCACTCTAAAATGTGCAGCTTCACTGTATTACTTTCGACACTGTGCCAGATAAAACTGCACATTTTATTGTGGCCAACCTAAGGCACACCTGTGCAATAATCATGCTTTCTAATCAGAATCTTGATATGCCCCATGAGGTTGATGGATTACCTCAACAAAGACGAAGTGTTCACTAACACAGATTTGGACAAATTTGTGAACAATATTTGAGAGAAATAGGCCTTTTTTGTACATAGACATAGTGTTAGATCTTTGATTTCAGCTCAAAAAAATGGGGGCAAAAACAAAAGTGTTGCATTTAAAATTTTGTTCATTATAGTTACTTATAACATGAAAATGTCCTACACATTACCTGCTCGAAAAGGTTGTTATGGTTGATGGACCAAAGACTCAGGGTGCACTGACTATGTCTGTATTGACTACAACAGAAGTGTATTTGCTTTGGAGTGGGCAGATCTGCGCGGCAGTGGAAATTGGGGGTTTGTCTGTGTCATCACCTGTCGAGTCCTAGTGTCTGATAATAAATTAGTCTAAGTCCGAGATCTTTGAGGCTTACAGAGTCCCGAGTCCTCAGCTCCAAAAATGAGGCTGGTGACCCCACTCAAGTCCAAGTTCAGGACAGGTCCATCTTTGGACCACGGGGAGCATTCTTAAAGAAGGCTCTAGAGTTGGACTGATTACAAGGACTGGCCAGTGACAGCTAATTGGTTACTTTCAGACATTAATTACATGTTAAGCACTAGCACTTTCCATTCCTCAGTTTGAATAATGACCAAAGTCACTTCCTTGTAAAAGTCGAAGCTGTCATATGTAATCTTTTTCTGTATGCAGTTTAAACTGAGGTTATCAACTCTTTTACCTTTTTTTATTTATTAACTTTTGAGTTGATATGTGGCAACAACATGTTACAACCACAATGTCAATGCTATTAAATTACGAGGATGAGTAGATTCTTAGCTACAGTTAAGTGTGTCAGGTCCAGCCCAAGACAACCACCTGCCCGTTTGTTCATTCATCTCCTCTGCGACCCGCCCTCAGAGCTGACCCAGTACTAGCATGCAGCCGCTGGCCTGTTTCCCCGTATCCCTGCGGGCTCAAGTGCTTGTCACAGACAGAGCTGCATTTAGACACAATGCTCCATTACATCAATTATAAATATGAGGATGAAGAAGGAAGACCAAATAGGATGGGACAGCTCACTCAAGAGAAGATGACAACGGTTGATGAGTGTGCTTGTGTATGCACGGTCTATGGACAAGGAAGGAATGTAAGTGCAAGGATGACATGAAAGTGAAGGACCATGGAACACTGAAGGATATTGACTTTAGTGGTTTTCTGCAATGATGGCAGCATTTAGGATCAGACTGACCCAGTTCCTGCAGAGACCATACATTTTAGATAATCCCTGAGGAGAACTGGGTTTGCACAGTCTGCCTGGCCTTGGCATGGTTTCTTATTGTAGGGTAGAGCAAGTAGGAGAATGTCTGTAAAATGAGGCACTTAATGCTGTGTTAAAGAGAGGATATTCATTTTTGCTAAAGCATCGTCTTTGCTTCCTTCTAGCTGGAGTGGTAATGTGGCGTCATGCGTCAGCCATTTAAATCATTACCTTTCCCACATTGATCCAGCCAGAAGGTAATTGGCTCAATCAAGAGAATTAAAAGCCCGGGTAAGATGGAATAATTCAGCTCACAGATCAAAAGAGGAGGAGAAGAAGAGGAGGAAAAAGGCACTGGTGGATGGACTGGGGGAGGGGGAATGCCAATATTAACACTGCAGATGAAAACGTGAACACTGCAAGCAAAGAGGAGGTCGGAAAAGAATTAAACCAGAACATTAGCATATGAATAAAAGTCTAAGTGTATGTGGGAATACAACATTGTGATAAAAATTAGTTGAAGCACTCTAATTGAATAGAGGAAGATCATGGAGCTGTGGTAAGTAAAAGAAGTGTTACTGGAAAGGTCTTTAGTTAACTTAACTATATTAGGATGCATTTATATTTCATAAAAGATCAATTTGAAATGAATCTTCACTGATACTCTCTACAAAGTCTTTACCGTGCATTAATGGGATTTATGCACAATTAACAATACAACTCGATTTACAGTAGTCTTTGGGGACGATTTGCAATGTTGAACTAAAACATTGTGGTCACATTCTGAGCATTCTTAAGCTTTTTCTTTAACAGGGTTCCAGTTGAATGTGTGTGATTGTAGAGGTGAGTTTGGTGGAGGTTGGAGAAGAAGAGAGTGTATGGCAGTTCCCCTCTCTGTCTGCCGCAGGTGTGAATGTGTGTGAGTAGGATGAATGGAAGCATCATGTAAAGCGCTTTGGGTGCCCAAAAAAAGTGCTATATAAATACACGCCATTTACAATTGTGAACATTGGTGAAGGTGAGATGGGTTGTACATACAATAAAAATATATTCCATCTTTTAAAGTAAAGGTCTACTATATTGGGAGCTAAGGGAATGTTAATAAACATGGCAAAAGCTTTGGTTTAGTGACCCCCATTTTGTGTATGTTATTTATATGGCTTTGCAATCTGTATTTGAAATATGCATTCATTTGAACAGAAAAGGGCGACTGGAAAAAAGCAATAGCCTATTCAAACAAGGCACAATTAGGCTATTCCACATTGTAGCTTGAAGATCTGCAATTCCACATCTTTAACTGTGTTAACACACACAGGCTTTACGGTCCATGTACAAGACAACAGAGTTTTGTCTTGATGTGAGGAAACCAAAATCGGAAAACAGTTGATTTCCGATTAACAATCAGAGGAAAGGAAATAGAAAATCCAGAAATTATCCTATTTTGTTTTTTTGTTTTGAAAGTGAAAATGGAAAAGCAGCCTTTATTTGATTGTATATGAAGTTAAAAAACTACAATGAAAAAATTTATATGACTGGATATTTAGATATGTAGCTACCATTTAGCCTCATGGCTACACCAAAAAATGGAGTGGGGCTGTGCCGTGAAGAGCACTGCAGGTCTGGAGCAGCTGCTCCTCTGCTGGGGAAGCTCCGAACAGGGCAGGATGAATGCTTTCAGAGCAAAGAAGAGTGGGAGATAGGCTGTTAGGGATAGGGAGTTTTGTGCAATGGGACATGACAGCGGGCAGGGCACATTCACCTGTCCCAATGTAATCCACCAAACTCGGATGATAGAGTTAGTTCTCTCAAAGTGAAGCTGAGCCGGACCACAAAACCCAGAGCTAGATATACTGTGGCCATAAAGTACAACATGGGTCCGGTTTAGCTGGTGCCCCTCGGTCCGAGGGGTCCCGCTGCTCTGGTTTGAGCAGAGGGGGCTTGCAACTCTGGATCGGGGCATGTGAATGTCCTGTCCGCTGTCCCCTGATAGAGCGGTGGACAGGTGCAAAGGAGTCTTGTGCATCAGAAAATGCTGTGTGAACCTGCTGCAGATTGGCAGATCTCTACAGCCGACCCACTGCTCTTCTGTACTCCGAAAGCATTCCCTCCTGCCCCGCTCTGAGCTGCCCCAGCTCCGGTCTTTGCGGTTTAAGTTTTGCTGGTCTAATGAGGGAGGCTACCAATGTTTAAATGGACCGCTGCACTAATTCTTCCAGTAGGCCTCCAGTGAGGAGCAGCTGCTCCGGACCCGCGGTACACTCCACATCCACAGCCCAATGCAGTTCCCAGTGTAGCCACGAGGCTAAGCAGTAGCTACAAAGACTATCACAATATTAGCTAAATGGTCCGTGTACGTAGTGGCCAACAGATTTTTATCTTGATGTGAGAAAACCAAAATTAATCAATTGCCAGTCAGAAAACAGGAAATAAATAATCCAGAAATTTCCATATTTTCATTTTTGTTATGAAAATGAATATTATAAAATGTAAAAACAGCCATTATTTCATAAGTTAATAAACTAAAATGAAAATTTTTAATATAATTGTATATGTAATATTGTGACAGGCCATGTAGCTAAGCTACCAGTTAGCTTTGTGGCTACACCAAGAACTGGAGTGGGCTGTGTCCGTGGTCTGGAGCAGCTGCTCCTTGCTGGAGAGTTCCTGTTAAACATTGGTAGCCTCCCTCATCAGACCAGCAAGACTAGGACTGCAAAGGGCGGGGAAGCTTTAAACGGGGCAGGAGGTAATGCTGTCAAAGCAAAGAGCGGTGGGTCGGCTGTAAAGAGGGAGTTTAATGCATTGTGACATGACAGCAGGCAGGGCACATTCACGGTCAGTGTATTTTTGGGGTAATTGGATTTTCTTTTCAGAAACAGGTATCAAATCAAAAAATGAGTTGTTATTTGAAAAACATTGATCATGGGCAAAGTGAATAAGAGACATTTTAAATATATTTCTTATAATATATTTTCTATTTAATATATATATATAAAATGAAATCACAAAAAAGTCATAAACAAAAAAGTATTTTTACTGAGTAAGAGATTGCCAAATGCAGTTTGTAGCACAATTTGACAGAACACTGGCCATCAAACAGTGTAGAAAGACTGGTGTCAAAAATGTTTACTAGTAGTAGAAGATGCCAAATTCCATAGTAGTACTAGTGTACACAATTTATCCGTAAAATGGCTGGTATTTTAAAGTTGTCTTTTTTTCTTTGGGTGCAGGGGGGAAGATTTTAAAACATTGATCAAATAACAACTCATTCTTTGATTTTCAATACCCCTTTCTGAAAAAAAAATTCAATTACTCAAAAATACACTGATCATTCACCTTTCCCAATCTACTCCACCCCAAACCCGGTTGTTAATTAGTTCTGCTGGAGCCGGCCCACAACACCGAGAGTTAGATGTGAGAGTCAATGTGAACCTGCTGCAGATTGGGTACAGGACTGAGGTCTAAGAAATTAAGCTCCCTCTTGCCCCGTTCTGAGCTGCCCTAGCCCTGCTCTTGGCGGTCCGAGTCTTGCTGGTTGGATGAGGTACCATTGTTTAAAAGGATTCTCCCAGTAGGTCTCCAGCGGGAAGCAGCTGCTCCAGACCCACTGTGCTCTTTACAGCCACACTTTATAGCTCTCGGTGTAGCCATGATAGCTACATAGACTATCACAAAATGAAATATCCAGTTGTATTTAATTTTTTCATTTTTGTTTATTAACTTAATATGAAATTAAATAACAGCTGTTTTTTGTTTTCCAATTTTAATTTTCAAAACAAAAATAAGGTCCTATCTGGGTTGTGATTGCTAATCTGTTTCATCTGTTTTCCGATTTTGGGTTTCTCACATTAAGATAAAAATTTGTTGGCCGCATCACTGACCCTTTACACTGTGTATCAGTTTAATTAATTTCCCTTGGTTCCAAGAAGAAGTAAGACTCTGAGAAAAGAAAGTAACAGAAAATGTCTATACTATATAATGATTGACTCTATAACTATTTATGTCATGGACTGATGTGATTGTTTTGCTGTGACATGTGACTTTTGTTTTTTCAACATGTGACTTTTGTTTTTTCCACAATAATTAGTTTGTTAATCTTACACGTTTCCTTATATTTTAATAACATTTCCTTTAATGTAAGACTTTTTGAAATATCTTAGATTCACACATTCTGCATTCAGCTGGAAAAAGTGTTACTTCTTCTGGTAGTATTTCATGTCTCACTATCATATCTATCCAAGCACAGTGGCACCGTTTAGTAATTTTGTCTTTCTGCTAAAGCTGTGGTTTTATCTTGCATTTGGAAACAGATGCAGAAACTGGAAGCCATTTGAGCTGAGCAGATGCTTTCATGTGTTCAGCTTTAGTTCCTCCAAGCATATCTGCATTAGCCTCACAGGAGTCTTCCTGTCGACTTAACTGGAGTCCCTGTTGTTCATAGCAGCCTGTCAGGATTTCTTTTTTTTTTCCAATGGTAGTAGAGTCACATGGTACCCCTGCTGTGTTCCCCTGGATGCTCTGCATACTCCTACACAAAAAACTCCAGTGGAGATGTCTGCTCGTTCAAAGGACTATCCAGTCGGGTTAAGAGAAGACGCACAATAGACTAGATAAATACTCTATATAGAACACATAAACAGCTGCTAATCCACATAGGTTACGTAAGTCTTAATAAGTCACTGAGTATACGGATAAGCAGTTGATTGTTTTGTGAAACGTGGCCTTATTTATAGATGGCTTTTAACTTCAGCTTCTAATTACATTGCATCGTCTTCAGCCGAATGTTTGCTTTTAATTGTGCTACAATCTTAGCTTGAGTGAATAACTATATTCATAAAAGCATGCATAATATGGCATCCTCAAAATATGACTTTATCTGCAAAGGAAAAAAAGGTTTAAGATACATTGAGAGGACAACCAAGCCAGCATTTTATGCATATTTAATATTTCAGACTGCACTCAGCATGCTCTTGTTGTTCCATTTCTAAGTCTGCTAGCACAGACATTCGCCGAAATGTCTTTTCTTTTTGCAAGTATCAGCATAAACTTGTGCTCAGACGTTAGTGTAACTTGTCAAATGTAATGGCTCATGAATTATGGACATGCTTCATACATCATCCTCGTGTTCACACTGTCCCATGCACAAATTTGCATACGAGATTAGTTAAAGCTGCTTGACCTCTAACCAAGGGCATGATGTGTGGTGGGAAAAGGGGTGTGATGTGTGAGATGAGGCACTAAAAAAATGAGTCAATTTCCTGCGGGGCTTATCAGAATAGTTTGACTGGCGTGGGAGCAGCGAGCGGGCGTCAGTTGTCAGGATTTAAACTTAGGGAGGAAATGAGACACTCGGGTGTGCTCTGAATATCCTACAATGATAGGCTAAAAGTGTGTGAGCAAGGGAGATAAAACCCATTTACTTATATTACAGCAGAAGGAAAGCAAGCTGCAGTGGTATGGTTAGTATGTACTGTACAAATCATCCAAATACAAGTGGAGGGCTAATCTGTGGTGAAGTATTAGTGCCAAGCTCGTTCCCCATGTGTTTTGAATAGATCCAGTGCTTTAGAGGCCGCGGTGGCTGCATCAGACTCTCTGAATGACAGACACATCTTCCTCCCTTCATTAATCTCCATTTAGTTCTGCACTGGAGAGGAAAGATGGGGAGCGAGAGAGGGCAGAGGGGGGGAAATAGGGGAAGAGGAAGATTATAGATATGTCTAGCCATGAAATCAGAAAGAAGATGGAGGAAGGATGGGGGCAGGAAAGGAAGCATTAAAAAGGCATACATAAAAAAGGTGGATAAGAAGAATATTAAATGTTACTAATGGTGAGTATTATTCACAGTTATATTATTGAACCAAGATTCATGATGTATCAAGCCATAATTTCAGGATCATATAAAATATACATTTTTGCTTTAAAACACATCTTTTGATGCATATTTGTCTATTGTCCACTTTTTGATACATTTCAAGCATTGACAGAGACACCAGTTTGATCATTATGTTTCCTCTTCCCTTTGCTGAAAGAAAATAATACTTACAAGAATAGTAAGTATGTTATGCTGTATTAAAATGTAGAAAATGTGTATAGTGATCTTTAGGACCTCCATGAGGCTGTTTTTTTAATTAAAACTCATTCATGTGGATGTAGACATAATTTAATTGCAATTTAATAGAACATGAAGTGTTGAATGTAGATTTGGGTGTGGGTTAAAATGTAGGTTTTTTTTTTGTTGATGAATTTCTGCATGAACAAATAATTGTGCATAAAAGAAATAAAACTGATTTGGTAAAAGGACCAACAAACATTTTAGAGAATGTAGGGATATGCATTATAATATAATTAATCTTAACAAAGTAAAGTTCAAAGTGGAAGCAGAAGCATGTTGATTTAGCCTGGCCAGCCACGACTAACTCTTTTCTTATTCTATACAAAGAAATTAGTCTGAGACCCTGTTGCTTGCACTTTTAAGGGCAGGGTTTACAAGAGGAATATTAACCAATCAGAGAAACGCCGGACCTAAAATGAAAAAAGGCAAAACCACACAGTCGTTTGTCAACAATGGAGCCATGTGAGTGCTGCTGGTTCATATGGCCAGCAGTAGAGCGAACATTATAATAATAATAATAATAATAATAATAATTAATCATATAGCGCTTTGCCACCTACTGTAGTAGGCACTTAAAGCGCTTTACATACATTAAGCTATTTACCAGTGTTACAGAACATCACTGGAGGCAATATAGGTTAAGTGTCTTGCCCAAGAACACAACGACAGTATGTGGGGGAGAGATGTTTTGGGTTCAATACGCCCACCCGCCCGTCAAAGGACGGCCACTCTACCCACTGAGCTACTGCGGCCCATTAGAGCGATATTATTGTTTTTATACTTTGCTGGTTATCCAAAACTGAGGCGAGGGCAAAAATAAACTGCCTCTTAGTAGCAGCATCTGCCATGTTGGATGTTTTGGACTACTCGCCGAGCCGAGTTACTAATGTATGACGTGGCCAGCAAACCACACCCTGCTGCAGACAAACAGCTTGTGATTGGTCCGTCTGCATAATCGTCAAGAAAGTGATTCGCTATAAGTTGGTTCAACACTATGTTTGTATATTGTTGGTCCAAAATTAATAAGAAAACTGCGTTGACAAACTTTTTAATGCAAACTGTAGGCCTAAATTGGAGAAAAATTGAAGGGGAAATGGAGCCCGCTGTTTGATCTTTAACAGAATTATTTTTCCCTGCTGTCCTTTTATTTATTTGATTTTTTTGTCTCATATTTATTCATGTGTAAATGCTGGCTGTGAGCCAGTGGAGAAACCATATTGGAGTTGAGCAGTATGCTGAGGCCACCCTTTGACTGTGCATTAGCAGTACTCATGCTACACAGTGGGTAATCCTGAAAGGATTTCTATGGACAATCTCAACACAATGCACTCTGTACAACTGCGTCATCATAGACTCAGATCTATACTGAACAAAAAATGTAAACGCAAAACGTTTGTTTTTGCCCCCATTATTTTTTTACTGAAATTAAGATTTTTTTCTACATACACCAAAGGCCTATTTCTTTTAAATATTGTTCACAAATCTTTCTAAAATTTAGTGAACACGTTTCCTTTCTGGAGATAACCCTCCCACATCACAGGTGAGGCATATCAAGATTCTGATTAGAGTGCATGATTATTGCACATATGTGCCTTAGGCTGGCCAGAATAAAAAGCCACTCTAGTTTTTGCAGTTTCACTGTCTTGGAGGGTCCAGGGGGGGTCCAAAAAGCAGTCCGTATCTGGTGTGCCCACCAATTGCCTTGCAGTGCCACACATCTCCTTTGCATGGAGTTAGTCAGGTTGTTGACTGTTGTGTGTGAAATGTTGGTGCACTCTGATAACAGTTTGTGCAGATTTTTTTTGGTTGTGCAAACCGATTGTTGCAGCAGCTGTGTTCTGTCATTTTAGCTTACACATTGAACTGAGCTAAAATTTGCAAAAAAAACAGTTATCTCTTAAGCGCTTCATTGATAAAAAGGAAAAGCCCACGAAGAAAGTCAGACGCCACCACTTCCAACAATAAGAAGAGAAAATACCACGAGTACTACTTAAATCATGGCTCCATCTCAACGGGTTATCGCAACCAGTTTTGTGTAATATGTGGCTAACATCTATCAAATGAGCCCCCCACCCCCCACACACACACACGGACACACACACATTGCTGACTTCGAAAGTGGCCTGTGGTATTAAAAAAGTTGGGGACCCCTGTTATAAAGGGATAGGTTTCAGGCAGATCATCCAATTTACTACTAAAGCGCCACTAGCCATTAGCATCTAACAGTTTATTAGATGTCAATATCATGACCCGTACTGTTTTTTTTTTTTTTCAAAACATTTGCAAATATAGTCATCAGTAATAAAGCTAGGGTTAATATATAATATATATATTAGATTGGCCTCATAATGTGATATTACAGTTTATGTGTTTAGCATTCTCTATTTTCATTCTCATTATGGGAGTTAATATCTTAAAACTAAACCTACACTCCATTTGATGTTTTTCTCATTTAAAACCAAAAGTATCCATGTCTCACTGAGATATTTAGAGTGGGTTCAAACTTCTCCGGAGCGCAAGGGTCTGGATTGTTTAGTAAATATTGATTTGGCCTTTTTCGCAGATTATACAAGCCTTGCTCTGTCATCTTGTCAATAAGACCATCATTAGAGAACTGTACACAATCTTTGTGACCTGTAGCCTGAACATAATTCTGTTATCTAGAATTTGTGCTGGTTAGGGAATGATGTAAATGGTATATTGATGCTCTGGTCATTTAGCAGCTTCAACCAGATTTTGACAAGGCTGTGTCTGGATACTGTAACCATATGTTCTATTCTTAACCTCCCATGTGGGATGTGCAAGATCATTCGGGTCACTAAGCAAAAGCCTTAAAGGCCTCTGTGGTATAGTCACATGCCAGCTCTGTAAAAGATTCATCATATACATGTGCTGAATGTGGGAACAGACCCACATACAGTTATGCTCTACCATGGCAGAATTTTTATAGATAATTTTTTCAGAGAATATGAATTATATTTGTGTTTGGGTAAAGCTATTTATTGTCAAACAACTGTGTTTACTCTTTTTAAATTATAATGACCAACCATCCTCACCTGTAATCTGTTTTCTTGTAATCAGTGTGTGTGTCAGTGAGATTCTTGGCTCTTTCTGACAGACCCTTGTATCTTTTATCCAGTGCTACACTGATATTTCTGTATTCTGAGTCATGGGAAAAGCAAAAGTATTGTCACAGGATCAGTGGTAAAAGTTAATGGAACTGTATTAAAACAGGAAAGTATAAAAAGATATCAAAGGAATTAAGAATGCCAATTAGCAGTGATCAAATTCTAATAGAGTAAAAACAAAGAGGAATTCTGTTAAACTTGTTTGGGATGCAAAGAAAAGCCCACAAATAACTTCAGCTAAAATACAATTTGGTAAGTTTCTGTTGTCATTAAGTCATATTCTCTGAAAACTGGCCAAAAAAAAATCCAATTTTCTCGCAGGGTTTGTAAGCTTATGAGCACAACTGAACATGCATGAATATGCTGCTATGTGACCTGTAGACCCATATAAGTGAGTTGTGGTGTATCTCTTCAAAACAAATATGTCTAACTGCATCACATTGTTAAGTCTATACACTGGTAAGTTACTGTATTGTATTGTATGCAGTGGCTGTGAGTCTCTGCCTATATTGAGGAGCATAACCATTAGAGCAGCATTGTGTATTGTCTCGTAGGGCGCTCAGGGCCACAAAATACAATTAGATCTTGTATTAAATATTTATTCCCACAACACCTACTGTGCACCAGAGAGGAGTCTTTACCCACTGTGCTCTTAAATATGAAAATGCTATTTAAAGAACGTGCCTGAGAGACTAGAAGATACCATTTCTCAGTCAGAGGTTGTGCCCTGGCTTTTGCGTTGTGCACAAGAGCAAGTGCATGTTAATAGATGGCCTCAGGGTTATTACTTTGTTGTATATTTATGTCAAATGGATTGAACATTAAAAAAACTGATGCGTATGTTTGAAATTAAGTTACTCAAAATAAGCCTGACTTGCTCCAGTTAAAGACAGATTTGGGGTTAGCTGTTCACAAAAGTTGGCAATATTTACGTATACTGTTCTAAAGACTTAATTTGTATTGTGTGTTTCAATGTCAGTTTTCCTTACTTGATTTGGTTGTTGATGTTATGTGACACCCATAGCACCTGTTCAGAATCTGCAATGACTTTTCTTCACTGAATTTTGATTCAAACGCAGGCAAATGGCATAGACAGGTGCACATATACTTACAGATGTAAAGATGTGTCTATGTGGGTGGATTAGAAGGTGAAAAGGATTTAGCAGTTCACATAAAAACCACACTTTGTAAGTCATAGTTCCTACAATAAAGACTTGAGAGCTATTCATTACAGGTTGAACCATATTTCTTTATTTCTTATGCATGGCACTTTACAAATCATAAACTGCATTAATTTAATTAGCTCTATAGTTTTATCTCAAATAAGTAGAATATCATCAATGAAATAAGATATGCTGGGCGAGACCTGGTGGCAGCCGCAGACTATGAATTTCCCCTCAAAGATAATAAAGGGGATAAAAAATAAAAATACTAGTATTGTGATATATTGTACTGTATATATGTATACTATTCTTCCATGTATATGTGGACTAATGGACATGTGTATGTATGTGCTCCTACACACTGGGAGGATTACTGTAGATTTACATGGCCTGGTAACAATGAGCAGACCCACTCTAAGGACTTACACTCAATCACAATCGTAATGAGATGCTGCTAATTCCCATTTAAAGCTGCCACACAGGCACTGGCCGCCTTGCTTTCCAGAACAAACCACAGCGGAAAGAATCTATATGACAGCTTCATCTCATTCCCACTACAACATTCATCTCCCCTATTGTTTGCTGGCTTAAATGAGTTAACTTCTCCAGAGTAATGTGTGTCCCGCCACAGAGCAGTACATGGTAGCATCAGTGTCATTTGTCTCTAAAGTGCCCACCCAAAGGCCCTTTTCTCTCCAGTGCTGATTCTTGTTGGCAAAGCACTGAATAATTCAGCACTTTCAGATGTAAAGGCGATTGCTTTAATTCCTGGCTAGCAGGTTAATGCCTGGATTCAGTTACTGCATTAAATGCCGGCAGTCATTTACAAAGTCAGCACATAGGCAGGCACTGTAAATAAACACACACTGAACTGATATTTCTATGCATTTGTAGCTGTGTCACTGCATTTTATTGCTACAAGGTGGATGCCAATGTCATTTAGTGAAACCCTGACATTGAGACTGCAGCGCAAAGTGCAGTGCTGTGTTTGTTACATTTGCAGACTGGAATAGCTTCCTTTTCTGGCTCCTGCACAACGGCAAATGCACATTCATTTAGAGAACAGCTTTAATTGGGCTCTGAATTAGAGACAGAAATCTCTAGCTGCATAAATATTTTAGAGGAGTGCATCAGACAAGACTGCCTATCTGCTGTTTCCAATTCTATGTGTTTCTCTTCAGTTGCTTACTGCATTCCCTTTCAAGCATACATGAATGCATGCTCACAAACATGTCTTACTGTTGTATATGCTGATAGAAATTTGGACAGTTCCTTTGGCAATATAGAGGATAATACATATTTTTCTCTATATGTGTGCGTACAGAAGTTGTGGGATGTAGCAATTAAACATGGTATTTAAAGTGGGTCAAAAAGTAAAATGTGTTGAGACAGGTTCTGACTCAAAGGGAATAGTCAGAATTTATGCTCAGTCAATAAGCACCATCAGGTCATGTCAGTGCACTTTTTCCTCCCTCCTATCCTCTCAGTTCGTATGAGACCTTAATGGTCGTTTTGATAAAGGGCACACCAGTAGCTATACATATGTGCTTTTGTGGTCATGTGGCTGGTGCCCAGGTTTTGTTTTAGAGTTGTATGCTGTATCCTCTGGCCTATAGTGTCAGCTCTCACTGTAATGTATAGACGGGGTATAGATCCATTGAGTATAGATGTATAGACGATCAAGGGAGTTGTAGCTCCATAGAATAGATGTTTTTATAATACTAATAATGGATGGATGGATAATTGTTTTTGTTCCTCACCCCTTTTCCGCTTGCCTGTACTGTTGGTCTTCTACATCATCTTGTCTTAACATCAAATGTCTCATTCAGGCGTACCCACATTTCTCTGTTTGTTCCTTTTTAATGCAGTTATTTCCTCCCTTTCCGTCATTCTTCATATCTTTGATAAAATAAACAAAAATCTCTTGTCTACTAACAAATAGAAAAACATTAAAATATATTATTGTGCCATGTTTTAAACATTAGATTATTTGCACATCAAAATACAAATATATTTCATCTAAAGTTAAACACAGCAAATAAAATGTGAACATAGGCAAAGAGGGCTTTACAAAGACAACACACAGCTGTATACAGTATACATTATCAGTAGGGTGCTTGGTTCTTACATGAATAAATCATCCTAGTGTATTATGAAACATGGTAAATAATGCACACTGATCACCAAAGTAATCACAGCTCAGTCCAGTAAAGTCAATGCACATATCTATAAATTTTGCATGCTTTGGTGTGTATTCCCATTCAACCCCAGAGGGTTGAGAACATGGAACACAAACACCTCTTGTTAATACAAATGGGCTCTTATGTGTGGGCCTATATGCGCAGAGGAGCTATCCTTGTTGCAAAGGTTATTGAGGTTCTCCACACTAAGTAATAGAGGCCAAGGGAATCACTCACTATCAAGCCCTAAGGATATAAATCCCTGTGGCCCACTACACTTTTAAAGAGACAGCTTAGTTTGGAGAAGTTTTGAGTTATGTGCTAAATTTTCCATTGCTTGAATGTGTCGCTTAGTGTTCTTATTCAGGTTTTACTTTACTGAATTTTACATTAGGATGAAACAAGTAACAGGCACTACATAACTTTAATTCAGGCACTTTAATTCAGGATTTTCTTTTAAAATATGACCATCTTTGCGTTTTTGGAAGGTAGTTAGTTACTGTTCTCATCTATAGAATTTACCTTATTGCTAGCTAGCATTTTTTGGTGGGGAACAGGGAGTAAAAGTCTTGCCCCTTCTAAGTTGTTTGTTCATTCCTTCTGATTTACTAGAGCACAAATCACACTTTTGGACCCATTTTAACACTGTGATCAGCTGCTCATGATTGGTGGCCGATCAAATTAGAGCCCCCTTACTTGGTCTTATTACTTTTATTGGACTTATATACAAAAAAAAAAAAAACTACTCTACAAAACGCCACAATCCATTTTATAGGTGTTTGGATTACCTGATTATCCAGAGCAAATCCAACACCATTGTCTCGCCTCTTCCATTCTGTCTCCTCTTCTTTATTTTTACGTCTCAGGCCGCCCAAGAGGCAAGAGACAGAGGAGCACAAGTGATAATGACTTGTCAAATTAGAAGCGATGGTACCTGCAGCGAGTGTAAACACGATTCGGAATGTTCGGATGACATTTGCCGAGCCGTATTTCTACTGGGGGAGATTAGCAGAGTGACAGCTCAGCCTGAATCTCATAGATCACAGCTGCACAATAGAGCCACACACACACACAAATACAAACAAACAAACAAACAGAAAAAAGGCTGGCATTTTAACACTACACAGCAGACGGACACATGCAGCAACAAGCATGGAGATTAACAGAGAAATATGCTCACAAACACTTTTGGGGATTTGAAAGGCTTCTTGAATAGCCTTTTGCTATTCATGGTTAGGATTCCACGTAATGTGCCCACACCTTGCCAGCTTGATGGATGTTGTGCTCAGGCAGTTCTGACTTTATAACTTATGGGAAATGGATCTGCATGTGTTTCCATTTCCAGTAAACAGGCAATGACCGGCTTTTTACTTGTTAAGATATTAAGAAGCTGGTGTTTCTTTGCATTCTATTTTACGCATGGTTGTCTTGCAGAAGCCACAAACACGGCTGCTCATTTCCTAGCTTTGCCTATAAAATAAAAAGCCATTTATAAGGAACAATGTCCCGGCCGACCAGCACATCTACCCTCTATCCTGTCCTGCCGCCATGCTATTGGAGAGATACTATTGAGAGACGCTCGCACATCAATTTAGGGCTCAAATGACTTTCTCCAGCTGGCCAAATCCTGACAAGCTTTCTGTTCTCCTTAAAAAGAGCTCTTTATCGTCAAGAGAAAAGAAGAAAGGATGAGACAGAGAGAGAAGAAGAAGAGTGCAAAGTCAAAAAGCTAATGTCTCTGTGACACCCTTTCCCACACAACAGGGGAAATTTCTGTTCTATTATGGGTTCTGGTTAATTTGAAGTCAATTGCGTTGGAGTTATTAAAAGGATGTGAGATGTGCTGAACTTGGTCAAGGGCAAAAAAAGCCTGGTTTTAAAGTGAAACTAACTAATAGAAACTGTCACCTTCAAAATTATATCATTATTATACAGTAGCTTTGAAATTACATTTAGTAATTTTAGTGCACTCCTTTACTTTTGGATTACTATTTGGGTTTTGTAAATAACTTCCTCTTTTATGCAGCTCTACTTGGTATTGGTTTGGCAAATATAACAAAAACCTAAACATGTATATTGACAATAAAATGCTGCGTCACACCCAGGCTCAAACACTGACTATAAGTAACAAATTTAAATACCTATGACCCACAATGACATGTTCATGTTTAAGACGTCATAACAAATTTTAATCTAGTCATGACTGTCATAATAATAATATGAGATAGAAGTACGTAAACATATTCAAAAACCTACATAATCAAACACATAACAACACAGTTTCTCTTTGTTGGTGTGTATATTTTCACCAATAATAGACCTAAAGTTAATGGTCAGATTCAAAACTTGTAGTCTACTTCTAGGTTCAAGCAGAGGTGAAACAGTTTTTTGTCTGTTTGTGAAGTGTATCTCTGCATGCATTAGCTCTGTATAAAAATGTACAGCATTGTCTCACAATAATCCTGTTGGTTAGAAATTAAAAAGCTATTACCAAGGAAGTTTTGTAAGTTAAGCTCACAAGCTGATCAAGCTGATCGTTCTCATCTAAACCCCCAACCCCGATCATTTCTTGTAAATCTCGCTGTGGAGGATTTGCTAAGGTTGTAGGTAGCTAATCTTTTATCTCTTATAGCTCAAAGTAGTTTTTGAATCCACTGGGCCAGTATGTATATGCAAATGTCAGCATCTATTTTCACAAATTGGTGCATTTCACTATTGTTCCCAGTGCATCTTTGCTAAGGACCCTGTGTACATGCAGGTTCTTTAATGTTACACTGATCCATTATGGGACAGTTTTCTGTGTGTGGACAACAAATACTAACTGGAAGTGTCAAAATAATGGTTGAAAAACACAGGCTTTACATTCATACATTAAGTAAACAGAAAACTGCACACATCGTAGTCATGCAAAAATGTAAAATGATTTGGCTGCTATTTATGCAGCTATAGAAGAGCCACCATGTCCCAGAAGTTTGTATTAATAGTGCCTGTTAGACTGATTACTGTGATTGAAACATTCATTGGTTTTCATTTGCTTTGCTTTCATACAAGTTGGAATCACGCATTTTTTTTATAAAGTAATGAATGAATTAAACTAACAGGCAGATTTATACATTGTAAAATGACATTCCCTGTCTAACTGAGTAGCTTTTTGGTTAAACAGCAAAGGTGCTATATCACCTTATTTAGAAAGAAATTATCATTAATGTTGCGCATTTGCATATAAATGAACTATGGTAAATTGTTGGAGAGTGACAATGATTTGGGCATAGCAGAATGTAGAGTGGCTCAGCGCAGACAGATGGAGAAAGTCAAAAATCAGATAGAAAGTTTAAAGTTCTTTATAGTTAATATATTAAAGGTCCAGACCTAACATTGTTAGTTTAATTGCTACACCTTAAGTAGTACAAGTATCCAACAAGTAAATCAGCTGTTTATCTCGCATAAGCGATTTGTGACAATTTTTTTGTTTTTTCAGCCACTGGCAAATTAAATTCTTGAAGAATCAACTTGAGCTAGTAAGAAAGATAATAAAGAGCACTTTGGCATTAGTCCATTAATGTACTTTACAAACACTGACTCATTCACACTACAGAAAAAGCCAACATGACTACTCTGTGACTACTCTAATGCATTTTCCTCATTTACTTATTTTACTGCCAACACTGCATCATAGTCACTAGTCACTTATTTAAGACATAAGTTTGTTGGTAAGACCAACTAGCATTGTCTTTTCATTCAAAAAGTATATATTGTGACAAATGGGAACACAATTATTAATAAATTATGGAAGCAACAGCTCCATTTGGAAGCGTCAGATAAAAGTGAATTCAAAGTCAAGTCACAGAAGGGAACTTGTAGTGGAAGCGCTGGCTGTAGACAAAGCCGTTGAGTTAGTGAAACAGCCCAGATCTGCTAAGTCTTGGTTATTTAAGTGTAGTTATCCTTCAAAAACATTTTTTTTTTTTAACGTCGAGGGACTTACCAGCTATGGTCTTTTGCGGTTCCCCTTTATCATCATATCTGAATTTTGTGCAGCAAACAAGGGTGGGCCCTGTATGTCATGTTACTGTTCAAAAGTGACTGTTTCAGTGACTCCAGTGTTCCTGCTTACAGACGATGTGTACCGTACAAACATAATCTGAAGAGAAGTTGATTTGGGAGATGGAGAGAGTCGTGATAACTGGGTGGGTGTAAACTGAGGAAGACAGCTAGAGAAATAGATAGAATGAGGCAGAATGTTATTAACAGCCCTTATCCACATATATAGATCATTGAATATCTGTGTGGCCTGCAAGAACCCTTCCGCCCACCCAACATCTGATAATTACACTTCGTTATGAGAGCAGGTAGAGATGAGAGAAAGTGTAGCCGAGTAGTGAGGCTGCAGTGACACAAGGAGACTCATAAATAAAGAGTTGCAGGCTAGCATGAACTATTGTTGTGGAAGGATAATCGGGATTGACCAGCCGGTGATTCTCAACTGTTCTTGCTGTTCTTTTGTTGGATGTGTGCTTTATGCATGTTTGTAAGGAAATGTATTCTAGCTTACGGTTCTGTATTTATTGCCTCAGTTTAGTTTCACACAAGAAGGAGAATGTAATAAGACCACACATATACACATCTTTGATTTGACAACCCACTAGTGGTGTTTTCTTCAATTAGGTGGGGTGGTGGCTGGCCTGAGGAGTTGTACAGTCAGATAACAGCCATGTTTGACGTGTCCTTGTGGAGACAGACGTGACAGTATAGCTTTGCGACCAATGGGTGAACAGGATTACTACAAAAAGGTGCGAGGTCCCAAAAGTGCAGCAGGAAACGGGTGAGCTCCAGGAGCCTGGATTTGTATGTCAGCAGAGAGACTGAGAGGAGGGGACTGCAGTATTCCTCCAGTGGGAGGCATTGATTTTTTCAGCCCAGCTTGGGGATGTGGGAAATGTCAGCCTCTAATTGAGTTGATAAAACCGTTTTGAGTTTCAGACATAAATATGGCGTCTCCCACAAAAGGCCACCAAGTGGACAAGTCCCAGTGGGGGGTGGGGGGTGGGGGGCTGAAAGGAATAAAAGGGGCCTTTGTTGTGCTGTTGTGTTAACATGTGCATACACTTATCATGCAGCGTTTAAAATGCATAGTCGATGATATTTAAATGTTCAGACAGAATATGAGTTGCGTTCCGCAGATGTGAAAGCCATTGACAGGAGTTTCATTGTGAATCTGGACACAGGCTCATCAGATTGAATGGTTTCGTTGTGGGCAGAAATGGACAGTGAGAGAGTGGCAGAGGTCATTTCCATTAGAAGTGCAGCCAGTGAATAAAGAATTGGCTGAATGAGGCCTGTGCTGTCGGAGCTGATTAGCAGATTGCTATGCAGAGAGAGCACATAACTTACCTGCTGCCTTCAATAGAAATCTCCTCCTAATATGAGTTTACACACCATTTTCAGGGGTCAGAGGTTTTCTCTATTTAGGTTTAAATTATCCATCATGATACTTACTCCAAATGATAAATTGTGCTGCGTTGGTCTTTTATGTAAAATAGTATGAAGTACCTTATGCAATTATTTTCTTAAGGCATACAAATTGTTTATTTTAAATCCCAAAATGCCAATAAAGCAATAAAGCAGGGGTTATTATTTTAATATATATATATATATATATATATATATTTTATGTGTGCCACAAATGTTGCTTTATGGCCACAAATAGCTGTGTGATGAAGGCTGATACTAAAGTTATAGTAATATTGTAATAGTAATTGCCCTAAAATAATTTGCAGCACTTTTAATCATTAAGTTTCATAACAATTGCATAGTCCAATTTAAAGTTGTGACGCATGCACATGAACCCATATGAGCCATTTTGTATCTATAGGGGCTCTTCTCTAATTATTAGTAGTGATAATGAGAATTTCACACATTACTCCTCACACATGCCTCTGCTTCGCTCACATTTGTATGTAGACGCACACACTCGTGGCAAAGCCTACTGTTAATTAACTGACATAATTAGGCAGACAACCATTTGTATAGGGAGTGCACAGCCATGCACACACACTTGAAGTGAGACACACATTACTTCCCTGGTAATTAAGAGTATTAATTACAAGCATAGCTGTCCCTATGAGGCTCTGTATCACTCACAGCCTGGCGCACAGCAGGGCTCTTATTACTTTATCTGTGCTCACTATCACTTCTCTCTTGGTCTCTGCGGTTACATGTGCGCACACATGTATTCCCAGATACACTCCTGCTGGATAAACAAATGGTGGCTAATTAGTCCCAGACTGATTGCTGGCTATAGGTTAACTTTTGGTGGCCTGGGAGTTGAGAAAGTGCTTACTTTAAAGAAAGATCTAAAGAGTGTGTGGGGATATTTTAGTAGCTTTGCTCTTGCATTGGCTACTGGTGAGTTCAGTATACCATCTACAGATGTTAATTTAACTAATGTTTGGGAAGCTCTCAAAGTCAGTGGGTGATTTCCTAACCTGTCTGTTTTAGCACATTTGCATTTTTTAACACTGCTCAAAAAATAACCTCAAATGTCAACATACTTGTTTAGATCTTGTATCTACGATTTATCTGCAGAGGCAGCTGGCTTAGCCTGGCCAT
The DNA here is from genome assembly GCA_024349245.1 of Neodontobutis hainanensis. Classification (NCBI taxonomy): domain Eukaryota; kingdom Metazoa; phylum Chordata; class Actinopteri; order Gobiiformes; family Odontobutidae; genus Neodontobutis; species Neodontobutis hainanensis. Next base: position 631,668 of record JALDNG010000048.1, read on the forward strand.
CTCATCTCATTATTTTGCATACAGAGAAATCAGTCTGAGATTGCAGGGTTTGAACTGGATTTCAAGGTGGGACAATGGGCAGTCCATTAAGCCCCAGCACATGCCACACGAGCGCATATCATGCTTTTTTGTGGGGCCGATACTGTGCTCCTGATAGTTTGGCTTCTGAACCTCAGTTCAATAAATCTGTGTCTCAAACAAGAAAAACCGTGTCCCAGATGCATACATGGGCTTGCATAACAAGTTTTTGCTCACCCTGTCTATAACACCGGAAGCTTTTCCACCTTAAAATAAATCAAAAAGGCTTAGGTGCTCTCATTCACAACAGCTCCTGGAGGCTTTTATGCTCATGGCTCCTCAGCCAGATGTGGCAAAGATGCTGGAGAGTGAAAATATTATAGATGGTGTAGCAGAAATAGTCAGTTGCTTTTTTTTTCATTTCATTTCAAACAAAATTCTTGTTGCTGTGAATTATTTGTTCATTTAATTTGTATTTACTAAATTTACATTTGTATACATGCCTGGCTGGCCAAATGTTTTTTTTATAATAAAATTAAAATCATCTCATTTTAATTATTTTATACATGCATATTTTTTTATTAAGTTTCACAAAACAAACCCAGCAGTTGACCAGGTGGTCCAGTCTGTCAGCAGCTCCCGGACCACTTTTACCCCCCAGTCCGCCCCTGGTCGCAGTGGCTCAGTTGTAGAGCGATCGTCTTCCCGGTTCATACAGTCATTGTGTCCATGGACAAGACACTTAAACCACCTTGCCTCCAGTTCCACAGTAATGGTGTATGAGTGAGTGAGAATGTAGAGGTGATGTTATGATGTCATTATGACGCAAAACAAAATCCTGCCTCCTTTGCTACGATTGGCTGGAAAGAAAGAGCCGGAGCAGAATACAGAGCAGATTGGACAATCCCAGACGTATTTCTCTGCCTGTCCATGCTGTAGGTGGATTATATAAGGTGCCCCAGTAGTTCACAATACAATAACATTAAAATCATAAGCTCACAACACAAACATAAAAAAACAAACATAAGCTCACAAAATGACACTAAAAAAGCAAACATAAGCTCACAACAAAACCATTTAGGAGGTTCCATGGGAGAAACTTGATTTTGTTTTTTGTTTTTCTTTAAGTTTTCTTTAAGTAAAAGACATTCCCTCACAATAGAAAGCAACAGTTTTCAAAAAATAATAATAATAAATTATACATACAAGACATAATACTCTTATTAATATATATATTTTTAGTTGGAAAAAATTGACTGGGTATATTCAAATTGCCCCTGATTCTTACAAAGGTAGACGTTATGCTCTTTTTCTTCTATTTTTAACTACATTTATATTCTTCTTCTGTTTTGTGCAGTTGATGGTTGTACTGACTGGTCGATAGACTACCTGAAGTACCAGGTGCTCCTGGGTGAACCGGTTCGACTGAAGTGCGCTCTGTTTTATGGATACATAAGAGCCAACTACAGCCAGGCCCAGGGCGTGGGCCTCAGCCTCATGTGGTACCGCAGCTCAGGACTGGGGCACAGCGACTTTGAGGAGCCCATCTCATTTGACGGCGTCCGAATGAGCAAAGAAGAAGACTCCATCTGGTTCAGACCTGCAGACTTCCAGGACGTGGGCCTCTACTCCTGTGTGCTACGGTAATATCAAGAATGTGTGAGACGTTAGATAAGGCATTTTGTTGTATTTTTCAATAATGTATATTATAGTGCTTAAAACTTCCTTTAACAACTTTTAACAAAAACTGAACAAAGAATGACTTTCATGCAATACCACATTTAGGCTAGCACTACCTTACAGCCACACTCACAACACACTGATATTATAACCATGAAGACCATGTGGCAGTCTTGAACAAAACTACCTCAAATGTATAGGAACCAGAAACATGCTTAATTTATTATTTGTTAGTTCTTAAATTAACTAGTTGTTACTCTCTATATATTTTTAAGTTAATGTTGACAGCACATACTAGCATATAGTTTTATAACCATATTTATAAGAACAAACAAATGTCTAGATAATGTGGTTGGAAACTAAAGCCAATTAACCAGAATAAAAGCATACACAATACTGTATATTACAGTAGTGAACCATTACATACAGCCTCCTAATTCAAGATGCATAATTATGTTGCAGTAACTTATTAACCTTTACAGTGGAGAACATCCTTCTATGAACGGCTCATTGCAGCGCTTCATCTCAGAGAGTTTTTAATAAACCCGTTAAAGGCCTCTTAAAGACCCACAGATGCTTGGAGAATACATTGAGTGTGACTAAAGGAGAGTGTTTGTGCACAATGATACCCAAGCCTATACTGCATTTCATTACAGCTCTCTGTAGGAATAAAAACATTGCACTAGCGCTCTTCTAATAAGCTTGCTATATTCATGTGTTTGACATTCAGGGTTGTACAACAAGGAGAGGAAGAAGTAAAAAAAAAAAATCCCTCAGGTGTGTGATTCTCTGCCCGTAAGGGTGACCTTTGGGGGATGAAAAACTTTTTCCAAACCGACTGCAAGTGATTTGCTACTAGCAAAAATATAATTTTTTTTTGCATTGCAACTTATTACAATTTAGATATCTAAAACATAGACACAGTATAGTATATATTTTTACTATATTTAAATAAAATAGAGTCGGCTCTTCAGATATGTGAGCCGGCTCCCATCGTTCACTTAAAAGAGCCGGCTCTTAGAGCCGACTTATTCGTGAACGACCCATCACTAAAACGGATTTCTCTGCCTGTCCAAGCTGTAGGTGGATTATATACGGTGGCCCAGTAGTTCACAATACAACAACATTAAAAATACAAACATAAGCTCACAACACAACATTAAAAAAACAAACATAAGCTCACAACATGACAATTAAAAAAACAAACATAAGCTCACAACAAAACTTAAAAAAAGCAAACATAAGCTTACAACACAAAGATATTAAGCCACAACAGAACAGACCACTAGGGGACATGTGTCGATATTGAAACACCTACATTTTCACAGGACGCCACATGAAATTATGTGAGTGATGTGATTAAAATATATGTAAATTTTTTTTGAAGGCCCACTGAGCTTGAATGTTATCTAAATCATTGTCTTCTTAGACTGACATGTTTTGTCCCTAGCCCACCTTCGTTCCTGCAGCAAACACACTGCCCCCTAGTGGTTGGGTGCATTTTCGTTGTGCTGTGAGCTTATGTTGGCTTTCTTTAAGATATCTAACTTAGCTATCTAAAACATAGACACAGTATAGTATATATTTTTTGTCTCCAACTATGTTACTGCAACAGCAATCTTAGTCTCTTGGTCTTGTTAAGGTAGACTTGAGCACAGTGACATCTCTAATGGGCTATGGTCTAAGACCACAAATTAGCAGATAATGCACACAGAATTCAGAACTGAAAACCTGGCATTCTTTTATGCTGACTCATAGAGTGAGGTGTGCAGAAATGGCACACTGAATAATATGTGCTAAGAGATGATGACTGTACACCATAATACTGCATTGATTTTTATTGTGCATCCATTACAACATGTAAAGACTGTTGCTAGTAGTGGGTGCAGTGAGGTCATTGTTTTATTTTAAACAATGCAGCCGGAGTTTGACAACTTCAGACAAGGGCCTGATCTTTGTGACTGTCCTGTATATAAAGCAGACCTAATAACTCTAGACGCATTGTGTACTGTCTATAAATTTGGATGAATTTCTCCAAGTTATGTTGAGAGTTTCATAAAAGCTCTTGAGATGTTTTTACTGAAAGATATGGAGGTGCATCAAATCATTGAAGTGTATGTCCTTCTGGCCCCGAGAATATGCACATGTTACGGTTATCTTTGTCCTTCTCTGTCTTGAAATTTAAGTCTAATCGCCAGTTCTGTGTGAAGGTGACTTCATTTACATAGCAATCTCTCGGCTTTCTTTTGCCCGGCCTCTCTTTCCTCCCACATGCCATCTCTCATAGGGTGTGTATACCACGCTTCTGAATCCATCAATCTTACTTTTACTGCAATTCATGCACCATAGTCTCTCCATTTTTCATCGAATAGATAATTTTCTAATCACTCTGGTAATGAGACTGTGTCCTGCAGTGGGTTTAACTTCTATGATTATATCATCCAACACATGGTATAATCTGTGGAGAATTACAGCTATGGTAATAACGCAGCTACACTCAAATAGAATGTGACAGACGTGAAAGACACCACAGCGCTGTGCGTCGACCCCCAGCTGTCCATCAATCAAATGTCGTCTCTTGACACTTTCCCACAATGCTATGGGGTGCCTCCTGTGAATATTTAACATATAACCAAATTTCTCTTTTGTTCTCGGGGGACATTAATTGCTCAGGTGTATAACTGGTTCATTCTGTTCATTCTGTACTGGGTGTATTTGCTTGCATGGGTATGTCTGCATGTAAATGTAAATGTAAATGTGAATGTAAATGTACTTCCTGTATATACCACTTTAAAACAGCCCACAGGTGAACCAACATGCTTTACAGGAGGTGGACTGTGTATGGTATATAGTATTACTTTGTATGTTTACAAAAGTATACTGTCCAACTTAGTAAGCCTTCCACCTAAAATCTTCCCACTCTATTTTCTCCAGATAGCACTGAGTCGATAATGTTAGCTATCAGCACCAGTAGGGCATTGCTCTGTTGCAATAGTGTGCATCTTACTTTTGCTTCCCACAGCATTTTCAAGATGTCCTTTGAGGCATCTTCTCTGTAGTAGAAGTATACAGTATCTTATTTTTTCGTTCTCTGTATCTGTTCTCCCTCTGTGTCTGCTGTTCTGTGTCTGCTCCTCTCTAGCAGTTGGCAATAGCTACATTAGTCTTTAAAACATGTGAGCATGCACACGTGCATCTGTATTTTATGGCCCCTGTGGGTCAGAGGTGTTTATGCGATTGAGGTGACTCCCTTATTGCTTCCATAACCGGATTCGATCATATGAAACCCTGCCATTTATAGTGAATGGGAGCATCTGGCATGCTGTAAAAGCAATGTAGTGAAATGAAATCAAGGCCCTTATGGTCTGAGCATATAGGCTTCTTGAACAAGCAGTTGGACCAAACTAAAGATTACAGTGACAGCGATTCCACTTGTCCCCATTTAGTTTTGGTCTAGGGTAGTTTTTTTTTGTCTAGTTGGGTTCTTGTTAAACGTATTTCCTTGCCTTGTATTTCTCTTCAATTTTTTGACTAAGTTTTTACAGTAGATAGAGATTAAGAGACACTAGATATTAGTTATATAGTAGCAAGATGGGTTTTGCTGTATTTCAATCAGTTACAAACCTGTACCATTAATCACATAATGCATAACATATATTCATGTTGCATCACAGTAACACCTTTCTGTCATAAAAGTCATACTCTCTTTATCTATCTATCTATCTATCTATCTATCTATCTATCTATCTATCTATCTATCTATCTATCTATCTATCTATCTATCTATCTATCTATCTATCTATCTATCTATCTATCTATCTATCTATCTATCTATCTATCTATCTATCTATCTATCTATCTATCTATCTATCTATCTATCTATCTATCTATCTATCTATCTATCTATCTATCTATCTATCTATATATCTGTCTGTCTGTCTGTCTGTCTGTCTGTCTGTCTGTCTGTCTGTCTGTCTGTCTGTGTTATGTCCTTTTAATTGGTCTTATCTTGGTCTTAATCTACTGTTTTTGGTTAATGTGCTCTTGACCTGGGCCTCATAATCTCTATTGTGAGAATTGTAAGTATCCCGCATCTCAACTCAGAAGATTGTTGTAGCTATACATATTAATACAAATGATAAGTGTCTTTTAGACTTTTGTTAACCACTGTAGTGTATAAGGTATGTAATCTCCCATGAGGCCTACCACATTCTGGGAGGTTGCATCTCAAATTAAAATGGTTGCAACCGCATTAATAAGAGAGACATGAGGAGACATGCTTCACCTCTGCCAGTGAAGTATAGTGACAGATGCCATGAGATAAGAGATGATGGCGCGGGGGGCGTAACTGGGGTGGTGCAGTAGGGGGATTGGGCTTGTTGTGATGACCAAGCTGCTTTTCTCTTTCTGTGTGTCATGAGGCCTTTTCAGTGTTTGTCCCTTCTCTGATTAGCATCCATAGGCCAGCTGACTCCCCCCATAAATCCAATAGTGGGTGCCTTGAGTGTGAGACTTAGTTAAGCTGCTGAACATGTCATTATTGCTTACCCAGCAATGTTAAATGGAGTCTAAGGAGCAACTGAGCCAGGACTAGTAAGTGATCAAAAAGTGTAAAAATAAAACATTACCTGTGGATATTTTTGGCTATTGAACAGTACTGGAATCCTCAGTCCTTTTCTTGGTAGAAGAAATGAGATAAAGTAGGGGTGCATGACGGAGTGTTTTGTGCTCCTGCCTCACAGCAAGAACTCAAACGTCCTCTTCCAAGTTAAGGCTTTCTGTGAGGAGTCTACATGTCCGCCCCGTGTTACTGTGGGTTACAGGACTAAGTTTTAAGACTTGCCACAGATTTTTAAGGCATTTCATTATGTTAAAAAAACAAGTCTGTTGACTCTAAGCAATGTTTAAAACAGCAACTTTTACATGTTGTGTTTTCTGTCCACAGGAACTCCACATACTGCATGAAGGTCTCTATGTCTCTAACTGTGGCAGAAAATGACACAAACCTGTGCTATAACACCAACATGAGACGAATGGAAAAGGCTGAGCTTAGTAAGAGCAAAAACATCACCTGTCCCAACATAGAAGACTATGTGGAACCAGACAAAGAGCTGGATATCACATGGTACAAGGTGGGCAAGTTTGTTTGTTTTATGATTATAAAACACGCTCTGTATCATTAAGCACACTTGCCCAAAAGGTTGTTGATTTTTTAACACTGCTGCTCTATTGGAAAACTAGTAAACATGGCTAAATAGTTGAATGGTCTAGCTCATGTCATCAGATTGTGTATGGAAGCAAACATATTGCATTAACATTTTTGCATTTTATTGGGTCAATGTAAGAGCCATTAAAGAAGAAAATAAAATGAATAGAAGCCAACTGCAAAAATGTTTTTGTTAGGATCCTGCATCTTTTCCCTCTGCCCTGTAAAAATGAGTGGGTGTCCTCCAAATGTTCCTTGTCTCTGATATTTATTCAGTGTACACCTTTCCCTTGATGTCACCTGGCTATTTCTTGCCTCTCCCCAGGTCAGGTACAGATGTGGACAATAAAGTGCATCCCAGAGTCAGACCCAACTAATCAGAGGTAGATTAGCAGTTGATTAGCCTGACCTCTAGGTTTTTCCAGAATTCAATTATGGTCTGGGTAATGACTGGGAAAGCTGGAACCCATAGTTATTTGGACGACTGCAGAGCCACAATGATTGAATTTGAAGGTTGCCGCAAGCAATGGTGGAATAGGATACACTGAGCCATCCTCATAGGACTGGAAAGAGGATCATGCCATAGAGCTGCTCCTTGAGCCTGCACACTCCAATACACAAATATCAACACGACACAGACACACTTATTTTGCCGGTAGAGACCTCTGTAAATAACACTGCGTGTCCTCTGTGGCCTTGCCAGATTATTGAAAGGAGAATATTCTGTTCAGTGCAATAAATCTTAATCAGATAAGGAGGATAGTGGCTAAGTCTTATCATTTTAGGACATGAAGTTTATTCAGGTAATTGCATCCACATTCTGAATGCACTATGACATTTTATACACTTTGTGAAAAGCTCATGGGCATTGGTGGCCATGTGTCCATATCCTACCACTTTCTTTAGAATGATTTGATGTATTATTCAATATTACTCTAATAATATGGGCTTTGAGTAATCTGTGTGTCCTTATTTAATGTGTAGGAATGCCGTCCGAAGCAATGGCGTGCCAACATTATCCATAAAGGAAGCAATCTGACTTTTGAGGAGGTAACAGAAGATGACATTGGAAATTACACGTGTGAAGTCCAGTTTGGTGGCTTTTTGGTGAGAAGGACGACAGAACTCACAGTTACTGGTAAGTCTCAAAACCTAATGTGGGACTGTGTGTTTAATACCTTTATCACTATTGTCCCAAAAGTTCAGTCCAAAAATAGTTTGTGAGCTATCGAGCGTGGACTATTCACACAAGGAGCAAACACTAAACCTGTGTGTTAACCTGTGTGGAAACATTACATTTGATCCAAGAGAGTCTAATTTACAGCTTCTCAACATAATTACTTTATTCTGGAGTTCACCCCTCTTACTAAAATAATCTGTAATGACCAGATATCCTCCCCTGTGCTTTTACATCAGGCACAAACTAATCAGACTTGTCAATCCTTTCTGGTTTGTTCTCTTTGCGCAATGCCCAGCCTCTGGTGCAGCTTTTGGTAAAAAAACAAACAAACACACAAGGTTTGTAAAATATAGGGTGGAAAGCACAAAACAATGCATAAAAAGTCCAGATATGTTTGAAATAAAAACTTAGCATTTTAAATAATTTTACACAAATGAGTTTTTTGTCATTGTTTTTGTCATTGTTTTTTGCTGTCTTTGTGAGATAAAGATATAAAAACTCACTGCTAAAAATGCACTATAAAAGGGCTACAGTTTTTGATGCTTAAGTAAAAGCTGGCATGTGATAATAGGTCTATCCATAGTCGACACACTCTGTAGAGAATACTGCAGTGACATCCCGCTGCTGTGTTAATTGCTGGGGGAAGTAGAATGCTGTGGTCTGGCCTCGATCTCTTCTCTCTAGCTCAGCACTTTGCAGCCAACGAAGCTGCGTTGAAATATTTAAGGCTATAGGCTAAACCTCTTCACACAGAAAGTTAAAGAGCCAGGACTAAGGTCAAAAGATTTACAGTACTCTGTTTCTATCCATCTCTTTCACACGGCTGCAAGGTGAGCATACCAGCAGCAAACGTGCTCATTTGTTCTTTTTCAGTGTGAGTGGAATCCATACTGGTGGTCAAGGATTGAGAGTGTTTAGCCATGGTGGTCTAGATGGTCAAAAGCTCTGATTAAGGTTAGTGGAAGAGTCAGACAAAAGGAAAAGGTTAAATTGAGCCAAACAGAAGTAAAAGTTGTCATTTAAATTAATTTAATAACAATTAGGTAATAGTGATTGTTCAAGTTACTTTAGATTAGTTGCACCAAAGTGTAAACAAAAGTCATCTGATAGAGATAGATAAACATATAGCAGGAATATTTATCTTTATTAATATTCTACTGTGTATTATACGTGCACTTGTGGGCCTTAGTTAAGTTGGACATCGCCCAGTTAATTGCAGGGCTAACAATGAATATATCAACAATTTTAAATAAACTATAAAATAAGGATGCATGTTCAGTTAATGTGTTGTTTGAGCACAGGTACAATGTGCTCAATTAGAAATCTATTATTACAGATGCCATTGTAAATGCTTTGTTGTATATATTTCCCATAGCTTTCTCATTCAGTGCTTGACTTTTTTATTTTAATTTTATTATTTTCACATTTATTATTATATTTTATTATTTATTTGAATAAGAATAAAATCAGGCAGAAAGTAGCTAGGATTTATGACTAAGGCCACACTCCTTAAACCAAGTATATCTGCACATTTGGCTGCAGCTATTTTTGAGAAATCACTGTTCACATCAAAATATAAAAGTATCATACAGTAACACGTGGAGGACATGCAGACCCCTCACAGAAAGACCGGAGTCGGCTGAGAATGTTCTCTGCCACGTGCACACCTTAACGTAACACATATAAAATATATAGGTATTTCTTATTTTTTTAAAAATATAGTCTTATTTTAAAAATAGTCTTATTTTATTAATACACCTTATTGAGTTATTATGTCTTGTATTCAACATATACATGGAGAGGAATAGTTTTCTAAGGTTATTTTGACAAAATACCAGTTAAATAACTAAGATAATACTTTTAAAATGAGCACAATCTCTGTAGGCGTTCTCGTGTGTGGTGTGGATGTTTGTAAATCCAGTCCATGGCTCTTCCCTTGTTAGACTGTTACTATGACCCCAATGTTCTGTAATGACAGTGGCCATTAAACTTTATTGGGTGATAAATTTATTGTATAGCTCATGTACCTAATACGGAGAATGAAAAAGAAAATGGACAGAGATAAAGTGCACACTGTTTATCTGTCCATGTTGCATTATATCCATAACTGCATTGTTATGTAAACAGTTTTTCACATTTTATAGTAATCATTACACTAATAATATATATAAAAATAATAAATTGTGGGACATTAAAACAAATTAATACTCCCTTATGGTTTGTGTATCCGTGCTTTTTTTTTTGGGCTCACACATTCACATCAGAAGTCTGAGGTAGATGCATGTTCTCTATAATGAAACATCAATAAGTCATCAAAATAGAAAAAGTAATTTTATCTGACACTGAGAGTGGGATGCTCTGCTGCTTTAATCCAACAGAGAAATGTGTGGCGCCTGGAGTATGTTTGTTTAGTGCCATGTGCAAGATGAAATCATTTACATAAAGTACATCTCCAATATGAAGACAATGTTCTGAACTCCCTGTGTGTTTGACCCTTCGCTCCAATATTTTATTTGAAAACCTATTACTTGATTATTTGTGGGACTGTGTTGAAAAAATACACCAATTCAATCTCATAAACTCTGCAGCTATTCCTATAAAAATGTGCCTGTGCTTCATCACTAGACCATTTTGCCCTATTATAAAAGCAGTTAAGCAGCTATTCTTTAAAGCTATAGTATCCCACTAGAACAGTTGGGCTCATTCAGGCCCTAGGCTCATTTCCTTTAATAAACCTACACATCATCATCCCCTCAAGTGGGCGTGAGATTACCCACATTTTATCACATCCTGTAAAAAAACAGCATTGCCTATACCGCAAGCATAAAAGGAAAAAGTGTGAGATGTGATGTGAAAGAGGTCATTAAGTTTAACTGATCTTAAATATAGAGCAATAGACACTGGCCTCTAGCATGACCCACTGTGCTGCATCATGCACATGCACCTGCATCTTCTGCTCTCACTGGGTTGCAATATGTAACAGCCTTCATTAGAAGCTGTAAAAGGAGCATTATGTAACCTGAGGTCAGCAATGTAATAGAGGTTAACTATGAGCATAAACATGGGCACGAACAGATCAGGCTGATTCTGAAAGCACCTTAATCAAGGGTTGACACTCGGCAGGTTAATAGAAATGGAGAAAACATTGACCTTTTCCCCTCATTCAATGACTTGATGTCAGAGTGCCTTGAAAGTTTTGCTTTGTTCAGAGCATATGGGTTTATAATGTATGCCTATGTAAGAAAATGAGTTCAGAATAAAATTAGGTGAAGTTCTTTTATAAACATCTGGGAAGATGCTCTCTTTGTGGATTGTAACCATAGCTCTCCCATTTGGTTATTGAGAACTTTTTATAATTAAATCTTAGCTGCAGCAGGTTGTATATTTACAGGCCTGAGGAGTAGCTCAGTCAAATCAGTCTTTTCACATTTCAGTTTATCATTAGGTATTTTTCCATAGTGTAAGACCTACATCAAATTGGTAGATGGCAGTTGGCCACATGAGTCTCTGCAGAAGCATCACAACAGTTTAAGACTCCAGATGTCGCAAAAACATGTAAATGTCAAACTTATTGATCAAACACCAAATATAAAAGGGATCTTATAGCAAATCAAACGATTTAGATTTATTCTATAGTTAAACAATTGTGTTTTATTTAAAATTTAGATTTTTGTACTTTGGTGCTGTGCCAAAGTATACCTGCAACAGTAATATAACATTTATACTGTACGACTCCACAATCCTATCACAGTTTTGATGGTCCTCCTAGGCCTCATAATAGCACTATGATTTTATGCTGCAAAGTTGTAATAGCAAATAAAAGCTGCATTCAGTTGATGTATGGAGCTCCCTCTGTGTTCTTTATGCAGCAAAAATTATACAGACCAGGAAAAGATATAGAGAACAAGGAAGTGAAAGAGAACGATAACAGCAAAGCAGAGAGAGGGAATGTGTCAGAAAGAATGAAAAAGACAAAGAGGTGGCTTCTACTGTATCTTATCTGTATTTGTTGCCAGTGTATTCTATCAGAAACAGTGTGTCCAGGACTATAAACACACTATTATCCTGGTGTTTATCACCGTGCACATTACCGTTTGCCTCTGTCGGACTTACTGTAATAGAGTCGTTTGGTTTGATGGATGCCTCAGGCATGGGTTTCTATCTATTGCTTGTATTATACCTCAGTCTGCATCCGCACACTGTAGAAATGTCTGTGTGCACATTCAGCAGAGCCTGTGAGCATGGTGATTGAGGTTATAGCCAATGTAAATGTACCATTTGGCACTCTGAATTGGAGGTGTAGAGGGCAAGAAGAAATGGAGGGGAGGAGGAGCAATAGATACATCATTCATCCACAAGAATGAAAAGATTCTCAAGAAATGTGTAGTAACTAGACATGTACATATGCAGTTTTTTATTTCAAGTTTGGGGAGTGACAAATGGACCTGAGCCAGAATCAAATTCGAGTCCCTCACATATGTGTTATGCACTCTAAGTGAGACACCAAGGTGACCCAAGCTAATTAGAATCTTTAACATTTGGTCCACTTTGCCAGCAATGAAACACAAAAGCTGGGGTCCAGACACTCAAAGGCACCCTCTACTACTCCACAAGCAAATGGTTGATTTGTTACTGTATAATGCAAATCCACATTCAGTTGAAAAACGTAAAGATGTTTCACCTTGCCAGTTTATAATAAAAACTACTGTGACTCCCACAGTCATGGAAAGAGACTTAAGCAGCACATGCAAAGATGTCAGCAAAGGCATCGTGAAAATATCTTTGCAGACTTCTTCCGTATAAAAAAACACAATGGCAAAATAGTTCAAAACTGTTACACCTAGTTATTGTTTTTTATCTTGTACATTTAAATTAAATGTAATCAACATAATATTAATAAAAATCAATTGTCAATAAGTTTCAGAGAAGGACCAAATCTGTTTGATAGATGAAAGATAGACATTTTTCAGCCAAATATAATAATTAAAAAAAAATAAAATAAAATACAACATCCTGTAAAGATGGTTTTATAATATTTTGTCTTTGTCTATTTTGTCTTGTTTTTGAAACCTTGACTGCCCCAGCTAATCCATACCAACATAGGGACACCAGCATGCATACAGTATCTTGTGCTGTAAATGTGTGTATGAAGAGTTGTTGTGAGGTGATCTAGGACATGGTCTCAGTGCAGTAAAAAGATCCTTCAATAGGGTCACCTTCACCAAGCATGGAGACTTGACAGCCTTATAAAATGTTACAGCCTGTGCGCTCAGAACAGTGTGCATGTCTTTGTGTGGTCGTATTTATTTTGTCTAGGTTTTAGCTGGAGTTACACCTGACCAGCTTGTGTAATATCACTGGATGCTGTAACTGCAGGAAAGCAACACCAGGAAAGAGAACAGCGGTGTCCACACCTCCCCCGTGTCTTCCCCTGCTTGGTTTATCACACCAAAGCTGGCCAGATAGATAGAGAGACAGCGATTAGTAGTGATATTATCCTAGAGACCAGGGAGAGGAGAAACAAGTGAGGGGAGATAACAGGTGTGGGGGAGAAAAATTAGATAGTTTTACTCTAAACTAAAATTGTCTAAGACTATATGTCTCAGGCCCACTTGAATAGATCGAGCCTGTGCCATCTGCTGTGCACTCAATGAGCCTTATCAAAGAAAAATTTCTGTCACCTTCGAGGACAGACAGTGAAGTATTTATCTTATCTTATCTTATCTTAAACACAACCGCCCCAGCTACACATGTGTCCTTGGGGATCACATGATGAAATCACACCTGAGGTAAGTGTTACTCCATGGCCTCACTTTTCCTGACTCCTTTTTTTACCCACATTTAGACACACATGTAGACACCCGGGTACAGACACTACATCAGTCATGGCAATGATGGCCCACTGGACACATTAAAGAAGTGTAGCTGTGGTTTAAGTGCAAAATAGAGCAATGCTGTCATAACTCATCTGTTCAACAACACAGACTCTAAGCCTCTCTTTTGTATGGGACATGTTGGGGCAGTGGATGGAGCATTAGTAATGTTAAGTTTGGTTTAAACATTAATAATATAATTAATGTATTTTACTTACGGAAAGGCACGTCTAATCATCTCATGTCAAAATAATTTTGTACAATGCACTATGTTATTCATAGAGACCACACAACCATTATTATGCACATAACATATTATGCTAGGAATAATAATACAATAAAATTCATTTTATTTATTTCTTCGTCTTTTGATGTTTCAGTGGTTTCTAGTCCAGTTGGTCACATATTTAAGAATGGAAAGAATACATGGAAACATAGCCTTTTTAAAAGCACAGGTTTTAAATTTATTGATGATCTAAATTACTCATAAAACGGTGGTAAAACAGTAAAGGGTGCAGCAGAATGGCTCATTAGTTTAAGGTCAGCATAACTCGCTTTCATTAACTAATCTCTCACTCTGTGTGTCTTCGTTAGCCACCCCTAACCTCGTCCCCACCTCCTCTTTCCGACTCTCTTCATCAAAATTCACCAGCTGTCCTCGTAGTCTCCAGGCAGGCCGGGGTTCACTTTGTTTTAATTCAATTAAAATTGTCATCAATCTGTATGTGACAAATGAAATTTACATCCTGCACAATTAATCTTTTCTGACCTATACAACTCCACCCACACGCAGACCCTTAATCTCTGGTTATTATCATTATCTGGGCCTATGGGTTAGCACTACGGCAAGTAAAATTAAAATCATAATTCTCTGTTTTGTAGCCTTTTGAAGTGTAGGTCAATAATTAAACAGCACAAAGGAGCAGCTCTTTACATCTGGTGCTTTTATTTTATGAGACAATAAAATAATGACTGTTATTATAAATCCTCAGTTTCACTGGTAATCTCTTCAGCTACCTCATATTTGGAAAATAAGCAGTACTGAACTGTGTAGACAACGTCATTGTGTTTTCTGTCCCTTAACTGTTTACATTTGTCTAAGCCACTTGATTGGGTAGTCCTATCGCAAACAACTTGATCTGACAGATACAGTATTTTCCCCAGTGGTGACTTTTTAAAGGCTACCACAGAGCAGTGCAGTGGATGTAAAGTGGGTAGTAAAACAACAAAGCTTTCACAAAAATCACCCACATTAGTACTGTATTCAGCTGAAGATTTTTTCTATCATGGAGCCAACATAATATGTAGGCTGCTGACATAGAAGAAAAATGTTCTTTTTCAAATACATGCTGTGATAATTGTGAACATTCCTGAGAATTTCTGTACATTTTATAACGAGCCAGGATATGACTAGTTCCAGTAACTGCGTTTGCTTTAGCAGCCAGTAAGTGTTGGATTTGAGAAGTAGTAACATTTACAACCCAGTTTAAAGTCTTGTAGATGTCCTCTGGTTCTCAGCCAGTGCTCTATCTCAATATAATTAATACATTCTGTGGTCACTTTGACAATAATTCTACTATGGCGTTGCTTGTCTGACTTTTGTACTCTTCTTGTTCTTCCTGCCAGGTTTCCAGTAGTAATTGGCCCCCTACTTTCTGACACACCTCCCCTCGCAGCCAGCCTTCTTGTGTATTCTAACTTTGGGTTTTTGTGTCTGAACAGAAGGAAGGGGCTGTAAGTTGTGTTATGATCAGAACAGTGTTGGCTGAAGGTCACTGAGGCGGCTCTAAATAACCCACTCATTATACAGTGTCCTTAAGAAAAGAACACTCCAGAAAGCCCTCCTACCAATTAAAAGATAAGAATATGACCATTAACCATCACAAGGGAAGGTGACGGAAAGTAGAAAGGTTGTCAGGCATTTCATCTCACTGCCACAGCCCATAGACACACTTTTCATTTAAAAAATTATATTTAAATGATTTTAAGGCAGTAATGGCCTATCCGAGCCGTGGGACATGGGGCACACATGCACAACAGGACTCAAATGTGGCCTACAACTAATCTGAAGAAAAACATGGAGACCATTTTACCATAAAGTCATGAACTATGTACTACAATCTTTATATCTGAAGTATGAGCTAATGAACTCATAGAAATTAACTAAAAAGCCGAGTCCAGGACACTGCGTGAAGAAATATTTACCATAATATTGGGGCGCAGTGGCTCAGTGGTAGAGCGGTCGTTCTATATATAATCGGAAGGTTGGTGGTTGGATTCCCACTCTCCCTGGTCCATACTGTTGTTGTGTCTTTGGGCAAGGGCCATAGTACAGGTGTATGAATGTGTGTGGGTGTAGAGGTGAGTTTGGTGGTGGTGGGAGAAGGCTGTGAGCACCGTGTGCAGCCCCCCTCTCTGTCTGCCCCAGGTGTTAATGTGTGTGCGAATGGGGTAAATGGAAGCATCATGTAAAGCGCTTTGGGTGCCGAAGATGGGAAAAAAAAATTCCCATTGGCATTGTCCTGGAGGGCCATAGGTGTTGTGTTCCAAATAATCTTACCTATGTAATAAAACAAGTGTAGTACTAGTTGTGTTTCTTTCAGTGTAGTACATTATAGACATTAAAATTAAATAACAGAAATGTGGAAAAATGTTTACAAGGACATAATCTACCATTCATTCAGTCTACCAGTTCATTTGAGGGTTTGTCCTTGTGTGTGATATATATACATATATATTCTACACCGCTGAACTATATCTCCAGAAATGGAATCAAGTCTGCAAGAAAATGAAGGTGCAATTCTTATTCTCTTTGCCTGGCATCACCTTTGTATTCAGGGACTCTCCAATGTAATCTCACTGCTTGAACATATCCATGTTTTGTCTACATCTCCACACAACTGTGCATTGCTGTGTGTGTTAACTCACTCCACCTCCTCAACTTCCCAGCTGTGATAAATGAATGGCACAATTTCCTTCCACCTGTTCCACCCTGGAGCCACTTGCCACTTTGGTCACACAGCCGTAAGTCACTGGAGCTGTCACAGTAGAAGCTACGCAGTTTCCAAACTACAAAAAGAGAGATAAGAGATGAAGTGTTGCCAGAAGCACTCAAGCACCTTCCTTTACAGTAGCAGTGATAGGGTGATGACTAGTTAAGTGACATGTACCAGCAGGTATTTAGTCTGACAGTGTATGTGCCATTGTGTTGATGAATATCTCTGATCAGAACATGCACCTTCCTCCCTAGTCAAATATGTTAACTCTATGTATTTTTTTATAGTCCTTTTACAACTATTATTGTAAAGTTCTGCAAGGGGTTAGTCTTACCTGTAGTTGGTTTTCTATGTTTTGAGAAACTATGTAGGGCAGCTTTATTAAATGGCCATACAGTCTCTTTTACCTACTAGACATTTGTAGAAACGTGTTGCTACACGACAAAAGAACCACATTGTTTTTGATGTAGACTTACTCAAAGGTAGACAAAATTCTGACTTTTTGCAGCAGAACGATGTGAGGCGTCATATTGCTTTTTACTCTACAACATTTTGTCTTCTCCAAATGTAAACTTTCATACAGGACCTCTCCATGCCTCCCCACCATCAGATTTATTTCGTTATTATTTAGTACATGGGGAAATAGACAGGTAATTACTGTGTAATAGGAATTCAGTTTATTTTTCAATGTCTCCCACAAAGCTCTTACTGTCTTTTACCAGCTCTCGCCAGTCATTTTCTAAATCCCTTGAATTACACCATTTAGAGCAAGAAGAGATCCTGGACAATCATGTAGTGTGTCAGTCTGGACAATACACTTAATGTTGTCTTGTTCTTGCAGTTGTTTTATCAGTGTACTGCAGGCTTTATGCAGATTTACTACATCACATCTGAAGGATTCCCAGTGACCTCACCACCTTTCAGAACAGATCTTTCAGGGGGGAAAAAAATCCCTTTTTAATTAGTAAAGAATAGGAAATCTATTAGTGAATGCAGAATGCTATGCACTGACAGAGGGATTGCTGATTTTCTTCAGTCATCTGCCCTGCTATTACACTATTTAAATAAACTGGTGATGCTCTTTTTGTCAATCACTCAACCGCACCATTGTGAGCAGCAACACAAAAAACATTGCTTTCTAGGCCCAGTTTATTGAACTTTATTCACCCCCATATAAAGACTTAACTCTTTTTAAAATGTGATGCAATTTTGCAAAAATTAAGCCAATTTCTGAGTAATCATCTCACTCTTTGCCACATCTGCCCAATACAAATGGGGATTAAGTTTCCCAATAGACAGGTTTGGGGATTACATTTTTGAATGTGCTGATTTGAGATTTATTAACTTGTGAGTTGGTATGACATTTAATATGTATGTACATATTCCATTAAAAGCAATAGCACATTTATATAATAATTTAAAGGAATAATAAAGGCAAAAAGACGTTTTTGTTGTATTGAAAATTCAGAAACATCTGTACACTGTAACCCATTTGTAATCTCTTCATCTGCACTAATGATGGGCTTGGGGCTGAGTGTCACAAATGATGGCAACATAGTCTGCCACACTGGAGCATATTCTTTGTTTTAATCTATTTGTGTCCAGAAAAGCAACCCAATGTGATCCTTTGATGGAACGACATCTGTTGAGTGATTAATTCAAACAGTCTTACTTTCATAGAAGAATATTTGTTTACTAATGAGCTGAAGTTCATGCAAGGATGGCTTTAATTTTAAAAAGAGTGCACTTTTCATGTGTTGATTTGTCTGAATGCTTCAGTGGGTTTTTCTGCTGCTGTAATGTTGAATGCAGAAGGCAGATGCAGACTGAGGCGCTCCACAAATGGGTTTGAGACTTCTCTTTCACAACCGTGTCTCTTGGCATCTGGGGCGTCTTACTAGGATAACATGTTACATAATTAGCACCAAATTAACACTCAATTAAGTGAGCCGTGTAGAGAGGGTGGGGACAGGCTGTCAGAGGATTTATAAATCACAGTGGGGCTGCTAACTCTACCTGCGTATGAGAACTCCAGACATGCACATCCTCAAACATATACAGTTAGTTTAAATCATTACAGTGTTTCTAAATCTCCAGCGTTGGATGAGTACACAGATAACGTCTAAGAGAAAGGCAAGAAGCTTAACCAAACTCATGAGCTAAATACATTTTTGTTTTGTGTAAATAAGTTCTGTTTGCAGTCCAACATCTTTGTTGTTGTAGCTGCATATTTTCTCTCTAGCGTCCCTTATGAAGAGACACAATTAACATCCAATCATGGCACAGCAGTCCCAGCTGCACTGATTATTCCTTTATTATGCTGCCATGAGATAAGACTGAAACATTGCACGCTTAAGGAGCAATTTATCTTTTTCTTTTCCTTTTTTTCAAAAGAT
Source organism: Neodontobutis hainanensis (assembly GCA_024349245.1). Classification (NCBI taxonomy): domain Eukaryota; kingdom Metazoa; phylum Chordata; class Actinopteri; order Gobiiformes; family Odontobutidae; genus Neodontobutis; species Neodontobutis hainanensis. Next base: position 651,017 of record JALDNG010000048.1, read on the forward strand.
TGAGCACAAAAATCATAGCTGATAGTATATAAGTGTTAACAAACCTATTGCCTTGGCCCTTCCTTACTTTTAGTGCTCATCAAAAATTACTAATAATTTTTTTTAATTATTTCATTTTGTTTTTAAATAAACTACAGTCTTTTCTCAGGATGAATGAATTTTCTTTTCTTGATTGGCTGAAGGATGTTGGTTTGTAGTTACAATCATCTCCACATTGTTTAAGAGGGCCATAGGTTTAGGATTACCTTTAACCTAACTGCACTGCTATTGAATACTTTTGGGGCATTTTTATTGTTTTTATCCACATTTGACGGCAGACGGGTAAAGTGCTAAAAGTGTAGGACACTACAAAAAGTGAGCATGCAATAAAATATATACAATCTTAAGAGACATTTAAAAATCTTACTAAAACAAACAGTCACTGAGCTCTGGTTTAAACACACACACAAGTTTTTTAGAATTAAGTTTATTAATAAACTTGACACACTGGGCGACCTAAAGGAGAAGATGAGCTGGATTATTGACCAAACACCACAGTTTATGGTACCAGTCTTTTTGTCGATCCAGCATTGCTTTTGTGACTCTTTTCTGGACAGACATGCACAGATATTACACAGTTCAGCTTCATTCAACACCTACACACCTCTGATAGGGTGGGGTTCGAAATTTTATTAACAGCCGCTGGCATGCCAAAATTCATTATGCCAACCTTCTGTTCTCACGCACCCAGGCATGCCCACTAACGCGCAGAACAAATTCCTAACCACGTCTTTTAGCCCCCCACTCTGGCTCTCCTCCTCCTCTCTTCCTCTAATAAGTATGTTTAGGATGTGATTCACCTGCATCAAAGGACCCCTGTGAAGTGGCCCACTTTGTATCGCTGGGCCACAATTAGTCATTACTGTCAAAGCCTAGGTGTTTCCCTTTCCTTTGCCATCTTTTGAAGTTAACAGGTGTGTGTAGTCCAAAGAATATATGCAGAACATTATAGTGCAAAGTTGTTTTTAGAGAATATAGTAGCAGCTACTCTCATTTAGCAGAGGTGTATTGTTTAGCAGAGGATTTACAATGCAGTATGGGAAACTGTCAACCTCAGCCAAATGTATACAAACTTAATGTCTTGCATTTAAATTCACAATCCCAAAAAAGTTGCTACCCACGTTTGCCAAAACCACCGGCCATGGAAATTGGTATGGTGATACCTTAGGTTTGTCTACGTTGCAACAAGTTATTCCAACTGGAATAAAAAGTGGCTTTATCCTGAAACAAAGAGGTGGCTTAGGAAAGCTTTGCAGCACTTTGGGACTTCCCTTTATTTATGAGACGACAATGAATGAAGTGCCGTAGAATTGAGCAACCAAAAAAGATGGCTAATCACAATCCACTTCCAATCTTCTTGTTGCTGGATACTGAACCCCTAACCCATTGTTTCTAATGTACAATTTCATATGCATTATATATTTCAACATAGTCTAGCTACACTATTTCTATATTTTTTTTCTGCTCACGTGTATTGTAATTGTTGCTTGATGTGTGACCAAAAATACTGTCTTTTTAAAAGCATTTCACCTGGACTTCCAAAGGGAGGTCAAAGCACTCATTTTATTTTAATTGTGTTTACCTACATGCAGCATGCAAAGTTTTACAATATGAATTCAAGACTTCCATATGCTTCTTCCAACCACAGCAGTTAAACATGGCTGTACTTTCACAGTGCATGTGCCAGTTGGCAAACACAATTAGTGCTTTGGCTAAAATAAAACACTGGAAACTATACTTCTGTAGTGTCTACCCCCACAATATTAAGCAAAAGAAAATCAGAAAGTATTAATTATACCATTACATCGGCTTAGTCTGGTCTTATCCCTGTCCCACAGTGCCATAATGAGGTACGATGAGTCAGTAGCACTAAGGAAATGCATGTGGAGGTGATGGATTGGGTCCAGATGGTCACCGGCACTGACAGTACGGTGGAATCTCTGTTAGCATTTCTTAACAAAGATACACTGCTAACAACATAAATGTAGCATTTGGTGCTGAGTCCACACTGTTCACTGTAATGACAATAACTTGTTAACATTTTCACATTTAGCACGTGGTTTACAGTTTTCACTAACCACTCAGAACTGAACAGTGACAAGAAATGTTGCCTCACGTGAACTGGTTCTTGTCAAGGATTACAGGCTGGCAGTGATGGAGGCCCTCTTCTTCTGTGGAGGCTCACCGCAGTCTAATGGCCGCTCATCAATTCCTCCTGTCCAGGGAAGTGGGTGTCATGACTCCTGTAACTACTTCTGACAAGAGTGATGAAGCACTTGTTCAAGTTGTAAGATTGCAAGTTTGAAACCTTTCGATATAAATCTGAGTGGAGCAAAAGAACACGGGGAGGGAAAAGACGGCTGAGACATGACTGAAAGAGCAGCGATGGTTTAGACATAACAGATCGGAGTGAGGGATGGGAGGGGGGTGAGGGTGAATGAAGCTAATGATCGCCATCTGTCTTCGGCTGGGAGAGCATCATTGGACTTTTGGAATAAGGGGAAGCAAACAAAAACAGGAATTTGCAGATCTGGCCCTATTATACGACTGGCTTCAGTGGATCATTGGATAGTGCGGGTGGAACAGGGCAAAGAGACAGATGAGTGTGTTGGTTGTTTTACTCTAATGATTGCTGCTCTTCAGTGAGAGGGCTTGAGTTTTTTTCAGTGTATACTTACTATCTGCCAGAGTCCACATCGGGAAATATGTTCTGGCAAGTATGTTTGTGCATGTGCTTAGGGGCTCACATGAGAGCTCTATTGGAAGATGGTCTGGTGTAATAGTTACAGTCTGACTGTCTCTTCAGCTGTTCGTATTTCGCTATACAGTGTTTTTCCTTGCAGCAGGTAGGAGTTAGGGTTAGGATTAGGGTGTAAGTAAAGGGCAAGCCATTTATAAACCGCAAAGAGCTACCCGTTCCAAGAAAAAAATGCGGGTTATCTAAGAATTTTGAGCAAGATAGCAATTCTAACAAATCAATCCCTACATGATTAAAATATATATATTTTTTATTTCTTCATGTATAAATAAACACTTAAATTGCTTTAAGTGAGATGTAAAAAATCGTTCACACTGAGGAAATTGCCCCTGGTGACAATCAATTCTCACTGGTTGAGTAACTCTTCTTCTTATTGATTATTTAACAGACAATTCTAAAAACTTACAGACAGTAGAGCATAGTATGACAATTCATTCAAGACCATTAAAACAAACATACTTACGCACTCCAATAAATTCAAATCTTGAGTATATATATATATATGTAAAAAAATAATATAAATATATATATATATATATATATATATATATATATATATATATATATATATATATATATATATATATATATATATATATATATATATAACACTATACAAATGCTGAGGGATACACTGTGTTCTCGGTTTTATGTAATTTCTCCCACAAGGGACATGTTTTAACTCATGAATTTTTAAGGAGGAATTGCTATCAGTGGGAAATTTAAGGGTCAACAAGTCGATAGTTTCTCCCACAGTTCTGCGGACTGTAGGTAATGGAGACTCTATGGCCAATTTAATAAAGCTGCCCTACATAGTTTCTCAAAAGCAATGCAGAACTTACATCATGTTTTTTTTTCCAATTTTCCATGAGGTAAACAGAAGTAGAAGTTAGTGAAAAGACATCAAAACTGCAGGACCTAGTGTGAATGTGCCTTTTAGAGGTACAGTATGTGGTTTGTGATAGGGTCAAGGATCTTCCCACCAGCCACTCCTCCTTCTTCATCCACTTTCTTATCTCTCTTGCACCTATCTCTCTTCTCTCACCACTCAACAATACACTACCTGCCTTTCCTTTCCATTTTTATTTCTTCCACTGTATTTCCAACCAAGGTTAAATTGTCATGTTCACCAGCTGCTCATTGCACCCAGACATTTAAACTTTGACTTACAGGCATTTATCTGTGTTATATAACCAGCCCTGTACATGTGGGATACTTAAGCAGAGATGTCAAGGCAACATGTCAAACCCCAAGAATCAAAAGTGGCTTAATTTTATGTAAAATAATTAATTAAAATAGTTTGAGACAAAAATATTGGCTGTACAAAGGTACTTCCCATACTCAAATAAGTAAGTAGAGCTGATAGTGCTAGGGCTGCGGTGGCGACAGGTCAATGGGAGCTCCTGAAGCAGATGGCCAGTGCAAGGACCGGCTGTGTATCTGCTGCTCTCTGCTCTGGGTTTTCACTTCAGGTGCTATGTTGGCACTGCACACCTGGGCAAGACTGGGATTCATCCATGGAGCGAATGGGGGCTTCCAGTGGGATTTCACCCTGTACACGTTGCTGTTATTGAGCCAGGACTGTGTTAATCCGGCCCTTCAGGTGTATATCCACCTGCTACGGCTTTTTACCCTGCAGTTAGCACGTTGGCTTACTCTGTCCGTGGAACAGAATGAACAGCAGGCCATGAGGGCTTCCCTTTGAATAGCCCATGGAGATTGACACTGATATGGTGACTAATCCTCTGCCATTGCCAAGTGACGGCCAAGCACTGACGGTCAGATATTTTTGTGGCATGTCCTTTGTGAATACCTGGCCTTTTAGCCATATCTGCATAAGCTCTACACATGCTAGACATTCTGTCATAAGGAATGGCCTTGTTGAGGTGGACCCATGGGTTTTCATATCAGAGGCACACAGAAAGGCCTGGTTTTATTATGGTCATACAGGTGCGGCTACAAGGTGCAACATGTGTAACCCCATGTGTGTTTGGGTTGCAATAGAATTAGAAGCACTGACCTACTTTATTCACTGTGTACCCATCGTCTGTGAGCTCGACCCTAATGAAGAAAACTGCAGTGTACACTTTAGCCAGTGGGGGAACATTAAAGTTCACAGCAATATTATCTCAGATAGCCACGCACACATGCATAGCCACAAAGTGCACACCAATGTGCAGAACAGAGTTATAAAATAGTAAGCTTTACTAAAGAACAAGTGAGTGATACTCGGCAACAACAATGAAAACATGTTTGAATGTATAGTGAGAAAGCCACAGTTCTGAATAGAAAAGAATACTGTATTGGCATGTTTTTAGAAGAAATATACAGATTGATAAACAAGCTAGATGTGTGTACCTCCATAGTGGTACACTATGAGTTATAGTTTAGATTGTAGGAAGTATGGTTATACATGTGTTGTACAAATTAAATAAGAGAAAGAAAAATATAATATTAAAAGCAAACCACACAAATGCCCCTTTGAGAAAGCACTCTTTTTTTTCCACTTCAGATCCAGCAATGGTCCTGCATGCGGTCACAAACACCACCTGTTCACAGGAATGTACACTTAACAGCCTCAAAGCCACCTCTCTTTGAGGACATCCTATATGCATGGCTGCACAAGGCGTATGCAGTGGTTTGGAACATAAAAACATGCTGATTTAATAGGTTTGACCACAGACACATTGGCCTCTTGTCCTTGTTTTGCTACTTTTATTTTCTTGATCCTGTGGTTTATGCGCAGGTTTGCCATGGAACATCAGATCATAGATCACATGCCACTGTGTCCAAACACTGTGAAGCACATGCTTTGCAGATGCTTAAGAATTCCAGTGTTGGAGAACAATTTTAGTGCACAAGAAGAAATGCATGGCGTGCCTCTCATTACTTTCAAGTAATTTATTTATTGAAACTACCTAATGTCAGTAATAAGAACTCAACCATTTTCCTAATGTTTCAAGTTAAATACAAATACCTGTGAACATGCATAAATACTCTTATTTTATTTACTTTTCTAATTTTCCCTCTTCAACACAGCGAGGAGTGTTTGTATCTGGAGGACACCTCTGACGGTTTTCTGCTCACCTCTTCTCATTTGCAGTCACTAGTACCTTGCAAACAAAAGACTCTTCATTAATTTCAAACACTCACGCGTTCCATGACTGCTTAATTAAACCACTTCCTGAGAACAGTGCGAGTTATTCTATCAACCTGCACAAAAAAATATAATCCTATATGAGAGTCTGCAAAAAACAAATTAAGGCCCGTTTTGCTTCCTTTTGAGTGGTGACTAATTCTTTATAGCTGTGAGAAGACACTTACATTTTTGTATTATATTAATTTATGTTAAATGGTGTGCATTTTTATAGTGCTTTTTTGTACCCTTCTCGGGGCCCAATGCACTTTACATGATGCTTACATTCACCCCATTCACACCTGGGGTAGACAGAGAGGGGGGCCACTCACAGCCTTCTCCCACCACAATCAAACTCACCTCTACACTCACACACACACATTCATACACCAGAGCTGTAGCACTGGAGGCAAGGTGGTGTCTAATATAATAAAATAAACAAAAATATTTATGAGGTAATAATTTTGACTTTCTGTAGCAAACATATATACTTTCTTTGAATTGAGATTCTTAGAATTGAAATTGAAACAACTGCTTTTATTAAAAATTGTTTCATTCAATGAAAAATAATACCAATAGTAAAAAAAAAAATCTTGCTGTCTATTTTAATATAAACAAAAATCAATGTGTATCAAAAGAGATGCAAAATACACATTCACAGGTTATTTTAGAATTAAATAAATATGCAATTATCAAAAGGCCCTTACAGCCCAAGTAAGATAAATAATAATAATAAACATAATCTCCCAAACCATCTTTGAACTTAAATAAAGGTCATTGAACAGTTGGATATTCCTTATGCTACATAAACACTGCCATTATAAACATCTAATGCAAGTATTTATTTAATTCTATTAATTTTCAGGAAAGCGCTTTGTGCTAATGAATGCTTTCCTCTGGTGAGGTCACTTTTGACACTGAATACTCTTTCTGCAAAAGCTTGTGAAGCTGATATTGCCAAAAGATCTACTGCTAACGGTTTGTTGCTCTGTCGTCACTGGTTAGCTTCTCATCACCGCCGAGTAACAACAAGGTGCGCTCTTCCCCTTCGACTTTCTCTTCTCCTGCCTGGTTTTTGTCACAAGTTGTTTTTGTCTCGTCATTTATTCGTTGACGAAAATGTAAGTCTATTTAGTAATTGTCATTATGAACTGTTCAGAGCGGGAATCAAGCCACCAACATTCCAGTTATAGGACACACCGCCTCTGTATCCATATAATATACATGTAATATATGTATTTTTTTGCAGCCCAACTTCTGACGATGCTTTGAGTAATGTTAATTTTGTAATAAAGACCTTGTTAAAGTTTTTGCCAGATGGCAATGAAATCAACATTCCAAACCAACAAACAAGTTTACATATTTTTTTTTCTATAACCATTCAATTAAGTCACAAATAATAAAATATGCAGATTTATTTGAAAATCCTGTCACCATTGGTTTGAGCGGGCACTAAAGACTTCTCACTAGTTTTATACATTTGTTCATTCAGACTTTCATTTTCTACCACTTCACTTTATAATGACCGGTTTGCTGCCACCAGGATCAATTACATTACATTTTAACATTCACCATTACATTTTTAGTAGTTCTATATGTGACATGTGACAATGGACTGGAAGATAAATCACTGGCCAGTGCAACCATACTTATGACCCACTCCTGTTGCTTTGATGTTAAAGTATTTTAGCTTTGCCAGCGGCAGTGCTCTTGGAGAGCACAACAGTGCTGCTCAGTAGGAAGCGTGATGTGGTTCGGGATGAATAGAACTGCTTTTATTAGCTTCCTCCAGATGAGACCGTAGAACTCCTCGCTCGTCTCCTCTCATGTGGGAAATGGTAGGCCTCGGAATTGAATTCAGTATACTTAGAGGTGACTTTATAAGGGAATCATACAGGATGGTTATTGCACCATCAGGACTGTAATGAAAGCAGCTCAAAGGTGACAACTGTACAGAAGAAGGTCACTGTTAATATATGGTGATCTCCCGCTGTCTGTTATAGCAGTCTTCCAGCCGTGGAGGAGAGGAGTCAGACTTAAAGAACAGGAGCTTAGTAGTCTTGCGAGACTCACAAGGACTTCGTGTTTGCCCGAATCACCAACCGTTTTCTAGCTTATTCTACTCTTCTGCTCTGGGAACCAGGTTCTTATGACTTAAAGACAACATGCCTTTGAGTTTTTACTGTCATTATTAATATATAATATTATTGCCCATGAATATTGTAGGTTCATCATCCTTATGTATAAGCATCAAACACACCATTTCTTCATTTTTTCATCTTTTTTTTACCTTTAACATTAATGTGCAACAGATTATTGCCCTCTTCAAAAAAAACACCAACAAAGTGGAAGACAAACATAAAAAGCCCAGTGATCCAAGTGTCTCAGCTCCATTCTTAATTCATTAATTTGCTGTTTCCTCTCAGTAACTCAGCCAGAATTATCCATCTGGAAAGTCCACTGAGCTTTTCTGCCACCAAGCAGAAGTGGGACTGTGGATGAATGATCACAAAGCCACATTGTCCAACTCTAGGTTAATGTGTCCGCATTTGATTTAGTCTACTCAGAGGGAAACTGCATCGATCTATAGTTATGACATATGTCAAATCATAAAGATCCCGCCCTTTTTGTGACCACATTAAACACACTGAGTGATGGAAATTTTAGAGATACAGTGTGCTTATTTAATTCAAGCCATTTTGCTGAAGCGACTTACTTCTGCAAGCCCATAAATGTTTTACAGTGAATTCTTGGTCTCAGAGCATACATTTTGCAAAAGCAGTATAGCCATCTCATAAAGACACTGACAGAAAACCCTAATGGCTTTGCATACTATGTCATGCAAGCACGAATGTTATGCCTTTTTTATTTGTTTGTAGCAGTTTGCAGTAGTAACAGAAAAGGATCTAACGTTTACAGCTCAACTAATATACAGCATTTGTACCATCCCCCTATTGAACTGTGACATAGTATGGCCATAAAGCAGTTAAAATATTGAGTTCAGATGTGAATGTAGCATGACAAAAATGAGCCAGGAGCATGCTATTACAAGGGTTCACTTTGTCTTTTTACATTTCACCAGTTTCAGTTGTACTCTGCTTCCTATCGCTCCTCTGTGTTACAACATCTGCTTTCTCTCCTCTCCAATAAGCCACTTGCTCATTTGTTTGCCCAGTTCATAATTAGCTATAGGATCACCCATTGTGTAATTATGTAAAGCAGTTTGATATGTAATTAAAATGGTATCAGTATGGAGTGTAATTTGTGCTGTGTGATTACCTATTAACAGTGCAAACAGTCGTGGCTAAAAGCCCGTGACCGCCCCTCTCGTACATGACACTGCGCTTGTGTGTGACAGACAAATCTAAGCAACACTGCATAAAATACTACGAAACTTTGTATTGCTTACTGACATTATCCAAGACAATTTGAACATAACAGATACTGTACAGTCACAGTTTATGTATGGCTTGTTTTTATAGTGTTCTTTTATTTTATTTTTTTGCAATGGGAAATGACATTCGGCAAATGACCCGAGCAAGATTTGAACCGAGGTCTGCATATTTGGAAAGTGTTCTGCCGACTGAGTTCAATCAATTTGTTTGATTGTTTGAGCTAATGATGAAACATAAACATTAGCATCTGAATCAGTTCTTGTAACCAGCATGAGTTGTCTTCTTCTTAAATGAAGCTTTTAGCAAACCCGGACCACACACAGTGAGCGAGCCTGCAGACACTCAAAGGGTTGCTCCTTCCAGATACAAACAGTAAAACACAGTAAGGCTTTCAAACAGCTTGTTAGAGGGGTCTTTATAATAGGGTTAAAAAGGAGGGCTTGTGAGGACACACTAAGGAAATGTGTTAATAAAAGCGCTGGGCTACAAGCGAGCCTAAATAAGCTGCAATTGCAAATTCACCACAAAATAATTAGAGGTGGCTGAAAGGTATGCTGTTGGGAGTCGCCTTTGTCATATTCAATAAAAGCTTTTTTCATTCATGGCTGCTTTGGGAGGTGTTGAATTATATTGTACTATATATACTTAAAAGCATTGTTTAGCTTAGCACATATAGTCAAAGGTTATAGCAGTTAGTGATAGCACTTTATACAACTGTTAATAAATGCGTGGTGATGTTGTGTGCATTTTTAAATAAAGACAGGCCAAGGTCTATGATAATATCAAACAAGTAAATGCAGCAGAATAATATGGGTTATAACAAGCTTTAAAGTGCCCCAATTTTCCCTCATGATGTAATGCACAGCAAGAAAAGACTGTGCCTTAGGCTTGAATGGATCAGTGAATGTACTAAAATTTGAAGTGAGTGGTAAAATTAGTGGAGGAAAAATATGCGTGCAACTTTATAATTGCATGATAATTATACAGTGCAAGCCAAGGGATAGAGATTGACTGGTTATAGTTTTAGCATTTATAATTGGGCATTCATATAAGTTCATATTAGGTCAAAGCTTTTTTTCTTTTTAAATGGACTGAATTAATTAGAAACACTCACTACTATGTTTCTGTTTGTTTTTTTAATCCAAAGTGTACCATTTCAACTTGCAGGTTAAAAACTGGTAAAGGAGAAGTCATTAAAAAAGATAACATCAAGCTCTGCAGTTTATGCATATTTATGGCCTTACATTACTCCAACGTCCTGTGATACTCTTGCAGATGTAATGTCACAATCAAAGTATATGATGGAACATGATAAAAAGTAAGAAGCAGGTTTTGTTGAAGTGAATGGATACTCAAACTAACATATCATATCAAACACAGACAAGAACTCTCCATTTCAGCTCCAGTGTTTTACTGTTTATTCATGTTCGTACAAGAGCCTTCTTTTGTTCTTGTAGTGTTCCAAACCTAAAGAGCACAGACCTCCTTTCAGAACATACAAATGCTTTTAATGACAGTAACCTGTAGTGTGTTGTGCAAATCCCATGAGGAGGGGCTTCAGCGGCAGGTTTGACATTCACCGTATGGATGATTAGTATCATTATCGAATCAGCTGCTCCCCTCTCACTCAGACACATACAAGATCTCTGATGGCTCTTCAAATACACACCTAACACTTGTGCAAATTGAATGGTGGCTTCTTCTTGGCAAACCAATGATTAATTTATGATTAGAAGTAGGTCTATAGACACTAGAGCTTGTATCTGCAAAGAGTGGGAAAATGGGGACTGACTACTGACTTTTTACATATACTACTGTTACATATACTACTGATACTGTTGTATTTTTGTCCAAATGCTGACATTTGTAAAGAGGAAGCATAGTGAACTAAGTTAAATGAACTGCATGTCATACTCATTGCATTGTGTTTTCTCTTTTTTGCAGCTCCTCTGACCGACAAGCCGCCAAAAATCCTGTTTCCTTCTGAAAACAAGATTAGCACCATGGAGCTACAGCTAGGTAAGAGCATCAGAGGATTTCCTCCAGCTGCAGTTTGTTGAGTTTGTGTCATTTCCAAATGACAGGAAATGGATGACTTTTCAAATCCTCTCCAACACACCTTTAGGCATTTGAGGCAGATTGATGATGACACTTTTATTTGGTTGAGAAACGGCAAAAAAAAAAACAATCGTAAGTGTGTTTTTGGGTTTATGCAAATAGAGAGTGCTAATGTCCCTGGGCTGTTTTGTCAACAATAGATGGCCCATATGGTGCCAAGGATCCATACGCTGCCTTGCCACATGGAGAGGCGGCTGCTCGTGCTCGCCGCTGTTTGTCTTCTTTGACGTGGGGTCATGACAGGCCTACATTGTGTGTGTGTGTTTGCATGCGTGAGTTTATGCCTGAGTTTTTCCACAGACAGCATATTGCTTGATTTCTGGGCACAGTCAACTGTCCACATGGTGCTCAGAGCTTTGTGAATGGCTAATGCATCTGTCATAGTGAGGCCGATCGGATGCGACCATTCGGAGTTCCAGGAACAAGCGGAGGAGTGTGAAAAAAAGACTACGGGCAGCAGGGATAGAGACAAAAGCTCTAATGACTCACACAAAGGTTACCTTTTGTCTTTTGTCTATAGCAATTTAAATCCAGGTACTTGACTTTAAATTCATGCAGGCTAACCAAGAGTGAGAAATTACTGCTGTTGATAAAGTGACAAACATGTCTACAGCTCACTCAACCTACACCTGAACTTTTTCTCCTGACTAGGCATCAGAAGAATCTGCTTTAGTAAATAAGGATTGTTTATACCGTAACTCCCAAGCTTCATGGTTGACTTGTTGCAGTTTATGTGCCCTTTATTTGAAATGCCTTCAATTATGTTCTTATTGTTATTGCTAATATAGTCAAAGTAAAATATTTGTAGATTACCATTCTGAGAATGTGGTTCTTTATGTGCATATCATCCTATTAATATTTCTATTACAGACCAAGAACATTTTAACTTTAGTAATAACAAATATTTATGTATCTATAAAACGTATTATTAGTACTATTTGTGAATACTCCCCACTGTTCAAAACCTACTTCCAAAGTTTCTTATCACAGAATACATTCACTAAACCCTGGAAAAGGTCTAGCAGTCTAGTTTTCTTTGATGCCACTGAAACTACAATGTGCTGAAGGCTTGGTATTGACATTTTAGCCAGTGGTGCCAAAAAAGTGTCACCAGCTGAAGCTTTAAGCTTTACTGGCCTCAAACCTTTACAGTTGATGAATAGCTCTCTTGTATAGTCCAAGACTGTATAGAAACACACATGTTGAATTGATGTGGATTTGTTCAAGAATAGTAGGGTTAATATCTGTTATGATATTATGACCCCTATTGCCATAAACAGAGCTAGGTGTGTAACAATTGGGCTCTATTTTTTGTGCAATAAAACACAAGAGTTTCATTTATTTATTCTGCTCTTCCTTAATATTTGTTGAGTCATGCCCTAAGCAGCTTTATGGCGGCCTGTGGCAGATTTATGGTGTCCAGAATGTGCAGAGAGAAAGAGAGGTTGGTGCCTCATGGCAAGTGGGAGATAGAAAGAGATGGAATCCAGTGGAGGCCGTTGAATGGGCAGTAAAATGCGAGCTGTAAGCAGAGAGATAAATCTGCAACACTGCTGGGAAACACAGCCCTACTTTATCTCCCCAGCCGCTGAAAACCAAGCGCTTCACAAGACAGCTGCACAGCACAACACAGGCTTACTAGCATAAATAAAACACACATGTTATATAAAAGCAAACTGAAGATGCACTACTTGGGTACAACAAAATACAAAGGACGGTGTAGGGCGGAGGGAAGCAAAGATTGTAAAAAGGAAGGGAAAGGGAGTAAGTGGGAGCATGGGACAAGATTAGACAGAGACGGATGATGAGCGAATGGAGACAGTATCAAACACACTTCAGCAGAATGGTCTTATCTGTGTGTCCCCTACCCACCACTCCTTTGGTTGTCTTGTCACTTTTTGCCAAAAAGACAGAATCCCATGTTGTCAGTCTAAACTGCTGCTATACTGCCACTGTGCTGCTGTCATTGTAGTTCTACAAGGGAGGCCTGTTGGGAGCCTTCCTTCAGAAATGAGCATGCATGCTGAAAGCAGGCCTGTCAAATATAACTTTTGGACAACTTGGCCTTTTTATTGTAGTTTACTGTTGTGACAAATTTTGACTTGTGTACAACTCTTAACTTTTTTTGATTTGTTTTTCTTTTTTTCTATTTACTTTTACTGCAGACCCCCCAGTGGTTGTGTTTGTGTAGTGTAGAATTCATTGTCGACGATGCTGAATCTGAATTGGGATTCTCATTAGTCACAAAGATCTCTTTATTCCTAGTACAAATTTAATTTCTGGACATAATTATATTTATTTTATCTATTTTATTTCTGTTCTTGTTAATAAAGATATATTTTCCTTTAAAACGCAAATTTTCTATGTCTGTTTTTTTATTATATTTAGGTAACATTGTAATTTCACAACCAATACCAACTCACACTGCTGAGTTAGTTCAGTGATAAATGAACGTGTAAAAATGTTGCACTGGTGTGTGAACGTGTGAGAATGTTGCACTAGTGTTTGACGTGTGAGAATGTTGCACTGGTGTATGAACGTGTATGAATGTTGCACTGGTGTATGAACGTGTGTGAATGTTGCACTGGTGTATGAACGTGTGAGAATGTTGCACTAGTGTATAAAGTGTGTGAATGTTGCACTAGTGTATAAACGTGTGAGAATGTTGCACTGGTGTATGAACGTGTGTGAATGTTGCACTGATGTATGAATGTGTATGAATGTTGCACTGGTGTATGAACGTGTGTGAATGTTGCACTGGTGTATGAACATGTGAGAATGTTGCACTGGTGTATGAACGTGTGTGAATGTTGCACTGGTGTATGAACGTGTATGAATGTTGCACTGGTGTATGAACGTGTGAGAATGTTGCACTAGTGTATGAACGTGTGTGAATGTTGCACTGGTGTATGAACGTGTATGAATGTTGCACTGGTGTATGAACGTGTGTGAATGTTGCACTGGTGTATGAACGTGTGTGAATGTTGCACTGGTGTATGAACGTGTATGAATGTTGCACTGGTGTATGAACGTGTGTGAATGTTGCACTGGTGTATGAACGTGTGAGAATGTTGCACTAGTGTATGACGTGTGTGAATGTTGCACTGGTGTATGAACGTGTATGAATGTTGCACTGGTGTATGAACGTGTGAGAATGTTGCACTGGTGTATGAACGTGTGTGAATGTTGCACTGGTGTATGAACGTGTATGAATGTTGCACTGGTGTATGAACGTGTGTGAATGTTGCACTGGTGTATGAACGTGTGTGAATGTTGCACTAGTGTATAAACGTGTGAGAATGTTGCACTAGTGTATGAACGTGTATGAATGTTGCACTGGTGTATGAACGTGTGAGAATGTTGCACTGGTGTATGAATGTGTGAGAATGTTGCACTGGTGTATGAACATGTGTGAATGTTGCACTGGTGTATGAACATGTGTGAATGTTGCACTGGTGTATGAACATGTATGAATGTTGCACTGGTGTATGAACGTGTGAGAATGTTGCACTAGTGTATAAATGTGTGTGAATGTTGCACTAGTGTATAAACGTGTGAGAATGTTGCACTGGTGTATGAACGTGTGAGAATGTTGCAATGGTGTATGAACGTGTGAGAATGTTGTACTTGTGTATGAACATGTGTGAATGTTGCATTGGTGTATGAACATGTGTGAATGTTGCACTGGTGTATGAACATGTGTGAATGTTGCACTGGTGTATGAACGTGTGTGAATGTTGCACTGGTGTATGAACGTGTGTGAATGTTGCATTGGTGTTTGAACGCGTGAGAATGTTGCACTGGTGTATGAATGTGTGAGAATGTTGCACTGGTGTATGAACGTGTGTGAATGTTGCACTGGTGTATGAACGTGTGAGAATGTTGTACTTGTGTATGAACATGTGTGAATGTTGCATTGGTGTATGAACATGTGTGAATGTTGCACTGGTGTATGAACGTGTGAGAATGTTGCACTGGTGTTTGAACGCGTGAGAATGTTGCACTGGTGTATGAATGTGTGAGAATGTTGCACTGGTGTTTGAACGTGTGTGAATGTTGCACTGGTGTATGAACGTGTGAGAATGTTGCACTGGTGTATGAACGCGTGAGAATGTTGCACTGGTGTATGAATGTGTGAGAATGTTGCACTGGTGTATGAACGTGTGTGAATGTTGCACTGGTGTATGAACGTGTGAGAATGTTGCATTGGTGTTTGAACGCGTGAGAATGTTGTACTTGTGTATGAACATGTGTGAATGTTGCATTGGTGTATGAGCATGTGTGAATGTTGCACTGGTGTATGAACATGTGTGAATGTTGCATTGGTGTATGAACGTGTGAGAATGTTGCACTGGTGTATGAACGTGTGTGAATGTTGCACTGGTTTTTGAACGTGTGTGAATGTTGCACTGGTGTATGAACGTGTGAGAATGTTGCACTGGTGTATGAACATTTTATAGAGTCAAGATGCAGTGGAAGGATTAGACTTTCATTGTACATTTGTATTCCTTAGGTGCTTGACGTGCTGGTGTCTCACACACACCACCTGTGCTACTGTGCCCTTTAACTGCATGATAATTATAACAAATTGTGAGATTTACAATAAAAACAATTTTCAACTATTATTTTTCAGTGTAGTATATTCATCCATTTTACTTCAGGTGGTACACACATTTTAACAGTGTGCAGACCATTTTTAGCCTTCTGCTACAGAATGACACTCAAATATGCTGACATTTCAGAATCCCCTGGTGTTTTAGCAATGCTTTTTGACAACCTCAGACAAATTGACAATGTGGAAATTGCCCTGAAAAGACTACATTTTTATCTCTTTATACTGTATGTTAACCCTAACACTCAATCTAGTAATGCTTCTGTGCTGCACACCAAACTGTGACAAGTTGTTTTCAATTCCTTTAGATTGCTGTTGTCAGCAGATACACTGTACATTCAGAAGATTTGCTGGGTTCAATCTGGGTAAAGTTTGAGGAAAAATGGAGCTAACCTATAATAAATCAAAAGCCTTTTTTATTTTATTTTATTTTATTTTTTAGAACTGCTGTTTCAGTATTCAGTTTCATGTAACAATCCTTGACTCATGATTTTCTATGTTTTTGATCTGCTTCCATGTTTCATGTAGCTTCCACATAGATGACAGTGTTTAACACCACCCTTTGGAAAATGGCCCATGCTGATGAAATCAAAAACCGAGGAGTTACCAAAGTTGTTTGGAATGGTATTGTTTGAACTTTTTTTGGCGATAGTATTGAAAACAAGGCCAGTTTCTAAAAATCACTCCTCTTTTCACTACTCTGCAGACAGCACTTTTTAAAATGGTTTGTAATACAGCATTTAAAAAATGCTGGTGTTTGGCTGACGCTATCTTATTTAGTAGATGTTAAATCTTGTACCAATTTGTTGTTTTTTGCTCAGCACTATTCCTCAATTACATTGTGATTCAGGAAATTCTACCATGCTACAAAAATAAAAATAAAAAGAACAAATGGTAATATTGCAGAACATTAGTTTACTCTCTAATGGTTATGTCATTAATAGATTTTTTTTAGTATATTCTAAGATGGATAAGAGATAGACAACGTAAATGTCTGTCTTTAAAGGTCACACTCCAAACATAGTGCATCATTTCTCTTGTATTTGTCTTCATTTATTTTGGTCCTGGCCGTGCAGCACAATGACCATACGTTAAGTAACTCACAGCCAGTACTACGCTAGCTAGTGTGACAACCAAACAAAGCTAAATGTTTAAGTGTGTGAACGGTCGTCATTAATCACAGAGTCTGGAGCTGAGAGCGTGAGTCTGGGCTATGATAAATGAACTGGGGGCGCCTCTGCACATGCATAACAGGGAATAAGAGAAAGGAGGAGGCAATATACAAAAGGAAAAGACGCAGAAGAGAGACCCACTGTGTGTCACCCACAGCTGCTTGTTTATTTCTGCCTGAACATTAGTCACCACAGTAGCCATTTAAGTTCATGAGAGGAAAGTGTAAATCCCTAATTGGTGCGAGATGGATTTTGTTCTTTTCCAAAGGCAATACTGATGCTGATGCCCAAGCGCTCTGTCAGACTCTGCAGTTTTTGCACTGTTCGTTTTTATCAGCAGCCTTTCAGCCGATTCAGCACGTTGACGCATTGGGTGAGAAAGAGCTGTCTGACTGGCTCCTCAGCCCATCAAATCAGTTTTTTTTACTTATTAAGTGTGATTCTCTTTGGTTTGGCTTCCTCTTTCACTATGCGCCCAAAGTGTAGTAGTGCAAAGCTAAGCAAAAACATCTTATTGTCATTGCTAACTTTTCTTATTGTCATTGCTAACTTTTCACTAGGTATATCCTCCATTTGTGCTTAATTTATAAACTATTTCCTCCCACACACACACACACACACACACACACACACACACACACACACACACACACACACACACACACAGTAGCGAGTTGTATCCAACCATATCTCTGCTTTTGTGTGTCTTCCACCTTAACCAAGAAGAATAGTGGTATAAGGAACTGTCAGGTCAGCTATTTAGGGTCCTGTGAAGCCAGTTTGGCAGACTAAGTGGTTGTGAATACTAATTTCTTATATTAAATTATTTTAAATGCCTGAGATGTCAGCCAGAGATGTGCAGTTCTAAATATAATTTCAGAGTAAAACATTGTATCCAAAAGAGATGTAAACAGGATGATACTGGTGTAAACTGGTGTAACTGGTAAATCAGGGTCCAGGCAAGATTTATTTAATACTAGGGCTGTCAAATTATTAAAATATTGAATTGCATAACCGTCCATAGTTAACTCACTTAAGTTAATCTGATTGTTTAATTTGTTTTAAATGTCCTCTTAATAGCATATTTTGCATTTTTTACTTTGCTTATTAGAAAAGAGGTCAGAAATGTTATAACTGTTTTATACAACATTTCTTTTTGTAACACAATCCAAAAAAGCTTTCATTATGAATAAAAATATGCTGAAAGCATAAAATGTCAAACTCAAGTCCAAACAACAGAACAGATGGGCATAATGAATTCAAAGCAACATTACAAATAACAATGTGGCGTCAAACTTTCATACTAAGAAATAAAATAAATAGCTGGAAAAACTGACCTATGTGCAGTAGCTATCCATTTAGCTCTAACTGATGAAAGTTTGTTTATGGTTGAGCTGTTTAGGGTTTTTGCTTTTGGCGAGGAGGCTGAGCCGGGGCCTCTATGTTAGCGGTGTGTTTAGCAGCAGCAGATATTTTAGACTGGACGTGCCCCGGTAATGACTTCATTTCACATCAACATTAAATGCAAATAACTTTATCAAGAGAGCTATCTGGCATGGCTTTAAAAATAAACTTGCTATTCATAACACCCTTTTTGTAGTCCATGTCTGCTTTGTGAATTAATGCTAACTTACTGGTGCAGTGCGCTCAGTTTTTTTTTTTTTTTACTAAATTAAATAAATGATTAACTAAAAAAAATTGTTCCGTTGAAAGTCATTTGCAATAACATGTTATTAACGCATTAAATTTGACAACCCTATTTAAAACACATCCCTTATCTGCCTGCACCTTCTTCAGCTTCTGTACACACACATCAATGAAATAAAGGCCACATAGTTTGATGTAACTTGACCCTAATATGGATACACATAGCAGTCTCAATGGTTGAGATATATAGACCATAGAAAGACAATTGGACCTGAATAGGACACAGACTTTATAGAGGCAACTCTTAATCCTAAATTCCACGGGCCTATCTTTACGTGCGCTAACACAACCTACATTTTTGTCACATTTCAGCTTTGGGTTGTCTCTAAAGAGAGCTGATTTAGATAATGGCAGCTTTAGACGTGGCTTCTGTCTGAAGCTCACACTCACTGACAGGTAATCAAAGAGAAGGGGCGCCCCAGTCATCTCTGCATCACTCTGATTTGAACACAACGAGGCCAGACGTGAGGAAGAAGAGGCTGACATAATGAAAGGTTCGATGCCTTCACAAACTGCTCTGTCATGCTCTTCAGCCAGCTGCTGCCACTTCCGCTTGGTCATGCTATTAACACCCACAGACAAGAATAGACTGAGATTCAAGGCAACACATAGGCACAGCAATTAAAAGTTTTCTTCATTAAAATTAGTCTGCTCATTTTAAATGTGGATCTGGAGCTTTTTTCCAAGGAACACTTGAGAACAACAACACCTGCTATATATTTTTTAAACATGTTTCACGTCTATTTGTATTAATGACTTAAGTCCAAGTCGCCATCTGTCTGTTAATAATAAACTTTTGGGTGACTGACAGCTGCAATGACTGAACGCAGTCCTGGGTTTGTCTAATGCATAAACATAAAAACAAATCTTGACTTGACAAAGATTTTATAGCTCACATCCTAATAACGCTTCCCATTGTGTAATTTCATTTTACCACTTCATTTCTGCCAACATAGAAAATTAGGAAACTTTCATAAGGCAAATATATATATATATATAATTTCCATGATAGTGGTTCTATCATCATAACGAATTGTTTGATGAAGTAACTAGGAAGGATAAGTACAGGAAAAAGGTGAAGGTAAAATGGGGAGGGCACTGGTGCTGGAATGACACGCATGAACAGCAAAGCGAGCAAGGGAAAAGACGGCTTTGCCATTCACTTTGAAGCTTGCTCCACTTCTGTCTGTCTTACGTAACAGAAAATTGAAGAAAAACAAGTGCCAAAAACCAGACAGAGCTTAGAGGAACAAACAGGCAGCCTTAACATTCCAAACTTAAACACTGTACTACTTGCTTGCTGTAAAAAAGACATGGAGCTGTCATATCATTACAAAAAAGCCCAGTTATTAACTACAATGAGGATCAAGCACAAAGTTGGGCTTAATCTATACTTCATACATCTGCCACTACAAATCTGAGATGCATGGATTTTCTAATCATAATTAATTCCTGTGTAAAAAATAATAATTAAAATGGCATTCTATCAAGTTACAAATTGATAATAATAATAATAATAATAATGACAGTGTTAAAATGCTACTGTCAAACTGGAATTAAGAAAAAGAAAACCTCTTTGGAACTTTTGCTTAAATCATCAATTGGTTCTGAGTTTAGCCGAGGGAGGAAAGTCATCATCAATAGAGCCAAGAAAAAAGAATTCAGCATGGCAATGGTAATCAAACAGCGGCCATGTTAGAGGACAGTAAAGTCATGTGACTATGAAGAGGTTTCAGTTAAAGAAGTTTTGAGTTTTAGCTACACAAGTGATTTAATTGGTAAACAGTAGGACTCAAATAAAATAAGCTACTAATTAAACTTACCTTTTCTTTTCTTTTTTTTAATGGCCTACATTTAGTGTATATCAGTGCTGCATTAAATGCAAATTTGACACTTGCATTACAGAGTAACTGTGTGGAGCTTTTAACTGATCAACTACAAAATTCTGTTATTTGCATAAATAGAAGGCCATCATATTAATACAGCTCTAAAGAGTTTGCAAAATAATCAGTTTCTCTGGTTTTACTATTTATAGGTATGTGTTTGGGTAAAATTAACATTTTTGTTTTATTTTAAAACTACTGACAACATTTTTTTCCAAATTCCAAATAAAAATATTGCAATTTAGAGCATTTATTTGCCGAAAGCAACAACTGGTTGAAATAACAAAAAAATTAAGTTGTCAGACTTGGAATAATGGAAATAAAATAAGTTACACTATACACAATACTAATGTTTTAACTTAGGATATTTGGTGGAATAACCCTGATTTTGAATCACAGCTTTCATGCATTTGGCATGCTCTCCACCACGTGGTCTCTTAATCTTTTCCAGAGCTGTATATTATTATATTATTATAAAGTTACTTTGGAACAGTATGCATTTTATCAGTGTCAGGTTATTATTATTATTATTATTATTATTATTATTATTATTATTATTATTATTATTATTATTATAATAATAATAATAATAATAATAATAATAATAATAATAATAATAATAATAATAATAATAATAATAATAATAATAATGGATTAAATTTATATTGCACTTCTCTGCCAAGGAACCAAGGGACTCAAAGTGATCACAGGCCATCATTCATTCACTCCACAGTCACACACTGGTGGTGGTAAGCTACAGTCTGTATCCACAGCTGCCCTGGGGCAGACTGTCAGAGAAGTGGCCTCTCCTACCACCACCAAACATTCTCACACATTCATACACCAGTGCTGTGGCAGTTCATATGAGATAATTTGTAATTTAAATGAAAATATAGGCCTATAATTAAATCATTATTTGTTGAAGTCTTATCAACGTATTTAAAGTGTATTCACAGTTTCCCTGTGAATGAGGAAACAAATCATCCAATCAGAGAGCTCCTTCAGGCGCAGCAGATGTATGTGTTTTATATTTGTGATTCTGTAATATGCTTGCACTGAAAATAGTTATTGATAGATTATAAAAAGAAAAGTAGGTTTTGAGGACAGTGACGAGGATGAGAGACAAGAGACCACTCTGAGAATATGAGCCCACCCTGTCGATGCATTCTGCTCATCACTGTTTGGAGAGCACTGTTCATCTGCTGTTCATTAGGTTGTGATGACCCCCGACTGATGGGGCTTCACCTCTACACAGTAGCAGCAAGCACTGTGGCACTGTGGCACTTAGGCAAAAATCTTGAACAGCACTGTCCTCTTCTTGGTCTTCTGTTACTTTTTATGACAATCAATCTTCATGATGTCACCATCGCCCACAGCAGCCAATGTTGCTATGGAGATCAGTAGATCTGCACCGAACTGCAGCCTCGGGGAGAGTTGAGGCATGGATGTGTTTGTATGCATGTGAATTGTGTGCACGGCTCATCCTTAATTCCCATCTGCAATCTGCATCCTGAACATAGTCTGTAATTCGAGAAGCCCAGCGTGGGGTAAATAGCCAAGACTCATTTACAAGTATGTTAATGCACTTTCCCGCTCGTTTCCCTCCCCTGTCTCTCCTACGCACTTATTCTTCTTTCTCTGTTCCACAAATAAATGAACACTTGATCTGACCTTTAGTTTTACTTTTTATCATTAGACTAACCATAATATAAAGACAGCTGTCATATGCTAATGAGGAAAAAAATCCAAATGCTTGAAAATGAATTTGACACAATTCTCACTTTAGTGTAAAAAGCCTTATGGCTATTTTAACCTCTGTTTCACTTCCCACTTTTCTTCCACTTGTAAGTGCAACCTTCAACTCCTGAAGTGTGTTATTAGGATTAAACAATGGCAGTCATTTAAAATACCAGCTTTACTTTCCTTAATAACTACCTTCTGTGGTAATAATTACTCCCTTTAAACAAATGGGGAAAACTGCTGGATTTCAAGGCAGTGTGCAGCTGGGATTGGGCACAAGTCCCCCAATGCATATTTATGTATAAGGAGCTGATCACAAGCTATGCAGACCACCATCAGCCGTTATTTTGGCTATTGTTAAATTTTAAGGGAAGACAAACCCAATCATCATCATTCATCAATCATTTTTTAAATATAAAAATTCCTATATATAAAAATATAATAATAAACAGTATTATCAATCATTTAAGTTTCCCTCTTCCAAAAGCTTTAAAATCAAAAATGACCTTTAAAAAATGTGCAGTTTTATTTCTGTATTACTCATCCATTTAGACCAAGGGTGTCCAACCTTTTCTCCTCAGAGAGCTACTTTTACAAAATGAAAATGGTCCATAGAGCGGGGCCGGCAGAGAGCTACTTGTGTTTGTAACATGTATTCTCAAAGCTTATTTCAACACAAACAAAATTAATTCTGTTTTGCCAGAACATTAACCCAACAAAATGTTGGTGTCCACAACTCACATTATGCAATAAAACATAACAAAAGACATTTACTTCATCTGCATGTGCATTTTGTAACTGTATATGCACTTCTTCCTGTGTATCCCACACTATAAAATAAAAACATAAATGCTGTCAAAAGTAAACTGTACAGATACTTGTGTATTCAGTCACATGATGGAGTCAACAAGAGAGGTGTAGCCCTAGGTTTATTCTTAGAAACTTATTTAAATGTTCATCTGTCAGTCTGCTTCTGAACTTACTTTTATGGTTGCCTTAATCTTGCAAATCTTGCAAATTCTGTCTTTGTGTTTTCACAGTTATTAAAATGCATCCAAATGCTGCTTCTTCTCCTACTGTCACTCACTTTTGTATGCGCCTCTCTCCTTCTCCTCTCACTCCGTCCTGTTCAGAGCACCTGCGTATGAGCACACCCCTGCCCTCTCTGCTTAATTGTATGATCCTTGTCTAACCTCTCATGACTGGTTACACAGCAGCACGTGACATCCAGGTCCACTCACTACAGAAAGCACCTGTATAGTGAAGATCATTCTGCTTAGTATTAGTTTACATACATAAATAAATAAATAAACTCCCATTGTTTATTACCGGTAGCTTGTGAGGGGTGTGTGAGACCCCTGATTTAGACATTGAAAAGCAAGAACCATTCAAGCCACATGCTTTCATCTTCACTAATGACACTACAATATTAGTGTAGTATTTGAGATCAGCTCAATGGATGTATAACTGTTATTTTACATCTGTTCCTCTGCCCTCACGTGGCTAGTAGTTTAAAATGTAGGTGTGGCGTGCACATTTGGTGTTTTTGGGAGACCTGCTTTTGCATTGTGACTGACAAAAAGCAGGTCTTTGTCAAAGCACTATTTAATGCAACAGTGTGTAATGAATAAGTCCAGCACGTAATGATGGAAATTATACCTACATAATTTAAATGAAAAAAGTAATTTATGTGGTCCATCCATCCAGGTATTAAGACTGGGCTTGTAGTGTTTGCACTTTGACTGTCCCCTGGCATTTGGTATCAGTTAATGTAGTGATGACTCACATTGATGAGTTTTTGAAATGTTCTTATTACAAGAGCATATAGGATTATAGTATACAACAATAAAAATAATATATATAAAAAAGGGTTTGGATAGGTATACTGGGGTGTAAATTAGGATTGTAAATGTAGTAAAAAAATATTAATAATGGATCAAATTAATTGATTAACTATTATGATAATATCTGGGTTTTTGGTTGTTTTGTTTTTTTCTCTTCTGTTTAGTGAATGGAACTTATTATAATTAAAAATGCAATTGTATAGTTCTGTTGTTTTGTAGAAGTTAAGACATAAGGCAATGGCCTACAGATCCACGCTCATTTATGGTGATGAGCAGTGGATCATGCCAAAAAGAAGAAGGGATTAGATACATGCAGCTGAAATTTGTTTCCTCTGCAGGGTTAGAAGGAGACTCCAATGTGACACTAAAGTTAGCATTGTACGTTCATTGGTGAGATTCAGTTCCAATCTTCACTGCACACATAAGTCAAGAGTTATTTAGCTTCAAATGTACTCAATGTAGTCAATAGTTTGTAGTGCACTTACCTTTTCTTTTTTCAATAAAACTACAGTAGTAGAATTTGGGCTGATTCTTTGCTATATACAAACTGCTCCATAATATTATACAGTATAATTAATTATGAAATGGGAGTAACCA
This sequence comes from Neodontobutis hainanensis, assembly GCA_024349245.1. NCBI lineage: Eukaryota > Metazoa > Chordata > Actinopteri > Gobiiformes > Odontobutidae > Neodontobutis > Neodontobutis hainanensis. Next base: position 676,018 of record JALDNG010000048.1, read on the forward strand.
AGCCAACATAATAAACATTAAGGTTTAGTCTAAAGCCATATTGTTTATTTTAAGACTTAATCATTCTGGTAATAACCCAACTTAAATACGATGCTAATAGCATGGCTTTTTCAACAGCCAAAGGAACCTCACTCCGCTGACATGTTACTATATTAATGTTCTTTCAACTCCATGGACATAATTCTTATTTTAATCATTGCCTTTCTGATCGCATGCATTCCTCTTTTAGAGATAACACAACCTTTGGTGTGTTGGCAGTTCCACATGTGACCTTTAAAAGTGAAACCGACTGCAAACAGCTGTGTATTGAGTGGAGCATAATGTAGGGCTAAAGTGGCCACCTTGATCAGGTTCAGTCAAAGAGAGCCTTTATAAGTCTTTGTTCTGAACTGGAAAATGAGAAAATTAGTCACCTTTACGTATATACACAAGTGTAGTCGAGCTTACAAGGACTCTTCTGACCTCGCCTCTTGTTCTCGGCAGGAGAACACGCTCACCAGATTATGCTGTGTTTGACAAGTAATCTGTCACTTCCACTCTATCTTGCTGTTTTTCCTCATCTCATTCCTTTGCCGCTCATTGGTTTCAGATTTCTGCCCCTTTTTTCTTGCTTGACCTGAAAAGAAATATAAATTTTGTGTTTTAGTTTTCAAATTCATATGAAATTTCTATTCTATTTCTAAATTTCGTATCCAATTCTTGATACTGTCTGCTGCCCATTGCATTTAGATGTTTTAATGCATTTTAGTTTTATTCCTTACCATATTTAAGTTTTTCACATACAAATTTAAAGTTAATGCATTCATACGTCCATGGCTGACCAAAGACATACACCTCTTTCTTTTTAAGTTGAAAACAAGGTACTTACTTTGTAGACCAAGATCCTTAATATATTTTCAATGAAGGTAGCTCACTGGTGCATACGTTATGTGGCCCACAGAGCAGACGCACTACTGCCTTCTGGCATGTGGTTCCCACCTACATGTGCCTTAAACATAGAGCCCCGCTCCATGGACCTGTAAATAAACAAGTGAAAATATTTCCCAGTTGGGTGCTACGACATGTTACTTTCATTTTGATTGTTTCCGTGTCTCTGGAGTGATATAGTTGTCTTAGTAAGAATGTGTAGCGCAGCGCTGTAGGAAAGTACAGAATGATAATGATATCCTACAGGAAAAGTTCCAGTCATGCAGTGATAATCATTTCTACAGGATTAAGTCCTGACCCACATCGGTCCAACATATTAGTATTCAGAGAGAGTACTGCGGCACACAAGGCTCCAAACCAGCAGCTGATAGGATAGCAGTAAGAAAGCGAAGTGGGAGAAGGAGACAAAGAGGGAATAATGAGGGAAAGAAATCAGTCTGACCATCCTCCACAACAGATGCAAAACTTTATTAATATGACAGTAATTTTTAACAAGTGAAATCTTAATGTAAAGATGAGATGGATCAAGAAAATTATAAAACAACTATCTATAATAGAGTTCTTCAGATTTATCACCACCTCAAGTTGTCATTGGCGCGATAGAAGATTTGATGGCACGGTATCTTGTAGCAATTACAAAGTTTAGCAAACAGCTTTTCAGTGGGCCTCTGCTTTGGATCTTTCACTCCCATTTGCATTTGTGGTGGGTGTGAGCGTGCAGCAGATGGGCTGTTGGAAATAAAGAAAACACTGAACCACTGGCCCACTCACTAGGCTCTTGAGAAAAGCTATTAAAGGGAAATTGTGCATTTTTTTGGGAAAATGTGTATTCATCTTTTTTTCCTTAGATTCAACATCTGTAAAATTTTGTTTACAAAGAGCTCCAAAGTTGTCCATAATTAATGATGTATCTGCTTTTCATCTAACCATTGTTATTATGAGCTTTCTTTTTGCAAAACTTAAAATTCAATAGTATTTTATATTTAAATGATAGTAGCATTATCACACTTTTTTTTGGATAAGACATAGCAAACAAAAAACAAATGTGATAGACACACAATTTTATGTTGGGGTAATATGTCAGGTCCTTGCTTCCATTTCTACAACGACTAACATAAATTACATACAAAGTTTGTATGATGTGACATGTTTTTATCGGGCTTCAGTGCTAATTAATATTTAAGGTCAGTGGCTATGATATAAACTTTCATGTATTTGTGCGTTGAGCTGCTGCAAAGAGAGAACAAGGTCATGCATCAGTTGTCAGTTGTGTAATGGTAATGCTTTCTTTCTGTTTTAATGTTAAAATGAAACAACCTAGGTATAAAAAGTTTATATCTTGTGTGGCTTGTGTATGTTTCAGAGTATATCTCAAGGCCACTTGCCTCTGAAATGAATTACCACACTGACTTACTGGTAATGCCTGCCTCTTTATAGAATCAATTAGAGGCCAGCATACAGACGCGGGTCTGTTGTCACACAGAGAATAATCGCTTACACTTTCCCCAAACGCAGTGGACCATGGGCAGATCTGGCTTATTGTAAATTTTAGCGATGGGAAGCTACTTATTCATCATTTACAGATTGTCTACTGTGATAGGTGTGTGTTTTGGTTTGTGTGCAAGTTTGACTTTAGATGCAAATGTTATTTTTTTCAGATCACATTGTATGCTTATGTTGCACACTGCATTCCTGCTCAGCATAAAATACATAGTACATTTGTCAGGCCTGAATGCATATGATACATATTGCCTTGTGCTCATTTGATTAGACATCCAAAAGTCATATTTGTATAATGTATGTGTAAGCAATCATGCAGCTGCATCTCTGATTTCACTTTTCTTGTTTACATAATTAAAAGCCTTTTTTTTCTTTGTTTGTGGATAAACTTATAGGAGATAAGGTGAACTTTTCCGTTTTTTTTTTTTTTTTAAACCAGAGCTGTATTTTTTTATAGCAATGATCCTCGGGGACAAAAACAGAAAAGGGAAAATAAGATTTGATATAATGCATTTTGCATTTGTTTCATTTCTTTCTGTAAAATCTATGCCGCAGATGTCACCCTGGAGCAATATAGCATGAAACAATGGTCAAAGTGACTGAAATTTTTTGAAAAGTCATTTGAAAAGATGTGTCAACATGCAAGATCATATATCCAGTAAATGCACACGCAAATATACACACAAATTACAGTGTTGTTCTCACATTATTGTAGTAATTAACATCCTGCCGCTCCCTCATCACCGCTGTGATTGGCTGTGCCTCATCCTTGAGAAACGGCTCTGTGGTGAAATTATCTCTGCGCTAGGCGAGTACCAGAGGACATCATCAGCATGTGTTAGTGTGTAAACATTTGTGTTTTCCCCAGTGTCCTTCTGTCCCCTTGTCTCCAACTCAAGTCATTTGTCAACCTCCATTTAGATTTATCAACACAACAGCATCCTGTGGCTCATGGCTTAATGGTGACTTTTGCAAATGCCTGGACATGCACTCACTGGTCAGGAGTAAACAGTAAAATATGTGCAGGATAAAGAAACAAAAAGAGCATCTCTCCTAGGGATGTAAACTGTGATGTGGGGCCGTGAGATAAAAGAGAATTCGTAAATGAATTCCTCAGATGTGTTATTCTCCAGACAGACTGTGTGCATAAAGCGCCAAGTATGTGCAAAGCTCCAGAGGCCGAGCACAAAATTATTTTTTTAACTTGTGCATAAACTTTGATTAGTTTTAAAGTGTTTTATGAATATAGAAGTTAGAGTTTCCTACTGTAGAACAAAAAGGTAGAACATATGGCATTTTCACAGTCATCTTATTATTAGAGAGTGCAGTTTTGACAGAGCTGCTGATGTGATGTCAGCTCAACAGTAATAATAAACACAACTGAGACAGCAAGGGTTGCTAATAGCAACTAAAACAGTTGATGATAAATTAGCATCCAACGCCATGATACTGTTTATCTGATTATGATCCTACTGTTTTTATTTGCACATTTACAAACATATTTAGTTTTCCACTCACTACATAAAAGACTCGGGTTTATTAATGAATGAGATTAAATAATGGCCTATTTGTGCACTAATTCTAACTCTCTGGGGATATATCTACCTTTGGCTTTTTGCCTATTGTTTGTGCGTGTCTAGTCTGATGGCAGTAAATGGTTTGTTTATGCTCTTAATTAAAAAATATGAGCTTTCTTAGAACTTTCTTTCCCAAACTTCACCTGCTCCCCGGGAAGTTACAAGGTGGCCAGTCCATTCCTGATGCTCCTTAATCAAATCATGCAGTTTAACACTCAAAAGTTACCATCCAATTCTTCCCATCTCTCTTTGCTCTAAATGTCTGCACTTTTACCCACTTCTTACTTTTTTTTTTATTCTTTTGTTCTGCCATTTTTCTAGATGGTTGCATTCATTTCCCGGTCAGGCCAGCATTTGCAGAGAGCAATGTTTAGAAGCATGGCACCCAGTGTCATAGAGGGAACACTTCATTCTCTTTGGTTTCATTTTGACCATAAAAGGAGATTTCACATGACTCTTCAGTGGTGGGAAAAGCAAGTCCCCTAACGCTCTGGCAAAAAATGAAAGGAGCATGAAAGCAAAGGAGAATGGAGCCTGCAGCGCTGATAAGACTACAGTAACAAAGACACTTTGTAAGAGAACAAGTGGCTGGAGTTTCTTAGTGACTGAGTTACTCTTTGCTCAAGTGTGGAAAGGTCACTGAGGCAAAAGTTCACAACATTCAAAAGCTGGAGTGTTTTCAGGAATTCCTATAATGAAGAAAGTCAGACTGAAACAAAAGGGGCAAAAGAAATTTGATGACTAGACAGAAAGCTTTTTTGTATTTTGTGAATAGAATTACAGAAGAAATTAAGGGCTGCTTATTTTGCTCATTATGCCTTCAAGGGAAAAAAGGCCCTCCCCTTAGGCCCTTAATCTATTATGTCATCCAAATGGGACAATTAGAGACATAAGAGAGGACGATGGCAAGGGCACAACTACCTGCTCTCAAAGGTCGTTATTTTTATCAGTAATTAAAGGCTTACTTTTCCCATCACATTATTTTGAACATACACTTTGAAAAAGCACGATTCACTGTTGTTAAATGCTCTCAGTCTTGTGATGGTAATTACAGGCTTTCCTCTTGAGATCGGGGACATATTCAGATCAGCAATGTCGCCCAAATGGAGGTGTAGGTCCCAATTTATTATTATTATTATGTATTATAGACTATAACAACTAATTTCTTACCAAATCCCTCCCATTGACTTTTGAAACCCCTCCAATTTCCTGCCCTCACCAAACTGTGCTTTAGCACAATGTAGGGGAGAAAGTTCTTTTATCATTGTTCCACTTCAGCTCACTGTTATGTCACCAAGTCAAGCATAATTATACTGTATCTAAAACTGGGAAAATGTCTCAAACAAAATGCCTTACTCTTAATACTGTACACAGTACCTGCATTGTTACTTTGGGTCCTGACAAAGCATGCTCTCCTACCCAGTGCACAGTAGGCGTTGTCATGGTAACCTGCAGGCGGCTGAAGGAAGAGGGAATGTTGACAGACAGGATTGGACTTTCTGAGCACCTTGCACCGTGATACAAGTAAAAAAAAAAACACACGTCTGCTTTAGGGGATGGACAAGACTGTAGGATCAGATTTTAAAATGTGTAGAATACATAAATACAAAGAAATGTAGAAAGTGTTGATGGTGATTGTTGTTTTGCACGAATCATCATCAAATGTTTTCTGAACAAGCTCTTCTTTATTATTCTGCCTGTGAGAAATTACATTTTCAAAGAGAATAAACAGTGCAGTAGTCTAGTAAATAGCTTGCAAATAGACAAACCCAAACATCTGCAAAGTGCACTGAAAATTACTTATTTAAAAAATTGTTGCCACAGTTTTTGAAATGGATGAGGCTTTAAAGCACTTGTTTAGGTTTATGAAGATACTATAACTTGAATCTACGCAGGAATTGTGAACAAGCTCTTATAGGAATGTGTTGATGTGTGCGAGGACTATATAGAAGCCATACAGAGTACAGTGGGCTACATGTGTTTGTCATGTCACATGGGCATTTGGGACTTTCTACTCTCCAACTTTCCATCCATTTTAACCCCACAGATCAATCTAATTTCCTTCTCTGTGGTAAAATAAACCCGTGCACAGACACTTAACTGTATAGTTCTAATAAAAAACAATGTCAGATAAATCAGAAATAAATCCATTGGCAGTTTGAGATAGCTTGCCTTGTGTCTATTTGTCGCTTGTCTCTTTTCTTCCTCTTGCCAGATCGATGTGCAGAAAAAGGATTCTACGCTGCCATGTGCACTTTTTCATGCTTGTTTCACACCTTGTGGGGGTAGAATCATGACTGACAGGATCGCTATCAGATCTTCCTGTTGTCAGCTCTCCACAAGATACCTTCATATGAGCATCATTTCTCTCTGCCACACACACAGGCTCTGCCATTTTAATTACAGCCCTAAAGTGTAAAAACACAAAAGATGTAAGAGATAGCCAATCACAGAAAAGTATCTTTAGTTAGAATAAGATATCTCGTTCATGGTCATAAATTTGTTGTCTTAGTGTTTATGAAATAAGAATATGTCATTTATAATGTGCTCAGTTGTAGCATCCAATGGGCTTATGACCATGTGGTGTTCGAGAACAGGCCTGCCAAATGTAAACAAGAGTAAACAGATTTTCACAACAGGAATATAACTGTTGAGTTAGAAACAGAGTGACAGGAGGCCAACATATTACGCAACGCAATATAGAAACGTCCTGCCAAACATTTGAATTGGCAATGTCCAGCTTTTATTTTGTTACCTTTTATTTATTTGTCTGCTTTTGACATAATGATTTGCAGTTGTATTGTGTTAGTGCAGATACTAAATAAGTGCTATAGTCAGCGTACCTTGCTAAGACCAGGACAAAGCGCAAAATACATGGCCAAGACCTGGTGAAAGAGCCAGGGAGATGTGACGTTTTGGATTCTGGAACTCAGTTTGAGAGACTAAAAGTCTTTGTCTGGTACAAGTTCAAGTTGCAGAAGCTGCTGTCTCTGTATGTTGAAGTTCACTCCACAGATTGCTGGAGAGTATGGTGAGAGTTCATCATATAAAAGCTGTTGTCACATCCATCTGCTGGTTGTGACTCTGAGACTGGACATTTTAGTGGCATCACAACTCCTGAGCAGCCATAGCCCTCAAACATCCCACAGCACAACATAGAGCTATATAGAGTATAGAGCAATTTTGCTTCTGCTTTCAAATTGAAACCACATGTTTTCCAAAAAGAAGCATTGCTTTTACCAGAACCTGAGTTACTGCACCCAGAAGTTTGCTTTAGAAACCACATAAATTGGGTGATTACACAAAAAGGAACACCACGCCCTAAAACATGATGCGATGAGATGTGAAGACGAGCCTGCTTCTTAAAAGTGCTGTAAAATATTTACTGCTTTTTACCCAAATGTGTGTATTTGTAGTTACTTTCCCCAGCTTCTTTCAATGGTTAGTCTGGTGTTTTTAAGCCTAGTCACTTTTTGTCTGTTATTATTTAAAAATAACCAGTCCAACATGTAAGGTGTTGTTTTGAGGTTACACTCACAGATATTCATCCTGCTTGTTAAAGCAAGTGGATTGTTTCTCAAATGAATTTAACTGTTTAAGTGGTACATTAACTCACTTAAGACACTTTACTTTTCCCCTTATTATATTATGTTAGTAATATTTAAAACACCTGCCTGTGTCTGTACTAAATTCATATTTAATCTGTCCTCTATATGCTCAGGAAGCCTGTAAAATAAATAAAAAAGATTATTTTAGATTGTGGAAACAGAGTTGGCGCTCTCTGTGCCAGACACTGTAGTGTCTTGAAAACCAGGAGATCAGCAGCTTGTGTTGAAGACCAAAAAGTCTTATTAAACATCAAAAACACTCACTGTGATCATAGCTTATTCAAGCATGCTTCTTCTACAAATAAAACATGGCGGTAACTATCACACAGAGAGCAGTGTGGATCAATGCTACGCTAGACCGTGGCTGAAAGAGAAAGGCTACTGAGTGAACTGGAGGAGAAATAGATATGACAGAGCAGACAGCTGAGTGACGTGCACGTGTGTGCGTCTGTTGGATATAATCATGTTAGTATGCACATGGGTTTATTGTTTTTTCTGGCTGTCTGGTCAGTCTTCGAGCCTTCTGTCTATCGATCTGTCACTCATGTCGGCTGCTCTGTGCATCTGCGCCGAATGTGAACAGCATCTGCACAGTATTTTCTGTGCAGCATTTGTTCTACTCTACTCTACTCTAGCTTGAAAAGTATTTTTCCATCTATAGCTGTCTGCTCTGTGAAGCCCAATTATCCCAAATACCGTGAAATCAGCTAAACATACTCCGAGAAGCGAGGCCAATCGGATGCTTGACCCGCTTTAACACACTTCCTTTTATAGCTCATCATTCTCACTCAGCCACACTCTACAGTATGGAATATACTTCTTCATCAGTTCATTAATTCAGCCTCTTAAAACACAAAAGAGCCCATTTTAAACGTTTGATTAATTTCCCAATGCTTTTTGATAATAGTTCATTCTTGTGTACCTCAATGCACTATATTTATTATAGTAACACTACCCCTACCATTCAGTAAAAACACGTGTTATTTTCTTAATATGATGCTATTGACAAGATTCAAAAATGTAGTTGCTGTGTCACTTCTATCTGTCAGCTTTGTCATAAACAGTCCATTTCAGTGCTTTTTGCAGCTGAAGAAAAATGACAAAAGTCTTGACATATCTGTTCCAGTTGTGAAAAAGATTGGGGCCTATCTAAGAAAAGGGATCAGCTGTTGTTACTGTGTCCTCCATGACCTATCATCTACACAATACGCCACTTTTAATTAAGTTCAGGAGCTTCTCCAGCAAGTTGTGGGAGAGAAGAATAATAATTTTCTCTTCAGTGAGACTCTGAGCAGAAAGAAAGGGAAGGGTGGGTCTTAAGTCTTCGTCAGGGTGAGGTATTTTCACACACCTTTCTCTCCAATTCACAGGGACACAAATAAACAGATAATTAGAAGGTTTTTTGTTTTTTCTTCACAAGTTATACTGGTATTGTTCAGTTACTACTTCTTCATTTTCTTGTTTTTTATGTTGATTAGTGTTGCAGCTTTAAATTCCTTTTTTAAAACTCCTTGCTATGCCCTAAAGGTTTTAGAATTCATCATTTAAATTAGCATTTTGGGAAAACACAAGAATGATTTTTGGCATTTCAAAATATTTTTCTATCCAGTGCAAGAAATTTAATAATGTAACTTATTTATAGAAGGCCATCCGCTTGTTTGATTCACCTTGGACACAGCTACAATACAATCATGAATAGATAACAGTGTGTTGTAACAAACTGCTCAGAGAATCACAATACATAATGATAATATAGTAATAAAAATGAAGTCTGTGTGATTTGACAGCAGGAGAGGATGGGCAGGTTAAAAGCTGCTGCACCTCCTCTGTAACTTGAGACTGTCAGATTTATTCACCTTATTGTTAGTGCTGGTTGATCGTCATGCCGCCATCTGTTCAAACCTCTATCAGATGGTAATAGCACTTCACAGATTTGGGCAATGACAGAGACAACTCTCAAATCCATTCTCTCTGTTTGCTTACTCAATACTTGTAGTTTTTTTTTTTGTTTGCACCTCGTTTGTCTAGCTCTATCAACATAAGCATAAGATAACCAAAGGGACAGGGCTTTGTATGAGTTGAATAAAGTGCTTTCTGACATAGAAAAGTAATGAAATAACAGGAGTTGCCATTTTGATTTTGTGGCCTGGTTAATTTGATCCCTCCAACTGATGGATCTGAATCCTGGGTTAAGCATAATCTGTTATTGCAGCTGCCAATAATCTGTCAAATGAACAACTTCTCCACAAAAATTTCAAAATTTGGGGAAAAAAAAGAAAAAAGCCAAAAGGTGAAAATCATCTTTAGTGAAAATGTTGTAAACTTTTTTATATATATACATTGTTACCTTGAAGAGGTTAACAAAAGTGTATGGCAGAGGATAGTTTATTGTCTTCTTTTATGTAATTTCATGATTCATTCATGTTTTAAGCAGCAAATTGTCTTTGAACTCCCACCTGCATGGCCATTACAGCTTTGTTTTACAATAAAACAACAAGAGATGTTTGAACGTCAAGTGTTGCATTTGGATGAGAATGAGCCTGCGTGTGGCCTTCAACAGTTTCCTGTGATACCCATGGAGCTCAGTGGAGACTCCCCCCCCCAGCAGCATGACATTCCCGGTTTGCAGCAAAACAATTTGAGTGCCTCTTTTACAACCAGACTACCATATAGTGCTAGGCGTGTATTTGCACTTGATCTAAAGTGATTTGTGGCATTGTCAGAGCTGCTTCATGTGTGTAATAGCACACAGGAGCCGCTACTTTGGAGGTACAACATGTAGCCTTTGTAGAGGCCAGCTGTGCACAAATACCAGGCTGAGAGTGGCTGTTGAACTTTGAAAATGTCAGCTACTGCCCCTCACAAACAGTACTATCAGTGCAGTCCTGGGTGCCCTTCGTTCATGTGCGTCTTAAAACTTTCATTGTGCTCAGTGTGAGCTACTGAAGTCCCCTTTGAAGCAGTGTCCAGGCTGGAGGCAGAAGAAGCGCAGAGGACACATTCCCTTGGTTCAAACACAAACGGTGGTTCAATGGTAACCTTGTCAGTTCTGCTCCAGTGTCCGGAGAGTGACAGGAGGACAAGAAGTGCAGGCTTGTCAGTGCTGTGACCAAGGACTTCTATAGAATAGACAAGAACAATACCAAATGTACATAGACTTGTTTTGTTTTGAATGTCCTGGAGAGTTTTTAAAGTAAATTACTTTTCTGTTTATGATGGTGTGGTCTTGAAGCATGTATAACCATATACGTAGATTTACACAGCATCAACTCTTGGATGTGAAGTAGTTTATCTTTTCTTTATTGCATGCAGTACACTTTAATCCCTGCCTACTCATTTTTACCTACAAGGCGAGTTAAAGCCAAGCAGAAACTGTGTAAAGTTTTGCACGTAGTGACTTTGACAAGTGCTTCTACTTCTCTTCGCTGTTTTTTAAACTTCCATTAATTAGATACATTGATGTTATTCCTCTACTGCTCATTTTTGTAATTTGACCAGTCAGGTCTTTAATGATGGTTATTCCCTCAAGGAAACTAATGAAATAGTAGTATCAGTTTGTCTCTTCCATGCCACTTTGATGATCACAATTCCTGCTGTGAGACACGTGTATGCTTTCATGTTCTTTCTCCAAATAATTTTTTGCACAATCCAGATTACTGTTTGTGTTGCATAATGGTTCTCACTGGCGTTTCCTTGCTGCGGTATATGCTTCGATGGGACGCAGTGTGTAATTGCCCCTCAGGCCATTGCAGAGAAAGGCAAAATATATATGTGCACAAATATGGCAGCTCTGTAGCGTCAGATAAGCATGTTTCATGGGCAAAAAGTCTCACATGAATGGTAAAGAACATAATACTAATCAACTCAGCATTTATGTTTTCTATTAATTTCATTTTTCTGCCGTCAGAATTTTTCTTTTGTTGTATCTTTTTATACTTGTGGCATCATGCTGGTTATGTTATATCAGTCCTCTGAACAAAGGACCCATTGACTCCTAAGTGACAGTAACTCTTCTTCCACATATTAACTCTGGGCAAACAGCAGTTGTTGACTCCTAACCTTCCTTCATGGCCGCCAGCAGCTGTAAATAAAATAATGTTATTGTGAGCCACCCCTCACTTTCCCTCATTTTCTCTCCGGCTCTCAAGGGGGCCTTTGTAAAGCTCTTGAGTGCCCTCATGTGTTCAGTATATGTGCTTGTTTTTACATTTCCTGTTTGACCTCTGCCTTTGACTCTGTGGGAAAAGTCTGTTTTAATTACAGCTGCACTCTGGCTTCAGACAAAGGTGCATGCTTGACTCAGGGTAGATATTAAAGTGTATTATAAAGGGGTAAAGCTCAATCTTGTGTGTTTTTTTCTTTGCAGGCGGCACTCTGAACCTGACTTGCAGAGCATTTTTTGGCTACAGCGGCGATGCAGTGCCAATCATCTACTGGATGAAGGGAGAGAAGTTTGTAGAAGATTTGGATGAAGAGAGAGTTCAGGAGAGTGATATCAAGTAAGAAGCACACTCAAGCAGCTGAGATCTGTACTTGTCAGTGCACTAAATACAAATAAAAAATACACTTTTACTGTTTTAGGAGATTCATTTAAAATGCAAATGAAAAACCACACATTTCACAAAAATTCTTCTACAAAAACCACTATATGTCACACTGTGTGCACAATTATTAGGCAAGTGATTATTTTCACCATATCATCATTTTAGCCATAATTTCCAACTCCAAGTTGTTATAAACTTGTATCCTTATTGGATTTAATGCATTTCAGGTGATGTGTATTTGTGTATTGAGGGAGGGTGTGGCCTAAGGAGATCAACACCCTGTATCAAGGTGTGCATAATTATTAGGCAGATTCTTCTCTTAAAGGAAAAATGGGCCAAAAAAAATATTTACTGAATCTGAAAAGTCAAAAATTGTAAAAAGTCTTTTACAGGGATGCAGCACTCTTGAACTATCTAAGAAATTGGGGCGTGATGACAGAACCATTGTGATCACAGAACCATCAAACATTTTGTAGCAAATAGTCAACAGGGTTGCAAAAAAAGAAAAATGTGTCAAGAAGAAAAGATGCAAATTAACTGTCAAAGATCTGCGAAAAATCAAATGTGAAGCTACCAGGAAACCATTATCCTCCAGTGCTGTCATATTTTTTTAACTGCAGCCTACCTGGAGTTTCAAGAATTACGAGGTGTTCAGTTCTCAGAAGGTAAAGGTAAGAAAGGCTGAAACCCGACCACCTCTGGACAAGTCACATAAGTTGAAACGTCAAGAATGGGCCAAGAAATATCTAAAGACAGATTTTTTAAAGGTTTTGTGAACTGATGAGATGAGAGTGACTCTTGACCAGAACGATGGCCCTGTGGTTGGATAAGTAACAGACACAGAGCTCCACTTCGACTCAGACGCCAGCAAGGTGGAGGTGGGGCACTGGTATGGGCAGGTGTTATTAAAGATGAGCTAGTTGGACCTTTTCAGGTTGAAAATAGACTCAAAATCAACTCTCAGACCTACTGCCAATTATTTTAATTTTGTCCACTGCGTGGCTGGCCAGTAAAAGCCTTAAAGATGAAAAACTAATGACATGGCCCTCTTCTTCACCTGACTTCAACCCTATTCCTTCTTAAGCAGGACATTTACAGTGAAGGTAAACAGTACACCTCTCTGAACAGTGTCTGGAAAGCTGTGGTGGCAGCACAAAAAGTTGATACTGACCAGATCAAGAAAGTGACTGACTTTGTGAATGGAAGACTTTTGTTTTTTTGTTTTATTTTAATTATTTTTTCAGAAATGTACAATTGTAAATTTTCAGTTTGTTTATTTTTCTCACTTTAACAGGTAAAAATACACAGGTGAGATGGGAAAATCTTTGTTTTTCATATATTTCCATAATAATTCTGCACACTAATAGTTGCCTAATAATGGTGTACGTATAGCTATTCTCTTAAAAAATCCAAAACTTTACTTTAATTACTTAAATGTTCAGGTTTGAGAGTTTTTTAACATTTTTGAAGTTGTACAATAACAAAATTAATCCTCAACTTGCCTAATAATTGTGCACACAGTGTGGTTTAAATTGTTTAATGGTCTTTACTATGCAGACACTTATATTACTCATTAGTGGTTATACATTTTTATTTGGCCAATTTATTTGGGCACTTTTAGTTTCATTAAGCATAATGAAAAAAGGGGTTTAAGTAAAAGCATCTGGACTCAGTTTTCAAGGTGACAACGTTTCATCTCTAATACCTTTATCATTTTGATAAATTTTACTTAAACCGTTTTTTCAAGATGTCTTGGATGACTGAGAACCTTCACAGACATTAAGCATAATGAACATTTCAACCGCCAAAGGGACTTTGTATATTATCACTGTCTCTTATTGCTCAGTAAGATATAATGGTAAAAATAAATAATGATTATGTAATTGTAATACGACTGTAGCATAAGATACATACATGTTTTAATATTCTCCATGGCTAAATCATATAACCTGTGACATTCTGAGCCTTACAGTGCAGGATATAACATTTACAAATTTTGCGACCTATTTTAGATTAGTTACTCATTCATATAAACCATGCTCTACAATAAAATTAAATGGGTATCCATCAGCACAAGTAAGAAGCAAGGGTCGTATCTTTCGTTTTCACTCTCACTGTCTGATGTAACATTGTAATATTCTCTCCAACACAAGACTTACTTTTCATACCAGAGAAGATATTCCAAACAAACCCATCTCTGTGTCATTTTATTTTTCCTGCTGCCTGTGTAACACACATTTAAACAAGTCCCTCTCCCGGTCGGTGTGCATGTTTCCCATTAGGACTGTTTGGAGAGGCTGCAGCTCTAGGGAGACGAGCCTGTCAGATGGTTAACAACCGCCATTTTTCACACCGCTGCCACTATTGCTATCTCCCTCGGCTGCACCCACCTATAGCGGCATGCAGATGGGCCACGGGGAGGTGGGGAGGGGGCAGACGGGAAAGGAATAGGAAGAGCCAAAAAAATTATAAATTTATTTAAAATGTCTTCTTTCTCCATTCGTCATTACTCCTCGACCCTAGGATTTCCACGCTCACAAGCAAAAGGGGGTTGTATTCAATAATTCATACAGATATTTCATGCTGTAGTTCGATAATGTGCCATATACCGTCTTCTCCTATCCTGCCTCTTCTGCTGCTTCTACCCAGAGAGTTTTGAGCCAGTCATTGTCTTGGTTTGTGCTTCCACAGGCAGAGATATGGCCAGGATAAAGAAACAATAGGAGAGTCCAAAAACTGCAGCCTACATGGATCTTTTTACATGATGCAGTAGGCAGAGCTTTATACCTCTGGTCTGTACCACCAAGCCCACACGTACACACTTTTAGATTTCTTACTAATGGTACCAAACCTGACTTTAGAAAGAGTAGGAACTCATAGCTTAGGCTGAGAGTTCCTGCAGGCATCTGTTTACTCAACTCCGGAGCATATTGATTTGGAGGAGTTCATTTCTATGGTAACCCAGGTCCATAAATTCTCATTTGTGAAGCAACGGGACCAGGCTTTTTGTTGTTATCATAGCTCGCATGACTGGAGATTAGCATAGGATGCACAGATAAAAAATTAGCAAAACAAATCCAGCTCAGCATAAAATGAGGTGGCGGGAGGTGATCGATATTTTATTGAGTGTATTCAATGGGAGCTTTGCAGGTGCACAGAATTGATCAAATGAATGTTGGAAATAGATCCCACCACACACACAAGTTTTACACAAGTGAAAGGAATTGGTTGTAGAGAATTTATCACACACTATTTTATAGTGTCGCCATAATCAGACTATGTAATTAAATGTTGTTCTTAATAACAGCAATGACTAAAACTTCATGACTTAGGTTTGTGTAATTAGGCTATTTATACTGTCCAAACTGTTCTCTAATGAACCAGTGTGCGACCAAGAAGCCACTACAGATGCAAGTGTTAGTTTTAAAAAGTCTAAGTGTAATATTTTTACAGTTACAGTGCTGGTTTCAGAGTTTGTCTTCATTAGAAATCTATGTTCCTGAAATGAATTCTCTGTTACACAAGTCTAACTGGCCACTGTCCAGGGTGAACCCCGCCTAAGGCCCAAAAATGCTGGCTGCAGTCACCCGTGACCGCTAACGGGACTAAATGGTAGAAAATGAATGAATGTTAAATAAGACTGATGTCAATCAATCAAATGTTGTTGTAACAGAAACAGGCAATCAGTCTCATTGATTGCTTGATCGCCTGCCAAATTGTTTATAAAGTCAGAAATGCATGGGCCATTAGAATTACTAATCATATTATTATATATTCATGCTATATTAAAAATGTTGGCTTTTTGTTCAATTCTTTTACTTCATGTACATATGGATTATCTGAATTTATAAGCAGCCCATTACAGAAGTGATGAACTGCTAATAAAACATGCAACTATCTACCTGGTCCTTCTTCTATCACTGTGAAGCCCAGATTTTGCTTTGGTGGTCATTATCTATCTGGTTGTTCGCCATTAAATGTGCCGGCTCGTCGCCTGTGATAATATAAAGAGGCATGCTTCAAAGTACCCGGATCTCCCAAGAGAGTTATGAATTATTCTCGTACCTTCCTTCTTGCTGTGCGCCAACCTCCTGAAACATTCCACTGCAGCTAAAAATAAATGAATAAATAAAAGACAAATATCCTCATTGCCAGCCACTAATCATTAAAGCCCATGATACACTTTCAATTACCAATTCCAAATCTCCTCAACATGCTGTCCTTATGTGCAGTTTATCAGTTTGAAGGAGCGAGTTGAGAGATGCTTGAGAGTCATTACACTCCTACTTCTCCTTCTGTACCTCACTCATGCCTCACACACGCAGAGGATGATACGCAAAAAAGCACGCACAAATAGAAACAATCAGGATTCTCATTTACAGGTTGTTGTCTCCCAAGTATCCCTTGTGCTGTAAAAGTGGGCTAAGTAGTGTGTATTAGGTTTGAGGGAGCATTGTCTCCCCATTCTCCCCTCCATCAGGCTCAAGCAGCCCAGCGGGGGGACACTCATTTACTTTATGGAATATTACTTTCTCTCCTTCCTTCCCCGTTACCATGGCAGCCGCTATAAAAAGATTTTCTCATCGCCATTATTTGATTTCCCCTCCCGCACACTCCGAGGAAGAGCCCTTATTGATTTTCATTTCTCATATGTTTTGAGTGCAGAAAAAAGAATTAACATAGCATGAAGTACTTACAGTAGCACAAAGAGGGGAGGAGGTGGGGGGGGGGATTCACATGTCGTTGTTCTGCGGCAACATAAGTGTGGCCATTTTCCCGCTCAGCCAACAACAGTGTGGTTTTGAAGTCCCATGACATAATGCACAGTAGCTTGGCGTTGCATTTATATCCTACATTCATAGTCTTTTTTATATATGTAATGACAAAGCATGAAATTCTTTGTCTTGCAGGGTTGTCAGGGAGCATCTTGGTGAACAGGAAGTGGTCATCTCCTTGACAATTGACACACTTGAGGAGGAGGACATGGGCAATTATTCATGCTTTGTTGAAAATGGCAACGGCCGCCGACATGCTACCGTCCAGATCTTCAGACAGCGTAAGACCTCTATTGCTACAAAGAACATCAACATCAACTTTTTTTTTTCTTTTTTTTTTTTTACTGTACAAGCTGTAACTCCAACTTTCACACTGAACTCTATGCAGGTTTCAAATCTTTTAAAATTTTGTGGATTTTTGTTTTTATGATTGGAGTATTAAAGCTAAAAAGATATTCTTTAAAAAGAATGAACATTTTTAACTGAAGTGGCTTTTACTAAATCTAGCATGATAATAGACTTTCCCCACCAGCCTTAAAAGCTGGGGTAAGCAACTCAAAAGTTACTATAGATTTTAAGGACTAAAATCCATAGTAACTTTTGAGTATATAGTCTGAGCTGGTCTTAAGTAACTCTATGACAGACGACTGGCAACAAGCCTTTTGGGGTCATTTAAAGAAAACTATATGAAGAAGAAGGAGGCCATGATGAAGTGCTGTGTCATTGTAGGCCAATGAAACTTGTCAAATTCTTTAAGAGGAGAAAGTGGGTTTGTGTGACGAGAATGTTTAGTTATTCCACCGAAGGGACTATTTTAAAATTCTGCCTGCTTCAGTGTGTTTTGATGTAGCATTTTCACGTCTTTTGTTTTATGCTTGCATTGGCAGTCTCCATTTGTTTGTTTTCTTTCACAGTTCCCAAGCTCTTTCTTTTAATTTGTCTAAAGCTGTTTGCACACACTGGCTGTCACCCTTAAAGACTCACAGTTTGATGGCTCTTTAAACAGCAAATTGGTCTTTTTTGCCTCTCACTGTCGACCACTGAGTTTTGCGTACAATTACATTCTGAAGTCTCCGCGTGTCCGTCACCGAGCTTTAATCTGTGTCTCAGTTAACAGCTTCTGGAGACGAGTCACTTTTCGTGTGAGAGCTCTCCATTTATCTCAAAAGCTGAGGAGGGACACTCAACATACTTCATACACTATCTTTTTCTCCTACATTATTCTAATGTTTATTTCATGTATCCCTTTCCCACAATGCATCACTCATAAGCCCTGCAGCAGATATATGCCTGTCTCTGCAGGCTTCCCTCTTCATAAGGAAAAGAGCAATATGAAAAGGAAAAAGTAGGAAGGAAGCGGTGGTTAAAGACAGCTCAGAGTAGTGGTTATCTAAGTTAATTAGTGGGAAATAAACTACATATGAGAGGAGTTTATCCGTGTGTGAGTACAACAGGGAAAATCTTATACAGTAGTCTAATATTCAGCGTGGTGCATTTTGGAAGACAACAGTGCAGATTGAGATACAGTATATATCACTGTTGTGCACATAATCTGCGGTAGAATAGTGGTTGCATTGCCGTTGTCATGGTAGCTGTGCAGTGTGCGGCTCACAGTGACAGAGATATAAGGTGAACTTGTTCTAGCAGAGCCAACCAGGTAAATGCCCCTTTAATACACAACATAAGTCATCGTCCCTTGAACTTTGTCTCTGAGGAGATAGAGATGAGATAATAGAGGAGAAAAATGAATAAAGGAAAGGAGCTGGGGAGAGGAGAGTGAGCAGAGATATAGAAGGAGAGTCAGTGAGATAAGTACTCTAGTTTTAAATATGCCTCAATCAAATCCAAGTCCAAAGATTGTCCCACTGTGGAAGGCAGCCAAAGTACAGAGCTGTGTCACTGCCGCAATGCTCCAAAAGAAATCAAGGCAGTTTCTCATTATCTCTTATTTTTCTTGTGTGTCCCTATATTATGTTCCAAATGTAAGTCTCAGCCCACTCAAGGTTAATGCAGCTCTGTTTTTAAAGGGACACTTCAGTGTTTTTTAAAACATTTATTAATGTATGTATGATAAACAAAAACGAAGAAACACGGCCAGGCAAAGATATAAAAAAGTTTAATTGTTGGGGTGCTTTGGTGGATGTTTTGATTACCAACTTAAGCGTTCTCTAGCCACTTTTGTAAAAATGGGCTCCAAAATACGACTTATATTATGTCACTATTGCTCCAAAATATTATGATGACATTTCCAATCAATAATTTTTTTATGTTTTATTCATGTCTAACATAGCTCACAAGCCACATCCATGACAGCGCTTTTATGTTACAATTTCTAATTTGAATCACTGTATTGGGGGATGTCGTGAATATTTGATCTGTTCTTAGTTTATGTTACAATACTGGCCTATCCCTGTACTGGACGACCAAATTAAAACGTGATTGTACTGTATGTAAAACTCACCATTGCCTTGCCTGTGTGTGTTTCTCAGCAGAGTTGATGTACACTGTGGAGCTGGCAGGAGGTCTCGGAGCCATTTTGCTGTTACTCATCTTCCTCATCTCCCTCTACAAGTGCTACAAGATCGAGCTGATGCTTTGCTATAGGAGGCACTTTGGCAGTGAGGATGTAGATGGAGGTAAAGAATCCTCTCCCCCTTTCAGCCTCCTGAACCCTGTGTGTTTTCTTATTCAAAGGGACTCATAAAGACTGGATTAGTTGATTTATTTTTCAGAGCCTCTGTCCTTGCAGATGTGGCGCTATCTCAATGACAGCAGACCATTTTTCTGCCTCTCGTTCTCCCCTTCTGGTTGTTGCTGTAGTGACATGCGTGATTGTGTAGGTGCAGCAGGCGCATAGGGAAAAGCCAAGACAGATTTTCAATTTGTTTCCCATTTAAAAAGAGATCAGTCTCAATATGTCACAGGATGATGTGTCCACCTTCTCTAGTTTGAGGCAGGATAGCCATATATCTGTTAGTCTAGACTAGTCAGGCTTGAAGCTCTGTCCCTGTGTCACGAACAGAACAGTTTTCACTGCAGAATTTAGTTAACTTTTCTTCAGTGTATCATTTGTCTGTCTCTCCCTTTGTATTTCCACTCAGCGCTGTCCTCTCAAAAATTCTGGTGAACTCATTTTTAAATCATTGGATTGTTTCTACAGTAGCATGAATTATCTATTACACACTGTTTTGTTGACTCACTTCCACATGATTAAGTCACTCTATCTGGGACAAGTGATAAAAAGCTGTTTTTGATTCCCCCGACTTTGCGAGGTGCTTAATTTGCAGGGCTGGTTGCTAATTTAAAAGCCTTGTTTGATGTTTTGGATCCTATTGAGCTCAGCCCTTCCAGTGAGTTTCAAACACATTCCTCTTACCCCACTTCTTATTTAATTTTCTACACAGTGTAATGACTAGGACCTGAACATGTCACCACTCCTGTTTTGTTTGTTTTTTTAATTCCTGTTGTCAGTTTTCTGTTCTTCCCATTGTCCTCTGGGGAATCCAATTAGAAGTGGGAATAGCTTCAATCAGGCTTTGGATATTTTTGTATCTATCCAATTTTATTTTTATTTCTTAGTTAGGCATAAAATACATAGACAACCTTGCACACACAATACTGGATTTACTTTTTTCTAGAGATAGGAGATACAAGGGCAGAAAAAAAACACACATACAAATGTAACACGTGCAATAAATAAGAGAAGTTGCAATTTTCACTTTGTCACTAGATGTTCAAAATGTCTACACACCCCACCCACTAACAGTGGCCATGATCGCTACATCACTTTAAATTTTAGCTTTTATCTTTCATAGATAACAAAGACTATGATGCATACTTGTCCTACACCAAAGTGGACCCAGACCAGTGGAGCCAAGAGACTAGAGAGGAGGAGCGCTTTGCCCTAGAGATCCTCCCAGACGTCCTGGAGAAACATTATGGCTACAAAGTCTTCATTCCAGATCGAGACCTCATTCCAACAGGAAGTAAGTAGTGTCGCAGGCAACTTTTTTTAGCAACACTGTTTTTGTACAATGTTGAATACATCTGTCACTGTTTTGTGTAGCGTTATCTTCATTGTCACTGTCTTGTGTTTTGTGTTTTGTGTAAGTAATCAGTGAGGTTTTAATTTTGAGTTAAAATTCAGTTTTGTTCCTTCCAGAGAAAAAGAAACACACTTTCACACCAACGTTCCACACAGATATTAGAATATAGTTCATAGCGCATGCTGCAATGCTGATATTGAAGAAATGCATCAAGTTTTGTCCAAGCATTAATATATTCCATCGAAACATATTCTCATGCCTGCTAACTCTGTTTAGTAGTCCGTCTGTACCACAGCAGTGCACAGCGTGCTCTAGTTAGAAGTGATGCGGTGTTTGTACTGTAGGTTTCATGAGGAACAGATAAAACGCAAACACACATCCAAGTTGGGCCAGACAGAATTAAACATCAGTGGGAAATGCATGAAGCCTCTGAGCCCTGCTGACTGAGCTGCCTCTTTCCTTTAATCAAAAGAAAATTGCCGCCAGCATCAGCGCCAAGCAAGAATCATTGTAGATGAATGTCCAATCAGGGAAACATGGTATCTGATTAATCGTACGTGAGATAAAAGATGAGCGAGAGAAGACACTTTTTACCTCTGTGTTGAGTATGTTTCTTTGTCTGTTCTGTTCAGTGTTCTTTCTTTGACTTCAATGTGAAAATGTTTATGTTTAGGTCTCACCAATGAGCATTACCAGGATGACACACGGCTTTTCGGAGGTACTTGTCCTCAGTCTTTTCCTCTTGTATCAGCTGCTGTCAATTTTCTGCTCCTCCCTGTGAGGACCATCTGAAACATTAGCTTAATGACAAATAGACTGCCTCTTGGCGTATAGGCACATTCAATACAGCTTTATTACTCATTGGGTCCTATCCTCAGACATTAAATGCAGCACCTCTTCTGGTGTATTGAATAACCTCAATATAAGTTTGCTTGACACCTCACTTAGGTCAGGCACTTAATGTACACATTTAACATTTAATATACACAGAGTGCACACGTTCAGATACAGGAAGTGACAGCAGAGCTGACACCTGTCATTGTCTTGTGTTGGTTTCTGTGTCTCCATCATCATTCACCATGTTGCGCGTTACCTTTAAAGGTACACTGCAGATAAGCAGTGTATAATGTACTTATCCATTGTTACTGTGTTACCTGCAGTCACTTGACAGCAGGCTGGTGAACTAACTATTAACTCAGTATAGCTACGTTGTGCTGTGGATGGTGCCAGGGGTTTAGACTTTGCACACCTAAATGCTGCTCTAATCCACAGTAATATTTTTGTTAAGCTTCTCCCCCAGTGTCCTGGTCTGGTAAGTGCTTTTTGGCTGCCATCTACTGTAGGTTATACACTAATGAAGGATAAGTAGTCTATAAAGGTTTCATTGAAAATATCTGAGCCACTACTTCTAAAAAGCAGGCCCAAACACTGGATTTATATAATTTAAAATAATTTCCTTATTTTTCTGTTGCTGCAGCCTACATAGAAGATGTGGCACGCTGCGTAGACCAGAGCAAGCGACTCATTATAGTTATGACCCCAAACTATGTTGTTCGCCGGGGCTGGAGCATCTTCGAGTTGGAGACGCGGCTGAGGAATATGTTGGTGACTGGTGAGATCAAGGTTATTCTGATTGAGTGCGCTGAGCTGCGCGGTATCATGAACTATCAGGAAGTGGAGGCTCTCAAGCATACCATTAAAACCCTTACTGTCATCAAGTGGCGTGGGCCCAAGAGCAACAAGCTCAGCTCTAAGTTCTGGAAGCAGCTGCAGTACGAAATGCCATTCAGGCGCACTGAGTCCATGCTCAGTCATGAGCCGGCGCTGGACGTCAGCGAGCAGGGACCATTCGGAGAGCTGCAGACCGTCTCGGCCATCTCCATGGCAGCAGCCACCTCAACAGCCATGGCTACAGCTCACCCAGAGCTACGCTCGTCCTTCCACAACACCTACCACACCACCATGCGGCAGAAACACTACTACCGCAGCTATGAGTTTGACATTCCCCCAGGAGGGACCCTGCCACCCCTGTCCTCTCTAGGGAACCAGCACACCTACTGCAACATCCCACTGACATTGCTCAATGGACAGAGGCCCCCGGGAAAGAGTCGAGAGCACAGTCTGGAAGAGGCGCATGCCAACAATGCCATGCTCCCACTGCTCCCACGAGAAACTAGCATCTCCAGCGTCATCTGGTAGAAGTGGTAGAATCTGCAGTCAAAAACTGGTCAGGGGTCAAGCGTGAAGAGTCGTTATAAAGACTGTTATGCCAGAAAGAGAGCCTTCTCGTTACAGTAGGTTCCTTCTCTGAGTTGTGAGGTTGGAAACAACTGTTTATGGACTTGTCTTTTTTAAGTGGACAGCACCTGTGTGACAGGTGAAGTTTTCTACGTGGAACTATCAGCAGATGTTTCACACTGTTTCATCGAAACTATGAATATGGACAATGAGCTAGGAACTAAGACAATGGCAGTTGTGCACACTAATATGATTACATCTCCATGTGCATACATTTTAACAAAAGGAAAACAGGGTTCTGTACATATAGTATTTCAATTTATTTGTAGCATCAGTGTTTTCCTATTTTGTCTTTTTTTTTCCAGTCATATTTGTTGCCTTCTCTATTGTAGGACTTTGCTTTAACTTGTTACACAGAGTTGTATATTTTTACTGTCTATTTTTTTTGTTGTTTTTGTTTGTTAGTTTTTTCTTAAGCCAATATGTCATCAAGTGTAATTGCACTTTTTCATATTTTTTTTTACTTTGTGTAGTTTACAAGAACTTAAACACCCTTGGAATTGACTGGACATTACTTGTGAAAGGTGTATGTGGTTTCAAATGAATCTCTCTTTAAAAAAATCATAGAATATGCAAAAAGAAGGAGGAGCTGGCAATGTGACCCATTCGGTGGGACCCAGTCGGAGGAGCGATTGGGAGTCAGTGCTAGTCTTCTCCAATCACACAGACTGGCAAATCTCCCTCTACAGCTTCATATTTTTTATTGAAACAAGCAGCCCTGCTGTTTTAGAGTGATAGTGAAATGCCTCACCTTAAAAAGAAATCTGTAGATTATTTTAAAAAAGAAGTCTATTTTTATAACAGAAAAGAGTTTGCTTGAGAAGTCATACTTATTTGCATTTCATCAACCATGGAAAGGGGTTTGTGTATGTGTAATGCTGGTTTTGTACACTTGCAATGTGATTTTGGTTTGTTAAGAGATTGCGGTGGCATTTGAGACCCTCACTAAAAGACATGTCCTCTACTCTTTTAAATTCAAATCCAGATTTTGATTTGACCAACCTATTCCCATCCTTCTCATCCCTTTGGTTTATATGGATAGTTCATGTTTAAGGAAAGAAATGAATACATTTGTGTTTTGAGAGACTTTTTAAATATATTTGAAGGTGTGATTTTGAGTATGCATAGCAAATAGATATGTATTCTATATAATATAGATATTTATATAAATATATAAACACAATTTTCACTTGGAAAGAAATGTCTATCTTTATAGAAACACAATCATTATCAGTTGTCCTTACTTTCTCACTGCACATTAAAACATTGATTTTCTTTTGATGTTTTTCTTCTGCGTCCTTGTCCGTTTACTGTCAGCAAAACAAACAGAATGCATTACACTTTAATAATGAGATTACTTTCAAATATTCATTAGTCTATGTGACCTATTTAGTGAGAACTAAAAAGAAAGACTAATGACAGAAAAAATAAAATTGGTGTTTTTGGCTGAAATGTCTGGCTCAGTGAAAGTTTCACAAATCATCTTCCACAACTACTGGCGAGATGCATCCCACCCTCTCTGAACTACACTGCGCTGTGCCCCTCCTGCAGCTCTCATGAGGAAAAACACTTCCACTTTATGCTCCCTGGTCCCACTGACTGCACACGGTAAATAACTACGGGTTCACTGGACTAAAGACGATTTAATACATGTAAAGAAATGCAAAAACCAGGAAAAGTGAGAAAATGGTTCGTATTGGGTGAACTGGGTGTATTGTTCATATTGTTTCCTGTCTATTCACTGCCATCTATCTTACAGACAAGGAAATACTACTGTTACATGTAGTTGCTCAAAGCCATGGAGACTTATTTGATGTCTGCTTTTGCTTGGCAACATAAACACAGCAGCAGATGAGTGCTGCCAAACAGTGCCATCTCCTGGGGATTACCCCTACCTACAAGGGATGTTTGTGATTGAACGCTGGTAAACACAGAAAATATTACTGTTTCTCTGACAGTCCCACGGGAAGACACAGAAAAAGAGAAACTGGGGCGAGGCATAAAAAAAATCACGGGGACACAGTGTGAGAGTAAAATGTCAGACAAGAAAAGAAGCTAAAAAAAACAAATAAAAGCAGACTGGGGGCATTTTGTTGGTGTAAAAATAGTTTAAAGGAACCACTGGGATTTAGTTTGACCCTGGTTCTTTGAATACAAATGCCTCTAATGTGTGAACTACACAGACTGTTGGGTCTTGGCAACCCCCCCACTACCCCCACCAGACAGCTGGAGTTTTATTAACAGACACAGGATTAATAGACTCTTTATTACCCAGAGCAATTAAGGACTTAATTGGAGGGAAAATAAGCCTCATGTAGAAGGAAAGGGAACAGCAGAGACACATGAATAAGCGTATCTTCACTTTAATGCACCGTCCACGTTGGCGTAAAGATAGGCCAAGTGAGATCATGCATTTCTGTGGACGTCTATCTTTTCTATGTAGTTCTATTAGACCACAGGGGGAGTAGGAGAGTTGCTAATAATCTTTTCACACAAGCGTCCAACTAATATCTGTGGTTTCCAAATACATTTTATTCATTTATTGGAATAATCATTTGTTGTAATTTTTGTTTATGTTTAGCAGAATCAAATCAAAGCGTGACTTTTGAGGAGGACACTTTGTAGGGCTTTACATTAAGTCCTTGTTACATGGTGGCTTTGAGTGTTGAAGTTCACGTGGTAACAAATTGTATATCAGAACTGAACACACTGTGCTGAAAGGGAACGTCCTATCACACATTTGATGACTGGCTCCCTCCTGTTTTCTCGAGCTGTTTTCAGTCTTGCAGGCTACTGGATGTGCCTCAATATGATGTAAAAACAAGTCATTTAATGCTTCACAGGTTACTCTAACAGTACCTTCTCTCAAACATCCTTCCAACTTTTAGCATGTCCCGTGTAAATATGAAGTAGTAACCTTCAGGTTAGGATTTTTTTTTTTTAATGAGCCATGCCATGTAGCCTACTGCTGGGACAAGTACATGCTTTTAATGAAGTTACTTAGCTTCTAGAGACAGTACTGCAATCTCCAGGCCCTATAGGTTTCATTCAGTCATTTCCTAAAGATAAACTACTGGGCAGGTCATGCATTATGGTACAAAAAGACATATTTGACGATACATTGTTTTCCTGAATGTACTAAAATACAGCAGTATGTCCTACTACAGTATTTAAAAGTGCTAGCTCTGCAGTTTTTAGAGATGTTTTTTACTGAGTCACTCTTGCAGGTTTTCTCTACAGAATTGTACTGAGCAAATAGTTTGGTCCAGATAAACAATCCCAAAAAAAAAGACAGGTATAATGTTATCTAAGGCCAAGTCTGCTCACGTTTAGAGAAAGCATTCAGGATCACTGTCAAATGTGGTGTTCTGTTGCTCTCTGGTGGTCTATCCTGGCATTACACTGCTTGGATCACCACCTGCTATTTCCGAGAACGGACTTCTACAAGTTTTTAATCAACAAGTAACGTTGAGATGAATCACTGTGAGTCAGATAATTCAAGAAAACGTGCGTCATTTGTAAATGAACACAGATAACCGTAGTTGCGCTTCTGGCATAGTCTATTTACCTCCTAAATTAAATGCTTGTGTTGACACATGTAGAAACCACACTTAGGTTATTTTTATTATAAAAATAGTTGATATAAAAACAATAAGTTATGAATTCCAGCAGCTGCGTTGTTTTTTTCCTTTATAAAGATCTCCCATCGTCTCCATTTTCTCTTTTCACACACTCTCTGTCTCTCACACACACACACACACACACACACACACACACACACACACACACACACACACACACACACACACACACACACACACACACACACACACACACACACACACACACACACACAAAAGATCATGTCAATTCACCCTAACTTCCCAAACAATGAGTCCACTTTCTCCCGGGAATCTTCTACTTTCCATAAAACATCTCCATGAGCACTTCCTCGATGTTCACGGCCCCTATGACTGGTCTGAAAAACAGCTGTGCGACCACCGGTGGACTGATGGCTCTCAGCATGGACAGAGCAATGAGTAGTTTGGCGAAGCGTGTGGTGTCCTCGCGGTGGACCAACCTCACATGCTCATTTAGAGCCTGGTGCGCCTCGCGCCGCAAGGACTGGATATATTGGAGGCAACGCAGACCCTCCAGATCTGTAAGAAGAGAAAGTATTACAGTGAAAAAGAGACAAGAGGGGAAAGACAGGTCTAGTATGTAATTGTACCCATTTAGATATTTTTACTGCGCTCAAAACTCAAAATCCTCAATTCAAAAGAGCAGTAACTGTGAAATGACCATGGCTTTAATAGTATAATAGTCAGTAATCCATCACTATAACATGTATAGCTGAGTTAGAGAGTCACAAAGTTTTCTAGGCCTACTTAAAATTGTGATATTTCTAAACCATAATACAGTAACCCACATAGCACATGGGTAATGCATTTGTTTGTTGCCTACAAAAAAGGTCAGCCCTAAGTCTGAAACTTGTGTTAAATAAATTTGACAGTCATTTGTGAATCCCTGACCCACCTGGATTAAACAGAACAGCGCCCTTCAAATAGGCGTACTCCTTGGTGCTGATATCCACACTCCAACACGTCTTTAGAAAGGCTTTAATGGCTTCGATATCCACCACCGAGACCCCGGCCATGGCCCTGCTCTGCCCTGCCAGCAGCTCGCTTTGCCGGTCTGGCACTCCAGTGAGGATCCGTTGCAGCATGCTTGGCTCCACCGTCTCCGTGGTTTCAAAGTCCACGCGGTCCTGCGCCAGCCCCAACACGAGCAGTGGAGCCCATCCGCTGCGGATGAGCACCAGCTGGTCATCCTCTGGTAGCTCTCGAAAGCAGGGAACGTTTTTCACGAAGCGCAGAGTCTTCACTAAAACCGCGGACGCCGCTTTGCAGGTGACCTGCGGGGACCGGAGCACCCCGCGGCGGCGCGTTGAGCCGCACGAGCATGGCTGTAGCGAGGATGGGGCAGTGGTGGACGAGGTGGTTCTATGGAACAAGTGTTGCGCTGCTTGTTGTTGTAGATGGGGTTGTTCCGGGGTGATGGCGAGGCTGTCACTCTTCAGTATGTTATAGAGAATACTGTTGTTGTTTCGGGTGCTGGCGCCCCGACAGTGGCAGCCCTCCAGCGCGGCCATGGCTATTCTACATGGGCAGCGAGTTGCAGCGCGCCCCGCTGGCTCCTTCAAAGCGCCGGAGGTCAGACACAGAAGCTGGTAGCGCTGTTTTCACTCAGTCCTGATAGCCCCGGAGTGAAGGGCGGTGCGTTTATACTAACTCCCGTTTGTCCCCGCACTTTAAGACTAATACACAGTCTGCATATGCCGCCTCCCAGACTCAGGCACCTCCTCCTCTCCACCTCCTTGTTCCCAGTCCACCTGACCACGCATGAGGTAAGCTACTGTGAGCAATAGACTCGTTATTATTTTCACCTGCCGCCATAAATCAAATCACAATTTTGTCTTAACCTATGGTTCATTTAAGTGTTGATTGTGATTTAGCCTATTGTTATTATCCTCTGAGTTGCTAATTTGACAAAAAATATTGTTAGGAATGAATGAATTAAGTAATTAGGAAATGCTAGAGAGTAAGGCTTATCAATCTAATCTATATCAGCCTACACCTGCAGCCAGATGATTCCTAAGTTTAATATGCCCAACTTAAACTGTATGAACTAGCTTTAATAACAAAATGTTTGTGCCATAGTTGGATGTCAAATTGAGTGTGGCTCAATTAACAGTTTAACAGTTTGTATGGGAAGCTATGAGAGTGGGGGAAAAATGAGGAAAAAGCAGATAAGAATTCAGTGTTCACTTCTATTCCCAGCATCACCTTGACTCT
Organism: Neodontobutis hainanensis; assembly: GCA_024349245.1. Taxonomy (NCBI): domain Eukaryota; kingdom Metazoa; phylum Chordata; class Actinopteri; order Gobiiformes; family Odontobutidae; genus Neodontobutis; species Neodontobutis hainanensis. Next base: position 705,148 of record JALDNG010000048.1, read on the forward strand.
GTGGCAGTGCTGTTTATCAAGAAGCTGCCGGTAAAAAATATAGGACACGGATGGATCTGAAGGCTTAATTATTTTAGGGACAATTTATATGATTTTCTATTAGAAAGAAGTAGGAAGAGCTGAGCTGTGAAGGCCAGTCTCCAACCTTGACTCGGACACACTGATATTGATTTAACCGTGAAAACAGGAGCTGGTGAATTATGATGTCATGACTCAATGCTCTCCTCATCCTCTGTCACTGAAGGAGGCTGTAGAGCAAGAGAAGGAGGCAGCGGAAAGCGGAGGTCAGAGAAGGAAAGACTGAAACCGGCAGGTCGGGAAGAACGCACTGAATTTGAAGTTTCTTTTAATTATCTTCTCACTAGAATCACAGGTTAGAGTTGGCAGCCTTGTGAACAATGGGAGTGGAGTGATTACAAAGTCATTTCTATTGTAGGAACAAAACAAATGAGTTTCACAGAAGTACTTACAAATACAGGCCAAAGGTTCAGAGTAGCTTAGCTGGCTTATATGTGTTATCAGGGCTTTTACAGAAGGCAGTCTTTGATGTGCTGAAAAGCTGACCGAGAGTGCATGGCCACATTCATGGAATTGCAGTAACTAGGACCTGTGTGTCCCTCGCTCTGTAAGCTTTGAAGGACAGGGCTGTGAATGAAGTCAGTATGAAAAACTTTTGCAGCAGTGCTACAACATTGTTCAGAGGCCGAATGTCTTTGTATTGATTTAGCTGAGAGAGAAAACAGAGAGATTTTTCACATGTTTATATCAAGGACAACCACGGGATAAACAGCCTTCACTCAGCCCGTCTCTTCTGCTGCTCAAGGCCTAGCAGTGCAGGTTATAAAAATCCTTCCGTCTCAAGGAGAGATTACATTATGTCTTGTTGCAAAAGCACAGAGCTGAAAAGACACAGTGCTTTGTCGCTCTTTGTTTTGCAAGAGCCTCCTCTTCTTCACTTGTTCATTAAAAAATGTACAAAATGTATTTTGTGTGTTTATCCACTTATCATGTTGTGCCATACCAACAGAAAGACTGCTGAAGTAGTAGTTGCAGTAGTTAGCTCTGTTTTGCGTTCAAATGTGAGATTCTTTGTTTGTCGGTGTCTTTTTCAGGGTCTTTTTTAAAAACTTAGCATTAAATATTTTTAAGTTATCATTCTGCTTAGCATTTCCTGCCTCGCAACAGGAAGGTTGGAAGGTCTTGCTGTGAGGAGTCTGCATGTGTTATCGTGGGTTTTCTCCAGGTACTCCAGCTTCCTCCCACCGCCCAAAGAAGTGTATGTTCAAATGAATTTTAAATTACCCCTATAGTGAATGAATGTGAGAATAAATGGTTGTCTATCACTGTCTGTGTCTAAGTGTCAGCCCTGCGACTAACTGGCCATGCTGCTGGGATAGGCTCTACCGTCCTGAGACCCCTACCGGGAGCAGAACTATAGCCTGCACAAAAGTAGTGCAGAACAAATGTACACCTCCTTTTAATGTAATCATTTCATTTTGGTGCCAACTGTAAAAGTGTATTGTTTTTACTTTTCTATGACACAGAGCAGACTTTTTATCTGGCCCAGAGCCTGCTGGGTCTGGTCCCACTTTAAAATGGATCAGCATGTAGACGCTCTCTCACTGTGCTATAATGTTATATACTTGCAACTGTATATGTGCAACTTTGATAGTTTTGATGTGTTTATTTTCAAATTCTGCTCTTGATATAAGCGTACTACGTTTTTAATTTATGTAAACAAGAGCAGCACATTTATATTTATGCTGCCTGCTGTATTTGGTTAATGACTCTGATAAACTATCCAAAACTTTTTTTTTAACTTACTTTCATTTATATTATACTAGTGCTTGACATAAATGCTGTAATACTCACTGTACACAGCCTTCAGCTTTGTGTCTGGTGCTAAAATCTGGAGCAAGGTCACTCCCAAAGCAGCTACTTAGACAGACACAGGTCATGAGAAAGTATTAGTTAGTCACTAAAGTGAAAAGCAAAGCTAGTTAAATGGCAAAGAAGAATTAGAAAATGCACTAAGAAAAATGCACTTGTGCGTCATTCCTTCCTTCAACATCCAAATAAAAGAAATATATAAAATAAACTTTCCTCATAAATTATCTTCACAACTAACTACTTGAAAACTTCAAGCAAACACACATTTCAATAAAGCAGTATTGTTTTGTGCTTTTGCAACAGTAAGCATTTCCCGAAGGCTGATCACACAAACGAGATCCTGAGGTTGCCGTGACCCAAAAAGACAGCTCTTTGGCACATTCAGCTGAACTGTCCTTGAAACACAAGTGTAGAGAAAAAAGACAAAGCTCTTTTATTTTTTTTATTTTTATTTTTTAAACCAAACACATGGGGCTTAGACACCCACAGACACTCCAAGACAGGTTTCAGAAACTTGAGAAGACAACTTTGTATAATTCAAGGCTCAGCATTAAATGGCTCCCATGGAAAAGTCTTGTTGTTTGTTGATTTGTTGGGCGCTCTTCTGGCGGTTGCTATAGTGACTGCCTCCATTTTCTCTCTGTGGCTGCTCTCATAAAGAACTGTGTCCTTGTCTCTATAATAGTTACAAATTGAATACTGCACTTTCCAAGGACTCATGTCACCAACTTACAGCAGAGTGAAAGAGTGTGTGTGTATGTTTTTGTGCAGGGAGGAAGGAGACAAGTTTGCTTTATATGTGCTGGATAAATGCAAGGTAAAATGTACAGACTTTCTGATAGCGTTTATATATTTTCTGAATCAAATAAGAAAAAGAAGTGGTAATGCAACCATAGCCCAATGATGTGAGCAGAAACAAAAGCCCAAAGACATGATAAAGTTTTAATTTTGAATGGAGCCTTAATGTGCTCACTTTAAGCTGTAAAAGAGTATTGTATTAAAATAGCTTTCCCTGTCAAATACGAGAGCGTTGGGATAGAAACAGAAATTTATGTGTAGAAATGTCGTCTTTGTTTTACTGTGTTTTATGTGGTGAAGAAAAGGGCAAGGTTCAAGCTCCACTTTAGGACTAAAGTCGTGTTTAATGACAGTGGTATGAGCTATAAAGTGAGCAGGCAACAGTAAACCTATAAATTCCCTGAGAAATTAGATGCAACAGACTTCTTACAAAACTTGTGATCAATTTCAACACAACCTTTTATGGCATATATTTTAACACCTCTTTTTATGTTCTTATTAAGCAAATCCATACTTAAAATATTTACACCTTACCATATAAAACCTGTCTTTGCATCTTTTAATGATTACATTTAAACTTTATCAACCCACTTTTGCATCCCGACCATATTTTTGGTCATCTTGCTGAGTGTCATATTTTTGCGGTTAAATCAAACTGAAAAGAGTTATTGTGACAATTAAGTAATAGTAGGAGCTCATTTCTTGTTTAACCTGGTCATGGCTCTGGCATTTTGTGTGAACCTTTCACTAAAGCTGGGCAACAGTGAGCCACCACACAACGCAAAGCTCCATGGTCTCATTGTCTCGCTTGTCTTGTAACGGTGGTCAAGGCTCGTACATAAACACAAGGACAGCAAACACAGGAGCAGACATGCAGCTTTTAGGCCACACCAAATTATTTGGTAATCATAACCTTGGCCTGCTGCTCATTTCAGATCAAACAGTGCTTTACATGTGTGCGTTCATTGTTTTTGAACTGTTCTGAGTAGAATTGTTATTGTAAATGATGACGGTCTACACATGATTAAATTTTTTTCAAGACTTTATAAACATTTAAAACTTTATAACTTTCCCTTAAAGATAGGGTGAGGAGCTCGGTCACTTGGGAGGAGCTCAGAGTAGAGCCGCTGATCCTCCACATCGAGAAGAGCCAGCTGAGATGGCTTGGGCATCTGTTTCGGATAACTCCTGGATGTCTTCCGGGCGCGTCCCACGAGGAGGAGGCCCCAGGGAAGACCTAAGACACGCTGGTGGGACTATGTCTCTCGGCTGGCCTTGGAACGCATCAGTATTTCCCCAGAAGAGCTGAAGGAAGTGTCTAGGGAGGGAGAAGTGTGGGCATCTCTGATTAGACTGCTGCCCCTGCGACCCAGCCACGAATAAGCAAAAAAAGATGGCTGGACATTAAAGTACCATTCTCTTACTGGGTCCAAACATCTAAACCGCTCTAAGCTGTCAATAGCTATTGAGACAGAGTAGGTTTGTTTTGAAAAAAACAGATAATTTCATGAGAGAATGAATGGATTCTATGTTTTAAGACAAGAAATCTCATTCTATTTGTGAAATAAAAACTTAATAATTGCATTTGCCATTGGCTTTAATGACTTGTGTGTCGTCCCACTGATGATATAGCTTTAATGGTAACTGGAGCCAGCATAAGCCGCTCAATTCTGAGGGCTTGTTGCTGAAATCCTTCTGTGGGTGGATGAGCTGCAGTGACCATCCTCTGGGGCACAATGCCCCAAACTGCACCTCAAGGGAGTCTTGAATGAGGCCAGACTGTCAAGCTGCCAACATGTGCCACCTGCATCTTGTACATTGTACACTAATATTGTGTCATACTGTATGTTTAGACACGTCTCACATAAGGACAATCAAAAGAAAACTTAAAGTTGAGACCCTTTGTCAAAAGCATTTAACAGAATTTGTTATAATTGAATAAATACAATTCAATCCAATTTTTGTCTTTCCCCAAATACCCTTTAATTAAAACTGATTGACATGATGCCAAGTAGTTCTAATTACAGTGTGATAGTGATTTTAAAGCTTGAGCATGCCAGTCAAATGAGCAGGAGCCACAGGGGGCGGGACACTGCAGTTGTAATGTCCTTGTTGCGAATAAATTGTCTGGTGAACATATGCCATTGGGACATGAGCTAATTAGCCAAGGTTGAGTGGGACCCGGGGGAGAGGGGGGCATGCCAAGGTCAAACCTTTGAGTCTGTGTGCACGTGTGCTACCATAACACAACAATTCCCAGTTTGCCACAATGATGACCCGGTTGAGCCTCTGCACCGCTTCTAAGCGTCACACACTTGGGCTATAACTGCTTAACAGAGCTGCCAACAGGCCACAGAGGATTTACTATGCACAAGTGTCATAAAAATACTGTTAGGCACAACAGCCATTACAATGCAGATTGCATATCCTGCTGGACATAAATATCCCATTTTCCACCTTCACTCGTCTTTCCCCTATGTGCCCTTGCTTATCTGTTTATCTTATTCAAATGTATGTCACGCCATGAAATAATGCTCCTTTTTCATATGCTGGAAATACACGTAAGCAGCCCTGAGTGAATTATGAAATACTGTAGCTGTGAGACAATATTTATGCCCCTTCTATCTGGTTCTTTATTGGTCTCACTGTGCCTACTGTATGAATATTTTGCGTAACAGCATATCGAGGACAGGGTCATGTTTGCATAAGAAGGTAAATTATAACAATAATAACAATGTCAGCATGCCAGGAAGAGGCGTGGGGGAGGTGAGGGTGAAGGGTAGGCTTTAAAACTGGGGACAGCTCACATGTGCTTCCAAGATGGTGGTTAAATTTGAAAAATAAAGATACTTTAGTCAGCCCTGCGACTAACTGGCCACTGTCCAGGGTGTACCCCGCCTCAGGCCCAAAGCTGCTGGGATAGGCTACAGTCACCCGCGACCCCTAACGGGACAATGTCCAGAAGTACAACACAAAGTCCAACATGAGAGTAAGAAAGCTTTGGTTCTTTAGGTCTGAAACACACAGTACTTATTACTTACAGTGAGTGGCAGTGGAATAATAATCAAACCCAAAAAAAGCATCAAAGTCAGAGTCTGCGTTCAACTTTAGTGATCTAGACAGCAGCTGAGAGGCTCTGTGGCACTGTGGTAGGAATAAATTTGAATCAAGTGTTAAACATCAGGGTTTTTTTTTTTACAATCATACATGTCCATTTTGTCTATTAGTTTATCGATTTAACTTGCTTAAAAAGACATACTGACTACTTTTCTGTATCTCTCTGTACCTGTATATTTTTTTTTTCTTTTCAAGGTGCTCCTTTCTATACATGTTTGCGTTTGCCAAGGCCAGCTGCTTTGCGAAATGCTAGTTGAGCTCTGTAAACCCTCTGTCAATAGGAGGCTGATTTGTATCTTTTTAACAAGTTCTAAAGCATTATTTGACTTTAATATGCTACACAAACCCTTTTGCCATCTACTTCCATATGTTCTTAATCCTCTACAGAGGAGTATTCAGCTTAAGTAGCCTGGGGATGGATAATGAAGTTGTACGGACAGCAAGAGCCAGAACCATTATTGATCAGTTACAGTTTGTATTACCAGTTTTAGGCTGTCCTCACATTCAAAAAGGTGAGCTACCAGGTTAAATTTGATCATTTAAAAGCTTAATGACACTCACAGATTTGTTTATTTATTTATTTCTATCTGTGTGACGGGGTCACTTATTCTAAATTTAATCTCAGAACTCAATCCTCTATTTCATTTATTTTTTTTAATGTGGTCCCAACACATGGGGTCTTGGCAGAATTATACTAAAGGATGTAGCATTGTTCAGCCTTGAGATCATTACTACAGTGTGTCTTTATTTCAGGTTTCTTCAGCTGTGGGCACATTTAATGTTAATTGTTTTGATAAATGCCAAACCACATTCTTTGCAGCATGATTACTATTGAAAGAAATACAAGACTTTTCCTAGAAAGTTACAGAAAAAGCTTTTTACAGTTCTCACATTCAATATTTTGCAGAACAGGCTCAAAAGCTTTTTTATTCTGGTAATGCATGAAGCATGTGAGTCAATAAAGCATGTCCATGTGGCTGTCATCCATTTTCACATGTTCGCTGTGTTGTGCTTTGATATACTGTATAGTCATGTATTACCACGTTATGTTCCTCAGCTCTTTAAAAGCCAGATCGCACTGCCCTGCTGTCTTTCAAGGTCTGCCTCTGTCTGCTCTACCTCACCCAAGGACAGCCGCTCCGCTGCTAGCTCTACGCTAACCTTGAGCAGCTAACTGACCAGGAAATGTGTGCTGTCCTGTTCCACCACCTACATGTCCCACTGCCAGTCACCACTGGACAGGCCACTGTCATTAAATATTAGAACTATTGGGCAGCAGGTCAGCCCGCTCCATGTAATCTGAAGGACGCACTGGCTCTCAAGGCTGTGTGAGGATTTAGAAGGACAAACTGGAGTCCTGAATAAAATTTAATTGAACTAGCCGAAGACTGAAATGCTTCCACTTGTGTGTTTGAGTGCTCTGGGTTTACTTGTCTACATTGGTCCTTTACTAAAATTCAATTTTCTGTTTCTATCATTTATAATATGAATTTAGACACTTCACCATTTACGGTATGAATGCTTTCTACTAATTGCTAGACCAGGGGTAAATCCAGGGATAGGAACATAAGTATGACTAAACAAGGACTTAAACCAGGCCTAAACCAAGATTTAAACCAGACCTTATCTGGGAACAAGGGTTCACTGAACAATTGAAGACTTCTAATTTGGTGTGAGTCTATAAATAATAAAAAAAAAACATTTCCCTCTCATTGCCCTAGGATTGTTTCAAAAAATACTGTGATCTGATTTAATCTCAGAATAATGTGTATAAATTCAACTCTAAACATGCAGCCTGTGATAAGGGCTCCAGGAGTAGTGCCACACAATGACCTCATGACACACATTTGCAAACAACAGAGGCCTTCAGGCAAACCACTGCAGTTTAACATAGAACAAAGAAACAAGTCTAAATTTAGCACACAAACGTTCCAAGTTATCCAAAGCTTATTTTTCTTCCTGCATTGTATGCAGACAGGGTTCAGTTTTGTTAGTAAGCTTAACAGCACAGTGCAATGGAAATAACTTTAGGTAAACTAAAATGAAAAATTAGACCTAGGACGGAATAGAGCTTCTGAAGTGACAAGTAACAAAAGAAAATGTCTGAAAGCAGTGTGAATAAGTGTCAGTAGACCTGCAATAACATCTACAGCTACCTTTTTTAAACTGAACTCTTTCCAAAGGTATTTAACATTGCTGCGCTGTGGCTCAGGTGGTAGTGTGGTCATCCTATAACTGGAAGGTTGGCGGTTAGATTTCCGCTCTCCCCAGTTCATACTGTCAAGTCCTTGGGCAAGACACTTAACCCCACCTTTCTGCCAGTTTCTGTGGCACTGCTGTATGAATGTTGTGTCCACATTCCAGTGTGTTTAGTGATCTATGGCTTTATTTTGAGTCTAAATAGTGCGTCTTTAACACAAGAGAAGCATCTTTATTATAATACCATTTAAACCAAGGTGGGTTTTTTCCAAGAACTATACAGCTTGGAAAATGGACAACAGCCCATACTGTCATGTCTGTTAACATTATTCCCATGACTCATGTAAATAGCAGCATGTTGTTGAACCACAATAGCAGCCAAATAAACCCCCCTTTAAATGCTTTTTACTTATACTTACAAACACTCAGCTTAATACGTCTTGAGCCCAAACTTTATAAGTCAATTTTGTAGTTGCCATAAGCCTGTGGATAATTAATAATGATAAACTTTGTTGCTAGTTTTTGCAAGTGTACTACCCCCAGAGTGAAATGTAAACCTTGTGTAGTGATTGAAGTCCAGTCTCCAATTTGACCAGTTCAGATCAGAAAATGTAGCAACCTGACTATGATAACATAACAATCAGACATTTACCAAAAATGTGGATCAGAATCACTTACCCCACCTTTAAATGTTCTTTGTCAGCAGACCTTGACAAATTGTGATGAAAGTTTTTAAATCACACTGTCACAAATGTAGGAGAAATATATAAGTAATCAGTATGCGACTGTTCCAATTAACAAGGCTACACACTAAAAGCTTTTTTAAATAAAGAAAAGCCACAGAGTGCTGCAGAGCATTAAAACCACAATAGTTACAGTGTATCCGAGACCTTGGCTTTGATATGAAATCTTGTAGCCTTGCCTCTACCGCCCTCCATGGTAAAAGCTCTTTGTGACAAGGAAATTACTTTATGAACCTCTGAAAGACCCTCCAACACTTCAACCTTCTTGTTAGCTTCATTGCTAGACCATGAGAGAAGTGTATTTTTATTTGTCCAATTCTTTCTTCTTTTTTTTTTTTTTAAACCACTGCCATTCGTTTTATCAGATCCTGTCCCTGGTCTTATTACATGGATTGTCCTTCATCTTTTGAACTTAGTCTCAGTTTTACTATATTGTGAATTGTGTGTACTGCAGAGAAATTAAGAATGTCTTCAATTTTTCAAAAGTGTTAATGAGTATTTTTTTACGTGATTTGTGTAATTTATTAAGCTTAAATGAATATTAACAGGCTCTGTGTGATGCTGACGGCTAGTTTTAAACAATTCTTAACCTCTATTGAAACAAGAGGTCTGTTTTTCATTTTTCCAAGGTCTGTGTAAATCAGTTTGTTTGAATATGGTGGCATTGGGTGAATCATATTTATGAGTGTGTTTTTGTTTAGCTCTGGTTCCTTTTACGTGTACCTGGAATGTTCAATCCAGATCTAGGCAGAAATACCAAACATGTGTCTCGGCGGCCTTGAGACTTCACAGGAGTCCGACTGCGGTGCTCAGCTCAGTAAACACAGTTTCCTCCTGTGGCTTTTTGTTTGGAAAGGAAACAAGGAAGCTGATCAAACACTGGCTCAGAAGGCCACGGCTGCAGTGAGCTGGAAGAGAGTCGCGGCTGTTAAATGGGGGAAACGTGAAAAATAACATGTCACTTCAGGGGTGTAAATCCACAGCTTTGTGGCCCTGCTGTGTTGTGTACGTCATTTGTACAAGTGCTGTATATTCCCTGAATAAATCACACAATGCAGATATCTTTATCTGGAGGATGGCTGCGCAGCACAGGATCTGTGGTAAAAGCTGTGTGTGCCTGGCTGCTGGCAGATTTACTAGTTGCAATGACATCATAGATCAGGAGTAGCCATGTGCAGATGATAGGAAGAATTAGCTGAATGAACGAAAGTGTGAAAGTCACTGGGGTTGATAAGTTAAGTGATAAGGCCTCCCCCTTGTGAGTCTTTATTTAACTGCAGACCTTGTGTGAAGCATTTGCTCTAGTGTGTGATGTGAGATACATCTGGACAATGTCAAAAAATAAAATAAAATGAGCCACTGAGAAGAGACTTTTAGACAAATTTTTTTAGATTTTAACTGCATTAATTTTTAGTTTGAGTTTATACAGTAAATATAGTCTGTAATATAGAGATGGATAGATGAGACTGCAAAGCATTTTAAATAATAAAGCTCTTTGGAGGAAGAGTACAGTGTGATAAGTGACAACCTCAGAAAACAACCTTGGCAATTCACAAAACTTACTTACCACCACTGACACAGGTAATTACTTCAGAGTCACCATGAACCACAATATCACTCCTGCACTGATTTTACATGTAGCTATACAGGGCGCAGTAGAACGGAGTAGCAATACCTAGCGGCAATGGGACAAATCTGTTTGTCCCATTTGTCCCATTAAAAAAATATATTTTTTGAATATCTTGATTAATGCAACCAGAGATATTTGCCTTTAAACTATGGCTAAATACAGACATTGAGAAATTGTTTGTATGATTTGTAATTTGCTTTACATATGTTAACCAAATTTGAGAGTATGTAAGTGGGCCCTTAAGGAAGTCTGGACTCTCTAGAAGTGCCTCTAAATGTACCATATAGTATTACATTGAATGTTATGATAAGGGAGAAGCTTCATTTTGATGTTGTCTTTTTTTCTGTAGTTTATGTTGCAAAAATAAATGTTAGAGAGTGAAAAAAAACACAATTTATGTAATTTAGTTGATTAGGGATTATTATAGATGTTTTATTCAAATCTAAAAAAAATCTCAAGGTAGCACCAATGTTTACAGGGAGTGTAAACCTCAAAATATCAGTTCCTGTCTGGTCACGGCTCCTCTTTCACAAGACAACTATTTAACTCTATGTGGAATACAAGTAAAGAGCTTGCAGTAGACATTTTTTCTTCAATGGCCAATTATGCCAATAGTTTTTATGTCTCCTCATTTTCCATTAGCTCCTCTGTGGCTGAAGCCCCCTCATTTGAGATCTGCAGAAACGGCGTGCTTATCTCACTGGACTGCATATCGCCTGCCACTCGCAGCAGGCAGCTCAGTACCATGTCTTTGGCTACACCGGCCTCCAGGTTTCTTTCTCGACTTAGTTGTAACGTGATTTGATCCAGACTTGTCAACACCTGCTCTGAACCCAACAGGGAACACATGGGACGTGAGTTTGCATCATCCTTGGCCATGTTCTCCATCATGTACTGCTGGTAGAGATCTTGAAGCTTCTGCTCCAGATAGTGATTGAGAAGGGAGTTGGAGAATGGTCCCTCGCGCCCCTGGAGTAAAAAGCTTCGGTCCCTTCCGCTGCCTTGTCTCCAGTGATTAGAGCTTCGTCTTTGTGGAAACACAAGCCCGCCTTGGGATATCTTTCCTGGTAGGGACTCTTCCACAGGGGGAAGGACATCAAATGACTGGAGAAAAGGGCCGACGGTTTTAAGTTTGTCAGTACAGAAGTCTCCATCCTTGGCTGACAGAGGAAGAACCTGGTCACCGCCAATATGGAGGTCGCTGTAATTTTGACAGATGCTCTGACAGAAGGAAGGGACCAGAAAGGGGCCTTCACTGGACGATTGAAACTGAGCTGGAATCTCAATCTCAGGGGAGATTTGTCTGTCCAGCCAGGCTGACTCCACATCTAAGGGCTGCAGCAGAGAAATGTACTGATTCATTGAAACTCTTGTGGTTTTCAATATGTCAGTCCGGTCTTGAGAGCCAAGATGAATGGGCAAAGTCTGTCTGGAGGTGTCTGGAGCAGCTGCACTGGGGACAGCCTTCTGAGGAGAGTCAAGATCTTCCATTTCACCATAGGTCATTCTCAATAATCTTCCTTCACAAAGCATGGCTGAAAAAAGGAGGTAAAGTTCAGAAGGAGAGTACAACAATCAAAGAACCTCACAAAAAAAACACAACGCTTAGACTAAATTGTCTTACCTTTGAACAGTATCAGTCTTAAACACTGCTTTACCTCAGTCTATTATTCTGTACATGTGCAAGCAGTACATGAATAATCAAAGCTCTTAGGTTTACTGATGTGCCAACTAACGCATGAGAGGAATGTTTTATATTACTCAAAGAGGAAGTAGGATTTTTAATTTTTTTTTGTTTGTACTTCCCCTTTTTGTGTACTGAGATTTGCAGCTGTAATTATGTGCAGATAAATTTAACATCTTTAACAGGTTCATCTAAATACTTTTGGTATATGTTTGTACATATATTGCAGTTAGTCAGACGTCAGTTTTCATCAAAGGCAATGGGCCTACTTATGTTACGACAACTAAGTGCTACCTGTTACACACAAAGATGGAGTTTAAAGTGCTGGGGAGCTAAGTAGCAATCAGTAAAATGAAACCCCTACATTGTGTTTATCAGTGAAAGAAGCAGGTGAGTTTCAGATTCCACAAAAAGCAGAATAGAAAGTGGCCCATATAGTCACAGTAAAAGTAAAGTCCTGCGCAGAGTCTGACAGTGGTTTTGAAGAAATTCATTGTTTGTATTGCTGGTTCTTACGATGCATCCATGTTCAGGAAAGAAGAAGTGTGATTCACTCTGAGGTTAGACAACTGGCTCATTGTTTCCTTCGAGAAATTGTAACCAATCTATAAAGGTAGCACACAGTCATCAATATACGTACATGCTCAAGTACCCGAACATTTTATTTTAATTTGGCCAAAGTTAAGTCTCTCTTCTCTTTTGATTTGCTCCTTCAACTGTTTTGAAAGTGTTGAAACTTTCCATCTTTAATATTTATGAAAGGAAGTTTTCTGAGCTCAAAGCCCCTTGTGTGTATATGCCTGACTTCAGATGAGCCCTTTATTCAGACTTCTTCCTCTAAGGGAAGCCTAACAATGAAAGCGCATGAAACATGAGAGGAGGTGCTTCATTATTAATTGGGCCTGGAGAGTGGGACAGACATTGCACATATGTGCAGTTTTGAATTACTTCTGGAATATGTCGCAATTCAAAGGTCAAAATATCATAATAGAATGATGCTGTTTTGGAAGTTTAGTTAAGGCCTAATAAAAATTAAATGAGTGCAGTATTAGTTTTATGGTTAAGCTAAGTCTAAGGTCCAATATCAAGGTTTGCCATGGCCTTTTGACTCAAGGCACTCAGTTTTCAATTGATCATAGCTATTTAGTCTAAAAAGCAACTTGTATGAGTCAGAATAATTGAAACAGCGCTAAGCCTATGCTCTGAAGTAATGACTGTACACAGTGTAGAGTTACGACCTGTTGCCACAGCGCTGTTGCTCAGCAACACCAGATAACATTGAAGACATGGTGAGATCAGGTTAAATGAGGGGCTTTTGCTTTGCGTTTCAACAGAGGAGCAGTTGGACTATTTCAGTACCTTGGACAGTGGCAAAACTAAAGTTTTTATATTTGAACCTGTTTAGATTTTTCAAGAAGCTATGGATGTGGGCCTCAGAGACTTCTGGAATTACAAGGAGCAGCATGTGTTCATGAAAGACTAGAGGGATGTTCAGGAAGATCCACAATGTGTTCCGTCCCAACCATCATGCTCAAAGAAACTGCAATGCTAGGGGAGGTGGTGGTCTCCGGTCAGAGGACGACTACCATAATGCGTGCACTGTCAGACTAGTGCGCAGTACGTCTATGCTAGTGGTGGGAGAGAGGACCCAAACAGTTGCAGGGCCCACATTAAAGAGGAGCAAAAGCACAGTGAGTATTGAGTCCACTTTGTACTATTACCAAAGACAAGAGGACCAGATCTGGCTCTACTCCCAGAACCAGAACTGTCTGGAGTATCTTGAAGCACTGGTGGCTTTGAGGAGGCAGTACATCAAGAGTCTGTGCGACCTGAAAACTCAAGATACCAATGACCAGGCCACAGTCTCCTCCAAGAAAAGGTCTGCTCCTCTACCACCTAAAAAAGAAGATCAGGTAAGTGTGTGCATATTATATCAAAGTTCAAAGTTTACATGTTATCAAGTCACTTCTTTGTAAATGCAGAGAGCCAGAGCAAAGCCGTCTGCTCCCCCAGTCCCCAGCGAGGAGGACACTCTGCAGTTCTTTGATGATGTCATTGCAAGTTGTGCTGATGAGCCTCGTCACAAACCTTATGTGGATGATGGACACGCAGATGTGGACTTCATAGGTACAGTCTTAGAAAGTTATTAAGCACCTAAATCTTAATCTTCATTTCAATCACCGTATTCTTCTGGTTAAAGATTAATGGACCTAATTTTCATGCATGTGAACATTTTTTTATCTTAAATGGTTCTTTAGAGGGGAAAATAATAAGGTTTCCACTCAAATGCAAAGTAATATGGATGGCTTACTTTAACAAGATATAAATTAACCAATCGAAAAAATTTAATTTTTTTCTTAGTTTAGGACATTTATGCCGAAATATTCATTACTTAATCAATTAGGGTAGTGTGTGGTAGCTCACCATATCACCGTCTCTTGACATGTGACATGACTGACTATGCACTGCCCAGAGACTTAATAGACAAAAGACATCACTAGTAATTTATTAATAATTGCACCTGTGATTTCAGTTTCTACGTTAAAGTATCAGTGTATTATTATTTTATTACAGAAATGATACACCTACTTTGAATGAAATGTTTTTCATGTTTTTGAAAGTGGCATCAAGCTCAGCAGAACATGACCTCCACTCCAACTGGGTGTTGCGCATGCCTCGGGTGCCAGATGACACAAAGCAGAACGCAGCTCAAACCTGTGCCAACAAAAGTGTCTCAAAGAAAAAAAACACAAATGGATCCACAAGCAGCAGACTGAGGCTTCAGAGGAACCCGATCCATCTTCCAAAAGTGGTGGGGAGCGCTTTCCAGACTATGCGGCTCAAACCCAAATTAAAGAAGCCATGACATCTTATAGACTTGTAACCCCGTCATGCCAGATGTAAAACTAAAGTAAAATGTAATACCACAGACCAGGTCCGGAACTTTTAACACAAACATGAATTGATAACCTTCAATAAATGTATTTTTTTATTAACTGTCCATAAATTCCCCGCCTCATTTGAACATTTCTAATGTGGCCCATGATTCACAAATATCTGTATGTAGCTTATTTTCAAGAGGAATTCTTTCTCTTAAAAAATACAATAAAACTTTGAATGTACTTCTACTTGTCGTTAAAACTACTTTGACATCTATGTTGAAAGCATTTTTTCACTTGAAGTGTGTGTTGAACTCAATTAAATGCAAGAAATGCATATTTTTTTTTAGTTGTGACAGGTTACACATACTGTATAACTTAGTCATTTAACAATGCCTTTTCACTGAAGACTGGTCAAAAGATGAAATTTCTCAGTGCACTCAATGAATAAGGATTTCACTTAATGATAAGGTTACAATACAGTAGTTAGCGCCAGTCTGAAGGCTAAATTGTTTGTATAGTTTAAAACTATTCAGTGAATTACTTGTGAAGAAAATATTACTTTTAGCTTGAAATCTTGACTCACTAATCTACATGGGAATACTTGATTGATAAAGCATTTGCTCATAATTATATTCTTGTCCTATTTTGTTGAGTATAACTGGGCATGCTTTTAAAGAAATTACATCAAGTTCAGATTCTTGAAAACAGATGTTTTTGGTAATTTTCTATGAACCCATTTACGTAGCAAATCTACCTTATTTTATTTGTAAAGAGTTTTTTTGAAAACATTTATATTCAATTCCCTAAAAGACCAGATAAACTTATACAAAATGAAAACATTTTCTTTATTACAATGTTGTAATACACAAAAGCAAAATAAACAATTATTTTTTTTCTGCTTTCACCTTGGGACTAAAAAACGATGACATAGTCTTCATGCCGCTCTTGTCCACTTTTGCCAGAGTTTTCTGAGCAGCTGTCATCTTCTTTGACGGCTAGAATAAAAGGGGAAAATGAGTTTGATAACAGACTGGCCTTGCACAAAGACAGCAGCATTTATTACATATCAGATGCATCAATACAAGAAAAAAGGTTATAGAATGTAAGGCCCTTTGACCAAAATATACTCTTAGGACAAAGCCTAGACTAGAGAATTCAGACTATATACAAGAACACTAACAATGACTCAAGGTCTTTCAACAATGGCTCCAGAGGTAAGAGGAAACAATAAACCTATTGGCATATAACCTAACCAGTTGTGTAAATCTTTCAATTAGGTTTAATCTAATCTTTAGGCAGGCTTCTCAATAATAAACTCACTTTCCGCGCAAAGTCTGCACTGTTGAATTTGGTGTAGTCCTCTCCAGCCTCCACAGGTTTGTCAGATAGTTTCCGTTTCTGTCAGACGAGGAAGTGAGAAATGCTTTACATAACAAAGATTCCCACACTTTCTTTTGAAGAAACAAACCTACTGAAGCTAATAAATTAAAAGTTAAATCCATGCAAAAACATGGCAATATAGTGTGAGGTGGAGGACTACAGAGATTGTGCACTGTGGTTTTCATACCATATACAAAGAGAAAGAAGAGTATACACACTTTACTAACACCTTGCATGCATTACAATCTACCTTTGAGGGAGGCTCTGCCTCTTTTGGGCTTGTTAGTTCTGGTAACCTGTAAAAAATAAAGGTGATGACTAACACTGCATCAGTAATACCAGACTGAAAATTGTTCTTGAACTTACTGCAAGTGTTGGAGGAGGGCTTTGCTCAAGCCTTCACTAATGTATTCCGAAATTAGGCCATGAGCATATCTGACGTAGTCCTCTGCATCAAAGAAGACAAACTTAATTTGAGCTTGAGAGATCTTTTTTTTTTTTTAACAAAAAATGGATAAATAGTATTCTATAATTTGATTACATACTAAAATGCACTCCATTACTGCCATCTACTGGTTAATATCATAAATGCAAAGCTTTAAAAAAATTTTTAACCAAAACAATAGTTGAGTTTGTTAAGTCTATACCCTCATGGTAGTCTGACTCAGTCTTCACTTGAACATATGTCGTTGATTTCACACCTTCTCCAACTGAAATATTTTTCTTCTTGAGAACATTGACTGTTCTGTCAACCTAAAAACAACCAAGCACAAATTTATACATGTCCAGTTATATATATCCACAAATGTTACAATGTCAATATAGCATTATACCTTCTTCTTTAACCAGTCTAATGTTTGCTCTTGGCTGTAGCGATAAAATTTCCGACTTCCCACCTCTTGAAATGTGTAAAACAAATATTAAATTTATACTAATATCATTGTAACATTAATTATTAGATTATATTGATGGACACCTTTTTCCTCTGCAATATGGTGTAGGGAGGTCAGGGAAAGTAAACTGCTTAGCAGTCTGGAACAAGATGGGAAATTCTCATCAACTAAAACTTGCTCCACAGGCTGGAACTTCTCCTGTGCATAATCATACAGCATTTTGGTTTAGTACATAGATTATAGGTAGAACACAATGTTTGTATAAAACTGTATTGCCTTAGAGCTGTTCTGTTCTTGCAAACTCAAGTTGTCAATAACCTATTGTCATGATGGATATCATCAAATTGCCATACCTCTTTGCCAGCATTAATTAAATAGGGCAGCAGAAGATAAAGAGGATCCACAGCTGTGATAAAGAGAAGTCTCCCATCTGTTTCAAAACAACACAGAAACTGATTTAGATAATTGTTCAAACTCATTTGACCACAAGCATTTCATTTAGTAAAGCCACAAACCTTGCTGTACAGTTTGACCAATAAACCAGCTGTGACAGTCTTCTTCAAATGCTTTGACTTCATAAAGCTCTGTATCACCACTGTTCATCAAATAAAGAGATGCTGCATCTGTAAATTAACAAAATGAGTTGCATAGCAGCTGGCTTCACAAGGCTTTTAACAGCAAAAAACAGAATGATAATTAAAAATATCAACAAAGGACTGCTTGTGTATTAGTTGATTGCAAAGTCATATGTTACTTACAGTATAATATTATATAATATGAAGTTAAGCAATGTTGTCTGATTTGTGTGGACATTATCCGAACCTGTGCGCGGGTTCCTTAGTTTCACAAAACTTGGATCGGTGTCGTGCTTCTCTGTGTCAACAACCGAGTCTGAAAAAAATATATTAAAGGGTTTAACTGTAGCTCAGCTCGGTAGCAGGATGACGTGCGGAACATCTCAAGGTAATTCAGAAATGACAGTCAATAAGGTATTTGCCTCATGTTAGCACAGTTAGCTCAAGTTAGCTTTGTCTTAACAACAATGTGTAACCCTACCTGCAGCAATGACAACCCAGCTGTCATTTTGAACAATGGGCGTCCTCTTCTTTTTAGTGGCCATACTGTGCAGTTACTGTAACAGAATTTGTACTTGCAGTGTTTGGGGCTAAAACAAAGTGCTAGCATAACACACTATTAGAAAAGGCGCCTCTCTGCGTTCGCTTCCTGCTGTCGCCACGCAGGGGCAAACACCGAGAAACGCAAGAATAGACAAAAGCAATATCATCTAATGCCCGGCTAGTTTATTTTTAAACGAGCACTTTTTAGAGTAATTGTTTGCTTATATGCCAAAATAAAGTCAGAATGTTACCAAAAATGTCACAGTAAAATACGTGAGTTTCATATCTCCACTGTCCTTTCTGTGGGATGGACTGCTCCGAGGTGACGTCATATATCGTTGTAGTTTATGATTGTGTCCGCTAGAGGTCGACCGACCACCGTAAAGATAACTATGTTGTCGAGTTGGTGGCGCTAAATGGGTAAATTCATCCTTTGTACGATTATTTGAAAATGAAGCATTTTAATTTTCTACTGACCCCAACAGACATCCAACAGGATTTGATGCTCTCAAGTGCAGGATGTTTTGTGACTATAGTTGTCCTTTGGCACGGAGTTTGGAGCAGATCGGGGGTCCATCTGTCTATAGTCCTCTGTAAAGGCCTCAGTCTCCTCTCTCTCTCTCTCTCTCTCAGGATATGACACTCTGACTCCCAGTTGGTTTTCAATGAGTCACTTGTTGTTTTTTTCCTTATCACAGCGTTTGTGTTGTGTAGGTGTGCAAATCAAACTGTGCAGAATGAATTTGTAAATGTATCTTGGTCATTAAATGGTGAAAGCTGGATCATCAATTCAAGTTTATATATGATATAGCTTACTATTGATTGGTGTGTATTTTTTCACAGGAAGGCGCTGCTGTGAGGGTGCATCAAGAAGAGAAGATGCAGCTACTGTATATATAAAAAACTACATGGCACAAGGTGACACTCATAATTGCTTGTTCTGTAACAGAGTTGCTGTCTTATTTCTCCAGGTTTGAGCAGCCTATGCATTGGACAGTTTTAAACACAGACTTTAGGCCTTCTTGTAATCACATAGATTTATGTTGTTGAAGTTTGTGGCAAAGCAAGCGTGGGTGAGATGTCTGTGAATTACTTGTTTTATGGTTCTCAGGAGTATCATACACAACAGTATGTGCTGCTAAACAGAATATTCCATGAAAGCACTCTTTCTTTTTAGGATGCTTGAGGGAATGTCTGTGTTTCTGACTGACAGAACAACAACGGTCTTTCTCATACATTGGATTACAGACAACCCCAGAGATCCCAGTCTTCTGTCCCCATCATGCAGGCCAAAACAAAGCAAGTCTAAATTTAGGCCCTGATTGGTCTTCGAAAATCCAGAGTTCAAGAGCTCCCCATCTTTTTACAGAGAACCAAAGACCCATCAGTTATACAGCAACAAAAAGAATCACTGCAACCAATGTCTCCCCTAAGCTCTCTCTTCCTTGCGTAATTCACTCAAAACAAAATGAAGAGTTTGATATTTTTGTTAGAAATAAGATGATTCCAATGAACCTTTCTATGTAGGTTGGAGTTCATTACAACCAGCAGGCTGCAGACAGTTGGTCACACTCTACTGGTCACATTGAACAGTCTATGGTCCTATCCATCTCTGTGGCCTCATTTACGGTGGTCTGGTGCAGGATGACTGGGTACAGCTTATCGACTCAGCCCCAAGCTGTCCTGTCACCATGGTGTCCTGTAAAAATGTGTATTTTTCTCTTTTATAATCTCCAGAATATATTAAGAAAACTGACAGTTCAAGAGCATACATATTTACCACAGTGTACTTTTAACTGTCGTAGCTACAATAATACAAAGCAGGTTATTAATAGAAAGCCAACGTCACAGACTGTTACTTTCACAGCTGTTAAAGACACGTTGCCATTTTGAATTTGCTTCAGATGGAAACTCCATCTTCAGCTTCAGGAGGTAATGTACACATCGATGAACTCATAGGAGACACACGCATACACACATTCGCTGCATAAAAACAGATGTGGAGAGAATTCTCCTTGGCAGCAGAAGGCTTTGAGTCATCATCTGGGATTCCCTTCCTCTCTCTTCCAAATATGGGTGGGATTGTGAGAACGGGAGGCACAATGTGGAAGGCAGAGTGGAACCCCTCATGATGTCAGAGCGCAGCGAGCCTCTTGCTGACTGGAAATGTACAGGAAGGAATGTCGGGAACGCAGCAATTACTGAATGTTATCCACTCATGCATGTTTGTCAGTGTTGCTTGCATATCTCATGTGCAGCCAAGACATTCAGTTAAACACAAAGCACTTCTTACCCTCACTTGGGAGAGATTTTTTTCCCGTAATGTCTTGTTTCCCCACCCCACATGATGTTGACTCCTCATTCCCAGCATCACAACTCTGTGTGAGGCCTCTACTGCACTGGTATTTCCTCTTTCCTTCATAATGGTGCTACATGGTGAGATTATCCTAACTGTTTGTGTCATTTTGAAAACTTTAGTTTGATTGCAAATTCACTTTGAATGCCTTTTATAGGCTACACCCTGATACAACATAGCTTTAAAACAGTTATTTATATTATAATTTGGGTAGTTTGTTGTTTAATAACTTACTATTTCATACAATAAACTTTTGAAGTTCTATAGATAAAGCTGGCAGTCACTGCCAAAACCAAAGTTTTTTTGTTTAGGAGGAAAAAATTGAGATCTATAGAAGAAATGATCAGGTGGTCAACTATAACCTAAATGTTAGTGGGAATTATATTGTAGATTTCAAACCGAAAAAGCAATAATGGGGTTGTTCACTAAACATAATAACCCTTATTGATATTTTCTACTGCAGAGCTTTATAGGTGCTTCACATCAAGTTAGAATTAATTTCTTCACCAAACAATAACAATGTAGCAGCACAAGGGCTTAAAGCACACAAAACAATGGTGTGAGGTTGTCATTATTAACTTATTTGCAGACTAGATTTTATTTGAATTATTGTTTTCTACTCAATTGTCATTCCCTTACTAAAGGAAGAAAAAAATTGCATGGTGTCTGTGGGTTTTGGGGTAGAAAATCTAAACTCTGTGGCTTTCTGTCCCATAGGCTTTCATGTACCAATGATGCCTGCCTGCCTGTCTCTCTGTTTGTCCCCTCTTTACTCTTTCCCACCAAGTAGACATGCCACAGTGCACCATCCCAGACCCTAATTATTGTTTACTGGGATGAGTCTAACTCGCTGCTGGCCCCTCTCTCCCTAACGCTTTCTCCATTTACCAAGAACCAGAGATGATGTGGTAATTACATCTGCCGACTGTTGGTCCGCCGCAGACGGCTCCACAAGTCTTTCTGCTCGGATAGAAATTAGAGACTGCTCAGTGGATGTATAAGGCTGTAATTAGAATGTGTCCATGTTTAAAACATGATTGTTTATTTGTTTATTTATGAGACCCCGTGGTTCCACCAGGATTTACTGCCTCTGCTTTCTAAAGTTCATGTCAGGAGATCCTCCACCAAAGTCTTTATGGTGAGGGAATGAGAGTTACTATAGAGGCTCAGGAGGTAGCGCAGGTTGTCCGATGAACGGAAGGTTCATGGGCTTACCATAGCACTCGTGTTTGACTGCGTTAGAGTGATTGAGGTGGTGTGTTTGGTGTGGTCAGAGAAGCCGTTTGTATTTCAGTTTGTTTGTCCTATCTGCCCCAAGTAGTTTACCAGTGGTGAATGGATGAATGGAAGTGCTTTGACGGCCCAAGAAAGTAAGAACAAGCACCATATAAATGCACGACATTTACCATTGTAGAAGTTGGTATTCATTACAGTTACAGGAATATTCATTTCATTTTATTGCCATTATAATTATCCATTCAGATTTGGCAGACTTTGAAGCATTGCAACATTTGGGTCTTTAAGAAGCATGTATGAAGTTTTTATTAAAATGAATACACTATGGGTCATAGCTTAAAAACAAAATTGTTAACATCTTTTAGCAACTTTTCAAATCTATTATTTTAGTGTGAGACTAGCTACTGATAACGCAAACATTTATTGAACATGTATTGTTAGTTTCCCCTCATAATAATCAACAACATATAGTTTCCCCATTTTAACCTAAAGGAATTCTGCACTTGGATTATGAGCTTAATTGTATGTGGAGCCTAAGGAAGTTTGAAAAATCACATGTAAATGGTATATTTCCTACTAAACTTTTAAATTCTGCATGATTTGATTTTCTTTACAGGAATGAAAAACATATTTTGGGGGACAAAGAGGGTAAGAGTGTTTGCTTGCTATTTGTGTGTGTTGTGGAGTGACTCTGCAGTGACATGTAGCAGACACACATGAGCTGGACCTCTGACTTACCTCACAAGATGAATTGACCAGAAGCTTCATAAAATTAATAAACAGTGTTTTAGTAAAATTGTTTCCAAGATAGATCTATGCTTTTATGTCAAAACTGTCGTGTTCCACTAAACTAGAATGGCTTTTACCATTTTATCGCATTAGACACAATGCACACAATCATTTAATATTGACATATTCATTTTATTTAATGACCAAAATAATTAGCAAATACCTATAAAGACAAGAAAAGGATTGATAGCCCAATGACTTTACCATCTGTGATTGGATAGACAAAAATGAACGTAAGTACAGTAGGTGATTCAGGTTGTGAATGATCTCCTCATTACAGCTTTAGCTGTCAAAACCATGACTTTAGAGTATGAATTTTAACAAGAACTTTAACCTAAATGCTCAAACCAAAGGTTTTCATCTCCATAGTACCATTGGCAATTACTCATAGACTAGCTCCAGTCTTTCAGTCTGCAATTTGTCCTTGGCTTTTGGAATGAGCCAGGCAAGTGTAATGTAATAATGAAAAAGCCAAGCCTGTGAATCTGGCAGTGTGATGTCATCACTATGAGACACTCGTGTGATATCATGATTATGAGGTAATGGCGGGAGTGGTATGTAAGTTTATGACTTTGGCACACGCTCAGTTTACAGTCAGCGGACTGCACCAGGTTACTAATGAGAATAGATGGCCTGCCTCAAGCTGCGTACCATGTGTGCAAGTGCATGTGTTTCTGCTATGATAAAGCAATGCTTTTGGCTAAATGAGTCTAAAAGCTCAATGCTAATAATCCACAGGTATAAAACAAAGGACAGCAACAAAGGCAATAAATTTGGCTTAAATGTGACTCAATAAGTTCAGACAATGAGCAGCCAGTGAATCAGTTTAAGCAATTCCCAGTGACTTGTTCAAGTTGAGGGAGCTTATTTCCAGATGGGCTTGTCGTGGTTGGTGGTATTCCTTTAAGTGTTACTTTTTCCAAGCATTATAGTGTGACTGGACCATGGTTATGTTTATGTAATGCTTTTCTTTTTGTGGTTGCCAATTAACCGAGCAATATTGTTACTATTGCTTAGTTATTATTAACTAAGCAATTGTTTTGATTATTATTACTATTTTACCTGCTATAAAGTAAGTGCAAATATAATGTGTAGTATGCAGTATGCATACAATAGCCTACGTGTAAATGTGCTGCTTCACATGCATTCAATGCTGCAAAGACTGAAATTAGCTGTTATTTATTATTATTAATCAGTAGTACAATTTGGTGCCAATAAGCCATTCATTCTAATTTTCCAATTAATTTGGCTTTTGTGTTTGGTCTTTCACTCCGCAACTGTGACCCGCTGCTGCCTTGTCAATTACTGTGATTTAGAAGTAAACGTGTGACCTCACCCAAAAGATCACATGTGCCAAAGTCACCCTGCAGAAATGACATCATGTATAATGATGTCATCCCAGCATCGCAGACCCTGTCCCATTCCCACCTAAATGCTTTTAGGCTTGGCTGCACACACACACATTCACTCACACACATGCTTGTGCCCACACATAAAATCCCACAGCAGAGCCTCACCCAACGCTGTGTCGTGATATAAACAAGACAAATACACAACAGATGCAGTAAGAATGATTTGGCCTCATGACAAATAGAGCAATACTCCAGACCTAAAAATGCCTAATAATTAGCTTGTAAACGGTTTGTGACAGAAGCCAGCTTTTGGTATTCTGCAGGAAAAGGACACTTTACCAAACTATAATCTTACAAAGTCTATTTTTAAAAGACCAAAATAAACCACAACGTTAATCCTTTTCTACTTTGCTTGTGTTAGTCACCAAACAAACTGTGAAAATGTGTGGTGTTTTAAGGAAAAGTTCATAGTTCTGTATCTGTTGATTTTATTGAACTTTGCTCATCATTCCTCTTTGAAATAGATTGGTTGTTTTTATTATTACTTTTTACAGAGCACTATGGGTCAGATTTTTGAGATTATGCGACCATTATGGCTGCACTGTTTATTCTGCTTAACCCCTTCGAGCCTTCTACCTCACCTCTCATACACACTCCCTCCGGCTCTGTGCCCAGCGCCTGACCTTAGTAAATACGTGGCTAATTTGAAGCATGTGGCGGCAAATTGGAAACACTGCGCTTTTAAAACTGTGGACTTTTCTTTTGCACATGCTAATTCCTCCCAGGAGATCCCATCAGATGTAATGACCCAAACATGTCAACGTCAGGGTGACACTTGGGGTTAGTGGAGGGTTTTTCAAAAAGCAGCTGAAGGGCAGATGGGAGAGTGAAAGGTTTTTAAAGGGAGTAATTCATTCGAGTCGCCCCTTAATAAAACAGGTCTGGTGCTTCTTTTACTGTCTCACTCTTTATCTGCCATTTACTTTTACACACACACATACCTCCTCCACACAGGTGGAAAGTCTCCTGGTCCAGGGAAAGCTGCATGCTCATAGAACAACAGGTGCACACAAGGCAGGAGTGCATTTGGACTTGTGTGTTTGAGTGCATTCACATTAGACTACACAAAGAGAAAAAGAGTGGACTGCTTGCCCAGGCCCATTTGCAGTAAGCCCCTGTCCTGGAACATTACAGCAGCAAAAGGCCGCCATAAAACTTCTGTAGTGTAGGGACTAGAAAGCATTAACTGAAATAGTTCTAGTTAAAAGCAGAAAGAGTAGAAGGTGGGCTGTGAGTTGTCAGCTGGAGTCAGATTGAGAGGTTTCTGAATAACAAGAAGTTTATTCCCCCTTAATTTTAGATGCTAATTAGTTTGTCAAAGTCATTACACTAGTTCTAGGTCATTTGTTCAAGATTATTAATGCTAGAACCACCACAGTGTACATTTGTATTTTTAAATTTATGTAACTTTGTTGATATAAACCCTGACATCTGGTTTTATTATTTGTCTAGGGTATTCTCAAATAAATAATTATGGCACTTTTTATCATTTTACAAAAGGTGCCCATAAAGGTTTCTTAAGTATGCATGGTTCTATTAAAGTAATATGTTGCATTCCCAGATTGATATAAAAATAGTATTAGTTACATAGGTTAATTGGAAATATAAAACAAAAAGCTTTGCATATATCTATATTCCCTGTGGATTTGGCATTAAACCAAGGTTCCTGGTTCACAACAATCTGGATGATCTCCATGTGCTTCCTTGTAGGTCTAAATTTAGCGCTGGTCTCCTCTGGAGGCCTGAGCAGGTGGAGGTGACAGGGTTCTGGCCTACGCTCACAGGACAGACGGGTGAACTCCATGCCCACGGCCCAGGACCTCACAATCTTGTCATAGAACTGATAATGACATTCCTACAAAATTGCAAACACACCCTTATAAAATTATGCTGCTGGATTTATCCGCATCTTATTACTAACATACATAATTCCAAACTGGAAACAACTTGCCTCAATGGCAGACTCCAAAACCACTTATCAAAACTCCTCTGCACCACCACATAAAAACCTCTAACCATGCCTCAATATTTTAAGACTCAAAACATGTCATTTGAGATCGGCCTTTGTGGGTACACAGTCTCACAAGGCATGGCATTGTCCCCACACTGAAATGAAAGCACAACACGTCATTATTTTACCTTTCCTTTTAAATTGCTGCAATATCCCTCCACACATGATGTCTACCCATGGCCTTTCCTTATTTCAGAAACTTGCTGATCCCCATATTGCCGGCCCATTCACCAGGATGACATCATCGGCTCAAACCATGCCAACTGTGCTTACTAAAGCCCAGGCTTGTTTCAGTGTGGGAGTACCTAGGCTGCACCGAGACTCACATGAAAGACAAAACTGAGAATATCAATTAGTCATGGTAAAAATGTTAAGAGTACTAGTTACCGGTAAGTATTTGTAAAGAAATTGAATCACTACTACAACATCTTTTTTTGTAAGCCCAGTGTGCTCTGAGGTGAGTCTAAATTTAAACTCGGAACTGTACTGGCACTTTATTTGAAACGGAAATTGTAAAGTAAGTAGAGCAAAGTAACCGCCCTGACTAGTGGGAGTCTGGCTGTATTAGCTGACCTTCACATAAGCCCTATAGAATTTGTTTATGCTCAGTCAAGTCAGCAGACAGCCCCTGATGCTAATACCTTTGTATTCCCTCATGCTCTCCTCTGTGCTGAGTTTAAATGTGGCAGAGTTTACAACTTGTGAGTAGAATGAATTCAAAATTACTAAAGTATATGTACTGAGGTAAATGTATGTTAAGGTACAAGGTCTCTGTCAAAGACATTTAAACCAGACTGTAAAAATCTGAAGTATAAAACTGCTAGGAACAGACAAAGGAGCCAAAGAGAACGAGACGCTCAGTGCTCCTTTGTGTGCTGCTTTACTCTTAATGACAGTGTGTGTCTGGGATTTGTGGTGTTGTGCTAGCAGCTACGTTAAACTCACTTGTCCATTTGAGCCCATCCCTTTCTTACACTGTTTACCACCCATTTTTAACACCATGGCACTTTTAAGACCAGCAATCCTCAGTCTTAATGCGCCTAGGTCTCCCATACTGAGAGATACTCAGAGTGCTGTGTGCTAACACTGCACTTTGGCCAAGGGTTTTGTGGGTATCGCGGCTGAGTGTCAAGCAGCACCTTCTCTCTGAGGAGAGCAGCAGAGGGAAAGCAGCGGGAGAAGAAAGCACACACAAACACACACACTGCATGGTGATGTCATTCAGAATGACATCATCCTGTGGAGTGGAGCCAAGGGACCTGATGGGTTAGCATCCTCCAGCGAGTTAAAGAGAGAGACAGAGATGGGGAGTTGTAAAGAAAGGAAGAACAAGGAAGTGTTGACTGAGGCGATGACTGAGATCTGTCATTCTTTCATTTACAGTTTATTATATGATTCTGGCTGATTGTCATATGATTAAAAAGGTTTTTTTCCTGCTTTAGCCATGGTTTTAGACCTGGAGGTACACCTGCTCTAGTCCTAGCCATGGCTTTACGCCTTAGTTTGCACACCAAGTCTATTTTTTTCTCAGTTTAAGTGTTAACCATTAATATGTTTTGTTTCTGTTTACGCCTAGTTTTGGTTTTAGTCTTGGTTTTAGCACAGTTTTGCATATAGGTTCAGTCTGGTTCATTCCTTGCTTTTAATCTGCCTTAAGTCCTTGGTTTGGGCTTCAGTTTAGGCCTATTTTAATATAATGAGAATGATTCACCTGAAATAAATAATTTTTACTCTTTTAAAAAATACTGACTGTTTAGCTGTTGTTTTTCCATATCTGCTGTTAAAGGTTCATATATGTGCATTGCTTCTGTGCTGCCCTTAAAGAATACCAGGATTACAGCTTTGTTTTAGTCTTTTAATGTTCACTGAGCTCACGTCTCCCATTAGGACTACTTACTTTGTGTCCAGTTGTTGCAGTCCAGAGGGAAGTCCATGTGAGTGGAGCCAAAGTGCAACGTGAGCGCATGACGATCAATACCGATTAACTAATAGAAACACTACTATGAAACCAGCTAATATTCACTATGAGCCTAGGCTTAATGCACACCAGCATACAAACACAAGGACCTAAATGGTTACAAATAGACAGACTCTAACACTCGCGTCTCAGTGTGCTTCCATTGTTCTCCACTTGGCTATGCTGTGCTCCACTCTGTGCTCCCAGCATGCCAGCCATCTGAAACCAGACACCTATGGGCAAGCATCCTGACAGAGAAGTACACCTTTCATTATCTAGAGCTGTGGCCATGATGAGGCTAATCCACCTGGTAAACACTCATGTGCTGTCTTTGCTTTAGTTATTATGATTATTATTAATTATTATTATTATTGTGATTATTATGTCCCAGTTTATAGTATCTTTGTTCAAAACTACCAGAATCACTCACTGTTTCCTTCCAACACAGTATATTGATGGATAAAAGCTGGTGTGTTTTAACATGATGATTCAGTCTTCCTTATCGCACACTGCTGTTAGTGTTGAACTGACTCAACAGTCTAAATAGAGAGGCATGTAGTGTGGGACAGATAGGAAGGGAGTGATGGTGCGCTGGCTGTGATGAGATGATGTGAGGGTGTGAGTCCACACAATAGAGAAAAAAATGTGGTCAGGAAAAAAATAACATGAATCACAAGACCAAGCTGTGAAATGCTCTTTTTGTCCTCTCGGAGACACATGCAAAGATGTACCTATGGTTTGTCTCAAAAAGGGTTGTCAAATACGTGTTAAAAGGTGTATTTTTAAAACTGGGGAAGTGTAGGAAAAGGGGCACAGTTAGGTTAATTCCAGTTCAAATAGGAGTAGTAAAAACTGCTTTAGTGCTTGTTTTTTCCTTTGTCACTTTTTAACTTTGACAAGCAACAATGTTCAGAATAAACTGAAGATTTATGGATTTAGATATACTGCAGATATAGTACCCTTCATGGTCCATTGTAAACATCTTTTACTTGTTTTTGTTTCTGAGATTTTTACAACACAACTATTTTGGTCTTATGCGGTGTATGCCTTGTCACCAGCCATTCTTCCCGTCATTCTTTCTTTTCTCTCCAGTGTTAATGCTTGGGCACCGGTACACTCCTACTCTCTTCCGAGCTTAGTCATAGGCCTCACTATCTAAAGCCATCCAAAAAATTATATGTTTGGTCACTTCCTTATGTTTCTCGCTCTCACAGGCTCTCTCTCTGGGTGCCTTTTATCACTTTTGCACACACACGTAGAGTGGACATGCAAATAGCACAGAGAGCAAAAAGGACACAGCATTTAGCTTCTCTCCGTATTATCCGGTTCTCCAGGTTGACTCTGCATGCAGTAATGTAATGTTAAGCCTTTGTACAACAACAGAAAGGGGGCATATACTGTGGTCATTAGCCATTGTGTTTAGGTTTTCTGTTGGAAATGTGTTTGGCTCAGGTCGCTAAGTTACCTGTTGATTTCTATTGTGCCAATGCACCGAGTAGGACAGGGCATTGAAGTTAACACAGGAGCACTTGCTGTCCCTATAGACATCAGCCCAGAAGCGCTCAGTAAATATGGGACACCTTTTGTGTGTGTAAGCATGCTCCAGTGAGGTCTTCTGTGACTTCCTGTCAGCTTGTGTCAGCTACTGCTATCTGCATTATGTAACCATACACTGGTCAGAAGATAATGAGTTCACACTTCTGCGAATGTATGTAACATGGCTCCAACAGGATAACATTAACAGGGATATATATGGATTACTTTCTTTGTTCTAAATAGATGTCCTACCACTCTTATTACATATATAAGTCTAACTATTTTTTGCAAGGTTCATGATTAATTGCTTAGGGAGAAAACTGATTATGTGTTGTTTTGTTGAAATATTGCAGCAAAGATTTTCAAAAGGCCCTAAATCCAAAATGTTAAAACCACTCTGGCAAGATGTGAGGTTTTGAGCACTGTACGTTGGAAAATGAAAGATAAAGATGCAGTTCAATTTTACACACTATGACACACAATGCCAATATAATGTCCTATAAAAGAGACTGTTGACTGGTTGAGTGTTTTGTCATACCTGTCATAGCATTTCTAAAGGTCACGGGGTCAAAGAGGCAAAAGAGTATGGGGGAGAGTATAGTGGGTTCCAGGGAAGGGTTTCAGAATGCTTTCTGCCCACTCCTCTGAACTCAGTGGTTTATTAAAGGGGACAAATAGGGGACAAATCAAACATTGTCTAATTATCCCTCAATCAAGGACAAGAATTTCCTTCTTTTGAGTTTCCCCCTCGTCTGCTTTTTTAATTTTTATAGCTGTGTTTGACAGAGCAGCATCGTTCCAACTCACCGACTATCAGTGCCCTGAGTTGACCTAGTTCTGTTCTGGATGCAGGGCGCTGCAGGACAGGCCTCGGCTAGTGTCTCCCTTCTCCAGGCCTGGCCCGAGCACTGCTCAAAAACAAACAAAAGAAACTTTATAGTTAGGTATTAGGTTGAATGTTAAGTGTCTCCAACACACTGATGAGCTTGTTGTGATGTCTAAAAGAATGTTGTGTAAACTTTCTTTTGTTCTGGTTTTTGAATGTGGTCTTTTGCTAAACATAAATGTTCTTTCATATAACAAATGAATTACACTTGTGACATTGTCATTTAGTTGTGAAATACAACTTTATCAGTGTATCATCAAAGGCATTAGAAACACACAAAATGCTACTGATTTTATTTTATTTTTTGTTTGACTCATATATAGCCTCCCACACAATATGACCTTTCAGTGACTGCTTATATTCTAAATATCTCAATAATTTTCAAGGTGCTACATTACTGTATTTAGCTATTCTTCTTTTCACTTTTTATTTTGGCAGCCTGCATACAGTCGATCCAGATTTTTAATTGACTGTAATGCGTAAAAACATTTGGTAAAAGTTTAGAAGAAATGACTATCATGGTCTGTTCTTCAAAACTGTCTCATCTTATAGATAAACGCTTACACATATTTATTTCTACTTGCCAGTGTGTGTGTGTTAATTACAAATAAGTTCTTCAGTGTTACGTTTTGACCATGCTTTCTTTCAAATCCTGTTTTCCTAATCAACTGTGAAGAACGAAAATCTAAACCTGTGTGTGTTGTAATTTAGCAACACCTTCGCGGCCATTTGACAAGTGCTCAACCCCCACGAAACACCGCAAATCTGACAAGAAAAAGTGGCGAAGAGAGAAATTCAAAGAAAATTGTTGTATCACTTTCATGGAGTCTCGTTTTGTCAGTGACCTTTAAGGAGAAACCGCAGCCCATCAGATTATTGCGCTTGATTACTGTTTCTTCTTTGCATTCTGACTGTGCACCGTCCCACACATCGGGCAAATATTCAAATACTCATGCAAGCTGCAAAACTGCACGCGTGACACTCCCATTACTCACACATTTTCAGTTGTTTAGGGTCCTTTTGTACAAACAAAACAACACTTGCCAACCTCTGTAACAGAGTCTGCTAAATGTTTAAAGCATATTGACATTTTTTCCACCAAAGATAAAACACTTCTAATGCCTTAAATGAAAATGTTTCTTTACAATATGAGCACAATTCCCTTATATATCCAAATATCATAAAGAACGTTGCTTCGTTTCAACAATTTATCTCTTTACGCATCGTTTTACTTAATGGCTGTATTTATTCCTGATCAATTTATTGCAAATATGTCAATCTGATCAATATGACTTTGGCACGTTTGAAATATTATCTGATCCGTGATCCATGCAGTGATAAACAGTGCCTTCTAAATGTTTTTTATCTTGTGTTTGAAACCCATATCCAATCCCCTAGACACCGGGTTTAACGGGGAAATA
The DNA here is from genome assembly GCA_024349245.1 of Neodontobutis hainanensis. NCBI lineage: Eukaryota > Metazoa > Chordata > Actinopteri > Gobiiformes > Odontobutidae > Neodontobutis > Neodontobutis hainanensis. Next base: position 737,086 of record JALDNG010000048.1, read on the forward strand.
ACCCAAAGCAACTAAAGCGAACTGATACCAGCCTCCCCAGTCGTTTTTTCAGCACCTGCAGTCTCCAAATGCAAAAGCCGTACCTTTCCAAAAACTACTACTTTATTCATCGTGTATCACGTGTTAAACATTAGACAACAAAGTGTTATACAAGCGAGCATGTTTTTTGCTTGCTTCCCGGTCACACTTGTCCTATCTGACCCTAATTTAAAGCAATCTGCCAAAGCCTTTTACAGACACCGATGGGTAATTTTGTTGGGCGGGATTTAAGAAGTGTCAAGACTGAAAGACACTGCAGGCCGTTGGTAAAGGCCGCGTGCACATCAGAGATAACGTGCACAGTTTGAGAAAGAGAGGGGTTAAAACGCTGGAAGTGAATTTATAGTTTTAAAACAATCTTCTCTTTTGAAAACTTTTAGTCACAGCCTCCAGTTTGTAAAGGACAAACGTGTCTTCAAGGGCACCTTGATCATTAGGCAGTGGTCCACACCACCTGCATTTAGGATATAGCCCATGAGTGTGGATGGAGAGCAGTGCGTCTTGGTAGTGACTTCATTGACACCAGCAGCTTCCTGATGCAATGCAACTGTAACAGCGTGAGGGAAAACGGGGAGATCACCTTTTTATCCGATGAACCGAGATGATCCTATTTCTGCATAGTAAGCCGTCTCAGCTCTGTAAACTCTCCTCGCTTCCAAGAACAGTGTAGTGGATTGTCTACAACACCATTTTCAAAGTCTAATTCGTTCTAGCGACTTGTTGCTTGCCCCTCGTGCTCTTATCATAAAGCAAAAAATCAATTAAAGCCTGTGATAAATGACTGTCTTTCCATCTCAGCTTGACAACATGTGTGAAAATAAAAGTTTTTGGGTCATCCGACATCTTCAAGAGACGTAGAGTCACCTGTCAGGAAAAGGAGCAAATAAGTGAACTCTTCTTTAAAAGCGGTGTCTTTGTACTCCAGATCAGATGGATGATGATGGAGAAGCGGGGAGTAACGCGTTACTGGGTGTCGTTACCGCCCAGCACCGAGTGATAGCGAAGTGGCATTGTTTATCAGAGACGAGTCTGTCTGTGTGAACGCGTAACGGCGGGCTTTCGTGAAAAGAAGTGAACAGCCTTTTAAGCGTCTTCTTGTCAATACTCGTGTAACAACACGAACCCACTCGGACTATGCAAATGCGTCTTACGCACGCACGGAGCGCGCGGACCTCATCTGCTTGGATTGTGCCGCTTCCCTGTCCCACTTGAACGGGATGCAAACACGTAAGCTGGGCTGACTTTATCGCGGATTTGGACGAGGTATTTTCACCGTGTTAATGGTCAGCCGTGTGAACTATACGCTGTGGCTTTACGCTGCGCTCTGGTGTGTTTTTCCTCCTCTCTCCGCCGCTCCGCCTCCCCCCTCTTCGCAACATTGACGCAACCAAAAAAACACTGGAACAAAAGAAACAACTTCCTTGAAGCTTTGCTGAAACTGCACTTACTCGGAGGAGAACGGATAGAAGCTTGTTGTCAACTTGCCTCGGATGGAATTTGTCGAGGAGGTGAGGTTGTCACCCAGCGGACCGGCTTCTCCCAGCGACACATTCACACACAGAGAGAAAGATGCATTGGAAAACACCAGCCTGTCCTGTAAGTGCCATTAAACAGTCAGGGGAGTCATCGCAACTTTCGCCGTGTGACCTCGCCACTAGTTTGTCGTATAGTTATTGTGAAAAAGTAGTGGAATTCAGTGGAGTGTAGCCATACAAGTCGCTTTATTGTAACATAGCTGTCGAAGTCTTAGTCGAGAGAATAAGTTAAAGCCGACTGTTTTCAGTGAGGGGTGATGTCGTCGATGTATAGGCTAGCCTAGATGTTGTCTTTCCTATGACAACTTTGTATGCCGCTCCTTGCGAGTCAGTTGGTAGCTTGTCATTGTAAAACATTATCGAAGAAGGGTGAAACAATTAACGTTAGGCGTGTGCGAGAGGTAAAAAAAAATAGCTTAAGTGTGGTGCGTTGACAACCCGGGCAGTTTATTATTGTTATTCATGCAGCAGCTTTGAGCAGTCGCCGGTCGAGAGAACATCCCACTGATCGAGAAACAAGCCTCAACACGACTCCACTCGAGTTTTTATTTCAAAGACACGATGTGGTTAGTGTAAGGCGTTGTGTTTAACTTTTTGTTAAGGTGTCAGCCGCAGTTTGGGCGGACTATCACTCTTGCTTTGTCGCGTCGGTGTTTTCGCTGCACGAACAAAGGGTTGGATGGAGTAGTCGGCTCGACACAGAGAGTCGGTGGCGAGGCGGGCTGTTTACAATAATAACACGGGCGGGGCGACGTCAGGCGAGCGACAGCGGCTGCAGCCAATGAGAAGGCAAGTGAGCGATCAGCAACACGCTATATTTGGAAAGTGGTTACATCATCGAGGTACAACAGTGCAGTATAGAGGGAGGGACTTCCGCTGGAATTGTCATTTTGTAGTCCAGAAACAGGACAATGAAGAGATTAGTTCTGTCTTTGGAACTTCAAGTCTACCTTTTAGAACCCTCCCTGTAGTTTTTAGTGAATAGATATAGGCATTATAGGTAATACAATAGGCTAGTTACTACCACTTTGTAATCATCTTCTTTTAAGCAATAGCCTAGGCCTATACCATTTAAACAAGAGATATGCATGACCTATGAAAATTAAGACATGTTCTTACGCAATTATCACTATTAGGCTACGTACTATAAAATTTTCTGTAGTCATGTGAAACAAGCCTTCAAACAAAGACAAGTAGCCCATATTTCCACTGTGAGTTTAAAGAGAGATTCTTCAAAGCAATAGCTACATATTGATGCATACAGTTGAATTTACTGACAATTGGGTGTTTGTCTCACCACCCTTTGATTGTTGAACTGTTATATATTGAGCATCAGGTCCAGTTTGTGCATGTAAACCAAAACAAAACCACAACTCAATAGTAGGCCTGTGGAGTATGTGCGTAAACACAAAACTAACTGCTCCACGTAATTATTGTTATTACAGTGTAATCTAGGTGTTCCTATATGAAACGTTAACAGTCTTGGATCCATTTGTTAATTATACCTTAAGATTAAGTGGTAAAAACATGTTAAAAAAAAACTAATTGGGTAAGGCTTTCTCTGCTGGCCTAGGATAAGTTTTACAGTATTTAAATATGAGCGCTACAGCGTAATAATAACCTAATTATTTTCATCCTTACCATGCTGTCATGCTTCTATAGTAAACCTGTAAGTCAATTGCCTTTCTCCAAATGTTAAAATTTCTTGCTTTTTAAAACATGCTGGATTTAAACCTCTGTTGCCAAGCTTTGTCCAAACATCTTCACCCAGCTTGCCTTCTCTGTTACTTAAAGCAACATTTAGCCCACTATGGAGCCTGAAAATCATTTAAACAATTTTAATAATACTTTAAAATACTTTCTTGACATGAAACAAAGAACTTAACCTGTCTTTTAAAGACAAAGTGCACCAGGTGTGACAGCGATTGATATTATAGCCACTATTTGAGATGCAGTGCACGCTACCATCTTGTGAGATCTTGCCAGAACATGTCACATTAAAGCAAATTTACATTATGACTATGATATTTATAGGATATGTATAAAACAGTAACTGTCCCATGCAAGTTATGCATTAGCATTTGTTTCCTTAAGTCTTAAAGTGAGTACATTGCCTAAAAAGTTACATAGCCTAGCTTTAACAATAGTCATGTCTTCCCTCCAATTGCACGTTTGTGCTTCGTGTATTGTAATTTATGCATTATACACAAAAAATATCTTTGCATGAGGTCTTCTTGTGGTGTAAGATCTTAACTTGCCAACCCGACATGTAATTGTGCAGTAGTATCACTTAAATCATTTCTTTCATTAAACAATGTGTTATTGTTTTAAGTTATGTTTTGAAAGTAGACAAAAAAACTAGATAGAAAGAAACCAATTATTTCTGTGTGTGTCTGTGTGTGCACACACTTCTATATGTCACCAGGGGGCTGACATGAACACCTTGTGCTAAAAAGAGGTCAGAGGTTGCTGTTGTGTTTTCAGGGTGACCTGCTAGTGACTATTAGCCATTGATAAATGTGATGTCCCACAAGTGTGCGGGTTGCACCCCTTTAAAGGGGGAGGTGTTATAACACGCCCCACACTAACCTCACAGCCAACCCCACCTCAACTTGTTCATACACACATGCAAACACACACTCTGTCCTGCTGACAGGAGCACAAGGGGGCAGCTGCTACAGATGTCTCAGAGAGAGGGGGAGGGTAAGTGAGGAGACATCAATGGACAAGCTCTCTCTCTCATATGTTCTCACTGGGCCTCATTGTATTCTCTAAAGACCAAGACGAAAGAGTGGGCCATGTTAATAAAGTGAGCGTATAGTCTGTAATACTTTTGTGTAACACTGCTGCTTATGCTGACTCTTGATTTGTAAGTTACTTGTCTCCATAAACTTTAGAGTATTTAACAAACTTGCAACCAACTTGTAACTCTGTATTTTCTTTTATTTTATGTTTTCTTTTAAACGCTTTGTGAAAACAGAGAATGATCATGTGGCTAAACTCTAAATTGTTACTATTTTCTTCTATTCATTTGTATTGTCTAATTTAAGCCTATGATGCATAATTCCACCCAAAACCCAGCAGCTGGTCTACTTGTTGTACCCCGTGTTCAGTCCAAAGCTGGTGAAGCTGCATTTGCGTATTATGCTCAAAAAAAACTCACTTCCAGATATAAGGTATAGAAATGCAAGGTATAAAAATGCAATAACAATAACCTCTTTCAAAAGCAGACTCAAAACAAACATTTTTCTCACTTTTTTATTAACTACAACTGCAATACATCAGTTCATGTTATGTTAATTTATATTTCAATATTGTTTATTTTGTTTGTTTCTTTGATTCATTTTTCCTTATAAGTTTGTTCTTAGCTACAACTTTTTCTTCTTCTTCTGCTTCTGCTTCTTCTTCTTCTTCTTCTTCCTCTTCTTCTTCTTCTTCTTCTTCTTCATTAAAAATAATCTGTTTTCAGATAGCACAAAAGCTGTAGCTTATAAACATTTCTTGTGAAGAAGTACTTCTCCTTTGTTTAATTAATCTTTAACCTTTGACACCCTAAATTCGATTTTCTTCAAACCTCTAGGTGCCATTCTGTGTTTAGTTGCTAATCCACTTTAAACTAATTTTTCCATTTCCCATCATTTAATTTGATGCAGCCCCATGTTTGGAGATGGTGTGAAGGCCATCCTTTGGGTCACATGAAAAAGAACAAAGACAAAAAAATCCGTAAAACTCCTCCCTGAATGAGAAGCGGCTGAGTGTAACAGCCAGCCATGCATGCAAGCCATCTAACATGAAATCAAATTACATTGAACCAAAACTGCCCCACCATGGCAACTTTGCAACCAAGCTGGCTTGCTGTGGCCAAACACCATGAGATACTTGACAGTACTGCTCTTGTTCAGCCTGTCTACGGGACAAGGGAGAGCCCTCCACTGTCTCAAACCTCCTAATAAAGAGATGCATTATAATGTGATTTCATTTGGGCCTGCAAAAAACTACTGTGGATAGCAGAGCAGCCTGAGTAGCATGGTTCATTTGTGTAGTGACATGTGACTTGTGTTTTTGTGAGTCATAAGGATCTCCTGCCTAATGGAAGGCGGTGTGTGCTCATGTGACAGTGACACAATGCAGGATGAACTCTATAGTATTTAATAGAGCTTGGCTACTGCTTGGCAAGACTACAAACCTCACGCATCCTTCTAACCTCCTTAACATAGGCTAAAGTAAATATTAGTTAATGTCAGAAATAAATAGCAAAAATGGCTTGGTTGGCTACTTTGTATACTAAATGATAAAGCCAGGGTGTCTGATTGTATGCACTGGCTTATGGAGTAGGCCTATCTGCACCATCATGGTCTTCTGAATGGTCATGGTGGTGTTTTTGCTGGCTCATCCCTGCCTCTCCACATGCCTGTTTAACAACACAGAGCTCCTCCTTACTGGCTTCCTGTCCAAACCAGTTTATCTGTAAACAAGTGTGTTTTTTTCCTCTCCGCCCCATTGTCCACACTACACCAGAATGCATACACAATGGGCGCACTCTCTTTCTTCGAGAATGCAACAAAATTAAAAAATAAAATACACTTGCTAACCAACAACTATGGAAGTAGTTGCTGCTGACAAGTGAATGTTATATATTGTGATTATGTGAGCATTGGGATGAAATGGCTGTCTTTGCTTATCTTGTTCGAGGTACACCATGCTACAGGAGATGTGATAACACCAGGGACATTGCTGCAGATCTCAACCCGCTTTGGTCATTCCTTGTGTATTATATAGTAAAATTGTTTTGTGTTGCCGTCTAATCTTGCATCCGGAATAGGCTTCATGACCACAGATGTGGCTATGACTAGTGTATGGATTTGAAAGGGGTGGGAAACATGAATTGCTTCATAGCCTTTTATTCTAACATTACAATAGTCCATAGCCCACACTAGGCCTGCGATTACTCTGTTGTAAGGAAGAAAGTTAGGCTTTGGATCCTAGCTATTAGCTTTTCAGATGTACTATTTTGTAGACCAGTGTTTCCCGAACATTTTCTGGGAACCAGCATTTACAAATACCAAATGAATCACAGCCTTTTAGCGTTGTTTTGCTCATGTTTGGTGTCATAGTGTTGCTTGTTTTGGTCTTATTTTGTTTGTGTTAACCATGTGTATAAGCTACTTTTGTTGTGGAATTTGCAAACTTACACATTTTCCAACAAGGTATTTTTCCTAAAAAGCAACCAGACATGGCAAACAATATAGCCAACTAATAAAAACAGTGGTGACTAGTAAGGCTACTCAAAGAAAATATAGATAATAGCAATTCACACTTAGGCCTGACTCACTGTTTAGGGATCACTGTTATAGGCTGCTTTATTTTTAGAATGATTTCAGGATCTGAACATTTTAGACTTAGGACATGCTGGTTAATAGACAATTTGTTTAGTTTACTGAGAACCTTCCAACGAGTTTCAATGAGAACCTACCAACGAGTGGTTAGGCCACTTTTAAATGTGCCATTGATAAATGATTTGCTAAAGGCATAGTTTACCGGTTACAAAAGCACTTAGTATTTGTATAAAGCACTATCGTGAACATGAACGGTTATAGTTCCCTTGTTTAGATTAATGTAAACGTGAAAGCTACTAAGCATGTAAAGAGTTAATTTCCCTCTCTGCTGAGCTCTGCGTGGGCTCCGAGATCATTCGAGAGTGCATTTTCAGCATCCAATCAGCGGCGCGGAGTCCACTTCGCAAACAGCCAATCGAGGCAATGGGAGGCTCTATCGAATTTGAATGAGGAGTGTATCTTTTCGGCGCCATTTTCGAGTGAGCTGCGATTGCCTCAGCAGCTGCGGTGAGAGGATGCTGAGAACAAGCTGCCGCTGAGGCGAGGGACAAGCCGAGCGCTCAAATTTAAACTGCGCTTTTATTGAAGGGGAACGCTTAATTTATACCACAGCACAGGTAATTTTGCACAAGTTGATTTGAGTCGGGCAATGTGGATATACTGGACGCGTGGATACCTGAATTAAGACAGCCCGACGGTGGCGGGGGAGCCATTTGGCCAGCTTTTGCCAGTACTTCTCCTGCGTTAGCCTGTTAGCTTAGCCTGCTAGCGCATATCACTGTTTTTCTGACTTTGCTGCGCTGTAAAAATCTGCACAATCAGCGCTCCGTTTTACCTAGGTAAGGCGGGCATTTGCGAAAAAAACTAATAAAATTGGTTGTTGAGAGTGTTGGAGGCGATTAACTTGGGGGCTCTTAATGAAAGTTTGAGTATGATAGACATTTTTTTTTTGCATTAGAGCCGAGTTTTTGAGCGGGAGGTGCAGAAGCCGAGCAGCGGAGAGATACAGTGGGCAGTGTCAACAAATGTACAGGGAGATTGCACAGGCTTAGGAGGGAAAATTACTGTGAGAAAAGGCGGCAGGCATCGTTTATTTCCAATTAATGAAGTTTAACCAGGCTTTATGCTTTGCCATAGATTTCTGGACCTGAATGTGTCTTGTAGGCAGGGCTGTGTGTGAGGCGGACAGACAGTAAGCCGTTGTCAGATATGCCATAATATAAAGGTTTTCCCTCTTTTGTTTGCTGTGATGTGCCTTTTTTAGACTGCCAAGTGACAGTTGATTAGATGATTTATATAAATGGCTGTCATAGCTTCTGTGTCTTGTATAAATTTTCTTTGTGGAAAATAAAGTTAGACGAGTATGGCTTTGAGCCAATTGACTAAAGTTATAGGTGATAAACTTTTGATGACGCATTAACTTTAGAAACACAATTTTAGACACGTGACTGACATATCTAATATCTATCCATTGCCTTAATATTATGACATCAATGATTAATACAAAAAAATGAACTTAAGAAAGAGTCGCGTAGTTATATGTTGTATTCTTTGAGACTTGTTTTTTCGAGTTTGTCGTATATATTAGTGTTTTGTCGTATCGCATTAGTGTTTTCTACTAACAGAACTAATACTTTATGAGGTGTGATATTTTAGCCTATTTCGAGCTCACCACGACTGGACGAGTGGCCTATAGGGAGAGGAAAAGAGAGGCTCCATATAATTGTGCGTCTAAACCCGCCCCTTGTACTTCCTTCTAAGTAGAGATCGGTTTAATGTGTTACATAATGTGAGACTTTTCTATCTTTTTATTGCATTTTATAAAGTCATGTACTACCGACTCTTTCAGGAAAATAAATAATATCTGGCTTGAATAGAGACGTGTGAAAGGACATATGACCAGTTTGTCTCCCTTTACCACAGGCTTACCACATCTGTTAACTAGTAGTAGACTTGTTTTTTTTTCCCCCCTAACATTTTCACTAGAATAATTTACTGTTTAGGCATGCTTTATCATAATTGACCTAAAAACTAGTCACTTATTTCTACAGTAGATACACTTAAAATAATAATAAAAAAATATTATTTTGTTGAGACCATACACATCTATAGTGTGTTAGACTGAATTAATATATTAATCATAAAATCTGCAAATGATAGATGAGATAAAATATTTACACCACATTGAGGTGTCTGACTGAAAAGAAGTGGCAGTATGAAATAAATAGTTTTTTCTTTTTTTTTTTTTTTCTTTTGAACTACACGAGCTTCACATGAAGAACAAATTATAATTATATAGTCAAAATTAACCTTGATGTAAAAATTATTAATAAAATTATATTCTTTACATAGTCATTGTGAGGTACTATTTTTCAGCTTACAATGGGGAAAGTGTGACAGGTTCACTTTAATCAGCTGTTTATAAAGAAAGAACTGTATTGCAGACAGGCTGTGACATGTCTTTTTAAATGGTACACACAGAATATACATTTAAATGTCTTTGAGATGCAGTGGTAAAGTGTACCCTAGCTGGAGGGAATTATATTACTTTTTTTTTTTGTAAAGTATTCAAAAATACTTTTTTTTTGTGACACCTTGTAATCAGTCACAATGGCATCTGAAGTGTATCAGCACTGGTCACCTGCATACTTAGTATCGTGACCCAGAGAATTTTTTAATTTAGAAACTTTAATAGCAAGAAACCTGTCCTAGGGGGCCATTATTAGCCTTTGAAGTGTCTATACATTTTTTTATACAGTGAAGTTTGTTCAAATTTGTAAGCACCCAAAGTTTCAAATTTATTTTGTACATCACAATTGCCAGTGTTAGATCAGTGTATTTGTAACGGTTTTAAGTGTGCTTGTATCAAATGGTACAGGTCTATATCTCTGGTCTTTGGTATTTGCTTGTCCTTGTCTTGCTCAGGCACCGTTCTGCTGTTTCAGACTGTTAGCATGACATTCTGTGACTCATCATTCTGTCTTCTTGGTCCCCTCCAGCAAAATGGGCTCCCACCCCCATTTCCTGGTGAAACTGTGCCTCTTGTACTTGCTCACATGTGTTGTAGCCAGGCTGCAGAGAACCCCCACCCCTCTCTTCCTCTTTTCTGCACCACTCAGCACAAACTTTATAGTATTCAAATTTGCTTTGACGGGCACAGGTTTTCATGGGTCCTGTTGGTCATTTTCCAGAAATTAGTCTTGGTTGCAGTTTGTGGGTCAGAGATTCAATAGAAGTTGTCATGATTTTTTTTGCATCAGCCCTTTTTCTTATAAACATAAAAGTTACACAGTGTTTTTAAAAGTGGACATTGTACTTTTATTTATGAATTGTTAAATCATGTTTGCGTGGTAGATTTGATTTTTATTTTTTATATTTTTTATTTTTATAAATTTTAGGGTTAACTCTCTGACAGCAGGTCAGGGCATGTGTGCACCAGGTTTGCATATTCGCTACAAACATTCTTTACAGTGGCTTTGCATAAAGTGGACAGGTGGTACACATGACAGTCCACTTTTTAATTTTATTAAAATGGTAGAAGATTTGTATGTTAATATAATGTAATCACATTTTTTTAAAATGCTGCCAGTGTGCTTAGGGACAACTGTATGTGTGACCATGTTTTTGCGCAGCCAGAAAACAAAAAAAGGTGCAGAAGTAATGTACTGCAATAGTGCACACATTTGACAGCATTACAGATTTTAATTGTTTTATTTATTTTTTACACATCTCACATATGTGGAAATCACTTCTTTAGAGCCTGTTTTTTAAAGTATTTTATTTATTTATTTTCTTAGTTAATATTTATGGACTATGTTTGTGAAAAAGACAATTGCTAAGAGCATTGCTGGTGAATTTAGTAATTGTGTATGTATATGTGTGTGTACGTGTGTACAGAGAGGTTCTGAACCTTTTTCTGTCACCCTGCTTTTTTTTTTTTTTTTTTTTTTGCTTTTTTTCATCTGGGATGCTAGAGTAAAGGTTAATCATTAAGCATTTTTTTCAGAACAACATACAATACACTGCAATGCCACACAATACAGAGGCTTATTGGCTTCACGTTGATATTTAAGAAAGCCTAACCTGGTACGCAGGTTCATACCATGTCCACTGCCCCAGATGGTCAGTGTAAAATATGCAAAACCAGGCATGGCAACTATATTATTGCCCACTTCACAATATCTAATGTAAAAAAAAAAAGGTGGTTGTGTAAAATTAAAATATATTGTAAAACATGCATATTAAGAATTATGAAACTTGGAACACATGAGTGTACTTTTCCATACACTGTTAGTCTGTTTGGAAAAGCCTGAAGATTATATTAATAACACTAAGCTATAATTACTTGGGGGAAAAAATCTAAATTTGAGCTGTAACCATTGTAAGAGTACAGTGTACCTTGATTGGTTCTTTCTCAAATTTTTATCATTACAGTCATTGCATTACTTGCATTTGGAGAGCCCTTTACCACGTATTAGACTTAATTCTGTTGATGGGTTTTTTTTTTTTTTTTTAAAGGCAATTATTTTTTTTTAACACTAAACTTGTGTGATAAGGGCATGTGTGCAGAAAAAGTACATGGACTGTCTGTAATTGGTGCGTGAGTATGGGTGTGCCTTTTAGCTCTCACACCAGCTCTGCTTCTTCCTCTTTTTTCCTCTTGTGTACGTGCATGCTCAAGTACTCATCAAATCAGGTCCTGTTTAACCCTTACTGTTGTGACTCTTTCATTTACATTTGGTGGCTCTGTTGTACATTTGTCATTTGAACTCATTGAAACATTTCCTACTCAGTGCCTCCTTTGGGTTTGTCCTGTTGGTAAAGTGTAAGTTAGTTTGAGATAGTGCTGCTTGGTCTGCATCCTGTTTTTTCCTGCACTGTCTGTGGCAATAAGAGGAAGCTTGAGACCAGATTAGTACTATAAGGTCATTTGACTTATATATTATATACTATATACTTATAAAAGGGAAATGCAATTGTGTCACACATTTTTTGTATTAACTTAACTCTTATCTGGTAACTTTTCTGAAATGAAATCTTGCCCTGCACAAAATGGTAACAGTAGCGCATCTTTTTATTTATTTATTTATTTAAACATAATTTTTATTTTTTCCTACCCTGCTAGTTTTGATAAACAGTTATTTACATTGCTTATTAAAGGATTAGCCAATATAAATGAATACACTAGAACAGATCTGTTTTGTGAAGTGTGAGTTGGTGGGTTGGTTCCTGCTTTATTCTGACTAATGTGTAGTTGTGTACTGACCAAGTCAATGCTATTACATTTGCCATTAATGTTCTTATATGCTGTAACATATGTCTAAGTGTCTAAAATATGAATGGGAAACTGCAACTTTACTTTGATGTTATTGTTCCCTTAGTAGTTAATGGGGTAAATATTTGCAGCTTTTTGTTTGTACTTTTCTGAACAGTTTTTCTTTGTTATTTAATGAATATGATGTCAATATATATTTATATAAAAAAAATTTTTTTGTCTCAGAAGCTTATATCATTTTTTATTTTCTTGATTGGCGCATCCACTTGCAGATGTGTGTAACTGAAGAGGCCGACCGGAGCACTTGACTTGGGGTGCTGACTGGTCCTTATGTCCATGTCCCTGTAGCGTGTGGGGTGTGTGGGAGGGGGTCACTTGATCTTCGACCCTGGGGTCAGGTGACTCTTACAGGCCATTGAACGAGAAGCAAGTGTCATAGGAATGGGTTAAAAAGGCTGAGCAGTGACGGTGACATGTCTGGGCATGCTTCCTAAAAGGAGAGAGAAAAATGGGATAGGTTCGAGTCACTGATGTGAAAACTCATGAGAACATTCAACTGAGACACACAACCTACCTTTATAGTCTTTACTTTTTTATATTTTTTTCCCCACTCACAGAATTGTCTGATCCTTGCCCAAAGAAAAGTATGAGAAATATGATTTAAATTTCTAAACATCCTTAACTATAACAATTTTAACTGCCAGTTATTATTATTAATAATCCAATTTGCAGTTTTCTGAATTGTTATGACCTAATAATGTTCCAAGTAATAATGTTTTTTTTTATTTTGGTAATATGGTGATGTAGAGTAAAATATACCAAGTGTCTTGAAACTATAGAAAGACAGGTGTAGTTTATTAATACAAAACGTTTTCAAATGTATCATGAAGTGTGTTGAAAAAGTGTATAAGTAGGTAAGAAGCTCAATTGTGTAGGTCCCCTAATTGAAATGGCCAGGTGATTATTTCATTTTTCTATTTTGGTGATCAAAGGCCTCGAACACAAACTTTTAACCTTGTTTTTGTTTTGGCCGGTGGTTTTACACCTTTTTTGAATTGTATCTTTTTCTTTTTTTTTTTTCTTCTCTCCGTTGGCCCCCCTGACTGTCAGGTGTGTGTTGTCACTGGCAGCTTTGTTGTACCTGTGCTTTGCCTGTGTTTTTATTTATTATATTTTTCCCCTGCCCTTATCTTAGCAATAAGGCTACCTCTGCACAACATACAGGAACTGTGTGTAGTAAATAGTTCAACTCACTTTACAGGAACATTAAAAAAAATAAAATAAAAAATCGACAAAGGCAGCGGGACATTAAAAATGTAACTGTATCAAAGCCTTGCAACACACTTGTGGTCTTGTAAAATTCAAAAATTCCATGAATTGCTCAAATATCAACTGTATACTTTTATAGGTGTTTGTTAGTGATTTATCACTGCTAATATACATGGCACCTGAGGATTTAACATGTTAAATGTGGATTCTTATAATATAATTTTCTAAAAACAAAAGTGCTTAAGGTGTCTTAGCAAATTGCAGATGATCATTGCATGAGTTTCCTGTGTCTGCCACTTTGCTTTTTATCATGAAAGTAACACAAATGTAAATGTAAACGGACTACACTGACCAGCTTTCCCCCTGACTAAATAAATAATGTGGCCTTTTTGCAAAATTATTTCAAAAGATGTCCATTTCAGACCATGGGCATAATTACAGGTCCATTGAGACCTCTAGTGGCTACACAATAGCTGGAGCCAATGTTTTAAAGGATAATTGTCTGCTTTCCCCAAATCATGTAACCTTACAGAAATCTTCACTGCTGCATGTTTACATGGGATTAAAGGCAAACATTTACCCGTTTAATCCACCGCTGAGGATATGAATCCTTGCTGACAGTAATGGACAGTCATGAGTTCCAAGAAGAGAATTAAAGTGTTAATGTTAATAAATGTGTGATTGTGAGGCGTCATAAATGTCTCACCTCCAAAGTGAGTTTTAACACTTTTTTTTTTGCTCTTTCTGCTCTTTTTCAAGATTTTATTTTCACCAGTCATTCATGGTATTCTAATAAATGTTTCTTTTTGGTTCACATGTTTACAGTGGGGTACAATAAATTTGATACTACAGATGCTGCCCCTGACAAGCTGCCAATTTAAGACAAAATCCCGTTGTCCAACAAACCTTTTCAAGGCAGTTTACTGTAGCCCTTATGTGAATTTTGAACAATTCATATAGAAATGTAATTTTTAATGATGTATTGACCGAAGTGCTCTGAAAGAACACAAAAGAGCTCTTCATAAGCTGTGTGGCGTAATAGAGCTGTTTTACGGCTTGCACAGCCATCTTTTCATTGTGTGGTCATCTGTAGGCACAATAATGCTCTTAGACTTAACTATTCTGGCAATTGTTTTTGAACCTGATGTGTGTGTGGTTTTTATATATATATATGTTTTTCTTGTTTCAGATGATGAACCTGAAATAATGAAGACCTCTTGTGGCTCCTGGAAACATTTCTAACAATGAAAATACGGACAAGGCAAATCCAAGAAGATTAAAAGAAATTGAAGTCGGTTCTTGGGATGCTGTAGCAGCACGGAATGGTTTGTGGGATACACTGAGATGCAGGCCATACCGTGCTGCAGCAGTAGAGCGGGAAAATACCACGAGCAGGGCAGCAACTGTCTTTTACTGAAATATGTGTATTTCTTAAACACTTTTTTTTTTTTTTTACAAACTAGTTTCACTTGCATTTATTTGGAGCTGGTCGCCTTACTGTAGCAGCACGTAAATATTGGAGTTACAACTATTAGCGAAGCCTCCAGTATTACCCGTGCTGCTGAAGCAAAGCTGATCACTGACATAACACTGCTCACTGCTTAGCGTCAAGATAACAGACCTTGATCTTTTAATCTATTAATGTAACCATCGCTAAACGAGTCTCTGTGGGTGCTATCTATACACAGTGAAATGTTTTTGTAAGTTGTCCTGAAAGTGCGTCATTAAACATATTGGTATGTCTACTTTATTTTTGTGAAATAAGATTATAAATTTGCTGCTATAGATTTATTCGTGTTAAACTTGTTTCTTTTTCGGCTCATTGCCTCGATTTCTTATCATTTTTGTGACTAAGAACCAGATTATCAGACCTGTTTTTGAGCACAATGTGTTACATAATTTACTATATTTTGACTGAGAATACAAATGTCACGCTGAATTTAATAAAAATGTTGACTGGTTTTGCGGCCACAGACCCTTTATTTAAGGAACTTTGCACGCGTCACTGTTTCACATCTCTGTAGGACCACGATAATCCTACTTTTACCCACACAGTACTAAAACGTTTTTGGCCTTAGACAAAACGGGAGAAGAGCTTTGTGCAGGTCAGCACGGCGAAGATTAATTACATGGATTAATCATTAGCAGTTTTACGCAAATTTTACACAATCAGCGCGTATATAAGTAGGCCTACGGGTGCACATATTAGATTTTTGGCACTACATTTCCTGACTAGGCCCAAAGCTGATATTTTGCTTTGACTATTCGCTGGCAGTCATCCATCCTCTTGGCCTCCTAGGCCTTTTTTTTTTTTTTTTAAAGACCATTTGGTCTTTAATTTACGTTTTAATTGTGAATTAGTCTTCAAAATATGTCTTTGGCAATGTAGGATCTACAACATTTTCTCTGTGACTGCATGTATTTTATTTAAAACACGCAATTGAAGTTGTTTTATTTTGAACATCTCAAAGTAGGCTAGTTGTAGCCCAATATCCAGGCCTTCTTTCAGTTACTGTGGTAGCCGGTCTAACACGTTTGCGTTTGTAAAATAGGATGTAGTGAATTTTGATCTGATTTGTGAATGGGATTATTGTACACAAATCGAAGTTGCCCTAATCCAAAATTATTACAGGCCTTTCTCTTTTAAGACATTAATAAATGTGAGGCCTTTAACTTTACCAGTGCCAATTCATTTTCATGAACATTTGCTGTAGCTATATTTATTTGAAGTTAACTTAATTTTCTTGTGGGTGTTTGATGCAATTAATCTGCTTTCATCTGTCGTGTAGGTAGCCTACATTTCAGTTAACAGTAGCCTAATAATGGATTAAGCCACAATTCTTCCCCCATCAAAGACAAGCTAAAAGTATTATTTGGGGGGAAAGTTCAGGTTTTGTCATCCCGCTGCGTACGCACAGTGTAAACGGAGTGCCTGTTTATGTCTAGAGGGGAGGATGGTGCGAATAAATGCATTTATTTGTCATGGGAATATGGGAACATATTGAGCATAAACGTATCTGAGCTTTACAGCCAAGGAGTCTCCAATATCTACCTCTGCATTATAGTGGTCTGACCGTGGAACTTTTACCCACATCTTTAAGTAAAGATGCCTAGGTAGGTGTTCTTTACATTTCCCAGACTGTGCGCATCGAGACTCTTAAAAAATTTATACAGCGGCACTTGTCATCTTCTGTTTGCCTGGCAACAGAACTCTCTATAGGCTGAGGCTTAATGCATGCAATGACGCAAATCCTGAGTTGTACCGGGAGCTGACTTCAGGTAGCCTAGGATTATATATTATTTTCTAGTCTCTTGCTTGTCAGTTATTACAGAGAAACCTTTGGATGACGGACTTAAGCGCATTTGTCCTGTTTGCGTTGACCCATTTTTAAACTGCTCTTGGTCGTGCACAAAAAGAGCGCCTATTAGTGTAAAATAAAATTAAAAGGTGTATTTGCAGCCGTGTGTCTGCAAATTGTGTTTTAGATTAGACAACTGGAAACCATAAACGCGTTTTTTTTTTTTTTTTTTTTTTAACAGAAAATGCAACCCTTCCAACAAATGAGTCACACGTGAATAAACCTGCCAACGCATGACTAACCTACGTTTTATTATGAACAACGGATCATCGATTTAATCAGACAACTCACTTTCAAATCTCTGTTGTCACTCGCTGCATGCTACACGGGCCTGTTATGCAACAATAACCTTACGGGAGGATGCAGCATCACTGGGATGCGCTGGCTGTGCAGTAAAAGGCCGGAGATCGCAGGCAGCACATCCCCTTTATGGCACATTCTCGAGTGATTCTTTGCATGGTCTGCCGTTTGAACGTGGTAAACAAGAACACGCATGAAGTGATACTGTTTATCAAATTTATTTAGTAAATTATTTTGGACACGTATAAAATAACCATAAGAAAGTGTAGGTTGTACAAATGTAAAAAAATAATGAATGTAAATTAATTGGAATATGGCCTACTTTTAAATTATTGCATGACTTAAATTACAGGGAAGCTTTGGCCAAAAAGGAGCTACAAAAACAAATGATCCTGATAACATCTCAGGCGTAGGCTATCTCAGCGTCCTCCTAGCACCACTAGTAAAAGCTATCAAACAAGTTGACAATTGAGTCTATTACATTGATGATACATTGCTGGCCTGCAACCATTAAACTCGTGGACACTGCAGCCAGGTCGCGCACATACACGGCGCTGTGTGTAAGCTGCGAGATGACCGCACTAAACAGCGGTTCAAAGCGGAGCTGCGCAGAGGCTGCGAAGGCGTGCGTGGACAGCAGCAAGGCCACGACCACTGACAGAAACAAAAAAAAAGCCATCCCTCTGGGAGGTGTCACCCGGGAGCCTCTCGATCTGTAGGTGACCCCCTCGTGAGGCACGCTGATCTTGTCCACCTCTCCGAGCCTCAACGTGTCCCACTTTTTTACATCAAAATTACACGCAGGCGGCCCCATGTCCATGTTTTTACAAGCAGGAAGCGGGGTTTCTCTGAGGACCCTAAACTTTTCACGGAACTCCTGCATCTGCTGCAGGAAGCACAGTGGATCAGAGATGCTCCTGAAAGACTCGGCCATGCTTAGAGCACGCTCCTGCTCTTCCAGCGCTGCGCTCAGCCTCGTGATGTCCGGGTCGTACGCCTGCATCACCACCAGCTTAAGTGTCTCCAGGTCAGACAGGATCTCGTTCTTTTTACACTCGATGGCGCTGATGAGTTTGTCAAAGTAGTCAGTCACTTTCTCTGCGTCTCTGCCCACAGACTGGAGCGCTTTCTTCTTACCTGCCTGCAGAGTCTCCAGGCAGGACAGGATGTCGGCGCTCTGCCAGCTCTCCACGCCGTGCAGCAGCTCCTCGAACGCTTCCTTTTCCCGCTCATACGCATCCTCCAAAGAACTAAACCTATGCCCCCTGTGCTCGTCTGTCGTTGCGCAGAAGCCACAGATGAGTTTCAAGTCCGTGGAACAGAATATGTTAAGTGGTTGCCCATAGTGCTGTTTACAAACAGACATTTTAGGGAAGCCTCTGATTTTGTTGTATTTCTCCACTATTCCTCGCAAAGAATAGTTGATTTGGAGGCTGCTTGCTCCGTTGTGAGGGGTCTCTTTGCGGCAGGTTGGACATTTGAATGGTGTCCTGAAAACAAAACCTCTGTTTCCCTCCAACAGACCTTCCAGGCATTTCTTGCAAAAGCTGTGAGAGCAAAGCAGTACCCGAGGGTCCTCGAAGAGACAGCAGCAGATTGGGCACGTAAGTTCCTCCTCCAACTGCTCCATGGCGCCCTGCAAACACAGCACCAACCTGTCAAATGTCCGCCTAATTAAAACAATCATTTGTCAGTAAAACACCCGACATAATACACACACGTACACATAGAAAGATGCTGCCCTATAAGACAGCAAAGCCAACTAACTACACACGAAAATAAAGCATCGCAAAGGATACAGATAATGCAGTTATTCCCGCTGATTCTCAAGTATCCCAATCCTGAAAGTGCAACTGAATCGTCTTACTGTCTGTGCCCACGTATAAGAACGAGCGGTAAAATGTTGGCACCAGCTCTGCCACTGGCATCCAATTCTTCTTCAGCCCCAGCATTCTGACATCTCCCTGTGTCCAGTGGTTCTTGTCTTCAAATAAAACTACCGTAGCCAAACCAGTCCGTTATTAATCGATAGAAATGGTGCACACCCAGCTGCAGCACGTTTTCTCTCAGCTCTCTATTGAAGAGTTGCATGACGGTGCTAAACTGAGTGGAGACCTAAATTACCACCGTCTAATCGATACAGTGGAGCTCGTTGGAGATAAACAGACTTCGCTTATGCGGTCTTCTTGTTGGCAAGGCACTGACAGAAGGTTGTGACAGATTTTGCAAGCCCATAGTAACATGCAACTACTGGACCAAAAGAATCACTCACCAGCTGCTGAGA
Organism: Neodontobutis hainanensis; assembly: GCA_024349245.1. NCBI lineage: Eukaryota > Metazoa > Chordata > Actinopteri > Gobiiformes > Odontobutidae > Neodontobutis > Neodontobutis hainanensis. Next base: position 756,483 of record JALDNG010000048.1, read on the forward strand.
CGCACTGTGCAACGCAATCATGGCGCTTGTTGCTGTGCAGACTTCACCCTTTTCCGGGTAAAGAGTTAACCCTCTCATTGACACTCGAAACATTTGACAGCAATTATTTATATTTTCAAAAGCAGGGGAAACTGACAATAGAAATCCAGGGATGATCGTTTTAAAGGCTATTGCGTTTTAGAGGTAAATTGCTTGGTTAACTTTGAGCTTTGTTGTGTTTACGTTTTATTCTCTGCAGTTCATTTACAGAGGATCCCTGACAGTGGCCTGGGGGAGGGGCTGTTGCTATGCAAAACATTACAGCGTGAAAAACTGTCAACTAGGCTTTAGACCTGCTTTGGCATCAACGTTTTTCTACTGCCCCACTTTAGCCACTTGCTTGGTTACTTGGTAGCTTAATATATGCTTCATGTGCTTGCATAGCCTACCGTGATGCTGTATTGTAGGCTATACAAGCACATGAAACCAATCACACGACTACCAACAAATCAAGGACTATCTCGGTGTTGTTACGTAAGTAGAACATATACTGGACAAAAACAAAGATAAATTAAAATATAAACATATAAACAGAAAATAAGCCTTAATTATCCAGCTTATTTTGAAGGCGATGTTACCAAATACCAATTATAATCATATAATTGATACTGCAAACTTTTATTTTAGTTATCGCTGGTTATGTAACACCGATATCCAATAGTTACTAAGTCACGTGTAAAATTTTGACCTTGATTTTCTTCCCTTGTTTCCATGCCATCAGGAGCACACTGCCTGTCTTAGCTGCTGTGATTGGATATAGTGGGACAGCAGCAGCTTAGGCAGACCAGGTTTGGCCGCCAGGTGTCGCTGCAATAGTATTTAGCCGTTGATGTGCGCTGTTTCGTCTCACAGAATGAGTGAACTTCCAGTTGTTTAATGTGCAAGCTGGAATGGCTGCGATGTTTACGTGTTGTCTAGGCTGCTGCGGAGAGGCTGGCTCGGGGCATATTCCCCTTAAAGAAATGCCTACCGTTCAGTTAGACACTCACCACATGGGTTAGTAAGCTCGTTATTTATTCAGTTATCAAACACAAGCAGTTGTCGCCCAAACTGATGTTCTGCTACTTCCGCTATTAGCATTTGCTAACGAATGCTACTTTTGTTACGATTGACACTGTTCACATGCTTCGTTCACACTGACACGAGCATTTAGGTTTAACAAAGAGTTAAATCAACAGTTATTGAAAACATAGTTAGCTAGCTACACTTAGCAAATGCAAAACCAAATTTATAGTTTATGCTCTAGAAAGTATTTAAGTGGCAAACGTAAATCTCACAAACATGCATATGCATTGGTCTGACAAAGAAATTGCGTTAAACAGTAACTTTTTAAATAAGACCTACTTGTTTAAGCTTGGAAATTTTTTTTACGAGGCATAAGTGACTTCTTAAGTGGAGATGATGGTTATATAAACGATATATACGAAATACGATATATATGAAAGGTTATTTTCACAACTTCCCGTGATACTCTCAATCATAAGAAACTGCTTTCAGCCGGAGGACTTGGAGATCATGTGAAAGATTTAAAAGATAAGGGTATCTGTGCTGTAGCGTTAGTTGATGAATACCAAATCCCCTCGTTTTCAAGATCGGTGCTACATATATTGTAGCAAGTTCTGATGACACAATCCAATCAAGTTACTATATGTTTGTGTCTGTAGGCTAAACTTGACAAGATCCAAGGGGCTTTATGAATATTTTTTATAAAAGGTAAAGGGCCTGTAGTAATTATACTATATTGTTTCTATTTTACAGGCACAGATGTTGTTATCGTCAAAAGTGGTCGGAGGATATGTGGCACTGGAGGATGTCTGGCCAATGCTCCTTTGCACCAAAACAAGAGTTATTTTGAGTTTAAAATCCAGTCCACAGGTAAGTCTTTTTGAATGAAATTTAACCTTATTTCATATCCCTTTCTGTCTTTTACAGCAACAATATTACTATTTTTATTATTCTTCGATATGGTTCAGCATAGTATATAATTAGTGGTACTATGACAAAACTCAAATTAACTCCCCTACATCTACTGTCATGGAAAATTACAGAAGAATGAGTGGAACTCTGTCATGGGTTAATTGCTTCTTGTTTTGTTTAGGTGTGTGGGGGATTGGTGTGGCTACACAAAAAGTGAATCTCAACCAAGTCCCTTTGGGCAGAGACATAAACAGCTTAGTCCTGAGGAATGATGGGACTGTATACCACAATAACGAAGAGAAGAATCGTCTACCAGCAAACAGCATTCCTCAAGAGGGTGACATTGTGGTAAATTGTTAACCTTTTATCAATAATGCCACTTTAATTTGTTCATAATATGTTGTATCAAGGTTTCTGGTTTCTGGAATTTACACTGCATTTAACACAACACAAGCTGAATGTAAAACATTTATTACAGTAAAAATCATCAGGACAAATATATATATACACATATACACTACAGTTTTAAACTATGAAACAAAAATGCAATGTCACTTTTATTATTTGTCCTCAGGGTGTCACATATGACCATGTGGAACTGAATTTATACCTGAATGGAAAAAACATGCATTGTCCTGCCTCAGGCATCCGAGGCACTGTATATCCTGTTGTTTATGGTAAGTTTGTTTAAAACAAACTATACTTGCCTAATCCAAGCACTGTGCTAAAAGATTAGATTAGCAACAATCATCAATAACATTTTATTCCACTAGAGGGCTGTATTTCCATACTTTATTTTGATCGTTCAGCTGATGATAATGCATAACTAAAAGGTTTAAATACTGTTTTGCAATGTTGATATGTATGAAATATCTAATTTTAAACTTCATTGTTTTTAGTGGATGACAGTGCCATCTTAGATTGCCAGTTTGGTGACTTCTATCACACACCTCCACAAGGGTTTGAGAAGATCCTATTTGAACAACAGATTTTTTGAAACGCTTTTGTTTCAGCTTCTATTTACATGTTGTTTGATTTTTATTTTTTTCCATATCTGAAAGCAACCTCTGTGACAGTTTTTGATTGGATAATGTGTATGTGACTCCATTGCTCCTTCTGTTACTTCAGATTACTGTGTTTTCAAGGTAGACTCTAATAGCATGAACATTGAGTTCTAATGTCAGGCTGGCTATGGATGTTCTCCGTTTGTGCTGATAAACTTTATATTGTAAACTTACCACCAGGTGTTTGTCATAGTGCCCCTGTAAAAATGGATGCACTTTTAGTTGCAGCTTACAGTCTCAATTGATGTTAATGTGGGGGGAAAAATGTGATTGCAATGGGGGAGGGGGGGTCAGGATCAGAAGCCATGTTGCATTGATATTGTTTTATCCCTATATAATCTTTCTACAACTGTATAGACAACTTTCCATTTTTTTTTTTATTACAAGATTTAAAGATATTGCAGCATTTTATTTTTTTTTGCCTGCATTTCTGAAACTGACACTAAAGGTTAACATTAACTTTGCATTGCCCTTTTTAACTAAACATAAATGGCTATATCATTTCATAAAATTCTTAAGTGTTAGTTTTATTTTAACTAGATTAATTTATGAAAGTATATGTTCAAATTTTAATTTTAAATCTAATTTCTGATCAACCCTTCATGTTTGTCTTAAAAATACCATAATTATTAAATCTTACAATACTTCATTGTTGCTAATTAGAGTTTGTTAATAGCAATCTTTGTATTGTATTAGCATATCCGTTCGATCTGAGTTGTAACCTAAAATGTTTTAATGTTTGTCTTTGATTGCACTAATATCAGTGTACAAGCAAAACCAAAAATAAAGTTGTAATAAACATGTGTCGTGCAGCTTCCTCTTTTTCCTTTTTTATTCTTCTATAATTTTAATACACCAAAGTCCCTTGCTCAATTTGATTGTCCCAATTTCCAAACCGAAACCGAAAAGTGACGGCATACATTTTATTAATACTTCAATGCCTGTGTCGAGGAGGGCATCCCATGCAGGAGGTAACCCCGCCTCTCGCGCTGCTCCTCCCCGCCGCCGCCTCCTCTGGAGCAGCTCAGGAGCCGTGCCTTGTCTTTCACGGAGGAGATCCCCAAAGCCGGAGTAAGAGCCAAACCCCGTACAGCTATGGCAGAAAACGCCGGCTTAGAAAATCACCGCATTAAGAGCTTTAAAAATAAAGGACGAGATGTCGAGGTGAGTTTACATGTAAATGTGTGTGCGGTTTAGTGTTATGGAGAAAACTGCAGACTTTGGGCCTCGTTGGGGAGCCCGGCCCCGGCTACAGCTGGCTAGCTGGCTAGCAAGAGTTCGCCATCAAAGTGCTCCATAAGATAGCTTATTTTTGATACCTCTTTTCAGAATGGTATTGATTGGATCATTTACACTGGAGTCTTCCATGAGTAATGTTTGCCAACACATAATCGCAATTGTATTTAAATTAAGAGAATTATAAAATGCCGATGGGTCTGTCACTGCCAACTAGCGGTAGCATGTTGAGCTATGCTAGGTTGTAGGATGGGCACCGGGTTTAGCAAGGCAGGCCTTGACCGGCAACATTATCCTCACATTTGCTATGTTGGAAGACCAGTGTTGGATAATACGTGTTATGTAAGGACCACTTACGCATAAACTCATTAGTGAAACATTGTCTCGTAATAATGCGTAGTTTATCACTCAAACCAAGCATTGCCCCTCCTTGCTCGCTAGCTTTGCCAGGCACTGAGCTAGCTTGTAATGTCAGGTGAAGAGGCTCAAGTGTGTTGTAGGCTGACATTTAACAGCATGGCAACGGTGCCATAATCCGATAAAATATTCAACAAAGCACATTTAAACACCCTTGAATAACTGCATTGTGAGTAAGGCATATTTGTTACAATTTTTATTAGTTTTAGTGATAAAACGACGAGATCGAATTGACAGCAGATTTAAGGTGTAGCTTATCAGCTTTTCGTTTGCTTTTATTTTGTAGATGTTTTAATGCTTACACCTATATTTGAATAAAATTGATTTTAGTCAAATCTAAATGCCTATGATTACGGTACAATAAAAAGAAAAATGTTTTTTTTATGCTGTGATCTGTTTAAAGGGTAACTCAAGATAATCCTTAGACAAAGGTATGTCTAATAATTGCCTTTGCTCATTAATGTTTCAACAGCAACTCCCTAAAAAGTAAAAACAAATGCTGGTGTTGTTTTGAAACTTGGTGTTGGTGTGAAAAGCACATGGCTACTATGGCAGACAGATTTTGCCAAGTGCATTCCTGATGCTATTTCAGGCATCTTGGATGTCTGACCTGGATCTTCCCTGCTTGAGTTTTCATAAATGGATGACTCAGACCACAGCAGAACAAAATGCCAGTTTGAGTTTTACTTATGTAGGTCAGTCATAACAGATTGTGCTTGATTTCAGACATCATTAGGGGCAGCTTTGAATGGCAAAGCAGCAGAGCCTCATGCTGCTGGTCCTAATCTCCCTCATTATTTTTTGTTTATCATATATGGTTTGGTCATACCTTGCACTATCTATAAATGTACATTACAAACAGTCACCTATATTTAAGCTAATATTGAGTTATTATGCAAAACATGTATAGTTATTAATCATTTTTTGGCTGTTTATGTTTCAGCAGTTTATTTAGTCTTTGTAATGTTGTTTTGCAGTCTTTGGGGGAAACCTTTCTGTTCTGGTAGTCTTCCAACTTATGACCTGTGCTGCAGATTATGTAAGAAGCTATTTAGGAAGGCAATATGAACCTCTTCCAACAGTCACAAGATCTGAGATCTTTTCAAGCTATAAAGTCCTAGATACATACACAGTATTTATAGATAGTGATTTATTTTGCCTTAATTACTTTCTTAAATTTAGAATCTCTGCTAGTATTGTAGTTTATAAACTATTAAAGCATTTTTACTCTGATGCTTGCTGGTCTATGTCCTTTTATTTCTGTTTATGTCTGTGTAACACATTTAGTCATGTGCTATGCAAATCACAACAATGGATACGTCAGAAGGACACCTGCATAAAAGAAACATTTTTTTTTATTTCCGTTGCAGACTATGCGAAGACATCGAAATGAGGTGACAGTTGAGCTGCGAAAGGTGAGAAATTTATGTTTTGTCTTTGAGTTGTTCACAAACTGATCCAATACATTTATTTCCCAATGGCAAAACATGTCCTGTATTGTTTGTGACCAACAAGATGTTTTTATTAATTGCGAGTTGAAATCACGTAGACGTAGTGTTATAATGCAGAGTAGTTTTCACAGTTTATTAGAAATTTTCTTTAAAGGCCACAAATGAGCAAAGCAACTGTCCACAATCGGAGAGCATTGACATATGCGAGTGTTAAATCATAGCGAGTCAATGCTGTGAAGTGCTGAGGTGTCTAAAGTCTAGCACATTCCAGTTATCCAAATGAGAGCGGCCCTGCGCTAGATGATTAGTCACCAGTGACGCACAGCAGCATGATGAACAGGAATGTAGGGCAAGGGAATCTCCTCCTACCACTGACACACAACTTCTGTGAACGGTGGGATGTATGTCTCTGTAAAGCGGGCTGCAGGAGTCTGAAAAGTCTGAAGGTACAATAAGCACGTGTTTGCTCTTGTCATTTGACCTTGTGGCAGTTTTAACAATGTTGTTCAATGTAAAACTTTTTGTAAAGGAGAGAGTTTTTGTTGTATGCTTATATTCACAGTATAAGAATTTATACATTTATTAATTAGTTGTTTAAGTTCCTCTACTCATGGTCTTTGTCACTTTGTGCTTATCAGAATAAACGAGATGAACATCTACTGAAGAAGAGAAATGTCCCTCAGGAGGAGAGTCTGGAGGACTCTGATGTCGACTCAGACTTCAAAGGAGTAAGTGTGGATGTGTAGGCAAGTGCTTGAGCAACAGAGCACCAGTTAGTCTAGACAATCTAATATATGGCCAGGATTGAAAAAGACAAGTTTAGCATACATTTACTAAGTTCAAATATAAAAAACTTTGGGCTTATAATGGATTGGAAATATAATAACATCCACATGTAAATTTTATTTTTTATTTTTTTTCAAAAATTCTAAGTTAATCTATACAATACAATCACAAGAGCGCTTGTTAATAATAAAATAAATGTGCTTATTATAAGTACTATTGAATATTAAATGTGATGCAAATAACATGTTCTGATGATGTCATCTCACATCCTGTTTAGTAGATTTAAAATTAATAAATCACTTTGTTTATTTTTTGTACACAATCATCTGCAGTGTTGTGATGCTAAAAAAATGCTAGCTACAAAAATGTACTAACACATTTTTTAACTTTTGTGTGTTCTGAGAGTTCTCATATCTTTTAAATTTTTCTTTGTGCAGCAAAATGTTACGCTTGATGCCATCTTACAGGTCAGAATTTTAACCCTATGTAAAATTCACGTTAATGCACTTATTGCGCCCATGTTTGATTTAACACTGTTATGGGCCTTGTGTCTTAAGAATGCTACAAGTGACAATGCAGTCATCCAGCTCAGTGCTGTGCAGGCCGCAAGGTGGGTGGTGAACTGAAAACATTACATCAAAGACAATTGGGAAAAATGATTATCATGGTTCTCTCTCACCCTCTCTTTAGAAAATTGCTCTCAAGTGACAGAAATCCTCCCATTGACGACTTGATAAAGTCTGGTATCTTGCCTATTTTAGTCAAATGCCTGGAAAGGGACGACAAGTAAGTTTGTTTCTTAACCAATTTCTCCTTTATCTGTTCTTGGAGACTGAATTTAGTATACATTATTGCATAACCACATTACACTCTGCATTCAAAGTGTTTGATTTTAGTTAAAGAGGCAGAGGGAATGTCATGAATAGCATGTACGCAAAACAAATCTTGAATTACATTTTGAATTAGAAATGTTGGGACAAAAATATTTTCCTCCACAGACTTGTTAGATCATGAAGACAACCACGCCTTTACTACTTTGCTTCCTAGCTACACTTCAATATATTACATAACTTGTTGTCTTATAAGTATAGTTGTCATGTTCTTCTCGCAGTGAGTGGTGTAAGAATCCACGTTTATTCCTGTGAATTCATTTTTTATCATTTTTATTTCTTTTGCAGCCCATCTCTTCAGTTTGAGGCAGCTTGGGCTCTAACCAACATTGCATCTGGGACATCAGCACAGACTCAAGCTGTGGTTAAATCCAGTAAGTTGGTTCCACACAGTGTTGCTTCTATGGTCTGTCATTTTGTTAGGTCCTATCAGATTTTATTGCTTGGTAGTGGTGCTCTCTCTCTAACCCCTCACCCACAACTACAAAAAATGTGCAATTGAACAAATTCTTTAACATAAATCACTAATGCACGCATCAGTGTAAGACTGATAACCACAGTGATCTATATCTTGGTAAACGTGCTAATAAGTTTCCGCCATGTACTTTTTTTTTTTTTTCTCATTGTTTCTATTTTGTTCCGTGTAAGAAGACAGAAGTGTCAGTGTCAATGCTGAAATATTTTTCTTTGTGGATTAAACGTTTTGACCAATTAAGATTCTTATTTTAAAGTCTATGCTGATGACATCTTAAGATTGTCTGTCTGTCTTGTTTTTGCCTTTTTGTTTTGTTAGGGCTTAGATAACGTGTTGGGTTTGTGGTGTGTTGTCAGCTTCTACAGCACTGTACAGGATTGGCCTGCACGGCACTGTGTTATGGTTGACCATCCTTATGAGTTGCATAGTGTTCTTTTTGAAGTTGTACATTTACACTTATAAACACATGCATATGACTGATTGATTGAATGTTGTGTTTCCAGATGCCGTGCCCCTCTTTCTGCGATTGCTACACTCCCCTCATCAGAACGTATGTGAACAGGCTGTCTGGGCTTTAGGAAACATTATAGGTAACATTTGACTAACTTGACTGCATTCAACAGCTGCATTGAATGTGATTTAATGTTGCTGACCTATTTTATTACATCCATAGGTGATGGTCCCCAATGCAGAGACTATGTTATTTCCCTGGGTGTCGTCAAGCCCCTCCTTTCTTTCATCAATCCATCTATTCCAATTACATTTCTTCGAAACGTTACTTGGGTCATTGTTAATCTCTGCCGTAACAAAGATCCACCGCCACCCATGGAAACTGTTCAAGAGGTGAAGGAGTAAATTTTGTGCATCTATTCTGCTGTTTCTATGCCAGCGTCTTCTACTTCTACCTCTTCTTTCCCCATAGATTCTGCCTGCTCTTTGTGTGCTAATATACCACACAGATATAAATGTAAGTATCAAAGCAGAAGTGTGGTGGGGACTGAACAGCAAACGGTGCTGATTTGTTGGATCAGTTTAAGATGATTTTTGGTTAAATTATGTATAACACCTGACCATTTATGTCTCTAATTTATAGATCTTAGTAGACACAGTGTGGGCTCTTTCTTATCTGACGGACGGTGGCAATGAGCAGATACAGATGGTCATAGACTCTGGGGTTGTTCCATTTCTTGTGCCTCTCCTCAGTCATCAAGAGGTCAAAGTTCAGGTAACTCTTCTTAGCTTTTTGAATTTTATTAAATAATGTGTATAGTTAAATTAACAAAGTTACATTAATAAGTTTTGTAAAAAGTTGTCTTTTGTATTAACTTGCAGACTGCAGCTTTGAGGGCAGTTGGAAACATTGTGACAGGGACAGACGAGCAGACACAGGTTGTGCTCAACTGTGATGTCCTCTCACACTTTCCTAACCTCCTCACGCATCCTAAAGAAAAAATAAACAAGGTACTGCAGTATTTTATTTTTTTTAATTTATTTAATTTTTTTTAAACAACATGCTTGCAAATTACAAAAACATGTTAAGTTTGTGCTGGTAAATCATACTTTATGTAATTTGTAGGAAGCAGTTTGGTTCCTCTCCAACATTACAGCCGGTAATCAGCAGCAGGTTCAAGCTGTTATTGATGCTGGACTAATTCCTATGATCATTCACCAACTGGCCAAGGTTTGTGCACAAGCAGTGTTCTAAAACGGTTCTTTTATTTTTATTTTTTTTAATACAGGCAGTTGCTTTATTTTTAATCGTAAATTGTATCGATTCCTTGATAAACTTGGTATTGTATAATTAATATTTAGTTCTTATTATTTTAAACGTTTTTTTATATTTGGCAAATCTAAAATTGCCCCAGATTTTCAGTTGTCAGTTTGTAGTAACAGCCTGTATCTCTACAGGGTGACTTTGGCACTCAAAAAGAGGCAGCATGGGCCATCAGCAACCTCACCATTAGTGGCCGAAAAGATCAGGTGAGTGTCTGAAGGTGTAATAATTCACGATTTATAGACTACACCTGCGTATTAAATGATATAATCTAGTTGATATCTATAATGAATACATATAATTGTAACTATAAGTAGAAATATTGATCAAGGTTGTTTAGGTCTCATTTAAGTTGATTTTGCTTGCTTATAACCATGTACTTGTGTTGTAAACAAGTATGAATGTGGTGTATGTGTGGGTTTGTGTAGGTGGAGTTCCTGGTGGAACAAAACGTTATCCCACCGTTTTGTAACCTGCTGTCAGTGAAGGACTCCCAGGTGGTGCAGGTTGTCCTGGACGGCCTGAAGAATATTCTTATCATGGCAGGAGATGAAGCTAGCACCATTGCTGAGATCATTGAGGAGTGCGGTGGTCAGTACATAATTATCATGATTTACACTTGTCTCTTAGTCTGCACTATGTACTGCTAGATTTGGGGTAATTGCATTATTGTTTTTACTCAATATTGTCATTCTTTGTCCTTGGAAGAGTTTTCTGTAATACGTCTCTATTTACTGAGGATTAACAGTGATTGTTTTTCAGGTTTGGAGAAAATAGAAAATCTGCAACAGCATGAGAATGAGGATATCTACAAACTAGCCTTTGAGATTATTGATCAGTACTTTTCAGGAGATGATGTAAGTAAATATTTAGTTTGTTTGCCCTTTCTGTGTGCTGTTTTTTTTTATTGCCACTGTAATAATTTCTGGTGGTGACATTTCCAGATTGATGAAGATCCCAGTCTGATCCCTGAAACCTCTCAAGGAGGAACCTTCACATTTGACCCAGCCTCCAACATGCAAACAAAAGAGTTCAATTTCTAAAAAGCCAGGATGTTTGGTTCAACCAGCTCCTTGGGTACTCTGTGTTCAACCTAGACATTCATCCATCTATCCTCCAACCTGGCAACCTGGTACAGAAGGATATACTTAGCTTCTCTTCAACATGGAAATTTACCACTGAAGGATCTACTTGCCCCCACCTCTGCACTCCGGGGTGTATTTTCTTTCTTATTTTAATTTTTTTTTAATAGTCCTTCACATAACAAAGCATCCTCACAGAAGAGTGGGTGTCATCACTATCTAGCAAACTGCATCAGGAGGATTGTCCATATCCTCTGCCAGTGCTTCTAAATATGCACAACATGAAAAGCAGACGGGGAAAAAAAAATCCTCCACTTCAAGTATTACCTGCCACATGCCACAAGTCTTCACCAAGTTAAAAAAGTCACATTTACTGGCACAATATACACACCTTTTTTGAAACTTAAACTTTGTGTGCATACTTCTGTTTGATGCCATCATATCACTTATGGGAAAGAAATACTGCTGTTTGTTTGTGGTTTATTTTTGTGCTTTCCCTCCCCTGGATTGTCTTCTGGTGTTCTCTCACTCACACTGACATACAAATGCACCGTTCACATAGTCACAGAGATTGTTGATGGCCGGGCACCCCAATAACCCTCTCTTTCTGAGTTTAAAAGAGTTACTCCCAGGGCTAAGCCATGATTAAGCACGGACCCCCACTGTCCTCCCAGGAGGGTCTGAGGGCGGGTGAAAGGGCTCAAAGGCAAAATAAGGACAAACTGACCGACGGGACTTTTGACTCAATGACGTCACTTTTCATTTTAACTTTTTAAGTGTGATTTCTAAATCAAAAGAAATCAAAAAAGTGAAGAAAATCCCATATTTTCTCTCCAACTGCTCAACGGGTTTACTGCCTGCCTTTAAATCAGAAGAAAGTGCTTTTTATGGATGTGAAAACCTGTGACTGGAGGAACTACCTATGGGTGTAGACACAGGTGGTTTAAGCGAACACAGATTTATGTGGGGAAAAAAACAAACATCAACTGTAATGTTTAGTTTTCCCTATTTTGCAGTGTGAGCTTGATCATATCCAATGATCAAGTGAGCAATTCAGACTCCCCTGTAATGTGAAACTTGAAAAAGGGGAGTGGGAGGGTTTGACAAAAAATTGAACTCAAACTGACCTAGAACTTAACTTATCTGACTTCAAGCTTATTTTAAATCATTGCTTTTAAATTATCTGTTTGATTTCTGCTCATGTTTCAGTCTCTTCTGGTTAAGTCTGTGGGAGCTTCCATCAGGAATTTATTTTTTATTTTCTTTCCCTCCGGTCTTATGCACATGTCTCTGAGGCCTATTGATGTCTGCCTGCAGAAAGGGACCTATACTCATCGAAGACTAAACATGCATCATAGAGTAAAGGGCCTGATCTTTTCTGTACCAAACTACTTTTGATGAAGAGGTCTCATGTCATCACTAATTTGAATAATTGTAAAAAAAAAAAGTGTGATGTGTATCTCTCCTTGTCATCTAAGAAATATATAAATATATTTACATAAAGCCTGTACAAAGCTGCTGCAGCTGACAGTCATTGGATGGACAATATTCTTACTGTCAACAATGGCTGGGGAGTTTTTTGTTGAAGCAATATTTTCTTTTGATTTTATTTTTGAATGCATATGTAATGTGATGATGATATGCTGATTAACTGAAACAGGCTCTGTTTCCTATTTGTAGTGGTGACGGGCTATTGATATTGTGCCGTCCCATGTCCCAGTTGGTGTTAGGATTTGGGCTAGAGATGGCAAACTACAAGCTGAGCCCTTGCCCTGGTCTTGAAGACTTGATAATCCTCTTGTTGCCTGCTAACTACTGAGAGAGGGTCAGAACAAGCTGGGGTTTTAAATATTGGGTGAGTTGCTCTGTATAGCCCAGGCTTTTTTTTTGGGGGGGGACTAGCTGTTTATTACTGAACAAAGCTATAGAGGGTGTACAGTCATAAAATAGCAGACTAGACCGAGCCACTTTAAAGATTTACAATTTTGTTGTCTTGTATCTAAATTGGATACAAGCTTATGTTTGTTGCAAGATTTTTACTTGCTAATGAAAAGTTGTTTTAAATAAAATAATAGGAGAAAAGCAACAGACAGCGTTTTGGCCTCTGATTGTTTATATCTTTTTATAAATTTTAGATTGAATTATTCTCTTTAAGGTGGCTCATTGATGCTTTCAACTCTTGTGCATATTAAAGATAAGAATGAGTTGAAAATCATTGTGCCTTTTTGTTTTTAATTTTAAACATTTTTGTTATGATTGAATAGACAATTCTTTAAGTATCTGAAGAACACTGAAAAGGGGATTGTACAGTAATATATGGTCTCCCTGAACTTAGAGGTGTACCATGGGAATGGTCTATGCTGCTCTCTGCTGTTGAGAGTCTCTTCTAAACCTATTCACTGAACTTTGTAACACATCATTTCTATCACTCATAACCCCCAAAATGCTACAGATATCATTGCCATAAGTCAAGGGATTTTACATCTTTTCCTCATATTGTCCTTTGGACATGATTTGTGGTTCATCCAAAATAAACTTGCTGTTTAGCTGTTTGGTCTTTGGTGCTTTCAAGTGTTGTGATTAACACAAAATATAGTGAAATACAATACCTTAGAGAACGTTGATGTTGTCTTGTGTAATGTTCCTCAGGTATGTTATCAGGAGATGACTTTTCTGCTCCTCTCAAGTCAAATCAATTTTGAAAGAGTATGTAGTTTGTCAGGTTTCTTTATGTTGGAGTCGTATACACCAGATCCTCAGCAATTATTTTTTTTATTGCAACATAATTCTTTTGTTGAAACAAATCTATCACACGTTGATTGTAAGAATTTGTATTGAACTTAAAATGATCAGCATACATAGTTTGCAAGAATGTGTTACAAAAAGTAAGGCATCCTAGTAAATAATTTACACGGTTTAACCTAGATAAACTTGACCTATGTTTACAACGCAGAAAAGCCGTAAGGGGCCGGGATACATATTTTTATATTTGCTTGAGGACATAAAATAGGTCAAGTCAGACTAAAAGTTACGTTACACAGCTGAACATCTGATTAAGAAGCCAAATAAATGCAATGCAATGTAATGGATGCTTTTTGCAGGTGAATATCAAGGATATACCAAGTTATAGCTTACTGTGTTTAATATCATTGCATATATTTGTGTTCACAGCCTTCACACATTGGAGCCACCGTCAGGATCATGTACGTCACTAATTACTAAAAGTAGTGTCGCGCTATTACTTTTGCCTATCTGGTCACGTGGTGTTGTTTTCGTAGCATTTACTTCCGCAAATAAACGTCATACAAGTTCGTGTGAGGTTTCATTAGAAAGTGACGATGCGGGCAGTCGCCGTCCGTCCTGGGACCATTCATGGATGGAGAGACGCCGTCGAACACATGCTAATCAACATAAGCTACTAACAGGTGCGTTCAACCCAAACCTCACAAACTTTTTAAGTGATTTTTAAAGCCACTTACGTCCGCGTCTCCTTAAAAACGAGTTAAATTACGTTAAGTTATTTCCTAACGATGTGTCTAGTAGCAGCTCCAATGGGTTTATTCGTTGTGTCAGCCGGACAGTTTGCTGAATAATGCATTTCTAACAATGGGCCACATTAGCCTGCGTGCTAGCATTTCTAATTCAATAGTGGTTAGTAAGAAGTAGGTTACACTGTATTGGAAACCACTTTGTTTTTGGTAGAAACAAAGTCCACAGCAAAGGCAGAATTATGCCAATTATATGCTACAATATACATTGTGCCTTTTTTTTTTTTTTTTTTTTTTTTTTTTTTTTTAAAAGTGGTCATATTTGTATTAAATTAAAATTTCCTCGCACAGTGTGAACCTCCTCATCTGGGACAGAACAATCTTGTTTTGGATCTCTTTGTTCTGTCTTTAAACCTACAAAACAAAAATAAAACTCTTCATTGGCTGTTTTTATCAATACAATGAACCAATTTAGAAAAATCTTTCCGTAAACAACCTGAAAATATAGCCTACTGCCTACGTATCTGTAGTACTTTAAATTTCTAATGACTTGAACCATTTATGCCAAGTAATTTAGCTCTCAATAATTTGTGCAATAATATGTTTAGCTTCTCCTGGCTGTTTCATTTCTACAGACAAAAACTGCTCATGTTTTAAAGCTCTAAGTAGCATCATTATGGTGGATGTAACCAAATGGCCCATCTTCAGCCTGATGAGTCCACAGGAGCTGTCTTCAATAAGGAAAGCATGTGTTTTTGGAACTTCTGCAAATGAAGCCATCTACATCACTAATGACGATGAGGTAAATGTTTGGGGTTTAGGGACAAATTTAACATTAGCTCATTGTATTGTGTCATTGCTATTTATTGTGAATTACAGTTGTGCTCATAAGTTCACATACCCTTGCAGAGTGAGATTTTATCTTTATTTTAATTTATTTGGCCATTTTTAGAGAATATGAATGAAAACCCCCAAAACTTTTTTTTTTACTCTCATAGTAGCCATATAAGCTATTTCTTTTAAAAAACAACTGTGTTTACTGTGTTTTAATCATAATGACAACAGAAACTATCCAAATGACCCTGATACATACCCCAGTTCTTAATGTATTGCCACCTTTTTACATCAATGACAGCCCGAAGTCTTTTGTAGTATTGTGGATGAGGCTCTTTATTTTCTCAGATGTTAAAGCTGCCCATTCTTCTTGGCAAATTCTTCGGCTGTCTTGCATGAACTGCACGTTTGAGAGCTCCCCAGAGTGGCTCAATGATATTTTGGTCAGCTGCTGTTGCCAATGACGGGTCGACTTGACTTTGTGCTTTGGATTGTTGACATGTTGGAACGTCCAAGTACGTCCCATGCGCAGCTTCTGGGCTGATGAGTGCAAATTCTTCGCCATTATTTACTGATAACATGCTGCATTCATCTTTCCATCAAGTTTGACCAAGTTTCCTGTGCCTTTGTAGCTCACACATCCCCAAAACATCAGTGATCCACCTCTATGTTTCACAGTGGGAATGGTGTACCGTTCATCATAGGCCTTGTTGACTTCTCTCCAAATTTAACGTTTATGTTTTTGGCCAAAAAGTAAAATATTGGTCTCATCACTCCAAATGACTTTGTTCCAGAAGTTTTTTGAGGCTTGTCTCTGTGCTGTTTTGGCGTATTGTAAGCGGGATGCTTTGTAGCAATTGTGTAGTAATGGCTTTTTTCTGGTGACTCCACCATGCAGCCCAATTTTATCAAGTGTGACCTTATTGTGCACCTTGAAACAGCCACACACCCCTTATTCAGAGAGTCAGCTGTTAGTTTTTATTGTGGGTTTTATTTTATTTTTTTGCATCCCAAATAATTGTCCTTGCAGTTGTGGCTGAAATTTTGGTTGGTCTACCTGACCTTGGTTTGGATTCAATAGAATTCCTAATTTTAAACACCGCTGATTGGCATACTTAATTCCTTGAAACACTTTTTATATCCTTTTCCTGTTTTATACAGTTCAATTAACTTTTCCTGCAGATCTTTTGACAATTCTTTTGCTTTTCCCATGACTTAGAATACAGTGTCGTCAGTGCAGTACCTGATGAAAGGTCGGACAGGAGCCCAGAAACTCACTGACTTTTTATTCACACACTAAATACAAGCAAACAGATTACAGGTGAGGATGGTTACCTTTAGGAACCATTCAAACCTGTTTGTCAACTTGTGTGCAGGTTATCAGGCCAAAATCACCAGGGCATGTAAACTAAAGTTTAAACTGTACATGTTAAAATTCTTGGTGGCAGTTAATTGCAATTCCATACCTCCTGTTTTTCCAGGGAAAATGAATGTTCTCTATGGAAAAAAACCCAGTGCAAACCCCTGTGCTTATAAAGAAACGAGTGAGCTTCTACTCCAGCTGTGCTCACTTTGTCTGCTCTGGGCAGTTGTAGAAATAGAAAGTAATGGAACTAAAATGGGTTATGGAGTTATATACTGATGTGATTATACAATAGTAAAACATTTTTTGACCAATATATTTCAGTTTTTGATCTTTATTTTTTTAGATTTTAATTCTGTATACTTTTTTATTATTTTTTTAAGCACTTGAAGCATGTGAAGATGATTAATATTTGCCATCACGAGCCATAATTTGACTGGAGGTCAGATATTCACAAAATCTTTTATGCTTATTATGTTACAAAATACATCAGACGGATATATAATGCAGTCTTTAAACTTAAGTCTAATTAAGTGTAATTTCATGTTGTGTATCTTGGAAACACTTCTCCCTTGTGTATTTTATTTTTATTTTTTGTAATAAGCATTGTGTAAATACAAGCTTAGTACTATCAGCCCTCTCTTATCAGCACTAGTCAGAGTCTGGTGCTTGTATGTCAGCCGTTATGTTGTTGATATGCTAGATTTATTTATATTAGTACACCATTTATACGCTCTTTTTGTCTTT
This sequence comes from Neodontobutis hainanensis, assembly GCA_024349245.1. NCBI lineage: Eukaryota > Metazoa > Chordata > Actinopteri > Gobiiformes > Odontobutidae > Neodontobutis > Neodontobutis hainanensis. Next base: position 774,046 of record JALDNG010000048.1, read on the forward strand.
ACTTTTTGATCTTTTTGCATTCAGGTGTATGTGTTTGGCTTGAACTGCAGTAACTGTCTGGGAACAGGAGACAGTTTGAGCACCATTGTTCCTAAGAAACTGGATTTCCTGAGTGGTAGAAAGGTGGTCTGCTTAAGCTATGGCAGTGGACCTCACATCCTACTGACCACTGAAGGTATCTGCACAAACTAAGTAATCCATATACTCTGAGAAAATATTGTGTAATTGACTAATCTTTTGTTTCTTTTTTGTTTGTTTTTTTTAGATGGTGAGCTGTTTGCCTGGGGCCATAATGGCTACAGTCAACTGGGAAATGGGACAACCAACCAAGGAGTATCTCCAGTTCTTGTGTCTGCCAACCTGCTCAATAAGAAGGTCACAGAAGTGGCCTGTGGTTCCCACCATTCAATGGCGTTGACTGACTCGGGAGAAGTATGTGTGAATAAAAGGAGATACCTTAGCAGTATTAAAGCCTATGCGACAGGATTTCTTGAGGAAACGTGTTCAAAATGCAGTGTAAACTCATTTAATTTATGTACATAAGGAGAAGACAGTTATTTAAGTTGGGAAATTAAAACCGTAAATCTGACTTGTATAACATGTTCTTTTAGTTTCAGTGAGTATTTTTATTTGAGGGAATGTTCACCTCAAAAGTGGCCCATATTAGGCTAAATGCATCAGGTAAAAACAAAAACTCAATTGTAAAAAAAAAGTGAAACTCTGTATTTATCGGATCATATCAAGCTCTTTTTATCTATGCGTTTTAAGCATGTGCAACGCTTTCATTTACAAGTAACGGCTTTAAAAAATCAGATAAATGCCTTTTTTTTTTCTTCAGTGTGGACATGGCCTTTAACTTGTCACAATGAAGCCAACAATGCAATGTGTTAGTTTTTTTTTTTTTTTTTTGCAGTAAGAAGCTTTTTTTTTTTGCTAAATGCACAAGGAATGCTGTTAAGCTTCTTTTTGTTGGGTATTTAGTTGAAAAGGTGCATGGGGTTGCAGACAACATTTCCTATGATTTATTTTTATATATATTTTTTTGTTTTGGCAGCGTTGCTAAGACAATAGAAAGTTTAATAACTTGATTGAAAGTGTATTTTGTAATTTTTATTTTGTCAGGTCTTTGCATGGGGCTACAATAATTGTGGCCAAGTGGGCTCGGGCTCCACAGCAAACCAGCCCACTCCTCGCCGAGTGTCTAGCTGCCTTCAAAATAAAGTGGCTGTCAGTATTGTCTGTGGTCAGACCTCTTCACTGGCAGTAGTGGACAATGGAGAGGTAAAGGTTCTATTTATTTATTTTCTGTGTTCTTTCCATCATTCAGCCTAAAGACAGTGTTGCTTTTCTCATGCAGGTGTATGGTTGGGGCTATAATGGAAATGGACAACTCGGACTGGGAAATAACGGGAACCAGCTAACACCATGTCGTTTAATAGCACTGCAGGGTTTGTGTGTGCAACAGGTATTTTAATCTGTAGCTGAAAAAGCTAGTTTTTTTTGTCAAATGCTACCTTAAATTTCTGTATTCATTTTAAATTACTGGGATATTTAGACAAATCCAAAAATTTGCTCTTACATTTGTTTACAAGACTTTTATACTAATATACTTTTGTAAAATCAGTTCTTTCTCTCTCCAGATTGTCTCAGGCTATGCCCATTCCCTGGCCCTCACAGATGAAGGGTTGCTCTATGCCTGGGGTGCCAACACGTACGGACAGCTGGGCACAGGCAACAAGAGCAACCAGCTGAGTCCAGTTCAGATTATGACAGAGAAAGAGAGGTTAGAAATCCATAGCCACCAATACATTAATTTAAATAGAAGGGAAAAAAAAACTTTTACCGTCTTTTATTTGACAGAATTGTAGAGATTGCCGCTTGCCACTCCACACATACATCAGCTGCTAAGACCCAAAGTGGTCATGTGTATATGTGGGGCCAGTGCCGGGGCCAGTCCATAGTGCTACCCCACCTCACCCACTTCACCTGCACTGATGATGTCTTTGCATGCTTTGCAACTCCTTCAGTAATGTGGAGGCTTCTTTCCATGGGTAAGATTAAGGACTTTCACATAAAACTTGCAATGGTAACTGGCATACCTCGGATCAGTTTTATTGGTCAGTTCACATTACTTTTATCAAATACAGTGAGATCCAACAAACCATCATGAAAATAAAATAACCTGTGAATGCTAAAGTTTGTTTTTGTGTTTTTGTTTGTTTATGCATTATGTTGGTGACAGAGAATGTTGATTTCCCAGTTATTTACAGCAATTAGACACTAAACATTTACCATTGGCATTTGATTTTTGTTTTACTAGAATGTTTTTCTTCAGTTTAAGTGGTCAGTGTGTTAAAAAAATTTCTGTAAAAATAAAATGTATATTGATTGTTCTGTATTTTCTCCAGAACATGAAGCTTTCTTGACTGTGGCCCAGTCTCTGAAGAAGGAGTTTGATAACCCAGAGACATCTGACCTCAAGTTTTCTGTGGAGGGCAAATTTATTTATGTGCACAAAGCAGTTCTTAAAATCAGGTCAGAGGCCTACAGTAGCTGTCAGTACATTTTAGATATTATAAAACAAACCGGTAAAAACATTTTTCCTTCCAGATGTGAACACTTTAGATCCATGTTTCAATCCCATTGGAATGAAGACTTGAAGGAGATGATTGAAATAGACCAGTTCTCCTATCCAGTCTACCGGTCTTTTCTGGAGTTCCTCTACACAGACAACGTGGAGCTGTCTCCTGAAGATGCCATTGGTCAGACTTAACTCCTCAAATATTTTTTTATGCTAGACGTTTATAAAGGAATACAAATATGTGTTGTTTGTGCATTAGGGCTTCTGGATCTGGCCACTTCATACTGTGAAAATCGCCTCAAACGTTTGTGTCAACATATAATAAAGAGAGGAATAACAGTGGAAAACGCTTTCTCTCTTCTGTCTGCGGCCGTGCGCTATGATGCAGAGGTAATTTCCAGATAACTGTGCCGACTCTTTATTTCAGTCTTTTATTTGATTTGACTTTTTTTATTTAGGACCTAGAAGAGTTCTGCTTCAAGTTTTGTGTGAATCACCTGACTGAAGTGACCCAGACTGCAGCTTTCTGGCAAATTGATGGTAACCTGCTAAAAGACTTCATATGTCGGGCCAGTCGTTGTGGGGCATTTAAGAACTGATTGTTACCCAACATGTCGGAACAACTTCACCCTCCATTTAAGCTCCAATGACCTCTGACCATTTGGCTTAATCTTCTTCCTAGTCACAACTAATGTGAGATGGATGAGTTGTACATACATCATTATCGTGGACTGTTATGTGACTTATTCACCACTGTGCCTGTGTTTTATGAACAGAAGACGAAGAATTGAAGCGCTTGGAACATGAAGCATAGCACTTTGTTTTTTGGTTTTAAGAGACAGTCCTACTTCAGCATGCCACTTTCAGATTTTGAAAATTACTTATGATTGTTGTTTGGACGTGCCATCTGGATTCATGAGTTCTGTTCTAGGCTTGTCTGATGTTGTGGGTAAGCTACAAGATTTGCACATGTCCAAATACATTGGTTTAAAGATTGGGTAGACTAGATTTTTGTGCAGCACAGGTCTATGCATTGAGCAGTGATCTGTTCAGGTCTTGAACTGTTATAAATGTATATAGGATACAGTGCATATTGTACAGGTAATTACAATTAAATGTAGTCTTTTTAGCACAGAATGTTTTCTACAGTATTATGGGTTCGTTAATGACTGCTGATTTTTAGATGTTATATTTTAACATCTGATGGCTTTTTAGTTTGTAAACCCTTGATGCACAGTGATTAAAACCTGATTTCAAATGTTTATTTTGTATTCAAGTTCATCAGCAGTGTTAATGGGTGTTGAGGAAAATAGTCTGATATGAAAAGGAAATGTAAATGCACTGATACACAAGTAAAACATGAGTTTTAACAAAATACTCAAACATTTAGCTAACCCATTAAACCTATTCTGGCGATTTTATTACATCAGCTGTATAATACTGTATTCAATTTCAGCAAATAATTACATTATGTTTAAAAAGAAAATTCTGTGTGAATCCAGTATAGTCTAAGACCGTCACAAGTATTAAAAAAATATGCATTAACTGCAAAGATTAAACAATGATAAGGTTAAGCAAAACAATTGTAAACAGGATTGCTACAAGTAAAATTCTGTTTGGTCCTATCCTGGGGGATCTTGATCTTTTTCACAGCGGTACCATGCTCATATAATAAATCATCTCTTGAGTAATGAGACCACATTGTTTAAGGCCACTGTAGCCTGTTGCATCTCAATTTGTTTCTTTTGCAAATCTAAAGGAACAATAACCAATATTACAATCTGATATAAAAAATAAACATGGCTACTTAACATGGCATAGTGAGTTCACTTTACCTTTTTGTTGTTTGACCACAAGCTCTGCTAGTTTTCCAGAAGCCATCATTACTTTTAAAGCCACATCATAATCTGCAGATAATTTGCACAGCTCAGTTTGTGACAGCAACATAAGCAATAGTGGCACAGTTTTCCATTTTACCGTGCTGACTGGCCTCTTCAGACTTAATTCGGTTGTAGATATCGGTCATGTCATTGATAAAATCGTTGAAGATTGCTTGTGTACATCCAGCAGTGTTGCAGCCTTTCCAAAAACTTGTGGGGTCAATGCTAAACACTTTGTCAGAAGGCAAAGGATTAAGACTAGTCCCTAATAAGAAAAAAAATAAAAGTATCACCCTTTGTATACTTTTATTGATCAATGGATTTACCTTTGACGTTGAGAAAAACATTTTGTATGAGTTTATACCTTCACTTCAAATAGACACTTTACCTTCTTGAGGTGTTGATTTGTTTATCTGAGTTGGCAGAAGACAAGAGTCTGAATCCTGAAAGCATAGAATATGCTTTAAATATATATACATATATGGAAGCTGCGGTGTTTGCTGCCTGCTGATAACACTCTATAAAATTTGTATAATAACTACAAAATAAGAAATCAGTCTGCTCAGTGGTTCATTACATTCCTGACGAACAATAGAGCTACTGTTGATTTTTTAACTCACTGAATGACCAACTGGAACATCTTTATTCCCATTTTTTTTCTTGTCCTCTTTTGGATTACCTAAAAGAATTGCAAGATCTTTAACACAACTTGTATACCAGTCATGATGTTATGTTCTGTATGTGTTGAAATATACCTGAACCTGACCCAGCAATTGCAGAGTCTTTTCTTTAAATAAAAACAAAATATACATAAAAAAAATAATCCACAACTGTCATTTTACTGTAAATCCCAAGATCATTTTTGTGAGTACATACCTGTTTAACTGAAGTTCATTGTGATGTGGATGATATAAAAAAATAAATAAAAACAATGATTATAGATACTAATATTTACTGTATAGCTCCTATTAATAAATCAAAAATTAGACTAACCAGTTTATCTGGTGCAGAGTTGGCACTTTCCTCCAAGTCTGACTCCAATGGCGCAAAAATGGCTACTTCTTCATCAGAATTGTCATCTATTGACACAAAATCTCAATGTTTTGGAGTCCATAGTTTATTGTAAAGTGACTTAACGCAAGTTATACATTTTATTTCACCTGAGTTTGTTGAATTATCTGATGTTTTGCTTTTCCAGCGTTTAGCCACGTTCTCTTCCTGTCTATGACACACACAAACAGACCGGATACCAGACAACCTGACTTTTTTTAAAGTAACATGAAGTTAAACAATTGGGATGCACTTACTGGTCACTAAAATCCAACTGTCTCTGTTCCAAAAGCAGAAACATAAATATCAAAATGAGCAATAGGTCAAAAGGTACATCTTTTAAAAAGCTTCCCACTTTACGTAGTACCTTGGAGTGAGGTAAGTAGGCGCTGGAGTTTGAATCCTCATCAGACTGCCCCATTTCTAAAAGAACTAAGATAAAAAGGAGGTATGATTTTTTTTTTAAATTTTACTATATTTACATTGTTAAATCAATGTTGTATTTTTAAATTTAAAAAAGTAATTTGTTTACCGTGTGATGAAGGTGCATGTTTTTTACAATATGACCTGAACATGCATTGTTATTACAACTTGGTCAGACATTTTTATCTAATAAGCATTGTAAAAAAAAAAAATAAAAAAAAATGTACTGTCAACCAAATATAAACTCACATTATAGAACCTTTGAAATATTCCAATAAATTTCCCCCTGTATTTTCACAGGCAAGACAAGACACCTGAAGAAGAAAACGTAAGGATGGCTTATGTGAAGTTTCTTAGTTCAAATCATAGATTATCTGGCCTCATTTAAATTTCTATACCTGATTCTCTGTGCTGTTTTCAGAAGCATTACATTCTGTGAAATAAAGTATTCTTTAAAAGGTCAGTTATAAAGACAACAAAGCGTATGCAAAAAGAAGGCAGTGACCACTTACTCATTTTTTTTTGATAGTGTCTAAGGCAGTACAACCTTGGAAAAAAGTTATTGTTAGTTGCGTTTTATAACATTTTCTTAAGCTCAAATGCAAACACATCTTTAAATTTACCCATAACTGCCGCTCTTTTTGTCCACTTTGGTTTTAGCTCCTTCTTGAATAGCACATGGGTAATGGTAGGACTTCTTGCAGCGTTTGACTTCACAGCCCACAGTGGCACCTTTTTTCTTACACCTGCTGCAGATCTGAAGCAAATGCAAGTGAGAATGATAATATTTTTTACCTGTCTGCCTTCATGTTAAGCTCAGACTTACTATGATATTAAACTTGTGTATGTGTGGCTATGGGAACAGGCCTGAAAAAAACCTTCAGTGATAACAGGTTCCTTGACCTGAATTGACTCACTCTCTTCTTTCTCTCACACAAGCACTGTCTCTAAACAAAACCCACTCTTTTCCCTTGTCCCTCCCACTGCTGAAAGTGGCATTTTCTTACCAGCCTGCTTCCACGTTTCACCTCGGCCATCACATCTTTGGCAGAAAAACCAAACAGATCATCGAACTGTGGGGATTCCCGACAAAAAAGGCCGGAGGAATATAACTATAACACAAAAACTTTAAATTTAAATGCATGTTTAAAGTTACTCCATGTCAAATGTGTCAAACTTTTACTGGTTAATTATCATGTAAGCTTTCATGTTTTTCATTGGCCAATTTGTTTATTGGATATGAGTGAATAAAAGGTCTATAAATATACAAGCCATAACCCCAATGCACAATAGACAAGTCTATAGTAATGCAAGGTAGCATTGTTCCAGCTTTTAATGATTTAGGCCCAGCTGTCACTTCCATCACACAAACCAGTTTAAGTTAGCGTCTGAGTTACAAAGCAATGACGTCAGCTTTCCATTTTGGAGCGCTAGCTTCACTAACCAAGTTAAAAGATGTGCGTACCATTTGAGATGAACGTAATTTATTCAAATCAATGATTCAAGTCCAAAGCATTTTCGACCACACACAGTGGCTGTTACGATATAAACTTTGGGTCCTTGCATGTCAAATGTTTCTATACAAGTGGTACCGATTTAATAAATGTATTAATTGGTTTGCAAAACATTCTTACCAGACAATTTTGATGAGCAATAACCAAGTTTTTAGTCGATAAAGCCCCAGTTATTTTGTTCTCTTCGGACTTCTGGCATAGTATACACACTACTTTGTGACCGTTGGCCATTTTATTGACTAATTTTGCCTAAAACCTATCCGCATACGTTTTTCGAAAGTAAGCGTTTACAGTTTGTACTAGTTTTATATGGTTTCATTGGTAGCCTACTAGCTAGCAACGAAATACACAAAATAGTTGCTCTCCAAATGTCATAGCTAGTCTTTGGTCGAGATGCCAGACTTTACAGACAACTACCCCCCCTTGCGACTTACCACTTGTGAGAATAGTTTTACTTTCCTACACATCGAGCGAAAAAAGGACATAGCTGTCGAAGTGGTTGTCTCGGGAGAAATCTCCTAAAATTTGCTATTGATGTAATCTACATATAATTAAACTAGATTGTGGCTTAGTTTAAGTATTTGGTTACATAAAAATATATTTATATTATTTTGAAACTGGCAACCCAAGCACACAGTCTCAGTTTCGTTTCATGATAAATGTAATTTGCTCTGGCCCTGTTAGTAATACAAGGAAGAATATTACACAAATCACAAGAACAAATCCGATATTACAAGTGATTTATGTAAAAAAAAATAAAAGAAAAAAACGAGTCACAAAGTAGTGACATCACCATACTTAATTTACAATATATCATTTCAATAACAAATATTTCATGACATACATGGACATTATCTACATTCAACACGATCACCCCGAAGGGAATAAGTTACAGTGACCTCTAGTTCACCTTAACGCAAACATTTTTAAACTGTATCTTACTTGATCCACAAAGTTTATGATCAGGCTATTAGAGAATGGAGCAGCTGGTGGTGAAATAAAGTGAGAATTATGACAAAGAATCTAAAGACAGATATTAACAATCTGAACATAGTAATTCAAATCAAGGTGTGAAATGTATAATTCTTACAAATAAATATAAACATGTAAAAGATTTTAGATATAAAAAAAACTTTAATCCTAAATGGGCCAGAAACATTTATATCTCTATTAGGCTTATAGTATATGCAGTACCAGTAAAATTAACTCCTGTGTAAGTTATTGCAGACAGACACAAACTAACAGAATAATGGCTGACTTTTAACACCAATAGATCAGTCCAGTCCTGCTGGCCCTTTCGTACATCTATGATATTATAATTACACACATTTTAAAATGGAGAACCAGGTTTATGACTACATGATTCTGCGACAGAACTGGATTGTACGAAGTTGTAAATTAATCTTACTGCAAAATCTTTTTTTAAATCTTATACTCCATGGATAAAAAAAATATATAAAATAAGAACAAAGAAATACCTTCTCCTGTGAAAATTTGACAACAATGCAATGGTACAAATGTTGGCAATATAGCACAGACAGTTACACAGTGCTAGCATTCAAAAGGGCTGTTTGGTTGAGAAGAAAGTGCTCAAGATTTCAAGGTTTAATTTCAGAGAAATTTGTGTATGTTTCGCTGCAACTGGACGATGTACTGAGGTTACCGGAGCCACTGCCTTCTGTTAGGAGCACAAATAAAAAGGGATTAAAAAATGTCTATGTGGTGCTTTGAAATAATTACTGTCTTTTAGGATTATTAGTTTGAATACCTGAGCTGGTAAGGGATTGGCAAGACTTGGATTTTGTAATGAGGGTTAAAAGATTGGAAGCAGCAAGCCAACCCTCCTTAGATGTGCTAAGGTTACGAACAAACCTATAAAACACAAATCAATTAAAGGCTTGAATAAACTCAGATCAATGCAAAAGTATTTTGGGTTTTATTTTAAAACGCATACCACTGTTTGTCTTCTCTCTCTTTGACCAGCTGGACCACGTCTCCACTTTTCAAACACAGATCCTGAATGTCATCCCTTTCGTAATCCCTTGTCACTGTATATTTGCCAGCAGACTGTAGATGCATAAAATAATAATAATGTCAAAAAAGTTAATTACACATATGTTCATTTCCACTTAGAGAAAGTTCATTGAAATGGATTAACCCACCAGCTTCTTGTCATTGTCATCCTCAGCGTCTGAGTTTAGAGGATCCTCGGCACTGGAATATCCATCATGCTCTTCTGAGGTGTTCAGTGACACAGAAGCCTTGTTCCAGCCTAAAAGGACAGAAAGACATGTGTTGTGGAGTTGACAGCATTTTATAAGTTAAGGTGTGCAGTTAAAGATTTACTAGACCAGATGTATGGAAGAAACTACAGACCAAGAGAACAAAGGATTGCAGATCACCAATGAAATTCATTATCTGACCGTCTTTGTGATTTTCAAACTGAGGAACATTTGGATAAGAGAAAGTAAGAAAGAGAATAAGTAAAATGGTTTTGAAAACTGTGGGAGAACTGGATAGTTTTAAAGCCTGTAGCAGCTGGGGCCTGTGTACCTCTCCATTTAGTGTGTAAAACACTAGTGGTGCTAAACTACTTTGTTCTGGTCAGTTGACCTGCATCTGAAGATCAGCAAGCAATAGAAACAGCCATTCATAACCCAGAATCAGCTACAGCTTAGACATGTTGGCTTTGCAAAGCCAATATGAATAATTTAACTCGTATAAAAAAGCTTTAAAGTTCACCCACTGTCAAAGTGCAAAAATATATTCACTCCCAGTCTCACACAGAAGAGCAATCAATTATTTTTAGAGAAAGTTGTTACCTTTGAAGCCAAAAGGTGTGGGATCACTTTGTCGTTTCGTCTTGTGATCGGGACTTGTGGGGGATTCTGCCCGTGAGAAAGACCACCAAAAAACAAAAACTTAAGATGAAGCCTTTTACAAATCAAAGGCATTTCAAATCAGCTACATTATAAAAAAGTAAGAAAGATGACACGACAGATGCTTGGGTCCATATCTGTATCTATCAGAACTGTCTAAACACAAAGATGTTGTAACTGATTTGACTTTTAACATTAATGACAATCCAACAGACAGGGTTGAAAACAACAGGGTCTGACACTGATTTATACCTGGTAGTGGGAGGATCATCATGGGTAAAGTAAAACTTTTATCATCAGAGGCTGAAAAGTCTGCAAAGGGAAGCATGCAATATTTGACCTACTCACCAAAATGCATTATTAATACATTATTATAGTTCCTTCTGTACCTACAGTATTTCTATTCTTTGTTTGATACTAAAAAGAACCTACATTTACCTTTCTGGGCTTTGAGGTTACTAAAGCCCTGTAAAGTAAAGCGCTTTTTAGCAACAGCCGCTCTGTCTGAGGTAGGACTTATCACAGGCTCATCTGAGTAAGAGGAAAAACAGAGGGGAAGACAGACAGAAGACAATAGGATGGTATTTAGAAAGAGGAAAAAGAAAAAGTTATGCAATCATACCACATGGCAATAGCTTTTTACAAACCTTTTCCAGCAGGTTTTGGTGAAAAACCTTTGGCATCAGGGCTGCTTGGTTCTGCTTTCTTCTCTTCTTCCTTTTTAATGGACCTCTGTCCAGTTTTAAATGGGCTGTGGGTATAATTTAAAGAGTTAATGTATTAACTATAAAAACTTAAATATAGCAATAACACCTATCCTATTATCTATAATTGATAAGGTAAGGAATACTTTATTGTCCCACTTGGGGAAATTGGACTTGGGCACATGGAGCTGCATCAAATCAGTCACAACACAACAATCAACACGACATGACAGTAATTATAAAGTTGTGTTTAAAAAAAAGTGAGACATAAAAACACATTGCTTGAGAGACAAGTCTAAGAACCAGATGCCAATAAATATAAAAATATAAAAGTAGGTCTAAAGGGCTTGCAAGTTGAAATCATAAAGTGTTGCTTGTGTTTTCATTTGGACTAACCTGAGGCTCACTGCTCCACCAGAGACAGGAGGAAACTGGAAAACTGGGTCTGGTGCCCTCTGCTGGTTGGCTTCTAAACAAACACATTAATAGTTGTTTTAGAGATACCAAATACGTTTTACATTTTGACCCTAAAGCTTTAATAATAGTCATATGATTAATATTCAGAAGTGGAAGTAGTGGCCCCCTCTGTACCTCTGTATGCCTGCAGCTGTGTTGTCAGAACTTTCCTGATCTCATTTACCCAGACAGTCTTCAGTTCAGTTGTGGGGGCCTGAGAGAATGCAATCATATTTAGGAAAATCTTTATTAAAAAGGACAGGATATACATTTTACAGTCAAGGCAGCAATCAAACATATAAACAAATTAATATCCAATCATTTGTAATAATACAAAAAGTAATACCTGCACAATGTAGACCTCTTCTCTGGAGTTAGACCAGATTTCAAACTTCTTGTTGTCCCCCTTGGCATTTTCAGTGATGCCAATGGCATTCATCTGGTAAACAATACAGTGAAGAGATCATAAATATGGTGGAAAAAATACTAGACAGAAAAAATATTCTTTAACAAAAGAACTTACACTAAGAGACTGTTTGAAGCTGTAAGAGGGGGCTTTCTCATAGCCTTCTCCATTCTCCTCTCGTCGTTTGCAAAAGAGAAGGGCCTTCTCGTGGAGGAAGAGGTGTCTCTGCATGGGCTTGAACCGGGCCAGATCCTTAACCTTGGCATGGCCTTTCTTATGCTCTGTCCACACACTAAAGGAGCCCTGCATCAGTAGTTTGCCCAAATCGCTCAGACTGCCCTGTAAAAAAAAGTAGATAGGGAATTGCTTTCACTTATCAATTCTTATGATCTTTATTGGTTAAAATTCAAATGTACAGTCAGCGATCCCCTTTAAAGAACCTGGTGTGTAAGTTCAATCTGTTACCTCATATCCTGTAATGGCAATGAGGTGCATGGAGTCATTGACAGCCTTAAGAATACCCAAGATGGACGTCAGAGCTTCCTGTAGGGCATCTGCTCCCTCACAGCCCTTACTATACTTTAACATTTCCTGAGAGCATAGAAATATTCACACCAGCTTGTGAGTGGAAGCGAGTGTAGGGGTGCCTACTAGTAGTTTTACAAAGTCATTTTTATACCTTCAGTAGCAGTTGATATTTGGTAATCCTTTGAACTGGTTTGAGCAGATATGAATCCAAGCCCAGTTTATGTTCCAACTTTTTCTGACACTCCTAGTCCAACATATAAAACAAGCTAAATTAAAATCATACAATGGAACACTTGTTTCAACATAAAAGTGCAACATTTATGTTTACCTGGAAAAACGCACAGTCTGAGCACTGCCTCCAGAGGCTTTCAGAACGGGGCTTGTTGTGACAGTACTTCTCATAGATCTGTAAGTCAGCCATCTATAGAAAAGCAACAATTCACAAGTTAAAATCTAAAAGATAAACAGAAAATAAAAAAATAAAAAGATTCACTTACTCGTTCTAGAAAACACCTTCCAACCACCTCTGGGCAGTCAGTGTACAGCTCCAGTTCCCTTAAGAAAGTCCTAAATGCATCAAAGACAAATGTTCTGTAATTTAAACCATGGAGTACCCTAGTCCTGTACTGTTGCAGTGATGTGAAGCTGCACTGCAGTTATAATAAATGGCCGACAGGTGGCGCTCATTCACCTCTTGTGGAAGTGGTAGATCTCTGGCATGTTGCCGAATAAAATTTCCTTTTTGTTTTGTAAAGGAGCAGGGATGAGGTGAGCCATTGCAGGATTATCCATTTCAGAGGCATATCCCTGTAATAGAAAAGGTATAATTATTTATTTATGACTACTTAAGAAAATATTAACTTTAAAAAAATAAAAAAAAAAGGGGTGTGGGATAAATACCTGTAGAACACACAGCAGTTCTTCCACATAGGCTCTCTCAGTTTCAAGAAGCTCATTCATTACATGCCTTCAGGCAGAGGGGAAAATAAAATCACAAAAAGTAAGGTACACCAGAAAAAAATAGATAAAAATATTGTTTTCACACAGGTCATCTGTTATGTAATTTGATTACAGATGAAGGGGTTATAGTCCATCCTTTACCTCCTGAGCACTGCCAGGTTCTCCTCCTCCTCTGACAAAGAGGTGTGTCTGCTGGTGCTGTCTCCATTCAGCAGTTGGCTGTTTCCCTGAGGGATCGACACAAGAAAATGTATATTTGCCAAAAACAACAAGTCTTTTATACAAAGCTTCTAGTTCAAACAAAATATTGAAACCCCACACTCACTGTTTCACAGATGATACTACTGCAGGAGTCCACCTCAGAGATTTTCTCCTGCGGAGCTCTGTGTGCTGTGGCAAAGGACAGACAATTATTATAAACAAATAGTGCAGTAGCTTTTTTTTTTTTTAGAGTGGGCTAGGGACTGACCAGGGGAGCTGAGCGGGGATTTGATGAAGGCCTCAGGTCTAGGGGCTACTGGCTGAACAGGCCTGGTCTGTTTGGCGGCCAGCTTCTTCAGGCTAACCCGTCTTTTGTCAAACATCTCCTGCATGGACCTCTGCTTCTGGAAGACCTTCTCCACTTGGTCCTTTAAAACACAAAAATGAGCAGGATTTATGACCCTTTATACAATAACCTGTACGTCTTAACAATTTTAGTGTATTCTCACACACACACACACACACACACACACACACACACACACACACACACACACACACACACACACACACACACACACACGTTGGTGTTAATTTGACACTTAAAATGTAATTTATATTACATCAAGATTATATATTTCATTCATTCACAGAGGTATATGCTTTAATATAAGCAAGTAATAATTTAATAGATCTTTTATTACTAGATTTTTTTCTTTACTCGCTTTCTCTTATATTTTCATATCCTTTTGTCAGTTTTAAGGTGTAAAACGTATACATTCACTCATACATGTTATAAAGTATACATCAATTATGTACTGAATGTATTTATACAGTTGTAGTTTCATAGTCTACAGCTTTGCTTTAGCCCAAGACAAGTAACCCTTTCAGACTACATATTTAAGTATATAGTATATTTAAATAATTTGACATAATCTCAAAAAAAACATTAAATTGATAAAGATAGCTCTCTTACTCTTAACTGCTGGTTAAGAACAGTCTCATATTCACTCCATATGTAACTGAGGTCTGTCAATTGATTCTGTCCTGCATTGTCCAAGTGACGCTCTAGTTCCTGCAACGCTATCTCCGCCCCCTCGTGCGACTGACACTTGTCCACAGGCTGGGACGCCAGCAAGTATATACCCTCGTCGCACCACTTAGAGGCCTGCCGGAAAACGGAGAAGAAAAGGAATAAGAAACAATAACAAAAGGTTTGGATTTGGATTTTTGCATTAAGCTTACCCTCTCTAAATGGTGATGTAGCTCCAGTGCTTTGAGGAGACGGTCTTTCTTGGCTCTAAGGCTGCCGGACACCTCCTCACTGGCTGATCTGAGGTCTGTGCATTTTGACTGAATGGAGTCCTCAGAATAGTGGGAGTTTTGGAGCAGCTCATCACCCTCATGGGCCAAAGCTGAAGCCTTGTCCAGAACCTCCTGTAGATGTAGAAGTTGTCATATTTAAAATCATAACGGCAGACAACAATTCGTAAAAGGTTGATGTGACTTACACAGACTTTCTTCTCATAGATGGTGAGTTCACTGAAGATATGGTCAGCGTGTGCAGGGCTAATCCCCACCTCATAAAAGGTCACAAGCTTCTCAGATGCATGATCTAGCAGAGCCCTCACCTGAAGCAGAAGCACCACAGTCATTTTCAGTCAAGTCATTTAAAAAAAGCCAGATAACATGTGGTGTTGAGGGGAGCTATCCCGCTACAGCTCACCTCTTTGTAGTTATGCTTAAAGTGGCACAGCTGGAGACACTGCTCTAGTTTGGTCTGATGCCTCAGCCAGAACTCATCAAAAGCCCTTTCTGTCTCATCCAGCTGAGAGAGCAGTCTGGTAGCAGAGGAGAAAGACCAGCAAGGGATGCTGTTTATTGGGACTGTTTTAAATACACAGACTGAATGACTAAATGAAAACATTGCTGGTTTTTAATCAGACCATGTTGGCTGGCTGTCAACCTTTTTAATAATCACTGCATACTAGTGAAATGCATTATTAACCGATGTAAAACTTAAGAGTAAAAAAACATTAAAATTATGAAGCACTGGGTTATATAATACAGAAGAATATGACATTTTAAACTGATTTATTTTCATCATCCCAGTTGAAAATTCCTAGTGGCAGCCACACTGGGAGGCACCAAGCATGTTACAGTTTTTTTTATGTTGATAGAAGAAACCGGAGTACCAGTTGGAAGCATCAAGTAATACTACATTTATCTGTTTGTTTTCTATTTTTCCTATAATATTTGTTTGTGTATTTTCTTACCTTTGTACTGTGGCCAGGTTCTCCAGCTCATCCTGGTTCATATTGTGGTCAGAGTCCCGCACAACAGGCTCATTGATGCTCTCTAGAAGCTGTCTGCCGTGTTCCAAAGCCACAAGCAGATCCTCCTGCACACACCAGAGTACAAAGAATTTAATACACATGCTCCATACCATACACATACAGAATTAAAGTGACTTCAGGGTTACCTTCATTTGTTTTTTCTTGCTGGTGTGTGTGCTGAGCAGGATTGTTGTGGCCTGGATTTCATTTGGGAGTTCAGTTTCAGCCAGCTCCATTCCAAATGACTGAAGGGTCTGTGCCATTTTCTTTACCATCAAAGCAAAGCCCTCAATATCCTAATGTAAACACACAAGACATAGTGAAGCATGTCACAACTCATCAAGTAAATGAAAGTGTTGAATTGTCTGATTGGTCAGGCTACTCCTGCTGACATT
This sequence comes from Neodontobutis hainanensis, assembly GCA_024349245.1. Taxonomy (NCBI): domain Eukaryota; kingdom Metazoa; phylum Chordata; class Actinopteri; order Gobiiformes; family Odontobutidae; genus Neodontobutis; species Neodontobutis hainanensis. The sequence goes on from JALDNG010000048.1 coordinate 790,359, forward strand.
ACTGAGTACAAATATGTATAAATATGCTGAATGTCTGTCCATACAGTGCGGTGAGAGATCCATTTCTCATGACAGTATTCCTGCGTCCCTCCTAGTTCCTGGGTCAGCTGGGACTGATCAATGTAGGAGTGGAGCTCAGTTAAAGAGCTCAGCATGATAACCTACACACAACAGACGCATTGATACAAATCATATACATATATAATTAAAGCTCCATTCTATATATGGCCCATAAGAGACAGACGCACGCACCGGCACCTTCATTTTAAATTCATCTTTGTTCATCTTGAAAAGGATGTCTGACAGTGTGCGCTGCAGGAGGGTGGTGGGCCTCAAAACCAGAACCAGCTGGAGGTTCCCTGGGAAGGCGCCCTAAAAAAATAAATATTAACATTGTCATTTTATTTTTTCTATAAAATAGACTTTAAAAAGTAGTCTATTCAACTGGATATCTTCATTTACCTGTCCCTACCTGCTGTTGGGGAACTCTCAACACATTCTAACCAGGGAGAAAAGCAGTGGGGGACTGTCCAGTGGCACATTAATTATTACGTGCCTGAGATACTTCTATGTACAGTATATACTGCCCATACAAGTATATGCCATGTGTGTTCATTATCAGTTAAGGTAAATAATAATTTAGGGAAAGCTTTATGCACAGGCTAGCATATATTTTATATGTTGTAACATTACGAGACATTTTAATTAACTTTGTATTCTTACATGACTAGGCTAAAGATGACCGTTTTAAAGCACTTGATGTAAATACAGGGTTTATACATCTGTTTATACAGCTGTTAATTTGATAACAGCCATAAAAGGCTGCTTCACCTGACGAGATACGTTTCCTCAGGGTATTAAAGAGCACTGTTCCACATTGTTTATTAGGCTTTATTTGCACTCTTAATAGAATGAATAAAGTATACATTGTTTGTTCTTACTGAGGAAAATAATAAGAAATTTAACATTTACTATGTAAACAAATGGAAATTGGAAGGCACACTTTTTTGTAAATTGGGCACTTTACTTAAGAGAAAACAGCATATTGTTTGTATATACACATGTAAATAAAAAAAATATTACCTCTTTCTCGATAAAAAAACAAAAAAAAACAAAAAAAAACGCTACAGCACATTCACTGTATTTCCTCAAATATGAGCTTTACATGTTTTTGTGCAGCTTAGCTTTGTGGCCTCTGGTGGTCACAGACATGGTCTAATTCTTTTCTGGCCTTTGTTCTTTGTCAGATATGGTCTTGAATGAATACACACAAAGGCTAGAAGAGCAGCAAAGGGAGGGAGGAGGGTTTACTTAAGGGACAGGCATAATATCACCACAGACCTGTCTGTAAAAACACTTCCTGTGTGGGAGTACGTCACTCTCAGCCAATTAAATTAAGTGGTTATGTTGAAACACACCAACACAAACATTATCCTCTATGTAGACACATACATAATGGAATTCATAAGCATAACCTAAGTTTCAAACATACAGAAATATTCTCTGAATAAAGAACTAGAAAATATTTGGTTCAGTCAGCTGTTAATAGAATTTATCTTTATACTCATCCATGTAAAGACACACACTGCTTGAAAACTGCCAGCTTTTTGGCCCTTTAGCTGCTCTGCTGAATCACCCATAGACCCATTATTACAGGAGGACTGACTGCTCCATATTACTGCTGTCAGTCTGTTGAGCCTCCTTGTGGGAAATAATAAAACTTGATTTAATTTGAAAGGAATAAGTGGTTTCTACAGAACCCTAGAGACCGTAGACGATACTCAACAGTTCTCAGTTTTTGCATCTTACATTACAACAACATTATCATGAACATTAGCATTACACTCTTGTCCCAACATAAGCCACAAAATTATGTTTTCCTGCCTTTATTAAGGATAGTATACATATTAAATTACAGAATCATGAAATTTTTAATAGATCTTTTTTTCTGGTATTTAGAGTTTTAGTTTGGTTAAATTATTAAAACAATGTGTTTTTGACAAAGTAAAAATTATTTACACACATAAGCTTTAATGCTGATCAGACGAGATTAAGCTGTGCTCATATAAACCTCCCAGGCTGGTGTAATATCAGTCCATCATCTGTTCTCTAATGAGAATGGGTAAGGACGTGTATGTGTTATGAAAGCACATAGACACACAAACAGAGTTACAAAAACGGTAGATGTGTACATCAAAACTTACAGCAATTCGAAGCAGGGTTCCCTTGACGGCAGCCCATTTGTCTTGTCGTCGATCAATGACCAGAATAAAACCCACTCCTGCTGGGGACAAGCTGCAACACAAAAACATACAGTAGCAGTCACAAAGCAGAAGGTAATTTAACAATTGCAGACTTTATGAGTTAAAGGAAGCACCAAGCTTAAGGAGACACAACATGCTGCTAGTTTTCAGTTGCCGTCTGAACAGTGAACGTACGGAGATACCAAGCTATTGTTTGCAGCTTGCTTTTTGTTATGCTCTTTATCTCCTCAGACAGCTGGCGCAGGCCATAAAAGGATATGCTGGGGTGCACCTCCAGATTTCTTGGCCATCAGTGTCTAGCCCCTGTGCTTTGTCTGATCCCCGTTTCTCTGTACTCTTCCATCCAAGAGAGAGAGAGAAAAAAGGTGGGATGTACAGATACAAAATAAGTAAGCTTTAGGACAGGTTACAGAGGAGCACCTTAAAAACAGAAAAATATCCAGGTAAGCCTCAAACACGCTCCATAATTTTGCAGCCCTCACCTGCGACAATTCACTGCACAAACTGATATAAAGAAAAGCCTGAAGACCTCAAAGTCCTTGCCAAGCTATATGAGACGTGTATTCTAGCATGGGCTCCAGTTTGACCCCCCCTCCACCCTCCTTTAAACCCATATTTTAATTATCCAATCAAATAATAGCAGCAGCCAGATCAGCCTATTAAATACTGGCTGTGAAGTGATGAGCAGCACCAAGACCCAGTCAGCACACCTTTCATTTACGGGGGAGGGGCAGCATCCACGAGAGCATGGCTGAAATATTAAAGAAAACACACACGCACACATACAATTGGCTGTTGAAATCTCATTACCAAAGACAAAAAAACAACAAGAGCAAGACAAGAGCTTTCCTGTCTTAAAGAGATTTATGGCTGAAATGTTGTGTTGCTTGATGAATGCTTAAATAACACCTAAGGCAGAGAAAATGAACATCAAAGAATTACCAGGAGAGTCTGCTAATGCTTCTTTTAAAATAATAAATAAATAAAAGATATGGTTTATATATATATATATATATATATATATATATATATATATATATATATATATATATTTTTAGGTATTAATGATTGTTGAAGGTCACCAAACGCAGCTGTTAGACAGTGGCCTCAGGCTTTAGGCTGTACGTGCTCTGTTAGAGGTGTTGCTCCCTCAGGTAGCTTTAGCCATCTGTTTGTGTCTGCAACAGCTTGAGGCATGACCCCTTAATCATTGGATAACCATCTATCCATTATAAGCACATGAGAAAATAGGGGATATTAAACTGATTCAAAATCCCTGATATAAATTATATACTGTACACACATCGTTAAATAATTTATATGCGTAAATGCTTTTTTATAACTGTTTTAGTTCCGAATGAGACAAACTGGGGAGCCACAAAAATTCAATGCATTGAAAATTATTTTAAAACAGAAAATGGGTAAAGTGGTGACCTTCCTCCCTTTAACAATGTCTCTTCGTCTGACCAGGTACACGGACACCTCCAGAAGGTCTTCATTACTGATAGATTATGTCTTAATGATAGAACCTTAGAGCAATGAGCATTTCAGCCTATACACCTGTCCCTTATCTCTGTGCCTACTGCCCTCTAAAGGCTGCACACTTCACACAACAGTATAGTAAAAGTTGCAGCACTTACTGCACAAGGCGAGCAATATTCTATGTCAAAATGTAAGTACATAGAATCTAGTGTACAGAAACAGTCACAGATGAATGAAAGAGTCATGCAGAAAGCACATGACAAGCAGCTCAGTGATAACATGTGCATCAGTCATTGGGGTGCTTACCTGGGGACACTGGTCAAGTAGGTAAGCACATTGTGAAATTCTCTGTCTGTGATCTCTCCAAATGTGGGGAATTCTGGAAAGACGATGATTGGGCTGCCATTGTCACCTCTACCTCCTACAAAATAAAAACAAATATATCCAATAGTTAGAAATAGTAAAGCTTTCAGATATTGTATACACAGTATCGATAGCAGGAACCACTACTAACTCAAACTGCATTTGGAATGAATTCATTTATTTTGTCAGAAGTACTAAAATAAAAGCTACCACTGGGTGGCAGTGTGGAAGGGCTGCTGAAAATTTAATGCAGTACAACAATGCTGCAACATCTATCGCAACTTAGACTTTATATCAGATCTGAAAATATGACAAAGTAATAAATGAAATATTTAGATAAAGCCTTGACAAAGAGGACCAACATGCTGGTTGTAAATGGCCACATTGTAAACCCGCTTTACTTGACCCACAGTCTAAGACACCAATACTGTACACACACACAAGCACTATGCCACTCTCTGTGATGCTCCATCAGCGCCTGCGACCAGAATTTCAATCTCTGCCTTTTTCCTTCTCTTGTCGCTATAGCAACAGCCCGTGCACAGTCATGCTTTCAACTTCTGCTTAGATCTAAGGCTGCAAAATGGTTCCCAACTGCTGCTGCAGCACCAAGGTCAGCTGCACCGCTCACATGAGAACAGTTATACGTTTATTATGATCACAACTAGAAAAGCACAGATCAGATAAAAGGCAAATTGAATGAGAATAAAAGGTAAAAGAGGAAATGAATGGAGAAGACATTTGAATATCAAATTGTAGGAACCACCCAAACATCAAGTGTTCAATTTTGATCTATTGGATTAATCATTAAACAGTAAAAACAAAAATAAAGGACAGACGGACAGGAACACAAAAGGTACATGAATGCCCCACCTGAGAGGAAGGCGAAGCACTTCCTGAGGTCAGGTGTGATGTCAGCAGCGCGGAGAGGACTACTATCCAGTTGCATGATCTCATCTGAAATACAGGGAAAACATCAGTGGCAGACGATACTTGTTGAATATAATACAACAAATACTTATTACACAATGATTTGACAAAATAAACCACTGTGATATTTTTTGCATAATTAAGTTCACCAACATATTTTAAGTAACCTTAAAATCTTAGGTATATCCAATATCCCAAAAGTTAGTTTGACTCTGCGATAGGTTTCAGCCACTCTACAAGGCCAGGGGATAGCTTTAACATCACACATTTTACAAAGAAAATATTAAAAATAAAATGCAAAGAAATGCTTTTGTAAGCAAATGAATACTTCTACTAATTAAAGAATATAACTAAATAACCAATACAAAGTCATACATGATGTAAATAGCAACAGTATTAAAGTTATTTTGTTTGTGTAGTTTTGTTAATACAATATTGACTCTCTCTCTTGGTCACCTTGGTTATTTGCTTTCACTTCTCCTGTGGACATTTACAGCGAGTCTCTACATTATTTTCAAACCACAAAAAGCACCTTCTGACCCTAAAAAGTTATTCATTCTTATATTGATCTACTTAGAACAGAAGTGGTAATTATAGCTTCACTCGACTGGGAAGAGATGTACAACACTGCCCTGCAAGTAGTAGGTCGCATGTAGGACTCCATAATCTTAGAAAAATAAAAATTGCAATAACAATAATATGAAGATGTGCAAAATTTGAACAATGTGATATTTGAACTCATTTATGTAGGAAAAATAAGTATAATGCTCTGGACTAACTCATCAAAAATCATTAACAAAGATTATCATTATCGAAGACTACTAGAACTCAAGTCAATGCAAAACACTGCATAAGTATTGCTGAACCAATAACAAAAACCTATACTTTTCCAAAAACATTCGGCACTGTACCTGTGTAGTGACATCTGACAGAGCAATGACACCAGCCTCAGAGCCATCTGCTGGGGCTGACAACTGGGTTTTTTTATTAGATCAAAAGACAAATAGTACCAGAGTATCCTCAGTCTTATGTCCCAGTCTCCTTCTTTACCTTCGTTAAGCTGATTGTCACTTTACAAACACTCCCCTTTTACCTCAGACCTTCCAAGTTAAACAAACCAAGAGGTCTAACAGTGACTCTCTGTAAGGCTGGGAAACCTATCAGGTGACTTGGCCTTGGGCTGTCGTTGCACTCTCTCGAACAGATACTCAAACATACAGTATAAACTGTTTGGACACAAGATAAAAACAAGAGTAACAGGTCTCTTTGGTATTTCCAGGGTTCTTTCACGGCTTATTTTAAAACCTTGCAGATGGGGCCAAGAAGAGTTGTGTCAAAAACTAAACATAATCTTCTCCTTTAAATAATCAATATTGTTTTTGGCCTGTGCAAGCCAATAAAACATCAGGCTGTGCTTAGGCCTCTTCTGGGTTTGCATAGGAAAGTTTACAAAGTGAAAGATAGATGATATATAGGCTACAATATTTGTTAATTGCAGTTATAACTCCACATTAGCTGACAGACCACATATGATTACTATTTGTGTGTTCATGTAATGTATTATAAACTATTCTAATAATAAAACATGCTTTTATTCCAAAATTTCAAGTTAAATGAATAGTACATCATTGGAAAACAAATTAATTTATAACCAGGTAATTTCTGTCCTTTTCTATCACTACTTTAGCTGCAGAGACTATAAACATGTTAGATACATTTGTTATCGCACAAATATGAACCTCAGGTCAAATGGAAATGCTTTTCTGTGACTGCCCAAGCAGGTTCTATTACCAGATAAGTTTGGTGATACAAAGACACATCACAATTTCTCTTTTTAGCTTAACCTGAAGCAAGGGTGTGAGAACCAACACATTCCTTTAACACAAGCCAGGCATGTGGATAGAGATAAATGAACAAACTGTGGTGTTTCGAATGTGCCAAAGGATTGTGGCTTTGTTGAAAAAGGTCATTTATTGCCCAAGGAGATCGGACACAAAGCTCTGTCCGTCCATCTGCTGAGCGCTCACAGGCACACTCCAAATGGACTCAAGTTTACACAGACACCATCAGTTTCCTCTTTCGGAGCCAGCCTCAGTCAAACAGCCACGCCTTGCCCCCGGCAACTCCCACACATATCAGCCCCCGCCCAGCAATAGCTGCACTTTGTTTCTAAAAGAGAGGCTATTCTGTTACTGAAAAATCCCCCCGAAAAGTTGTCGGAGTTCCGTTTCACTCACTTTATTACACAATACCGACACCTTTTCCCAGATTTCCCCTTACTGTTTCCTTTCTATCTCTTTTCCCCTCTTACTTCCACTGATCTTTGGGGCCCTCAGGCAGTCTAAATAGTAAATGCCACTGTATTATGACACAAAAGGGAAACATTCTGATCTTTCATTGTTTTTGACTCATCAAGTAGTATCGATGATGTCACAGAATTGCTTTGCCGTTAAACTTTTTATAAAAAATAACTACTCAAAACTTCCATATCATTCAAGTGGCTCAGGTTACATAAGCTATTCACAACATAGGGTTTATATTAAGAGGAAATCCATCAATATGCACATGCAACACACAGCGGAGTTTCTTTATGTAGTGCAGCTCTATTGCTCTATGTCCTTCTATGCCACCCGTAAACACGCTCCTATACAAACCACCTGCTGCTCTAGACTCTAATGTTCTTTAAAAGGCTTAACGGTGAGGATTAATGTCCCCTCGCGCTCACGTTTGAGGGTGACCAGTGAAACATTAGTGGGTCACTGTCATACACCTGGACCGCCTGCTACTACTGACACAGATTAAACAAGTCACTGCACATGACTGCAAACAGGGCCAAAAAACGAATTTCTTACTGAAGGCATTTAAATCATCTTCATCTGCTGCTTTTTGTACAATCATTTCTGTACTTTTAAATGAGAAACCTGAAATATAATAATAATGGCTAAATTCTGGATAGGCTAGAGTTAGAGTAAATGTTAAAAGGGGTCCATCAATAATAGTGGGGGAGGGCAGCAAGACAAGTGAGGGGCTTAAGTGTCATGGTCATGTGAGAAGCAATGGCTGAAATAAAGCACTCAGTCAAGCAGCAGCAACGTTTCAGTTCTGTCAAATTCTGTTTAACTGACTCTACATGACATTCGGAGCTTTTTGTCATGTTGCTGTACGATTCAGTGGCACGTTGCTACTTTAGTATTGCATCCTGAATTATGCTGACCATACCTAGTGACAAGTCTGGTGTACTGGCCTTGTGAGATATTAAATCTATCATTCAGAAAATATCAATGTGTATAAAATGCAATGACATCATATTGATAAAGAGTAGTGTCATTTTTTCTCAAGGTAAACACTGCACCTGATAAGAATCACATTTGTATATCAGATGGCTAACAACAGAGGGCACTGTGCATTTGTTAGAGAAATTTACAGTTCATTTGTACAGTAGTTATGAAAAAGAACTACACTGTGCAACCAAAAAAAATGTAATTTCAAGAAAAGAAAATGCTGCTCCAGGGTTCTTGCAAGGCAAACCTGTGATAGGGCAATAGCTACAAGGTGGAAGTCAAGCTGTAATAAAAATGCAAAAATATGAAGCATAAAGGGGAAGAGGCATTGTAAAAAAAACAAAAAAAACCCAAACAAACAACCATAAGAATAACACCTGTCACATACCACACAGCCAGTGGCAGCAGCGGGAAAATCTGTAGTATCTTTTCACTTCCTGCATCGAGATCCTCATGTGTGTCCCACTCTCCTCCACCGGCTGTAAACAAACATCTAGTGTCCCCACAGTGGCCTTCCACCCTTCACTTTGATTATCAGCATTTAATGATCCTGAACAGGCATCCATCCGATTTCCCTCTTGAGCTTCTGTCTCTTTACTTTGAGACTCACAAAAGAGTAAAGAGTCAGACAAGTCCATCTCCTCTCCGTGGCTTAGCTGTCCTGCTAGTGGTCCCATGAGCTCTGAATCCATGCAAACCCCTGAATCCAACTCAACATCCTCTTCTATGATAAGATCTGTGTCTCCTGCTCCCATCATGCTTCCACAAACGGTGTCCTGCTCACTCATGTAAGTCTTGCTCCATGCAACTCTTGTCAAAGTATCACAACAGTACTTCTCTCATTGTGACCCTACCTTTCCTCTGGCTATGGTTCTGTGTCAGGCAGCAGGGGCTGAACTGCCTGCAGCAGGTCACTCACTAACTGCAAGGCCTTTTCTTTTTTTCAAACCTCGGGTTACCTTTTCCTGCGTACAAAAGCAACAGTGTGGCACACAGCTCCACCTCTCAGCTCACCCTTACCCCACCCCTAAAAACAGCTACCTGCCGCCTCTCAGTTCAATAACCTGAATATATTCAAAACGATCCAGTTATGTAATAATATGAGTCAAGTTAATGTTAGTAACGTCATTTTTGATACGGCCTCCTGCCAGTACTTTTACATTTAACCACAATGCAGGGGCTCCCTGTGCACCTTACCTCAAAGTACAAAGCCTCCATTCTAACCAGCCTATTCACTGTCTGCATCTCCATTTAACCATTCACAGACTGTATTCATTCAAAGCCTCTATTCTTGTTTACAACACTCAAAAGACCCCATTATTACAAACTAGTGAAAGGCCTAATTCTAATGAGACCACTCAAAGACTGACACTGTTCCTTAACAGAACACGACAATTTAGATTCAGTGTCACTGAGCTAAAAGAAAAGTTAGGCTAACAGACAACTCAGGAAATAGTTCAATGATTTTGCCTAAGCTGTTTGTTTGAATGGCATGTGTATTTGTTATAAACCAGTTGTAAGAAGGTGGCATTAAATGTCTGATTTATGACAAACAAACTCAGACTAAATCCATTAGGTTATAAATATGTGCAGTTGCAAGTCAAGGAGTCAAACTAAAGCAAAGACCGCCACCAGTCTTAGGAGTAGAGGATTTATTGTGTTTTTCCAAGGCCAGTAGGCGAGTACTGGGACCTGCAAAGCAACTGCAGCAGAAAACTGCTGAGGCTTATGATACACTTAAAGATCCAGTGAAATGAATGGCCAGAAAAAGATGCATCTATATGATTTTTGTAGGCACAAACACAAAAGTCATATTAAAAACTAGAAATAGTTTTCAAATCCATGCTTTGTTACCCATTAATTCTATCCAGTGACATTTAGTTATGTTCATTTTCTTCAAATCACAAATTTGTTACCAAGATCCACAGACTTTCTGATTTTACACAACCTATTAAAAAAAAAAAAAAAAAAAGAAAAAATGATTGTTTATTGCTTCATGGCATAATGGTGGAACAATTACTCAAGGACAAAGTTTATTCTCATAAACAATCTAAAAGTTGTGCTGATGTCTTTAACAGAGATGGAAGGAAGGAACAGGAAGACCCTCTTCTGTTCCAAGTATAACCAAAATAAAAACTGTTCCATATACACAGTGTGTCACATATAAAACAATGCTAAAACAGAGTTATTTACAGCTGTATATACTGTATATCAATTAGATGAAGCAAACAGCCTACTAATGAGCAAATATATGTCAAACAAAGTGCACACACACATTCTGTCTCCTGACTCACGTGACTTGAGTGGCACCATCGGCATCCCGCTGTCCCATGGAGTAGAACTAGTCCTGTGTTTCCTCCCCCTGATCATTTCTCTGTATGATTGCAAAGACCTGGGAAAGTCCTTTTACAAAAAGACCAGGTCTCCGGTAGCTTGGCTCATTGGTCACAAACTTGAAAGCTCAGCAGCTTTAATCAGCAGTTTTCACCCCTTCGTACCAACTAGTTCACTGTCCGGGTGCTATGTGCTCATTTCTAATCTGCAGAAGAGTCTGTTACTGCTAAGGGAAATCTCAGTGCAGCTGCCAGAATCTTTGTGTTGGAAACTGAGGCATCTGTTAAAGTTGCACAGATACACATTCCCACACACACACAAAAACACAACCAGCCCAGTTGAGGAGAGAAAGGGAAGCCCCAAAGGAGTGAGCACTGCTCTGGGCGTCATGCCCCGTGAAAACAAGCCAAGGCTTTTATCAGAAATATACATTAAACATTTCAAACTAATACCAGAATGAATCCAATCCAATTAGGGTAGTCCATGCAGGATTGACAGTATCATAAGCCAATAAGAAAAATTTTGCTGTGAAACCAACTAAAGTGAAAAGTAGTCAATCCAAGTCAGTCCACAGCCCTGTATTATCAATAAACAACAAATATTAAAAAGATGTTTTTTATCCTTCAATGTCCCATAAGACATTTGCATTTCACAAGAATTAGTCAATCTTACCATCCCATTCTTTCCAAGAGTTCTTGCGGCTGGCAGGGCTGAAGGGGAAAGGAGAAGCCAGTCCCGAAATGTCCAAGTTTTGGATCAGCTGACTGAGTCGGTTTACTATCCTGTAGGATGTCTCACCTCCCTCCCGCAGGATCTCATGCAGAGACATGAAAGCAGTGGCTGGTTTCACAGACTCAAACGCACTCTATCATCCAGAAGAAGCAATCAATGGACCTGCAAAGCTCAGCTGCACACTAATAGCCTCCACGTGCAGCCCACAGGCTCTCATCCTGCGAGGGGACGTCTGCACCAGTGGCCAACAACACAAGCCGAAGGTCCTCTGCAGAGCCACATCAAGGACTTTAGGATAAAGCAGCGTGTGCTCCACGGAGCAATAGAAAAAGCTGAGTCACTGTCTGCACAAGCTTGATTCTGAACACTGATTCTGTAACTACTTACAGAAACTACCAATGGCTTATTAGAGAAGCATAAGTGTCGAAGTAAGTGTAAGAGGGGGGAGGAGTGTAGGGCAGCAGGTGGAGCACAAATCCCCTTCTGCTGCGCAGGCTAATAATATTCCCCCAACTCTTTAACATCAAGGCTTTTTGTTTTTTTTAAATCTACATTTATCCGTATTTTCCATATGTTCTCAACACAACGTGTGAAAGATACATACACAAAGACTGCATTGCTAATTTTTTTTTCCTGAAGATTTCAGTATATCCGTGTGAGTGTTTTGTTGTGTTGTCTGGCAATAAAAAGGCAGCTTCAGTTTAAGAGCTGAATCTCACACATACTGATGAGGCAGAATCTTGCCACAAAGCAACCTCATATTCAATGAAAACCTTACTTAGCCACACTAATTCAACAATAATGCAACTGCAGTCACCCTGATTTTTTAAATAAAGTATGCATTTAGTGCTGGATGGACAACACACAGTACTCAGACTGTGCTATATGTATGTTTCTGTTTGGGTCTGAGACGAATGGCGACAGGCCGGATTCATCTGGCTTTACACCTGCTCTTTCTCGAGGGATGATTAAAAAGAATGTCAAGAGCGAAAATCAAACTTATCAACTTAAGAAATCTGTGGTCCATCAGCAAGAATAATCAATATGTTAGACAATAAACTCATATTCTCCTCAGGTTATAGGCTTTAATAAACCTTTACACAAAGCATGTGTCAACAAACTTCACAGGCTTACAACTGGATATAGCCTTCTTGGGGACACTGTCTCTTTGAATCAGTGAGAAGTAGGTCAATTGCACTGTTAGAGAGTCACAAAGAGACTGACTATGATTAGGAATGTAACACTCAGTCTCTGATTAATGGACTGGGTAGTGTGTTCATCCTTTCTTTGGTCAATATATTAAAATATCAGTTTCAGTCAGAGAGGATAATTATGTCTGAAACGTAGGTTCAAAAGGTCTCTCCACTCCACAAACAACTGCAATAAAGCTGAACGACAAAAGAGCAATAGCTTCAACCAACTGTATGTAAAAATGGTTTACAGAGTTTCACAGTATTTAGAGTTTTTTTGTTAAAACATGAACAATGCAACACTATCTTATTTTACATGCAATACAAACCATTTAAATGGGTTTTCCAGCAACTTCCTTTTTAGCTCTGTACTAAACATTGTTACACTAGATCCTTTTCGAACTTAAGCGACTAGACTTTTGCCCAGTCTCTCTTCCTCACTCTCTCTTCCTCTCTGCTGTCTTGTGTGATCAGCATTACTCACTACTCTGAGCCGATTACTGCTTTCACCCCACAGCCCCAGCACATCCCTGCTGCCTCACTCTATTTATTATATTATTCATTTATTTATTTTGCACTTGTAGCAATGACTGTGTCTGCAAATGTGTCAGGGCTATGTGTAGATCCTACATTAATTTCATAGCTGCAGTTCAGTTTCTCCATTTTGGCCACTGATGACCCCGGTTCCTTATCCACCCACTGACAGTTGCTGTACGCAGGTATTTTCTTCTGTTGAGAAAGACATGTTTAGCCCATTGAGCTGTATGAATATCCTTAGAGAGCTTGGAAAAGCATTTGCATTGCACATCATATGGTACTGATTAAAAAAGATAATGTGTTAATACATTTGTAAATGGAGAAATGACATTTAACAAACCAAAAGCTACACTGTCAAGTGTTCTTTCTGTTCTTTGCTGGCGTGCATTTATGTTTGAGTGCCTGTATGTTGGTAGCGAGCAGATTCAATTTAAACTCTATAAATGGATTTAAAATGGGAGGAAAGCAAACATGATCCTGACAGAGAAATTAGTTTTATTTTAAAGATAAAAACAGACGTCTAGCGCAAGAGCAATAAAGAGATAATCACAGTCTGGAGATGGTTATTTGTATGACCACCATAATTCCATGTTGCAGATTTGAAAAGCATATAAACACAGCAACAAGGAAGCAATAGGAAATAGGTTTCAACTAGCTCTACTTTTAGTGTAAGATGCCACTGGCCTAAGATTTTTTTTTTAATTTTTCTTTTATGTCAAGTAATATGCCTAGTGGTGTTTAAGATATGGGTCACTGTGTCTCCTCTTTCTGCTCTCAACACCAATTTGAAAATACAAATCTCAAACTGTTTAGGGTGGATCAAATAATATGGGCAAATATTTCATCTCATAGAAAAAGTGTGAAGCCTAACCCTTGCTGGGCTTTTGGTAACACGTCATCGCAATTAAAACTAAAGGCCTGTGATATGTAATCTAGCCGAGTTTTGCATGGAGACCATAATAAAACACTCACAACCAGGCAAAATAAAAAAAAACACATCAACTAAAGTGCACATTGCTATTGTCACCCACCTATGGTTTTGCTAACAGTTCTCAGTCTCTCCAGCAGCTCCCCTACAGCCATGTCCTGCGTCTTCATCCACAGGATCAACCTCCAGAGGGACAGTGGAAGTCCAGCTGTCCAGGCGACAGATGCTTTCACAGGAAGAAGAGACAGCTTGCCGGCTTTTTCCTAAATGCTGCTACGAAGACTAGATCCTGAAGTAGAAAATGAAAATGAGAGAATGCAACAAGATAAACTAGACTTGTAGTGACAACGGCGAATATATCTTACAGCAGAGGGGGCGTGTGTTGCAGCACTGCAACAATGCTTGATGAGAAATGAAAGCTTTCAGGGATGCTGCAGAGATGGATGTTGCTGGAAAAGCTGCTGCCGTGACAGCCCCAGTGGATTCATGCGCAGAGGAAATCCACCAATGGAGAAGATGAGGAAATGAAGCAGGGAGCAGCCTTATTCACACATGCATGCGTTCACACATGCATGCGATGATGCTGCAGACCAGTGCAGACCTGGCAGACAGAGAGGGGAGGGGAAATGAAGGTCAGTCGTGCAGTTTCCCCACAAACGGAAAATCCTGTAGTGACATCCAGTGTAAGGAAAAGACATAGCATCATAAAAGATTCTCATGTAGATAACAGTAGTCTGATTGTACTGCGCGGTGCATTAGGTTACACTGCCCCCGTGTGGTGAAAAAAATCACCTATCAATGAAAAGTAAGCGTAACGTTACCGGCAGACTCTTTCTTATTTTTGTTCCGTTTTGATTAGCCCTTTGCCAGTGTGTAAATAATAGCCTAGATGACCAATTGCAGCATTTGAAAGCAGTTTTATCACATCTTTTTTTTGTTATGTTTTTTCAAATCACGCATTTTATCTCCTCAAAATTTAGGTATTTACGTAGGCTAAAACTACTATAGTCTAATATTTAAACATACAAACGAAATAATGGTTTCTGAAACTCAAAAATCGAGCATTTTAAATGTGTGATGAAAATATTATTCTATTTAAAAAGGAGGTATATTAGCTTACCACGCGGTTTGTCGGGCGGTAGTTCTCTTCTCGTACATTGTCAAACTAAAAACGGAATTGTTATAAAGTTATCAAACGACTATTTTTGTGGTTGCAAACAAGAGTGGGCCTCATGCTGTCTTCTTTGGAAAGTCATTTCTTAACAGCTATTGCACGCTCTTATCTGTAGAACCCCGCGTTTTATTAAACTTTCAAAATACTTTCCCCTTTGCTTTTGTCAAAAGTAACGCATAGACTTTCCTTCCAGAATCCCGAGCTTGCCTTTTACTAATTTGACAGGTGTGCTGCTGCAGTCGTGTGGATGCTCACATGACCCGGACAGCACCCTGGGGCTTGATGTTCATCTGTACACCAACATTAAGTGTCTCACACACAAAGTCACAACTTGGAACAATAAGGAATATTATACAAATATACATGTAGTGTTATATTGTAGCTCAAGTTAATAATTCATTTGAGACAAGAGTGTTTGCAGGTGAGTAGGAAAGCATCATCATAGCCTACTGTTTTTAGTTTTTCTTTATTACAAGCAGAATGACAATACAGTGCTTCGCCCTCATTTGCTACAGACAGGCTGAGAAAAGTAAACAAATGAACTTTAGATCTTATATCTTTACCCAAAAAAGCAGTCTCAAGACCTGTTTATTAATACAGACAATGCTGTACTGAAGGTATATGACACTTGACATTTCAGACCTTTGCCAAGTCCAGAATTGACCGGATGAGCACCTGCTGATGGACTTGGAAAAGCAGTTTGACATTCTGTTCAGCAGTAAAAGGCTGGTGCAATAAAAAACATTTAACAGAGGCTGACACTAACAGAAAGTTCATTCCTGGTTAAGTTATTTTGGTCACTTTTTCTCACCTATTACAATCTCTTCTTTAAAAAATAACTTGTGAGGAAGAGTGAACACTTAAAAACTCGGACTCCTTTTTAAAAGGGGGTAACCAATCTGATGACAAAGTGCAGTGTGTAATATCTAGTGGTAAATCTCTATTTACAAATATGTTGCTCTTATTTTGGTTAAAACTTGAAAAGACATTTAAACACAGTTAAAATATAGACTTCTCTCTGGGATACAAAAATAGCAAAATCAAATTTTCACACAAAAATAAACAATACCACTGAACACAAAAAGACTAGATGTAGTGAAAGGTTGAGCTGCACAGAATGCTGCTAAACTAAAAAAAGAACAATTTTCTATTAGTAATTAAATGACTGTCACCATTAATTAAAATTGTATTTTATGGCAACAGTGAAGTGGGACATTGTACAGCAAGCACTAATGCCTTTCTTTTAGTCTACTGAGGTCAGGACGTTGATCCCGCAAAACAAAGAAACCTGTGAGTTTTCAGTTGAATAAAACCACTCCAGACCTGTTCCCAAACTGATAAATATCTATTCCCAGTAAAAGAAATAAAGAAACCCATACTTAGTCCTCTATACATGTGGCAAGATGGTGATCATATATGAAAAAATAAATAAAAATGCTTCAGAGTTGGACATTCAAACGACATCCGGAGAGACCCGCTGTAAAATTCAACAGCTATGCTTTGGACAAACAGAAAATGTTAGAATAGCAGAAAAAAAGGTTTATCCATAGAGAGCTACATTCTTCAAGTGATGGACAAATCAGTTTAACATTCTATTTTGATTGTGACATCGCCTTTTTAAGTCTCCCTCCTACCACTCGACTACAACGCCCCCTTTTCTCTAAAATATATCAAAACAGTGACTGCCATTGATAAATTGTTGCAAGAGTGCAAAAAAAAAAACATATTGAAAAATGCAACACAGAGAAAACCCCTACATGTGATAACATGACAATAGCATTCCCACAGACTTTTGCATTACACAGAAAGAGCATGGCAGCAAACAAACAAGCACAATGCAACAGGCAAGAAAAGTACGTAATGTAGGACATCCATAAGCAAAAACTCCATTGGTTCCCAAATTCTGGGGCAGTGTACCATTTTAGTGCTACCCTACCACCAGTTACTCACAAAGCCATTGTTACTCAGCGCAGCCACAAGGAGGCAGGAGTAGATACAGTATGGAAAAGAATGAGTGTGTTCTTTGATGAACAGGGTCTGGGAAAGAGGCTGAAAGAATAGATGAACATGCAGCCAAGATTTAACATGCTACGTTGGAGGCTAAGCAAACAATCATCATAATAAACAGTAAGTAGTTGTCGTGGACAAATTGTAACAAATATAGAGGTATGTGGGCTCTGAAGTCCCGAACATTTTGAGAAATATTACCTACTGAAAATACTGTATTTATATATGTGTGTATGAATTAAGGCAGGGTGGCTAGAATACTGCACATCCCTCTTGAGATTCCCCCTTCAGCTGATGAGCGTGTTTTTGTCTAAGGCTTTGTATGTCACCATTTCTGCTTTTTTTCACCTTTCTCCTTTGGCTCCTAGCCTGCTGTTGTGTGGTACCTGTAAGGCAAAGGTGTGTCACTAACAAACCTACACCACAGGCAAATCCATGCAAGCAAGCATCCACGCACGCATTCATGCACACACTCGCAAGCACACGTAAAGGGCTGAAACTTAAGGACTGCCCTTACTTGGCCAGACCACATACTGTACATTTAAACGCCTAAAAAGTAGTGAAGGAACAGGCAAGGACATGACTGAAAACAAGAACAAGAAATACAAAAAAGTCCAACTGTTTACATGTTAAACAGGAGAGCTCTGCAGTGCAGGACAAATGCACTTTTAAACAAGCGTCTCCTTTGATCAGAGAGACTTTCAAGTTGTTTCACAAATTTTAGGGTAAAAATTTAGATGAAAAACTGACATCAAAAAAAGAAAAAAGTCACCAGTATGTGAATATGTGTAGGTTTGTCTACTAGGATGTAGCCCAGAAAATGCACATGGTGAACGGATCATGGAGGTTCCATGCTTTGGATGTTGTGAACTTGATATATGGTATCCTTGTTCCTTGAGATGTAGAACTTGGTCGCACATTTTGTATGAAGCTTCGGAGACCAACATACAAAGTTTCAGTGTTTATGCTCATACAGTAGTCTCTGGCCCTGGAGCGTAGTGGGCAAAACCCGCCCCAGACAGACGAAACCAATAGGGGCTGAGCGCATACAAGTCTGCCCCTCCACAATCCGTCAAGTGGGTCAGTATTTTTGGTGGAAGGGGCTCGGACATGCAGAGTGACAAGGCCTCTGCACTGCTAAGGTGGAGGGGAGAGGAGTTTGCACTCGTGCTTTTGTAGGATCGGCGGGAAGCCAGTGGAGTCAACTCAGCCACAACACCCTGCACCAGCTTCTCGTGGTCCTACAGAAAGACAGCGAGAGAGAAAAAACAGTCATGATAAAATCCAGATAAGGATACAAAGAGAATAGCAGCATGCCCACCACTTCACAAGTATTTTTGAGGAAGAAAAAAAGTTGAGAAGGGTTTAACTTGAACATCAAAGAAATTATTCAGAAAGTTTGAATTTCTTTTAAAACAAATAGATTATATTTCCCATCTACACTAAAAGTTTACTGTTTATATTAGAGAAAATTTACATTCTGAATATTTCCTTCATGTTTAATTTTAATTTTGGTAATTGGTTAAACATGCACTTGAACGGGGCATAGCACGTGTTATTCCATCAAAGAGACACTAGATGTCATCAGAGCTTTTTATACAGCACTCATACATTTTAGGTCTATGTATGCGTTTAGATTTTAAAGCATGCAAGGATCTTATAAAACAATGTATTTGCTTTTAAGAAAATATGTTACTGTCATAAAACATGAATACACCTCCTATTATTAAAATGCAACCTTCCAATTTATCTTAATGCACTGTGCAGACCTAAAAAGTGCAGAACCTACATTACAAAGGGTTTATAGTCTTTAAGCAGCCTGGGCCCAATGATGAAAGAATGAAAGTTCTCATAACCATTTCAAGTTAATTCCCATGTCAAAAGCAATAAGAAGCCAAGCATGCATTTAAAAAACCCTGTAGAAATAACTAAAGCCTGGAGTTCTTTGACAGAAAATCTCTTATGCAGATGCTATTTCAAAGCACAGCCCCCAAAGCTCAGCCTCAGCCCAACAGCATGCCCCATACAGAGGAGAGCAGCAGGAAGCAGCACTAAAAACCCCACTTCCAACTGTCAAAGCCCTCTGCGCGGTTACCATGGCAACCTCGGGCCAGTAACGGGGTGTAGCTAGGGTTTGCGGAGAGGGGTGCTGTGGCCGTGTGACATCATGGAGTCATAGGTCCTAGCAGCTTTGCCTCCACTGCCTTCTTCACAGGTCCTATCAAGATGCAGAGGGTCCCCCTCAGTGCCTGCCCTTCCACCAACAAGGCCAGGGGCCATAAAGTCATCCAGGCCCCCTACTGTTCTTACCCTCTGTGGAGGATTATAAAGAAAGGTATTTATGAAAGCTAATCAAAGGCTGTCTTCAGATCAACAGTATGACTTTAGACTATTTTAACCACAAGTTTACGTTTGATTTCTTTGGGTCTGAGGTTAAGTACTGCGGTTTTCTGCCTCAAGTTATATTCAATGTTGGCCTGCTCAATAACTATATACAGAATGCAGTAATTTTCCTGGTAAACACCTTATTTTGGTACAACGTAAAACAATATAGATTTACTTTTTTATATGACTATAAAAGAGAACCATCAGCCATTGTGCTGTGTTTCCGGTTTTGTGTTCAAAACCCCACCACATAAAAAAAACAAAAATGGTTATACCTAATGTTTATAGGTGTCAAAATGATTCAATAGTTTTCAAGTGAATTCAATTCAAATTCAGTTGACATACTTACAATAAAAGGATGAAAATCAACAACAGTCACGATCACAAATGTACATCAAATAAAACATCAAAATACATAACAGACTTTATTAGGTCTGGAAAATAATGAGAGGATTGTGGTTTTAGTTTAGATTCTTTTTTGATTACGCCAAATGTAAAAATTTTACACCAAGTCATGCCATCATTCATGCAGAGACAAGAGCTTAAAAAAGAGAGTCACCTCCTCTTCCTGCTTCTTGTTTGTCGGGGCCAATCAGAAACTCATTCTGCTGGAGGACTGAGATAGCATGAAGATGGTGGACGGCTCCACAGTAAGGCACGGACGAGTGGACTGCAGTTACCACCAAAGAGTGAGCACAGTGGACAGAGTCACAGGCACACAGCAGCAGTGGGGAAGGAAGAGGAAGATGTAGATGGTAATGGTGAGATTGGAGTAAGAAAAAATAGGGAGGAAGTAGTGAAAACAGGCAATAAAAGGAGAAAGAAGCAAAAAATAACGACGTGAATTTGGAAAATGGGGGTCCGTTAGGAAGCAGTGAGGAAAAAAAAATAGAAGAAAAAGCACAGCAGGAAGAAATTTGTCAGAGCTTTCCATCATTTTCTACTGATATAAAGCTTGTTTCTTAGGAAGGTGAAGCCAAGCCACAGGAAACAAAAAGTCAAACCAAATAATGCTGGAAGATACAGTATTTGCCAGATTTCTCTGATATGATTGTGAAGAGTGACTCTCATGTGTTTCTCATACCTCGTAAAAATAATCAATAACAAAGATTTGTACACACATTAAGTGTTATTATTCAAAATGAAGAGCAATTCTTCATGTGATTGATTTAGCAAAGGATTTCCTACTCAAAAATATAAACTAAACGCTTAATTATAGACAAATTTCCAGTTATAGCTATCTTACCTGTGCACGCTCGGTAGCTGTGGGACACATAGCCCTACAGAGGACCTTCTTGATGACATCTGGCAGCAAGCTGATTGTAATAAGCAAGATAATGCTGAGCCAGGCTGGACCACTAGAGAGCATCTGCATGAACACATAGTACATCCTCTGGTAGTTAAGAAATGGCCTGAACAGGATAAAAAAAACAAAAAAACATAGTTTGATCAGAATTATCTTCAATTTATCAGACTATTAGATGCTAATAGAGAAAACAAAAATATACCAAATGATGCCTCCCCAGAGAAGAGAGAAGATGACGTAAAACAGTAATGACCCCCAGATGACAAAATGATTGATCCAGGTCCAGTGGTGTGTATCCAAGGCAAGCTAAAACACAGAGAATATATATACACACAGTCAATAAAGTCAATGCCAGTGCCTTTAGGCTTTTATTATTGTGCAAACCGAGCTGCCAGTGAAGCCAATCATTTATGTAACAGCCTAGTTAACATGTGTACAAGCTTATTCATTCACACTTCAGCCCACAAATAGAGTAATGAAGGGAGCAATTCACATTTCATCTTCAAACATGTTTGGCAACATACCTTGAGCGTCACGGTAAACACCAGCACAGTGAAGACTAGAGTCCCAAATGTCCAGTTCCCAAACATCTGCAAAAGGAAAAATAAATAAACTTTTTACAAATCATCCAGTAATTAAGTTGAGCAGTAGATATGAGGATATTTATTTATTGTATCATTTACTTTTAATCAAGTATGTGTGCAAGTAGTTACAATCTCTGCAAGAATTTGGAAATATCTATAGTGACAACAAGCTCTGCATATGCTGTGACATTAATTGTATAGAAACATAAACACATACTCAAGGACATTAATACACACACACACACACACACACACACACACACACACACACACACACACACACACACACACACACACACACACACACACACACACACACAAACAGATGTTGAATCACGATATAGAATGTTTACTAGTATTATTTCTACCACAACAAAACAGAAAGATAAAGTGGGGAGGGTCTAAGCTTCCCACTATGTCAATGGAGTTGTACAGATCAGGAGCTAGTGCAGGATTCAGGGCGTTAGAGAAATTAGGAGGAATAATGTCGCAGTGGAAAACGACACATTGGAATGAAAGTGCACGGGTGATGACGAGTGAGACAGGATGGATGCCAATGAAACGTTCAAACTGAAAACTTAAACGGTGCAACAGATCAAAAAGAGTGTTAAAGACAGAGCTGACAGAGAGGGAGAAAGGCTTACCATCTGCGTGTTGGTGGTCATAAGCTAAAGAAGAAGAAAAGGAGGAGGAGCAAAATAAAGAGAGAGGAAGCAAAAGAGAAAAGGGGGAAGAAAAGAGAAAAGAATCAGGACAAAAATGAATTTCAGGATGTTTCAACTTAAAAAACAGGACCAAAGGCAATCAAAACAGTTGACATGATACAAAATTAACAATACAGAGAAAGATGCTATAGTGTTGTAGATATGAATGGTATCCTAACTGCATGTTGGTGACCTAAAGGAGTGCTGCAGAACAAAATCTTAAGTGTTAAAATTCCACAGCAAAAAACTGCTTCTAATGGAGATCGATAAAGCTTCTTCATATCTCTTTATTTTTGTGTTTGTTTTGACCCCACAAAATACAGTAGTGGCTGTTTCTCTATATTTACAAATTGTAAAGCCATGGCTTACCTGGCCATTGCTGGTGAATGTGGTGTTGTCAAATAGAAAGTAGGCACCAAAGAAGAAGATAACAGCGTCAAACACTCCCAGGCATGTCCAGTAAAGAAAGACGGGCCAGCGGAGGAGAGAGTTCTTTGCTACGTCCCTAAAAGAAATACAAAATAACTTTTTCATCATTTTTTCATAAAAACTATTTTTTTTGTGTAATATGATGCTTTGGTACTCACCTGTACAACGATGGCTCCCTCTTCAGAGTCTCAATGGATACATGCTGCTCCACAAGGCTGTACAAGAGGATGGGCAGCGAGGTGAAGCTGATGTTATACAGCGTTAGGTACGCCGTGTCATACAGAGGCTAAGGAGAGAAAACACATCCCAAGATCATTAACATGCAGCTTAAATATTTAGGCCACCTTGAAGCAAATCATAGTTGTTACTCTGAATGAGTTTCCAAATTAAACTAGCAAGAAATACAAAAGGTATTCTGAGCAATGTGCACAAAAAAACTAACCATAACATATTTTACATTGACTAAATCGTGACACTTACTTGCTGGGAAAACCCACAGAAGAACTGATACAGGAACTGTGGAAATATGAAGCATACATTCTGAAAAAAATAAAAATGTGATTAGTTTGTAAAAAAGTGTGAAGAGATTTGAAGTCTAAAAATGCTACTATCCACACATTTCTGTTTATGCTGCGACTGTATGCTATAAGCTCACTGAGTGGGCTGTTAAATGGAATCATTTGGCAGGACACTGTTTGTGTGGAAGTCGCCCACACAGATCATAGGAGCCACAAATCCAGGAGTGAATGCTGCACAGGGGATTCATGAATCCAGTAATTTGTCAGAGTAGCTCTATAATCAGATTCTTTGCAAGTCGGTGTTTAACTAGGGTTACAATACAGTGCTATATGTGAGCCATACATACTGTATGAGCCGGGGAAAACGAAAGGTCTCTTGTCTAATACCTTGTAGAAGAAGTACTGAACAAGTTCAGCTATTCGAATGTAGTAGTAATGGCCATGTACAAGGAGTATCTTCTTCAGGTGCTTGAACTTTGGGATGGCATAATCACTGTTCCTTGCTGCCTGTCGGCCTTCTTTACCCATAATGCCTTAAAGAAAAACACATTTTTATCTATTGCTGGCCATTGCTGGTGAATGTGGTGTTGTCAAATAAAAAGTAAGCAGAAAAAGTATACAATAAATACAGAAAAAGATCAGCTTACCAATGCCCACATGTGCTTCAAGGATCATGCTGACATCATTGGCGCCGTCACCAATGGCAAGAGTTATAGGGTGCTCCTTAGAAGCTTTTATCAGCTTCACAATCTGTGAAAACAAAACACACAGTTCTTATTTTTAGTTTGAGCTTCAAAGATTTGTGTCATTAAAGCTATCGTCTTACCTGTGCTTTCTGCAGCGGTGCCATCCGACAGCAGAGAACAGCGCTGCAGTTGCGGCAGATGTCTAAAAAGATCTCTCTGTAGTTGCCAGAACCCTCTTGGTTAGCCTTCAGAACTGCAGAAAGTGTGGCCCCATCAATGATCAGGCCAAAGTCCAGGCAGTCTACCGACAAGCTGGATCAAAACATTACACAGTGATAACAGTTTGATAAAACTGAGGGACATACAGTAGATGATGGTATGTGGTTTTATGAACATTGCAAAATACCCAGAAATAGAGCGATGCCTGAGAACAGTCCTGTTTAGTTCGAACAGAACATCGTGCAGACTCTGTTCTTCAGTTCGTTTCTTGGTCAGCTCCAGGATCTGGGTGCTGCGACGAAAAAGCTTGCTAGCGTAGCAGGTTGCTGCTGCCGTCTCCATCTTGTCGCCCGTCAGGACCCAAACTTTCATCCCAGCCTTATGCAGTGATTCAATGGTGTCTGCAGCTTTCTCCTGGAGCCTGTGCATCAATAAGTCAATAGTGATTTTAGCCTCCAGTGCAGTAGGTTAAAGCATCCATCAAAACTTCAATCAGTCAGTTGCCTACTGGTGACAACTTGTCAATGACATGACCACCCCTGAGCACTAACCCTTGCCACTTTTTCAATCAGACTGTTCCAATGGTTAGTAAAACCATTTCATAGGTTAATGTAATTTTTTTACTTAGACATAATATTACATGCCACAAAGTGACCTAAAGATCTTTCTGGCAGTACTTTGTGGTTCATTATTGTTTCAGTGTTGTGGCCTTGCTACATTGTTTTGCTCATTTTGTTTCTTCCTCCTTGTCTTTCACTATAGTGACCAACCTGTCCTCCACGGCTGTAGCCCCCAAAAGCACAAAGTCTCTTTCGATGATGTCATAGGCCTGTGCCAGCCTCTGTTCTCTGTCCTGCAGGGCCAGCTTGGCTTCTGTCAGGTGATGACACGCCTCCTGGTATTCAGATTCTGACAGGCTTTTATAAGCAACGCACAGAGTCCGCAGCCCCTCCTGGTGATTCAGCACAGTGACAGAAGGACATCAGTGCATTTTTAAATAATGTAAAACTACAATGAGATTAGACAAGTTTGACAAACTGCTTTAAGACATTATTACCAAACAAAATGACACACTGAATCTTTCCTCTTTTAATATTTACTAAACCTATTATGTGCAGTGCATGTAACAGTGCACTTACTACAGCGTTTTGCTCCACACGGGCTTTGACCTGCTCCACTTTCCCAGACACCACCCGTGGAAATATGGATGAGTCTGCGCCTTTACAGAACAGCAGGTAGTCTCCTAAAGCACATCAAGTAAACATTTTAGACCAACTCAAAAGAGTGGAGGTCTAATGAGAGATTTCTTAGCATCTTACCTGAGCTGGATTTGACAATGACACTCATTCTTCTCCTTACAGAGTCAAAGTTCAGCACATGTAAAAGCTGAAACCTGGGGAAAAAAAGTTTAAATTGGACTTGATTAGAAAAAAAAGAATAGTATGGGTGTTATATCTCACTTTTACAAGTTAGATTGTGGTACAAGCTTATATTTTTATGGTTCAACGTTTGTGATACACTGATACATTAGTAATCATATTACCAGTTTCTCTGTACAGTCCCAACAAAAACGACCCAGTTGTGCCATTCTATTTAAATCTTCAACATATGCTGAATGTACTGTACCTCCCCCTCTTTCCCACCTCCACTGTTTTCTTAAATAGCTCACTACTGACAGGCCACTGCTGAGAGGGATGCAGAGGTGGGAGTTGTATAAAGACACAGACGAAACCAATAAACAATCTCCAGATAACCACACATATTTAATAGAGCCCAGCTGCCATTTTATTCTGACAGGCCACTTTCGTACGTTTGCATTTTTGGTAACACAATCAAAAAGCTGCTTCTTTTCAGGAGGCAGATGGCATATAACCACAACTCCATAATTAAAAATGATTACCTTTTCATTCACAGTGGTGTAACCACAAAAGACACTCAACAGACCAACCTTTCAATCTCGTCATCTTTGTTGAGAATCTCCATGTGGTTGTCTCTCAGGCGCAAATAGGTGTAGCCCAGCCTGGCAAGGAGAATTGTGGAAAAGAAGATGCATTTTAAAGTCTGACATAATAATACAGTGTCACTTAGATGGAAAGTAGCGTGAGAGTCTAAATGATTCAACAATAATTACATAAACATTTTTAAAAAATTGGGGAGTGTAAAAGATAATATGACAAAAAAATAATTTTGAAACCCAAATGTCTACCTTTTCATTCCTTCCACTAAAGCCACTTCATCTGGTGATGAGGAGATGTAGAAGGAGGTAGGCCTGCCCTGGTGGATGCCCCTTTTAATGCTGTCCACCGTCTCCTCCTCCTTCACCTGCACCGTGTGGCAGAGGCACAGAGCACGGAAGAACAAGTCCTCGTGTTCCTACAGACGCAGGCACATAGCCTTGCATTAAAAACCTTTCAGATACACAAAAGTGCATTGTTTTTAACATTTGTCGTTCAAACACTTTTGCCGACTGTCAGTTCACTCTCTGGGATATTTGATCCTAGATCTCAGTTAGATTTTAATATAGTATTTTTAGCTACATATATCTATTACTTATTTTGAGCAAACCTTTTCTTTCTGTTTAAAGTTGGATCCAAGTCCTGACGCTTACTCTGCACTATTCTTTTCTTCAATTTGTAAAAAATCCCACAAATGCAAGGCTCATCATTTTTTGGTTCAACAGAGAATTCATTTCTGTGCAAGCCTAACTAATAAAATCTATTAGTTTTACAGAACTTTTAATCTCAAATGCAGTGAGCTATATCAATACTTCTGAAAAAGCAAGAGACACATTCTGAAATGTTTCAGGTACATTTCATGCTTTTATGCTTAATAACAGATGCTTACTCTCCGGTAACCTCCAGGAGATGAATCAATCATGTCAATACTGGAGGCAGCGCTGAGGATTTGACCGTTACAGATGGCATGTGGGATGTAGACGTTTCCATCCACACAGCATTCGATAAACTCCATGTTGTTTTCAGTCAGAGTGCCCGTCTTATCAGTAAACACATACTCGACCTGGGAGGTAAGCAAGAGAGCACGGCGATAACTCCACATGCACATCTGAAAGCTTACGTCTGCTTACTGTGGGTTTGCATATATACACACCTGCCCAAGCTCCTCATTCAGATCAGAAGTGTTCACCTGTGCACCTTCTCCCAGTTCTTCGTCAAACATCTCCTCATCCCAGGTTATAAAATAGGAGCCCAGGAACTTCTGCATCTCTACTGTTACATACATAGACACTGGAATGATGTAATTAAACAGGACCATGAAGGCCAGGAAGTCTGTGAAAGCACGGATCACCTGACAACAGAAAGTGAACAATTAGCTACTGTAATGAGAGAAATGCCTTGGGGGATACATGAATATGAACTAATACAATCAAAGATAAACAAACCACATGTCTCTGACGCTCATTTTCCGTCCTGTGGTTGTACCATGGTTCATCTCTGTCAGGAGACCACTGCCAGGCGTACTTCAAGAGTGTGTTAATCACCGCTTTACTTATCAAGATGCACAGATAGACTATTAGGAAAGCATTCATTGACCTGCAGAGTGGAAGAAGAAATGTCAAGATAACATTTAGAACAAATGCATATTGTAACATGTTTAATTTAAACCATAAGGCAAAGATGATTGAGCCTACTTTTCCACAGCTGAGCGCTTTTGAGATTTGGACTGGTAATTTAGAGCCATCTTAGTCTCCATACCAGTGTAGACTGCAATAGCTGAGGAAGAAAAAACTAATGCAAATGACATGATCCTTTCATTTATACTTTTATAGAAAATAACTTACCATAAATATGTTGCGTGTTCTTCAGTGTGGCTCCTCTTAGAAGTAAGTTTTCAGCTCCAAGTGTTCTAGAAAGTAAAAGGATAATTATTTTGTTGTTACCTTGGAGTAACACCATAAAATATATAATAAAGTTTATTCAGTAAGCACAAAACTCACCTAGCCACTGGCTCGTCTTTGTCCTTGTAGATACTGATGCGTCCCACAAATCTAAAGAACAGAAATGTTCAATTAGGTGATGGCCATAAAGGAAAGCATGTCATGTGCCTGATGGCTGAACAAAGATGACCGCGTATCCCACTCACTTGTAGAGGTCAGGCTGTGGTTGTTCACATTCAATAGTGGCATGTAGAGAATCCACCTCCTGCTCCGTTCTAAAGGCCATGGTATCTGGTACAGCATAATAGGTCTGGAGGAGAAGAAGAAGACAACAGAGGAAAATGTCACCCCACAGCTGCTAATGAGAGCAGGGTTCATGGGACTGTTCAACCTGGCTTCCAGCAGGTTTTTAAATGACTGGGAGAAGACGGGCAGACAGGCAAAACAGAGAGCTGCTTCCCAGGTCAGCCATAGACGGCATGCTGAAAAGATGGCCACATCAGGGGGCTTGCCCGGGGCTATAAGGACAGAGGTTGCAGTCTATAGGCCGCAGTGTTGTGTGAGTGACATTGATGAACATTACCAAAGATGCCAAGAAGTGAATGTGTGTCACCTTTTCTATTGCCCATTATGCTCATAAATCTATGCATGGTCACCACATGCACTGAATAATTAATTATTTTTGTCAGTAATTTATAATCATGAAACCTTATGTACTGTAAAAACAGATAGATAGATAGATGCTCTTCCACAAGCTCCTTGAAAGATCTTTAAATTTACAGATATATAATTTCTTTAGGATTAAATAATAAACTAAATCTGTAGTTGAATTTATATGCTACTAAACAGGCAAGGTCAGTATGACTTCTCTTAGCTTCAAGGACTAACAATATCTTTGTACAGTGACATACAGAGCAAAAATGACAGAATTAACACATATGTGGGTATTTATTCAAACAAAAAGATAAAAAAAAGATAATGGCATTTAATTTTAAAGAGCTGGTGGATTTACCAGTGTTTAGAGTATTGTTAAATGAATTGCATGTTATGAGTAACCAGTATTGGGTATCATTTGATGTAATTATTTGCAATATTTGATAAAACTTGATTTGCTGGCACCTTGTGACTGGACTCCCCATCAAGGCTGGCTGTGGTGACATAGCAGGTCCCATCATGTCGACTGGAGGAAAGGAGGATGAGGTCACAGGGGAACGTCTCATCCTTCCTCACCATGACAATATCCCCCACCTGGCAAAGCAACAGTCACATAAAAAAAAACATAATGGCTTTGAGCTCAATAATAAATGAGCAGTACCTCCACTAGATATTTAAGTAAACACAGACAGTCAAAACCTGCTCATCCTTTCATTCACCATCCTTTTTTCCCCCAAAGGATTGAGAAGTTGCATAACGGATTATATGAGTGGAGCAGCTTTAGCTCTGTTAAATCCTATCTCCACGGTGACCAAACACATGACACACACTCTGATTTTGCATGATTAATATATTCCTCATTATTCCTGCTGCCTATCCACTCTAATCCCTTCTGTTTGATCTTGGATACTGAGAAACCTTGGTACAGAAAGTGACAGAAAGAAAAACAGAGGGTGCTAGAAAACCAGGACATATATTTAACCTATAAGAAGCAGAGAAAAGCCCTGCTACAGCAACCTACACTAACCCTCAGCATCTCACTGTCTCTGCTCGTTTGACAGAAGCAGCAGACACAGCAGAAACTCAGTGTACCTGCACCTATTATATACCATAGACACAATGGTGAAGCTAGTCTAAAATGGACCAAATCTATACATCTGCATAAAAGCTGAGTCAGACACTTGCATTATGCATTCTCACAAGCCTAGTTTCATTCATGGGAAGCCGATATGAGATCGACACACCATAGCCTCCAGATGGAAAATAACTACTACAGAATTCTGACTCAGTCAAATGCACCTTAGGGCTACAATGTTTGACCAACATTATATTTAACACTAATGGTTATGGTATTGGTAACACTAAGGTATTAATTATTAATAATAATAAAAAAAAAACATCAAAATCTATAGTTTTAATGTTAAAATACAGCTTCTTATACTGAATATGTATATTGAATATCACAGTCTAAACATCAGTGAAAGCTGCACAGCGGAAGCTTTTACATTACGTTCAACCTTTTTATTTTAAAATAATCATACTTGGCCATGGAAGTGCTTTTTAAGAAGATTAAAATGGCTGTTTTGGAAGTTAGTTTGAATTCAGAGATGCAACCATATCTTCGAGAATAGGAACATAACAATAACATTTCAGTTTATTTGATCCAAGTCATATAATTTAATATTCATCTAGTGTACATCTTTCTAAACTAATGTCCTCAAAAACAAAAAAAATAACTTTGCTTATTACCATAAAAAAAGTGTTTTTTACGCAATAAAAACATTTGGGATTATCACTGGGCATTTTCAAGAATTAGACAGAGCCATTCAATCATACACTGATCTCTGTTGCATCAGAGTGACATAAGAGAGCATCAGCAGATGATGACAGAACATCTGAATTGATGAAACATCAGTCTCTTTTCTGCGCCATGGGACTCAATGACAGCGCACAGGGATTCTTTCTCTACTACTGTTGAAGGCCCATTATGTGGTGGACAAGCACAAGAAAGACAAGAAAGAGAAAAACAAAGTTGAAGAGGGCCGCAGAGGGACGTATATGTGGGAGAGTTATAGAAGAGATGTTAGGGTTGCAGCAATACAACAGTGATGCTTTTTGGCCGCAGGTGCCGTACCACTCTAATGAGGCCGTTCTTACCCGCAACTTGTGACTTTGTGTCCTCACCACCTTCCCCTGCTGCACCACGTCCACTGGACATTCATTTATAGAGCAGTCAGCCTTGTGTCTGAGCCAGTCCTCGTAGCCCTGAGAGAGTTGAAGCAAGAGAGAAAATCAGCAAAGAAGAAAATGAGAAAATAGATTATTCTGAAGTGTGAATTGGGGCCAAGGCATAGCTAAAGATCAAGAGAGAGGGAGTGGTGAAAATCATACACTGTAATTAACTAGCATCACGCTTCACAAGCTTAGTGACCTGCTTCCTGGATTTGTAGCCAATACATCAATATTAAGATTTATGTCCCTGTAAAACGCAGGCTTCTTATGCCAGAACAGGTCCATCTATCACCAATAGTGCCCCATCCCTCAGTACCGGGACACGCGAGAGAAGATGCATCTCCTAAGGGGTACGGGACACTCAGCTAGACTGATTAACAGAGGACACTATTCATTATCATATTTCTCACATCACCAGACATATTTAGTGGCCTTTCCTTTGGCTGAGAGAGGAATGTGTATATACAGATAATAGAGCAGCCCACTGGTGGACTGGAGTGTGTACTCGGGGATGGAAGAGCGCTGCAAAAAAAATGTTTCCCGGAAATGTGAGCAATTTGTGTGTGTCCCACCTGTTTTATGGCGGTGACAGTGATAACAAAGAAGAGGGGCAGGCCACTGGTGACTGGGCTGGTGGGGGTGTCAATGATAAGCTGTAAGGGACAGAGAAAAAGTTGAAGGTTAAAAGGAAAAAGGGTAGCTAAATAAACAGTGATGCATATTATTTATCTTCAAAGTAGTAATATATTTTCAAGGATGACTAAACTTCATATTGTAAACTTATAGTCCATTAAACACAGGACAAAACACAACATTTTGATTGAATTCATCTGATTCTAGTCTGGAGTGCTTCTGCTATGTACATCAACGTATATTCCAGAATATAATATACAAAAAATACAAAAAATTTTTTTATAAAAATAAAAATAAAAATATACATAATAAAAAAATAAAATAAAAAATGTATAATATACAAAAAATTAAAAAAGAAATCTTACCTGAACCAGAAATATCACCAAGAAGTAGAAGTTAGCGATTCTTCTAAACTGCTCAAACAAGTTCTTGGGGATGAAGTTCCAGAAAGTATACTGTAAACATAAAAACAATAAAAATATTAATCAGACAAGTAAAAGAGGCACATTATGACCATGGGGGAAGAAAATGGGATGCATAGCTTTCAGAAGACAAAAAATGTGTCCCTAAATTTAAAGCCAGATACATAATAATTTAGCACAAATGCAAAATAAAACAATGTTCCAGACTGGGGTTTGGCTTGCTCACCTTGGAGGAGACAATGCGGTTGTCGGGGTAACGCTGAGGGATGTAGGCCTCAGCTCCCGGTGGGGGTTCTTTATGCCCGATGTACACTGTGCGACTGTCCAGCCAGTTCTCCTCCCCCACACACTGCCAGAGATATAAATAGCATTACAGGTAGCAATAAAAATGGGTTAACACGCTGTTCAACCTTGGAGGTATGTTCACTCTAAACTTATAACCTAGTTGTTATGATCACTTGCTTTTACTATAACAGCAATATTATAATTATTTTGTATCAAGTAGAGTTCAAGAAAGAAGGATGTTTGCATAACTGATGAAACAGTGCAGTCAAGATGAAATGTTACACAAACATCCTGCAGACACTTCAGCACTGACTGAAGGATATGTACATGTTTGTTGATGTGTGTAGGTGGAAGCAGCTCTGAGTCACACAAGTGTGTATTTTTGATTTATGTTTTTACTTTCAGGACCTGTCTGTAGTCAGTATTTTTTATTTTGTGTATTCAATGTCTTTAAAATAAAATAATAGGTGAATATTGACTCATACGTTCACAACTCTCCATCTCTGTTCATCTGTCACCTACAGAATATTACATCTAAGTACCTCCTCAGGGACTAACAAAGTGCATTCTGGGAGTTTTGCACAGCAAATATTTTTCCAAGGTGTCCTTCATTAAAGAGTACAGTGCTCTCAAGTCCAGAGAGAAGAGTATTCAGCTGTTTGTTTCTTCTGGATTGGCTTCTTCTGTAGCCTCTCTGTTCGGAGAGGGCAGTGCCTTTGGCAGAGCAGTCTGCCTGACGCAGGGCAAAGTAAAAGTGTTGACCATTAGCAGAAAAGTTCTGGAACAAGCAGTTCACTGGGAGCGCTTCACTGCTTTAAATGCCCTTAACATTTTGGCTGAGGTGCAGCTCATTACTGCCAGAACCTTTAATGCATTAGGACCAAAGTTTAAACTAGTGCCCTACTGCAAGATTAAACAAGAACAAATCAATTCTTCTTTGGGGAAATCTATGTCAGAGTAACCTGTGCAAGTGTGCCTTGACGAAATGTTGCCAAACATAGTAACAGTAATCAACAAGCACTTGGCAGGAAGGCAAAAATAGATATTCAGCCAACAGTGTCAACAGGCTTGAGACCCCTCCAAAACACCAGTGGGTTGGCATGACCGCGGGAAATAGAGTGAAATGAAACGAGAGATGGAAAATGATGAATGGAACTCAGGCAGGAAAAGATCAAAGTAATAAAATGACTCCAAATATTTATAATAAAATGTCTCTAAGATGGAATGGTAGATTTTTGTATTTAATATTACATAAGTAAATGGGATAGGCTAACTTAAATTACCATTGTGATAATCATTCCCCCCATGGGCTGTGAATCTCAATGATTTCAATCACACCTACACAAAACTTTTGTGGCAGTGACTGGGATATGATTTCTCCCATGCCTCTCATCCTTCAATATACCAATTCAGAGCTTTTATCGCTAGATTTTCTGATATGGTCATACTTCTGTGTGTTCTGTTTCCTCCCTTTTGTTCCTAATATCTCTTGGCAGCGCGTGTCACACTCTCGCAGTGCGACAGTGGGAGAGAGCACTGGAGAACGATGCAGAGAGATTGCATTGTGGTTTGTAGTTATCTGATCATTAATCCTCACTGATCCGTATCAACCCCAGTTCCACAGTTCCCTCTTCACTGCGCTGCTCCATCAGACAAAGTGGCTGGCTGGTTGCAGGACACCGAGGCTTTGTCTTTATTAACAAACAGGGAAATAGGCCCCGAGCAAAGACGCTGCTCTTACATCTTCATCAATCATCAACAGGAGATGACAGGCCTGTGGGTTTGATAATAGCACATATCTTACCACTAGTAACTTCACTTTAGCCACTGTAAGTGTAGAAAAATCTGTAAAGTTAGGCAATCTCAATGGTTTTGATGGTCTAGGTAAATGGAGCATGAGCAAATGTTAACAGTTGCTATCATAATATAATAATGGCAGCTAGGGGTGTGAATCTTTCAGTGTCTAGCGATTCGATTTGATGACAATTTTTGGGATCACAAATCGATTTAGAATTGATTTTTGACACTGAATGCAACCTTTGCTAAGAAAATTGGTTGAAAATTATGTGATAAGATGAAAAGACAATTTTAACCAAAGAGAGCATTTATTTAATCATTTATTTTAGTTTCTGCCAGTACTAAATCTTTATATCAAGTTTGGTTCTGAATTTATTCAGAATCTTTAAGGCTTAGAATCACAACTCGATATCTAACACCCCGTGTGGAGTTTGCATGTTTTCTCCATGTTTGAGTGGGTTTTCTCCAGGTACTCCAGTTTCCCCCACCAACAACAAAACATCCAGGGCACCCCCTAGTGGTGGCTGCCAACAGTGAATGTGATAAAAAAAATAATAATAATAATTTAAAAAAAGAATACATTAATCCTGCCCATGTTTAATTATAGTTTAATTTTAAATTTAGTCTATTTTAGATTATCTTGAAATAGAATTTTTGTTCTTGGCTTCTTGTGTGTGTGTGTGATACTGCTGCTCTACTGTACCACTGCTTTTGCAAAATGCATTTTCACCACTGCAGGACAAATACAGGCTTATCTTATCTTATCTTATCTCAATAGCTTTAAAATAACTTAAAGCTTGGTCTGGCACTGAGTTACAAAAGCATTTAAAGGCTTTAAAAGAGCTTCTTGATTAAGTAGGTAGCAGCCACTAATCAGACATGATATACACATGTCCTCTTCATCACGAAACAAAAGGTGTAATGAAATTGAAAAGTCATTGAAACGGCCAGATTAAACGGTTTGTGTTTCATCCCATCTCCTGCCATACTGTCCCGAACAGACACACTGCACGTTGAGCTTTTATCCCTCATTAACCCACAGATCAAGTACCTCTGACAGCGCTCCATCTTAATGAACTACTGATAAACAGGGCAGAAGCGTAATTACACAACACGCATAGGCAGGACCAGCAGCAACAGATGTTGGCCCTTTTAAGTGATGTTTTTAGTTATGAAAGCTTTTTAACAGGTAAGCAGCGCAGAATGATAATTATATATTAAGTACTTTTACAGTTCATTAAGCTTCAGAAACTCGAAACCTTTTGAATGACTTATCTACTGGAACAACATTATGAAACTTGATAATAGCGATAAAGTGATCCCATTATAAAGCATAGCCATTAAAGAGATTACAACTTGCTACATTTGTATATTGCTTTGATTGGTATTTAATTGAAATATGGAAACATGGAAGTTTTGTTTAAATATTCGCTCTCTCTGTCACTTTTAACAGTTTTCAATAAATCACCATAACAGTACAATATACAGAAATGCAGCAAAAAAAGGCAATTTTGTCTAAAATGTCAGGAATTACAAGGACATTTATATCTAATGCAGTTGCCGAGCCAACTTTAAAACATAATTTGACAGTACACCTTTGTCTATGTTTAGTAATACATAAAATGTACTGCACCATCTTTTCTCAAACTCCCTGAGGTTGGGTACAGGCCAGGGCTAATTTGTTACATTTTTGGAGGAGAGCCAAAAAATGCTGCACTATTTACCCTTATGTCTTGGGAAAATGATGTAATGGAGTTATTTTTTTTTTATTAGATCCCCATTTCCACATTGGCCCATCATTTTACGACCACTGCCACTAATGACAGCCTGGCTTGTTTGACTAATGTATACCAGGAAAAAGATCAAAAAGTTTTTTAAATTTGTATTGTTATAGTCTGCGCTTCGTATCCCACTTGACTTGCCGAGAACCAAATGTTATGTAAGTCTTTAATCCAGCTGTGCTACATCGCTCCACTCCCACCCCTCCCACCATTGTGATCGTCATCCTGAAAAATCCTCATTCTCATTTTGCCAACATTTTTACGATGAAAGCATTAAAACTGTTTCCTATAAATTAAATGTCTGTCCCCGGGGGTCAGTTGCAGGAAATAAAATCAGTGTAATGAGCCAGCATTCTGATACTTTGCCATTTTCTCTGAAGCAGACACGGGCCAGCAGGCAGGGCTTGGCCAGAGCACAAATGCAGTGTGTTTTTGTCACCTACAAACTCTGCCTGTCCACTGGGGCCCAATCACAGAGGGGAGTAAGGACAGAAATAGACTGACTGCCCTTAACTATTTGTAGCAGGAAGCACTAATGTGGCAAACAGTAAACCAGGAGACTACACTTGGGCTTTCAACACAAGCCAAAGAGAGTTGTGAAGTTGCTGGAAACCCTTCTAAAGCTCTTCAGCACTCAGGGACTTAATGGCACCCGAAAGATCAAAGACAGCCCCTTCTCTTTAATCTGCTGAGATTCTGAGAGGTTTAAGCAGGCATAATAGATATACATTCATAGATAAGATGGGCTATGAGGCACAGGGTCGAGAGGGGGAAAGGATAGATGAAGCTTGGAATGGGACAGCAATGGCAGCAATGCTGATAGCAATCAAAATAACAAGTGGTTGTTTAGGGAGGGGCAAAAAGGGCAACTGGTTTGCATTTTAAAGCACTATAGTATTTTTAAATGAACATAAGCCTCACATACAAAGGTATCTTTCTCAATTTGATGTTGACCTTATGACGGGTTTACACTTTGCACAAGTCACGCCAGCACCATTTTTGCCAGATGACAGAAGGCAAGTGCCCACTGTCCACTTCCCCCAGAACTCCCGCTGACACTATTATTAGCACATGAGAGAAGAGAGGCCAAGAGAGGGGCGTAGATACAGTGGGCACAAACAACACGTGTATGCTCATCCTTTTACAGATAAATCATGTGCTAGACAAAGCTGCTTTCTGTGATTCCGGACCATACTGTGTGATAATGCATGAAGGTGTAAGCATTCTTTTCAGTCAGCAGATTAAAAAAAAAGGTCCTGAACAGATTTAGATTATTACGCAACGACAAAACGTCCCATATAAACTCCATGACACAGTACTTTCACTGAAAAAGCTATTTGTGGTAGTTTTTATACTAGAAAGATTGTAGCATGTTAAGCATAAAAGAAAATACAGCATTTTGACTTTGACTATAAAACACTTTGAGTAAATCAAAATAAATACACACACATTATTTTAACAACTCACTCAATTCATTCCTGACAGGAATACTTCCTACTGTGAAGTGGTTGTAGTTAAGAGCCTAAAGTAATGAGGTAATTGTATTTATTATTAGTTCAGGTCAGATTGTGAAAATCCACTCTATTTAGACTAAAGTTTTGTCTGTGTGAAAATTCCCACAAAAACACATCAAGGATACAAAGTCAAAACTGGTAATGGGTGACATAGAACTTGTGTAGATTTGATGGCTGGGGAGAACTTATCTACAGCACTTTGTTTTCAGATTGTTCGAACAAAAGGAGGCGGTGACCTTGATGAGAATTTACAGTGCCTGTCCAGATGTACTGCGTGATGTAATATTTGTCCTTCTCTGTCGCTCGTTACAAGAGCAGCTGCGAAGAATATGGTGAGGTTAATAGGTGTTACAAAGGCAATGAGGGCCCAAGTGTACATCACCCATCCATCTCATTCCAAATCAATATCTAGAGAACTGAATTAATGATTAATCTCTTGTCTACTTAATCATGCTGCAAAGCTGGACAGACAGGAAATGCAGGACAAGAGGTGAGAAATGAGGAGTATGTTGAATGACCCTGTCCTCTATCCTCCACTCTTCTTTTGCCTCAGTCAAAGATCTGATTTCCCCTGATATTAGCGCAACTGGAACATTTCTCAAAGTCCCTGCACCCACTCCCTGCTGCAAATACACCAAAGAGTCTGAAATATACAGGTACAAGGGACCGTTATTTGGCAACACCTGAGCAAGAATTAAAGTGATGTAAAAGGGTCCCAGACTGTGGCAGATGTGCTCATACTTCATCAGGCCTGTCACCACTAGTTCCAACAAGACAATTTTTCTTCTAATTGACCTCCCACCAACCAGCTGCTTCCTGTCCTGGCAGATCATTACTGCTCAAGGCACTAGCCCATTAAGACCAGTACCATGTTTACACATCTGCACTATGTCCGGGCAATATAACATCAAATCTATATTACAATAAAAACATTTTACTTTGATAGCAATAAAAAAATAAAAATCCCCCCATATTTTGTGGACAGTGTACTGCTTTTTAAAAAACCTAGGACATTTTTCTAATAAGTAGATATTTGAATTCAGTTGGGGCAAAGTCGTTCAATGAACAACTCTCTCAACACAAGAACACCTTCTGTAAACAACAACCAAAAGGTCTTATTTGACTATTGAAAAGGTATTCCTGTTGAACCAGTACAACTTCTGTCAGTCTTGTCAGGTGAGCTGACTGCTGCAGAGTTGTAGTAGCCTACTGCCATTTGTTTCCTATGCTGGACAGGGACAGTGGAAACCATGAGAGTTTAGTATGCATTCATGTTGTGGCCTACTAAAACAAGCTAAGTGGGACAGCCAATTCACCAGTCATCACGGCATATCCAACCACTGGCAAATTCCCCATTGAACTTCACAAAAACATTGCACAGCCATTAGTCAATGGCCTGCCAAAACAGTTCTAATGAAATGTTTATCACAGTCGGCCTATTTATAACACTGCATGGTCAAAATAAACCCACCGACCATGGACGTGACAACTTCTAGTCTAGAATAAACTCAAATACAGAGATGTGCATAGTGCTCAGAGCTACAGTTGTGACTGTGTTGACAGACGGTCCCTTACGTATCTGCTGATGAGATTCCGTAGACGGCTGAAATCCATCCTTTCGACAGCGGCGACAAGCCGGGCAACAGAGACGTTCAGCTCTCCGTAGGTCTTTGTAAACGCTACCTAATGTGGACTTTTCCACTAGTATCCATCGCTCACTGCCAACGCCGCTGCCGCGTCTGTGATAGCGAGGGGTAGCAGCCTCTCAGTCGCTTCTTCTGATTTCATGGCATCCCTGAGAAGAGCCATGAAGCGACACACAGCGAATACAAGCCACACTCCACTGGCTACATTTCAGAAGATTACTGACCCAAGTCAAACCGCTTTGCCGTTTCTTTGTTTTAAACGAGGTTCCCTGTGGGTTAATCAGTTCTATCCTCGCATAAAACGGTCCCCCATGGTGTCTGTGTTTAAGCGGTGGCCCTCTGTTTAGTGGCGAACGTCCACTCACAGCGCGCAGCCCTGAGACGTTTACGCCGCGCATGCGCACAACATTTTCTGTGGTGTGATTTTGTTTCTGCTCCACCGGCGCCTTCAGATTCAGAAACCTCATAGTAAATGAAACACACGACTTATCAAAAGCAATGATGTAAGAAATGAGTGCATATAAAGTGTCAAATATTTTATTAAAAAAAAACTTTAGACTACTTGTCAGTTGTCAGTTCTTTTTGTTTATACCTGTCTTAATTTGCTTATTGCCTTTCCTCTTATTTTTTCTTAAAACTACATTTAGTATTTAGGCTTGTTATTGTATAAGGTTACTTAAAATG
The DNA here is from genome assembly GCA_024349245.1 of Neodontobutis hainanensis. Classification (NCBI taxonomy): domain Eukaryota; kingdom Metazoa; phylum Chordata; class Actinopteri; order Gobiiformes; family Odontobutidae; genus Neodontobutis; species Neodontobutis hainanensis. The sequence goes on from JALDNG010000048.1 coordinate 829,955, forward strand.
CTCAATCCTATTTTTATGAGTAACCTGTAATGTCAATAATCAAAACTGTACAGATTTTTTGAATATCCTAATTAATTCCTCCGTAGAAATCAACAAAATGGTGGGAATTTAGGACAAGTTTTGTAGAGACTTATTATTTAACTATTGTGAGGGGTGATCAAAACTAAATAAATCATTACCTGTATTGCATTAGTATATGAAAGATGCCCATACTGCTTGAACATATGCATCTCAAAACACAATTAAATGTTGGATTTAAAAATAGCCTTTATTTCTAAGCGTAAATTAAATATAATTAAAGTTCTTAAGTCCAGCACTTAAGTGTCCATATTTACTTTCCCTTTCACAATGGTGCTAGTGTTTACAGGGTTTGCTTGTTGCACTAATATTTTTTAACCTTTGAGTATATTTAGACAGACACACACACGCACACACACACACGCACACATACATACACACATACACACGCACACACACACTGTCACACACACAAACACACACAGAACACACACGGACGCACGCACACACACACACACACACACACACACACACACACACTGTCACACGCACAGACACACGCACACACACACACACTGTCACACGCACAGACACACGCACAGACACACGCACAGACACACGCACACACACACACACACACATGCACGCACACACACACATACACACACAGACACACGCACACACAGACACACACACACACAGACACACACACACACTGTCACACGCACAGACACACGCGCACACACACACACACACACACACACACACACACACACACACACACACACACACATGCACACACACACACACACACACACACACAGACACACACACACACACACACACACACACACACACACACACATGCACACACACACACACACACACACAGACACACACACACACACACACACACTGTCACACGCACAGACACACGACACACACACACACACACACACACACACACACACATGCACACACACACACACACACACACACACAGACACACACACACACACACACACACACTGTCACACGCACAGACACACGCACAGACACACGCACAGACACACACACACACACACACACACTGTCACACGCACAGACACACGCACAGACACACGCACAGACACACACACACACACACACACACACACACACACACACACACACACACACACTGTCACACGCACAGACACACGCACACACACACACACACACACATAGACACAAACACGCACACACACACACACACATAGACACACACACACATAGACACACACACACACACACACACACACACACACATGCACACACACACACACAAATGCACACACACACACACACACACAGACACACGCACTCATGTCATGTGAGACTTGACTGACCACACTCAACTGTTCCTTGACGCAGGCTGCTTTTGCATTTTTACACAGACTCAGTCACTTGGATTTGGAAGAAAGACAAAATCTAAACTTGGCTTCTTTTCCATCCGAAGCAAGCAAGGACCAGTGGGGTGTCACATTTAGCCTAGACATTTCATTTGTGGACTTATGACATTCAATTAGAACAGACAATATTAATAATGCATAGACATAAAGCACTTTCTACTCTGACCTACTAATGCATGACGCGGCGGCTGTTTACTTCCCTCCAGTCTCTATAGGGCATTAGTGTTTAATGAATGTGGCTCAGTGGACACATTACAACATGGCCTTTGATTATGAGGTGTGTCAACTGTAAAAAACATGTGGAGATTTTTTCTTTTTATTATTAATTTAGGAATTAATTCATTCATTATCTACTGCTTAATCCTGTTAGGGATCATGGGTGACTGGAGCCTATCTCGGCAGCTTTGGGTCTAAAGCGGGGTACACCCTGGACAGTGGCCAGTTAGTTGCAGTCAACCATTCACTTTCACATTCATGCACTAGGGACACTTTAGATTTGCCAATTAACCTGTACATGCATGTGTTTGGACGGTGGGAGGAAGCTGGAGTACCCGGAGAAAACCCACAGTAACACGTGGAGGACATGCAGACTCATCACAGAAAGACATTATCATCACAGTTATCTCAGTTGTTCATTCCCTCCGTCTGTCTAAGTGTGGACGAGGGCTTGACACATGTGGGACACTGGATTATTTTCCACATGATGCCATTTTAAGACAATGCTGAATGTGGTTTACATGTATTATTCCAAATGGTTTAGCTTCCGTATATTTGAAATAGCATTATATTTCACACTGAGCAAAAACAATACATCATATATTTGCCAATCTCAGGGCATCCCTTTGCAAGTTTTTGTGCAGGCCTATTTGGTATTGTTAATTTGATTACCTAAACATAGTAATAATAAAAGATTGTATTTAAAATAGATGGAGCATAAAGACACTTTACATTAAGAAACAAAATGTCATGTTTAAACATATTGTCAGAACATTTAAAATAATGGATGCTAGAACATGGTGATAAGCTTCTTTTTCGTGGCCTGGCCTACTGGACTAGTTAAAAGCAGTGCGTGTCTCTCCCTCTTAATGATCCTTAATGAACCTATTTGCTTTGCGGGCATGTTTCTGGATGTTGAGGCCTGTTTCACTCTGTCCTATTCATGTATTGTTTATTTATTAGAGCTCCTGTTGCAGTGTAGTAGCTGACTCTGTACTACTGTCAGCACGAACAGTGGATCCTGTTATGCTGCAGATGTGCATTCGTGCCGTATCAACTTTCTCGAGGCAAGAATATAGACTTGGCTACATGTGGATATATGAGACACAGCCACAACTGTTAACAAGCTATGCATCCAAGACTTTGGTAAATATAAATAACAATACATTTGAAAGACTTTTTAACTATTAGATATAACTGCATTCTGAAAAATAAACAGTTAACGATTAAAGCAGTGTGGTCCAGTTACAGAGATGTGACAAAATAGTTTCAAGTATATTAATAAATGATAGACTAATTACACTCAATGAGTTTTACTGGTGTTTTTAAAACTGACTTTGTACTGCTGCAGACGTGAAGGTACTAAATATAAATCCATGGCGCCATCTAGTGCCGAAAGTGCAGAATCACAGCCGATGTGTCCTTAACGCTACATAGTTCTTTTGCTCAGGGCTCTGTTGGTGTAGATTCAGGTAATTTGGCAGCTAATTAATTGCTTTGATTAGTTGTAATTGGAGGACCACTGCAGCATGAGTTTACCCTCTATCACGGGAAAACAAATGTAACAGAAGGCACCAATTAGGCCTATAGTGTTTAGCCTACTGTTAATTAATACATGAAGCTTCAACAGTTATATTAGGCTGATTTGTTGTTCCTTGAGTGAATTAGTATTGGAGTGTGCGAATGAGTAAACCTCTGAATGTGTGTGTTTGTGCCCCTCAGCCAACGTCAAAGGTGACTAAAAGTAGCCCGCAGCTTTCAGACGGAAACCGTGTGAGAAAGCGGCGCGCATTCCTCAGGACGCCAGTTACCTCTCTGCGTAAATATAATAGGTGTGTTTTTGTCTCTGGCGGTGCTGATGTGCGTCACATGGCTCCCAACTGCATGCCCAGCGCGGCTGCCAAGAGAGGGGCTTAAACCTGCGTCTGGAGATGGGAGCTGTGGAGATCCCAGGGAACGTATGCTTGGCACCGTGAAATAGGATTTGGGAAGGGCCGAAGCAATGAAGCGAGAGGCAGAAGAGCAACTGCCAAGTCCTCTCTACGGATTTGGTGCCCCCCTCCTCACCCCGTCAACATATTCACATGTGTAGACTGGGAGAGAAAGAGTGAGGGGGATTGTGGATAGGAAGGCAAAGAAAAGGGAAAAGCAGTGAAGGGGAGTATAATGGGAAGAACGGTGTTTGGAGCCGAACACAGCTAGTGAAGTCAGAAAGACAGTGACCTGAACATGTGTACAACTCTTACCGCGGTCTAATCCTGCAAGAGCTTTAGCAGGTGCCCTGTGCCACACTGTGTAAACATGGCTATATATCAGAATTGTTAGATTGCCATATACAGGGATTTGCTTTGGAGCACATGCTGGAAAAAGTTTTTTTCTAAACGAATTTACAAAAAAACTTTATACATGAATGAAAATATGAAGGACGATTTTTTTTAGTTCAGATAAAGTGCACAGTTGAGGTGTGTGTAAAGTATTCAAGCATTGTTCAGGCAAACAGCACATATACAATACACTGTGCTCCTCTCTGCCGACCCGCCTTTAAAAGCGCACTAAAAAGAAAACTGTTAGAAATAATGTGGGAAAATCAAACGACAGGGCTATTCACTGTAGGGTGAGTGATTTTCTGCCTACTGTTGTCCAGGCCTGTAGCCGCAAGGACCTCTAATGTACCCCCTCCTAAAAACCAAGAAACACTATCAATAGCCAGAAAATAGCCCTATCATAATCATCTCTTTCTCTCACATGGCCAAAAACAAATATCTAATTGACAAATATGGCTTTAGCTGCTCAAAGACCAGGCTTAACCTATGAGAAACAAATGAGTCATCAAGAGAAGCTAAAATAATTCAGAAAAACAAGATTCATTTAAGTGAACGCTTCTTGGTATTTATATCAATCTTGCGTCAACATCACCAAAATCAGTTCTATAACTTTGAAGTCAAAACTTTCCCTTTTGATTCCACATTTCCTCCCATCCTTGTGCCATACATGCCCTATGTTGCCCCTTCTCAAATGATTTACCCCTTTTTACTTTTGTACAAAAGGAGGACTTGCGCAATTTGGCCATTACTCATATTATTGCTGGTGGCTGCAAACCGAGGCTTGGCTCCATTCCTCGGGGGTAATTGGAAACTGCAGGTGTGAGAGGGCACATTAGCATACACAAGCCTTGCACAGCATTCAGCTTCAGCCCTAATGGCAGCATGAAAAATACATCTATCACACTAATGCTGAAGAGATGGATGTGTACTTAAGTTACACCACAGAGACCAGTCATAAAATGTGGATCTCCTGTGGAGTCCGTGGGCTTGGGCACTATTTTTTTAAAGGGTGTATTTGTGTTTACCAGAGACTTAGAGAGTGAAAGCGGAGTGACTAAATGTAGCACCGAGCATTAGTTGTGTGCACCAATGTCACGAAAATGCTCTTGGGCCGTATGCCTACGGGACCAAGGTCATGTACTGTCAATTAAATACTATTATTGTAGACTCATTTACACAATGTCCTGCCTCAGATATAGCAGGTGCTGCATATTTAAGCATCTGTTTTGCATTTGTGCCCTCAGCAGCTAAAGAGCAAAAGTGTTCAAAATAAGGCATTGTATCAATTTCTAAGCTTCTAATCTGATAATGTGGATTTTACATTTTTGTTTTTATATTGTTTTACAGCAGTACAGTTAAAAAAACAAAGAGAAACATTGCAATTAGAAGTCATTATGGGGAATGTCTTTGTAATCAGTACACTACTTACTACAGTACTTTTGGAATCTTTACATCTTTTTTAAAATGTCAGTCTGTCTCCACCACTGCTCATGTTTGTTACTGTGTAATTTCAAATCCTGCAAATGCACACCACGCTTACTGTATTTTCTAATTGGAATGCATGCAGACAAATCAGACATCTAAAATTACACGATAGATTTCTGTGCATTGACTGTTCACTTTAATCACAGACTGTAAAAAATCCAAATTCATGGGTCATTAATCCGGTACAAATAGCATTTGTATGAGTAATGAAGGCATATTAAAACGTTTAATAATAGCAGCCTTATAGGGTAATCCAATTGGTCAGGTAATCAGGAGATATTTTGATACCAGAACTAAGAGAGCTTAAGTGTGATGGTGGAACACTTCATCAACCAAAAAGAGAAATTTGAAGCATTTAACGAATTTCTTTTTTGGGGGGGTGGAGTAATGACACATTGGGACCCCCTGCTGTGCATGCATAGGCCTGTGCCCCTTCATGTCGCAAACCATAGTTATGTGTTATTACCATATTCACACACACAGAATGGTGAGGTCTTTCTTTGTCCCGTCTGCACTTTGCAGTCTCTCTCGTCTATGGAAGAGTGTTGGAACAGCTTGTTAAACACTGACATCCATTGACTCCTGGACCCCCCGCAGAGTACATCTCAGTTGTTAGGGGCTCCTGGGAGTGAACCAGCCATCACTCTACTTCTTCAAAAAAAATAAAAATAAAAAAAGGCCTATAGTTACCTCACACTGGCAGCTACAAACGGTCTCATACAGTATACATGTGCACTGTAAACATACACACGGACGAGTGGATAAAACACGTTATTATATGAGATTATCCTTTAAGTTAAGGGACTTTATGTTATTTCCCTTTGAAATATTACAATTATCCTAATCTACTTGTATATTTGGAAATAAAAGTATGACATTGATGTACTGCATTATAAAATTGATCAATAGGACACATCCTGGGCGGGCCACTGTTATGCTCATGGTAACTTTTTATGTGTGACCCCTGGCTCGATGTCAGACAGTATTCCACCTATATCACAGATTCTCAAGTTCACACCTTTTTGTTCATCCCACCCAAATCTCTGGTGGCTCACAGTGCAGATGCTAAAGAGCAGGTTTCACGACCTGTCCTCGGAGAATTCACAGATATTTCCTGGTTTTCAGTTTTGGGTTTTGATGTAAGCGTATCACTGACATGTTTTCAGACTGGCGGCTAATACACCAGATGTTGCTTTTGTACAAGAGAGGCAGCAGGTGTCTGTTTCACACTGTAGAGTCTTTCACTTAAAATACTGTATTCTTCATTATTCTGTGTGAATTAAACAAGGAGGCTTTGCTCAAAGGGACAGTACAAGATTTTGTACTTAGTTTAATTTTACAATCTTATCCAATTAAAATATCCTACAACACAACTCAACATTCAAAACAATTACACGTTTTTAGCTGGTCCAATTTACACCATTTACATTTAGTTCCATGTCTTACATTAAGATTTTTTATCATACCACGACTACTGTGTGAGATACCTGAACATATAAAGCGCTTTTAACACTTTTGAAACATTAAGAAGATACACTGTCTGTATAATTGCCCTCTTAAAGGCAGCTGTGAGTACGAGTGTGTGTGTTTAGCTCACAGGAGGTCAGGACTCTTCTGTGCTGACTGACTGTGAAGAATTATTTTGGGATTAAGGGTGTCTCGGTTACTGGGGCGAGATGATAATCGCAGTGGCTGTCCTCTGATCTCAGGGAGGATAGGGGCGTCAATCAAATTGTAGACACTCAGAGATGAGAGGAGCTGCTGCTGTGAGTGCGTCACAGGTGCCGCTGTTTGTTTTTACCCACAAACACAGGCGTAGGTGTTCTGAGTGAGTCACCTGATAACTAAAAGGTTGATTTCATTTTCTCTTTCAGCAGCTCAGTGAATTTGTGGAACTAGACGGCAGGCCTGACTCCTGCCCTGCCTCCAGATGGTCCCTGTGGAGAGAGGGTGATTATCTGGCCCATCTGAGCCAGGGAACCTGAGAGTGTTGATGTTGGGTGGGCAGTGTGGTGCCACGCCAAGCCTCATGTCCCCAGGAGCCTGAATACGATCCCCTTTACCTGCCCCCTGTCTCTGGTCCTGCTCCCTCCTCCCCTGCTCCACCACCGGCTAGACTTACTGCACCCCCCTTCCCCTCCATCGCTCCCGTCGCCGCCCTGGGATAAGCTTTCTTCCACCTGACAAGGCTTGGCCTGGATCACTGGAATACCTGGACAGGTAGCTCGGCTCAGGGAGGTGTCAAGTGAATGTGCAAGTGCTTTGTCTGGCGGCCATGGAAACAGAAATAAGAAAAAAAATAGGGAAGGCATAAAAAGATAAGAAGCAGAAAATAAGAAAATAAGAAGATAAATAATGGATAAAAAATGGTAGGAAGGCATTATTATTAAAAAAGTAAACATTTTGTTGGCATTTGTTATTTAGTTAAAAATAATAAAAGAAGAAAACAAAGGAAGCAATAATAATAACAATAATTCATCAAGCTGCCAGATAAGAGAGCGCAATAAGCAGCGAGCAACATTGGATTGTTTTGAACTTGGCAGAGCCACTCTGTTTCAAAGTCCTCTTTAATAATCCCATGAATAAATAACAAGAGGTCACCAGCTCTGTTAATAAAGTCTTCCACGTTTTGATTTTCATACAACCCTTCCTCTTCATTGCTCCGTCTTTCTGCTAATTAGGCCAAGTCTTGGGTTTCGTCCGTCATGTGTGATGTGACTTTATCAAAGCCACCGGTCTCAGTTCAGGGTACAGTGTGCAGCCACACTAGCCACCACACACAATCAGATGAGAGATCCTACATCAGTCTAAGATGTTGTTAAAATGCAGCTCAAAAAGCAAACACTCCAACGTGTTTCCGTGTTCCCTAACATAGACCCATCTAAATGAGTACCACTCGACTTTGAGCACAGCGCACATCTGACAGAAGTTCATTTTCTTCAAACCTGACTCCAGGCTCAAAGTACAGTTATTCACATATACCATGTGTGGCCTGTATTTGTCAAGGGAGTTTACTTGCATGTTAAGTCAAGATTCTCAATGACCTGACCTTTAACAATGCTACTTTCTAGTTTGTAACCTTGTAGTCACTTAATCGTCACTTGAATTTCACCTTGTTCGGTTAATTACCCGCTTTTATTCTTAAAACTCAACATTTATTTGAATAGACACTTAAACGGTTGGCCATTCCACATTTTTTAATGAATACATGCCGTGTGGGGTACTTTATTTTTTTTTTAGCTACAGACACATTTTTATGGCTTCATGATTTATGCCCTATATGTGGGCATACAATGTGGGTAAATAAAAATGATTGGCAAAGGATACAAACAGTTTTGAATTTAAGTTTCTAGTTCTGGAGTTAAATCTACTGCCATTTTTACTTGGCTTGATAATAACCAACTGCATAACATAAATTTACATTTAGCTCTTTTTAGTTCACACTGCTGTATATTCAAAACAGGGCAGTGTCATGCACACATGCAAGGAACCCTTAGTACTATTTCTAGTCTTCTCTTTTTATAACTACCAACTAAACAATCTTGCATTTTTCATGCCTTAAATAAAACCTTTCTGAAATGCTTTTTTTTCTTTGAAGCAAATTTGTGGGTTTGAAAAAAAAAAAAAAAAAAAAAAAGTATGACTAATATTTTCTACAGTTAGTATTATAAACGGCAGTGGTCAAGCTGTGAGAAAAAAAGTCGCACCTGGTAATTGCAGCAACACCCACTGACCCATGCGCAACACGGTTCGCCGCACTCCTTGACTACATGTAAGAAAATTGCTTGATAGTTAGTGCATTATTGTTTCAGGGAACACCGAGAGGTTGCTTTACTTGGCCCTGGGTGGCATCATTAACACAGCCTGAGTAACACATTTAAATCAGATGGCATTGTCACAGGTGTAACCACTGCTGTTCATGCATGTGATTAATGTCCCCTTTTTTGATTAATTTCCCATGTTGGCTAAGAAGCCCTTGCTTTCGTGATTAATGAACCTGCAGACTAATGTAATGTTCTGGTGATTTGGATTGGGCTTTGAAATACAGTTGGCCACAGTCAGGTCAGAACGGAGGAAATCACAAACAATAAACGTCTCCATGTCTAAACCCATTAGAGTCCCCTGCCTGTTTGTGTCTGAAAGGATAAGGGACAGAAACAAAACAAGCCATATAGCACACAAGATAATGTCACATATGGAATTGAAATTTTCAGAAAGAATTACAGCTAAGAAATGTGCTTAAATATTCTGCCTTAGTGTGTGTATTACTTAAAGAATATTTGGGAAGGAGACAGCATTTATAGAGAAGGAAAACCTATAAACCTCATCCTGTTACATGTGCGTGGGTTTAAAAGAAATCTTTGCAACCGTTTTTAATTTTATTATTATATTTATATGTTTTGGGCATTTATGCCTTTATTCGTTAGGACAGTAGATGGACAGGAACCCGGGGGAGAGAGGGGGGTTATGACACTCGACAAATGACCCAAGCTGGAATCAAACCCTGGTCTCCCTATGGTATGTGCTTTACCAGGTGAGCCACCGAGGCGCCCCCTTTGCAACCGTTTTTGAATTCAAGTAAGTGCAGCTAAGCACAGAGGCTGTCTGATAAATCCACCTGGTCCAGTGCAGCGTCTGTCTCATAAACATGGTAAAGGTGGCACAAGACGCAGCCAACCACAGCCCCACATTCGCCTCTTAACAGAACAGGCAGGGAAAGGTTACTTACACTCACAGTTGACCTTTTGATGTCAAAGTCAATATTTTTTTCCACCCCCCCTCAGTGCTGTCAAAGACAGAGGACACAGGGCTCTGTAATTAGCTGCTTGACCCCGGGGTTGGGTTTGCTTGACCCCAGCAGCAGTGAAGCGCCCATCTAGCCTGATGAGATGAGTACTTCGGAGGGATCGGTGCTTGTTGAAAGATAGCTGCCTCTGTACCTCCAGCCAAAGCAGTCACACTAGTCGAGGCCAGTTACAGGAGCCCAGCTGCCGAGGCTGGACAGCGTCACAAACACCTGTCTGAGCAGAGTACAAACATCCAGACACACGCTTCTCAGTGTCTACAGACAGCAGGGCGGGTTGGACTATACCTGCCACCATTCAGGAGGAGGAGCAGGAGGGGGAGGGGGGGTTGAGGGGTAACCTGACCCAGGTAGGGTAAGGAGAGGGGAGGGAAGGGGAGGGGAGGGAGGAGCACTGCTGGCTTTTGGTCAAGTGCCTTGTATTCCACAAACAGGCCGCATCTAGTTACACTCCACCTGAGAAGCTGAGCCCGAGGAGAGGATACAAAGAAAAGCATGTGGACTGTGTCCCTGTGGTGCACCTTCATTCACTAATAGAGATTTCACTCTCACAACATGCCATTGGATTTACTGCAGGTTAATGGTTACTTTAATTTATGCCCTTTACTGTAAACAGTCTATTGCCATTAGTTTTGATTGTTTATTGTTATATGTCTCATTGTTATTTCTAAATAGCTTAAATCCGGATGGTCCTCGGGTACTGCTGCCCACTAATCTAAATGGGATAAACACCCACTGGAATACGTTGAATGCAAAGAATAGTTTGACCTACGAGAAAAGTATGAAATCTGTTCACATGCAGGTGATCGCTCGGGTTTTATGAAGTGGTTAAAAAATGAACACACTATCCTAAACAAACTGGACCACATGCCAGAGCAACATGAGGTGGCCATCAGAGCTATAAACTGCAAGACAAAACTGGTTCCAGTGAGGATCAATAGTTTCCTGAATCTGAAGTTTAGGACTGATGCACCCAACTGTCATTAAGTTAAACTCTATAGAGAATGAGGGGACAAACCTCAATAGTGTCCTATCATTGCCAATTTGAAAATATGGAAGGTGTTTCTTTTGAGGGCAACACTAAGGCTGGCAGTTGTGTATTAGGGGATTTAGTGAAGTCAGTTCAGTTTGTTTTCTTTTCCACAAATATGAAAAGCCTTGGTAGCTTACAATATGAAGGAGCTGATAATGGATAAATGTGGCTTAGCTTCCTGTACCACTGGCTGCAGCTAATTAAAAAAGCAGAAAGTGGAAGAAAGAGAGAGTGTCATCAAGGACACTCCGGGAGAGGTACACCTGAGACGCACATTCAGCGCCGCTCGGGGCACATATGACCTGAACACCGGCGCTGTTTGAAGTCGTGACAGGGGAGAAAGAGAGACAACAGTGTCTGCCGCTCACACTGTTGCCTTGGGGGAATAAAGAAACGCAGTAATAACACTGGAGAAGCTGGAGCCGAGGAACAAGAGTGAGATCGAACAGAAACGGGATAAAGAAATGTTTAGCAGAAGCTATGTTCACACAGTATAGGGAAAGTGGTCCAGATATGACCCTCATTCACTAAATGAGATCCCAATGTTAGCTGATAGTGGTCCTAAAGTGAACAAAGAAATCAAAGTAAGTTAGTTAACCTAATTCTTAAGTTCTTTTTTCAACAACTTCAATTATCCATTGTCATACATTGATGAGGGTGAAATTAACTTTTTATGTTCTAGTCAATCAGTAATGTGATATTCTCATGGACGTAGGCCTTGTTGTTATGGTAAATCAAAGAATAAAATATTTTTTATAGTGACAGTTTTTGGCAGGACTTAACTTGAGGCCACATCATTTACAGGTTAAAGCAACACTGTGTTACCTTTTACCTCAAAGTATGAAGCCTGAAAGTCATCAATATAATCGTCTCCAATTTATGTTGATGGTTATTTAACATCAATGGGGGAGACTAACTCATCATTTAAAGACAAAGTTTTCACAGTTGCCAGGGTATCATCTACTTTCGAGGTTGGTGTGAACGTGGCCTTATGGAGACGAGAAGTTAAACTGGGCTTGCAATGGACATAATTTAGTCCTATCCCACATTCCTTGCACCCTCTGTACCTCGCTACATAAACTGTTCCTACCACCTCTCAGTCGTCTAACCCTCTGCTGTTATTCCTCCTTCTTTCCCCTGTTTCTTTGTCTTTCTCGTGCCGGTTGGAAATCTGCAAGGCTTGCTCATCGGCGCCAGCCTCTGTTAATCCCCTCCCAAAGCACCTTAGCAACGCTAGGAATTTAGAGATGCTAAAAAAAAAACAAAAAAACACATGACGACAACAACTGTTCTTAACACTGGGCTCATATTGGCAAGAGTGGCCACATCTTGAGACGTGTGTGTGTTTTCCATAAGTAGTTCAGAACAATCTGGAAGGGTGTGATAACCAAGGATCTCTCAGGAGCGCGCGTGCTTGTTTGAATGCATGCGCAGCGAGGGGGAGTGGGCGCTTATGTGATATAGTTCCTATAACAGCGGCAACCTGGTAATCACTGCATGTAGTCACCTGAGATGCTCATTATCTGGGCCCAGTACATGTTGTGTCTGTACCTTAGCACAAGCCTTCTTTGTGTGGTTGGTACACACCTGTCAATGATGGAGAATGAAATAAAACTCATCACAAAAGCAGTGAAATTACTTATGTTATAATGGAATCCAACTTTGACGTCGGACAAATGTGTAGCTGCAAAAACACAATCAATAAAGCGAGGTTACAACACTCCTAGCAATTATGCCATCAGTTATTTTCCAGTTTTCACACATCGCCACAGTTTGCCCCCTCCTCCTTCTCCCACTCTTTCACTCTCCAAAATCAATTACTTAGGGGCAATGCTAAAATAATTGAGGGCGCTTGGAGGCCTTGAAAGTGTGACATGGTTTAAAATATATAGAAAAATTCACAGTAACTTCTATCAGTTTGTAAATGCTCTCAAAAAAACCTGCACGTTACATGGAAAAAATGTTTAAGGCAGGAGTTTATTTCTATTGAATCAAGATGAGTCCATAAAGTCCCAAAAGGCACTAATGCAATCAACATTTTAAAGATGTAGTTTATAATCATGCAAACATTAGGTTGAAACATTAAAAAACCCCGAAAACACTGAGTATTGAATTTTCAAAAACGTATTAGTATCTCTAGTGATGCTTTGGTCTTTGTTTAAGGATTGGTCAAACATAAATAAATACACCCAGTGCCATCCAAATATTCATTACAGGCATTTCGACAGATTGCACAAATCTGAAAATGCGGCAGATTCTTGGAAAACATGCCAACTGAGGGACTAAGAGTATTAAGACAGAGAAGCTGGCTCAAGTGAGTCGGGGAAGGGGGGCGGCGGCTGCTGTTGTAGACTGCCGCTTGTTTCCTTTTTTTTTCTTTTTTCTTTTTTATTGCTGAGATGAGTAAAAACGCCTGGCCTGTTTTTGTTACCACTGATCCTCAGGCGTAAGAAAATAAAATATCCTTTGTGAAATGGGACACTCCACTTTCCGACAAACATAGGGCAATAGGAGAAAGGTGTGGGGGTAATTAAGGGGTTTACAGAAGGACGCGTCACAAAGGAGAGAGTGACTGGAGTAAATTTGGGGCTCTGACTGGCGCTGACATTTTCCAAAAGGTCTTTTCTTGGCCCACAGCAGCAGCAGCAGCAGCAGCAGCTCTTCGGGTGCTCGTCGTAATGACGGCTTGCCAGCAGAAGAGACGAGGCGCTATCTGTTAATCATAGGCCCCTCGGTGATCCATATCCACCGGTGAGATCTGTGATGGACACTTTGCTGCAGGAGAGGGACAGGAGGAGATGGACAAAGAGAAGATATTGATTTGTAGAGCTATCAAATGTCAAAAGTGGATAAAGAAAGACACAACACAATGGAAAAAAACATTTCTAATTTATCTTTATAGTTCAAAGTATTGTGGACATGTTTACAGTAGAACTGTAAGGGCCAAAAATTCTGTGCCATTATTAGGCCCTTTGTTTAGTAAGTAAATATAACTTATTTATCACTAAGATTTTGATTTGGGGTGTCGACATTACGTACTATTACAGATTACACTGCTCATGAACGAGATTGTATCGGGAGCTGATCTTGGTCCTGAAGAGAAACATTTTTGTAACAAACACAACACCATAACTTTGTCTCAAAGTGAGCTTTAATTATGTATCTAATTGTAGTGTGCTACTATTAGCCTTTTAAAATACAGACGTTTTACCAAGTGCTTTGAAGCTGATGTTGGGAGCATTGAAAACTATAAGAAGTTAAGAGCTGGGTCTAAACCAACCAAACTATGGAGTGCTGTTTGGAAAGATGTCCTTTAAATGCTCTTCAGTTTAGAGATCTCTCTCAATCATCTAAAGAGGAGAATGCCGAGTCGAGAAAAAGTGTAAAGGGATTAAAAAGCCTTTCTGAAATCATGGCTGTTTTGTTTTGAACTGCAAAGCGTCTCAACCCTTAGGCCTTCATTGGGGCCAGATGGTTGCCAGAAACTAATTTTAATACCTGTTAGCAACAAAATTTTAAAATTCATCACGAGAGAATGAACAGGGCATAAGCATGTAACTTCAACAAGCACAGTGGAATTTAAACATATACAGACATAAGAATATCAAACATTAGCTTTAATAGTTTAATGTTCCCATTGAGGCCTTAGCAGTAATCACTAAAATCTCTTTTTACCTTTCATTGTTTTTTCAATGTGTACATTTAAAATTACTATATCGATAAATTATCATCATTGTATCATTCTGAGTAAAACGTTGAGTTGACTCATAATGCAAAACACTGGTGGGTGGTCCAAATGGCTGAATACCTAATAGCCATAAGGTTATCATTCAATTACGAATGAATTAAATGTATCCCACAGTCTGATAGCTGTCTAATGTCTAATGGCTCTGGCAACAAATTGAGAAGCTTAGCACCATTAAGACAGATTTATCCCAAGCCCATGCTGTGACTTACACATCCTTCACAAGTTCAAATCAGACCCATCTAAACGACATGGTTTGCTGATCACTTGACCCCAGCAGAGGTCAAAGGTCACACAATTAAAACAGCTATCAGGACGCTGCAGGTTGCAGGAGGTGCCGTAAAACCGCTGATTCTTATCTGCACTTTTTGACCCCTCATTAAACCCCATCGGGACCACTCGGAGAATTATCACCTGCCACAGACACACGGAAAGTCTTTAGAGCATCTAGTGGGTTTAGGGGCATAGAAGCTGCTGCAGGTGCATCCAGTGAGCATCTGAGCATCTGAGAAAACTGTGTAGCCCTCCTAAAGAACTGTGTATAAATGAGGTGTGTTTTCGGAGCATTAAAAAAAATACACATTCCTGCTTATGGTATTGCACTTATGTCTATTTGAGATGGGGGGAAAAATATAGTCAAAGGAGCCAGGGTAATGGCTTTACTTTAAAACTATTCCTGCAAAGTCTCAAAATGTTAAGAAAATAATTCACAACCTCTTCTGTTTGCTTTCAGTTGGCACACTAATATAGTTCAACATTTTTTTAGTTCAAAACCTTCGGAAATATAATTAAATAATTGAAAATTAAATGTATAGAAATAAGAGTCATCAAATTATGCTGAAAATGTTTTGGAGAAAGCTCAAATAAACCGAAATATGTTATGTCACTTTGTACCCCTAGGTCAGGGGTGGGCAATTATATTTCCCCAAGGGTCACATTTGAACATGATACTGTGGTGGAGGGCGGAGCAACACGATGATCTCACTTATGCTCAATAAGAACACATATATTTTGCTTTAAAGTTTAAAGATTGAAATATAGGCCATATGTGCAATAAAGTCTGTATATTCAACATCACAGTCACATCTGCACCTCCTCAGTTTCAGATCCACTCTTTACAGTTTGTTCTAAAACCAGTGAAAACTATCTCTTGCTGAGAGTATTGATGTTAGCTTTAGGAAGGGTTGTTACTGTTTGGAGCATGTTGTGTAGTGGACTGATCACTGCAGAATATTCAATTTAATTATCAATAAATTATTAGTAAATGCTTGGTTAAACAGCCCATTGAGCTGCTTGTGGCCATCGGGGCTTAGTTTGCCCACCACTGCCCTAGTTGGAGAGTGAGCAATTGCAGCAATTGAAACAAAATTGGAACAGAAATGGTTAAAAACAAATTTATTAAAAATAAACGTAAGGAGCAGGACACTCACATTGTAAGAGTGGACAGAGATAAAATGGTTTAATAGAGTTTCCCCAGATGTTAGTGGCAAACTGAATTGTTCTCCTCTGCTGTCATAAGAAGGATTTTTTTAAATTCCAAGCATTATTTAAGTTGTATTGTTGTATAGAAAGCAGGCTTTAATAACACATATGCTTCATACTCGTACTTACTGAGTTGAGTGGAGTATGTGCTCTTTATGGTGAATGTTGTTCCACTTTTACTCAGTATTTCTTTTAAACCATGTTAACTTTAAATCTATTGTTTTTTGATAAGAAGCTTTAAAAACATTTAGTGATGTGACTCAGTGTATGAGGTAAACTAAAACAATTAATGTTCAAAAAGTAGTATAATAATAACAGCTCATAAAAGTCAGTTTACCTCAAAGTATTTGATTAATAAATCAGCTGCAACTAGAGTTTGAGTAACGTTTTAGCAAAAATAAAGTAACATTTTTGTTTAGCTTGTGATTTTGTCAGTTTCTACATCCATAAGGCCTATTTTTAGTGCTGTTGGAGGATCATAGAAATTGCTTTGATAAGTGCAACTGTACAATAAACGAGGATAATAACTGCATAATAACTACAGATGTAAAACCTAGGCTATAAAAGCCAGTCATTTTCCTTTAATGGTGCTGTCATATGCAGAAAAGCCACAGCTTGAGTGAATAAACAGTTTGTTTCCAAAGCAACCATGATGTTTTTATAGAACTAAATCGCAAAGACAAATAGCTTTCCGCCAGAACATTTGCAAAAATGTTGCAAGATGAACAAAATATCTTTTGACACCACAGACAGGTGTAAGCATGTTTGCATTTTGCCTATAGAGTGTATTTATTTTATATTAATATCTCCTCTAATAAAATATCTAAGACCAAAAGAAGGAGTTTGAAGAAACTAAATTCATAATATCTAAAAAATATATAATCTTCATAAATCATGAACACAATGGACAACATTTAAACCACTGCTGAGAAGATGTTTCTATGTGCTCACTGCTCTTACCATAAAATACACACAAAATAAAAACGACACAATTGTATAACTGCAAGTCCCTTATGGCCAATTACATATAATTCCCTCAGTCAATTCATGCATTGATTGTTGTATAAACATAAGAGTCAGTTTAACAATCTTTACAATCAGTAAAATAGCAGATCATAAAAGCCCATTAATCAAATAGTAGTCAGAATAGAATCTCAATCTTTTGACGAAGTGCATTAAAAACAAATATTTATGGAGCTAATACAGCTGAGATGTCCTCGGGAAAGGTTTCAAACAATGGCAGTCCAGTGAACTGTTCTAGTGGTTAACGTGCATTACACTTTATCTGGATTTGCCAAATTAGGCATAGTTTAGGTTATATATTTTGTGTTACTTTGATTTTCTTGTCTGTGCTACCGCTTTTTGTTGATTTGGCTAACAATGAAATGCAATGCTGACAGCAGACTCTGACACAGAGATAAATTGTTTGAGGACATGGGATCTGTCCAGTGTCAGATAATATTATTTACACAATATTACACTAAAGGTTCTTCATAGTCATTTATTTACAGCTTTATATTTGCTATGGTGACAGTAATATGCAGTTACTGAGTATCTTTAACCTGCTGCCATTGGTCAAACAGCCCCCAACACACAATGTGAAATCAGGAACTACACTGATTAGATGAATAGATGTTTCCTGAGCTTTCAGTAAAATAGTGTACTTTGTGGCCAAAAAGATTGTCTTAAGACAATTGCCTACTGTACATAATGAAATGACAGGTTCAGGATTGTGATCTAATGATATCAAAGAATTTCTTTTGTGATTAACTGATGACTGTGGACTGAATTAAATCTATTAATTGTAGGACAGGTTTTGTGGGAAACAGGAACTCTGGCCTCATGTGGTCCCCATCCTGCCTCAAGTCTCTGTCTATTCAGGGTAATGGACGGTCAGGTGGCTGTCCTTCAGCCCACCAGACCCTCCTCACCTCTAGCCCCATTCTCCTCGTCTCCCCTCTTTAGCCTCCTGTGGCGCGGCTGGTTTTGTGTGGTCCCACTCACTGTCCCGTCACTCCCGTTTTCTCGCGGCTCTGACGGCTCGGGCCTCGCACCTGCATCGCTCCCAGGTCCCTCTACACAGGAATGCGCTGGGGCTTGTAATCGCCTTTGTGGCGGGCCATTGAGTTGTGTTCGGCTGAGTGAAACTTCCCAACCTCACAGCGCGCTGGCCGTTGAATGGGGCTCAGCGTGGGGCGCCTCTCCAAACCGCGGCCGCTGCCAAATTCCTACAGTGGCGCTTCACAATCAGTCCCACACAGGCCCCGTCCAGCGCCAGGCGCGAGGCAGAGGAGGGGGCACATGGAACACGCTCAACTCCGAACTGAACATTCCGACTGGAGATATTTCAGGTCGAGATAGACGCAGAGCTTATTTTGGGCCAAACAATCTGTTTGTATTAGTCTCTCACCTCTTGTCACTTCCGACAAGAGAGAACTCTGGGAAATAAAACGAAAAATCACGGAACCGTTGGTGAAGCTGGAAAAAGTTTGAAAATGAATCAATTTGTGGTGAGTTTGTTACAGTGCAGCGCCGTGCAGTGGTGCATTGTGGGCAGATAGGCAGGATTAAGAGGCAGCAAGATTGTTCAACATGTCAACGTGTAATTGCACGATAAGGCCCTTCCGAGGAATCCATTGGCCCCGTTGCTTGCTCTATTCCGCGCTAATCTCGCTCGGCACATTCGCTCTGTGCAATCTGTCTCCATAATCTTCTGTGACAGAGGCGCGCGAGAAGCAGCTTGGTAATTTTTTTGGGAGGAGGAGGGAGCACAAGGAGGAAATATGCAGAGGCGTGATAAAGTGACGCTAATTATCCCCATTTAGGACAGCAGTGCAAGGGATCGGGGCTTTACAGCAGCAGTGCGCGCCGCTGATGGCCTCGTGCACCGCGTATCGCTGGCTACAAGATAAGAGACCCGCGCGCTGGTGAGATTTATTGGCCGGTCAGCTGCACGCTCGCGCGCCTGCACACGTGCACACAATTACAGCGCCTGTGTACAGCCTGCACATAGCCAGTGTCACCTCGAGGTGCCATTTGTTCGGGTTAAATTTGGCAGAACGCGCGTCTTTTGGACCGCGATGCGCGTGACGCGCTCCGCCTCTTGCGCTTTCAACGCTAATCCGCGCCTCTTCGCATCAGCTGATCAAAAGGAAATTGCGCACAGCACGCGAGCAGACTTTGGAGCAGTGTAGAGACCTGTCCCAGGATGCACTTCTACTCAGACTTCAAGAATCTCATTCTTTTGTTCCTCTGATTTTGTTTACATGAACCCCGCGAGGCCAAACAAAGTAATGATATATTTTAAGCAGGACATGTACACTGCATATTTACATTACGTGCAAATACAGCAGAGGCCTGTAATAATGGCTTATGATCACAAGCGTCTGATGCTTATAAAAACAATTTATTTAAGGTTGTGTTTTAAACAGGCCCCATGTCCATTGTTACAATTTAAATAACAAGTCACGGTCAGGAGTGTTTTCAGCCGGAGCAGCGGGTAAAGCTACTGCGTCCCTTTTTAAAAAAAAAAAAAAAAAAAAAAAAAGACCATCTATTTTGTTGGAACTGAGATTTACTTTTCACACTTGTTTTAGGCTATCATTTTCTCTGTTATTGTTCTTACTGTGACCCTCTCAGGTGACAAACAGGTTTCTCTTCATTCAGTGAAAGACACAGAAGCCCGAGTTAAAGGTTAGCCCGCGCAAAACATCATTCATTTTCCTTTAACATTAAGAAAAGCAGATAATGTTTTTGAAACAAGTTATTATTGCCCTGCCCCTGACCCGATAACAGGTGTAAAACATCTCAGTTTCTCAGTCACACCTCAGTTCAGACTTTTACCTTTTTGAAGAGTAGTTATACAAAAAAGGCTCCAGATAAAGAAAAAAACAACACTAAGTAATTTAATTTGTTTAAGGGCATAAACATTAGGATTATTAAATGTTATAATTTTATTAATGGTGCAAAAATATTATTTTGTATGGTAATTATATTTTTTATAATGTTTAAAAAATCAACACTACGTAAAAGTAATACTTTTGTCATTATAAAATAGGCTAGACATTTAGGCTACAACCGGTTTGAAAACGATAGTGTCTCAATACACAGTTTAAATTTACTGTCTGTGATACACACGTTTCCAATCTTAATACTTTAATTAGGATCATTTCTTTTTAGTGATTAAATTATATTTTGAATTTGTATAAAAACAGGAGGGACGATTACACACACACACACACACACACACACACACACACACACACACACCGTTTATGTCAATCACAATATTATCAAATTCAGTTCTTAAGGGTCATCACTGCGGCCTCTGTTAACCTTTCTGTTATTCGGGATTTCCCCTGATTCATGTCTCTAAAATTAATAAACCCTTTAAATGAACAGATATATGTCAGTTTATAGTAGGCTACAGCCAACTTTTCAGGGGAGCTTTATGCCTTGACCCATTTTATGCACAATTACGCACAAAGAAAAAAGCAATTTAAAGCGTGTGTCCAGCAGCGGTGAGGACTTTTAAAAGCAATGAAGCCTGGTGTCAGTGTAAACTCCTGTAAACAGTTTGACAGTAATCACTCTAGGGCCATTCTTAAGAATCAAAGCAACATCTTGTGAAATTTATTAATTTTCTTCATTGCAATACCAGGCTTTTCACTCGCGGAAAAGAATTTCATTTACAACAGTAGTTGCCCGTCATCTTTTAAAATATTAAAATTATTCACAATTTACAATAATTAGTGTTACAATAAAAAGAGATGATTTAATTAAGACACAGGCTTCTGCAAATAAACACAGGTGTTAAAGGAATGTCTGTCCCATTTCTTTTAAAGCACTTTTCTTATCATTATGACACGTTTCTCATTATCAATAACTTACAAGTAACCCCTGCCCCCCAAAGAAATTATGAACCAAAGCCCCCGTAGCTGCGTCAGCCTCAACTCAGACTGAAGAAAGACAAAAAGATGAGCACAGTAAGCAATAAGTCAGCGTTTTTAGAACTCCACTGGGGCTCGTCAAAGGAGCCGTGAATATGATTTAGCCTCATTTACAGTCCATAAACATTCTGTACAAAATGCAGGTAGCGGCGGGATCGGCCGGTTTAGGAAAAGAGGTAAGTATTTGGTTCTGTGCAGTTCTTCACTGCGTCCTAAATATGTGTTAGAGGCACCGTCCCGTTCACTCCCGCCGCGGCGCTCTGGTAGTGCTGCGGAAGGGCGTGCAGTCTACTCTGCATGGAGGGCTCACCGGGTTCGCTACCGGGCAGGTACATGCTTATCATCTCCCTCAAGTCTCCAGGACAAGGACCACGCGTGTGCGCGCTGCTCACCGGTGGGCTCACGCTCGGCTCGGACTTGACCAGAGAGCCCAGCGCGCCCATGGCTGAGGAGGACTGGTGCTGCGCGCTGTACGTGATGCCGCCGTAGCCGGACGGCGAGGCGCTCATGTAGCTCTGAGAGTTCGAGATGGGACTGTACTGCAACGCGCTCATGTCGTAACGGTGCATGGGCTGAGGGTTGTGCGCGTGGTGGTGATGTGAATGCGCGTGGTGGTGATGGTGGTGCGCGCCGCTGCCTGGGTGCTGGCTGTAGGCGAGCTGTGCCTCCTGCATCATTGCAGCGGCAGCTGCGGCCGCAGCCACCTGTCCCGAGTACGCTCCGTTTGCCCAGCCATTCACGTGCGCGTAGCTGGACCCGGAGCCACCATGACCCCCTGGACTCTCTAACCTCTGGCCGACTCCCGACGAGGCCATGCCAACCCCCGCACCGGGTCCGGACAGCAGCCCCCCCGCCAGGGAGTACTTGTCTTTCTTCAGCAGCGTCTTGGTCTTCCTGCGCGGCCGGTACTTGTAGTCCGGGTGCTCCTTCATGTGCATGGCCCGCAGCCGCTTGGCCTCGTCGATGAACGGCCGCTTCTCGGCCTCGGACATCACTTTCCACTCGGCGCCCAGCCGTTTGCTGATCTCGGAGTTGTGCATCTTGGGGTTCTCTTGAGCCATCTTCCGGCGCTGGCCGCGGGACCACACCATAAAAGCGTTCATCGGTCTCTTCACGCGCTCCTGGTTCACCTTGGAGCCACCAGTCGGTCCCGTTTGCCCTGTGCTTGTGTTCGTTTGGGGGCCGGGGGAGTGGAGGTCCGTTTCCATCATCATGCTATACATTCACCTGCCTTTAAACTTTGCCACCTACAGAGAAAAAAAGTCTGCTTCGAGACTAGAGGCGCACGGAGACGGGTGCGCACAGAAGGACTGGCCACAAAACAGTTTCTAAACCACGTTGTTCAAGTCAAAATTAATCCAAATGGTGACAAATGTTCTCCAGCGTGTCTTCTGCTGCTTCACATCCACTGTGAGAGAATGCGAGCTGGAGCCACTTTCCGTGTCGCAGTTGAGAAGTTGCTTGAAGCGGCGGCCATATGATGCGCACTGACAGCGGTTAAATGAGCCACGAACGGCCAATGGGGGTTTAGGAACGGACTGATTTGCATGGCGTTTGGTCAGGTGACTAAGAGAGCTCATAGGAAGAGCACACCGGAGGAGGAGGAGAAGGAGGAGTGTCAATCCCACAAATAGCAGAGAGACATCATCAGAGACTTGAACTAAACCAAAATAACTGCGATGTGTTAGATTTAAGGAGCGCGCGAAAAGGCCGGGGAGGTCTGGGATTAAAACGACTCAAATATGATTCACACTGCTACTGAAATCACAAGCGTTGACACGAAAGAAGAAGAAATTTGATTTTTAAAACTCTCTGGGCGTTTTGAATCGTCACATTTCTCTTTTCTCTCTGACCTGTGTGATTAATCTATACTTTAAGAGCTCACTATAAACAATGTGTTCAAGTAGAAAAGATTAATAAATGAATGCCCCTAAGCTTCCTTACCGCCGTCTGCTGGCGATGCTGTTCACATCCTGGTCGCTTGTTAAACTAGATGGAAACTGTCATGTTTGTGGTGGACCTGATAAATCTTGCCGGTTGTGTTAAACTCCTGTCAAGTATCACATTTGTAAACCTTCACAAGGTAAAGCGTCCTCGCCTCGGCGCATATATAATCCACATTTCACAGCTGACCTCCTCTGAAAAGCTCAATCAACCTCTAATTGAAAGGGATAACGAAATACCACTTCCCGCGGCGAGACTAACGATGTAATCACTCAATTCTATTCACTCTATGATGTTTTTATTTTAATTAGAGCTTAGCGGGACTCAGTCGTATGTTTGGGGGCCCGAGGGAGCGGGATCACAGGATGGATCTGGATCTGCTAATAGGGTTAACACAGTGGTCAATACACGCGCCCACCAGAGGCTCCGGCCGCGTCTTTAGGCCTCACATCACGTCATGAAGAGGAACGATGAAAAGGAAGCTGGAAGAATAACAGCACTCACTCTGCCTTCGTATCAGGTGAATAAAGGCTCCGACCAAAAACAAAAATGTTTTAAAAAGCGTAAACTGTCATGTTTTAATGAATTAGTTTAGAGCAATTAGACTTAATTACAAGCGAATACTGTGGGCATTTCAACTTTATAATACCAAAATTTACGTGAAAAAAAAAAATTAATAAAAAAATACAATTTTCCCTTTTGCCATTATTGTGTCATTTAAACACGTCACTTTAAAATGAGTAAAAAAATGAATGGCTGTAATAATATAAAATAAATATGTAATGCTAAAATAAATTCAGTGTAGGACTAAATCAAAACACGTGATAGGGATTTTATGGAATTATCGGAGTTTGTGCGTTTATCTAACACTGCTCTTTAACAAAACTCTGCCAAAGCCCGTGCACCCGCGGGGCCAAGGGTCAGCACTAGAACTAGCCCTCCAAATAAAAACTTAGGCTGGTGGAGGACGGATAGCCTACATCCTCCGAGACGCACACGGTTTGTGCGTAAAAGCACATGCTTGAACAAAAACAAACATGTCCTTTCAACTCAAAAAAAAAAAAAAAAAGAGAAAGTTGCTAATCTCCCGGAGAGAAAAGAGTGAAGGCGTTGTTTAATTATTTAAGGGTGTCGCAGAGAGGAAGCACCTGTCTTACAGTCTCATTCCACACACCCCAAATTTCATTAGGAGCCCCCCTCCTCTTTCCCATCTTACACCTGCTTCCCCCGCCTGTTGAACATGATGTAACCGAAAAACTGACATCCACAATGCACTCAAATAATGCACTGCGGGTTTTAAAAAATCCAAACCCGCGCAACATAGCCTATTTTAAAGTTATTACGCCAAAACGTGTGCGTATTCTGGCGAAAATCTGCAAAATCAAAGGGCTCCGTTGCGAGGACAACTGTTGCACTGCGCGTTACTGCTCTGCGTCCGGGTCCCGCTTTAATCCAGAGAAACCACCGCCTGCAGCCACTAAACACATCCACTGAAGTGAAGTGCGCACAGCCGCTCAGAAATATACGCACCGCTTTACAAGACATTTTACACTTTTTTCAGCAAACTATTTACAATACATTTTACGCACAAGTTATACCTTCAAATTGCCAGTAAATGGAGCTCTCATATGCATATGCAGACTTACGCATGTTTCCCTCGTTTCGTCTGCTCCAGTGCATGTGGTGTGATTTGTCCCTCCACACAGCTAAAGCCGTCCTAAGCTTCGTGTAAGACCGCTATTCCCGCTACTCTGTGGCCGCTTCGAGTCGAGTGCCAAGGCCGTGGCTGCCCGGTGCCCAAACCCACCACTCAACACACACTGAGGGTTAGAGACGAGAAGAAATGACATTTATTATACACTCTAAAAAGAGACAATTCCAACTTATTGTTTCTCTCTCTGCTTCTAACATAATGAAGCGTCTTTTGTGTGGCGCAGAACAATACCAAACAAGTATTCTAATAAATAGCCACTTTTTTTTGGCTCTCCAGGATGAATGGGCTGGAGCGGCGGGGTTCTGAAAGGCAGCTGTGCCGCATTCGGGGAGGAGGGGCGACGGCTTGGCGAGGAGCCCGCCTCCCCCCTCTCCCCTCTCCCCTTCCTCTCTCCCCTCGTCTCCTCCTGGATACTGACTCCCATTTCTGATCCGGGAGCAGAAAGGGATGCGAGGAGAGGAGCATTTGGGGTTGGGGAGGTATCGACTTTACAGGCTTTTAGAACATACAGGCTTTTTTTTCCTAAGGTGAGCCCTAAACAAAGTCTTCAGTGGGAAGTCCATAGCAGCCAATTTGATGGTCTTATATGAACCACACAGAAAAACAGCATGTGGTTTTGACAGTGTCTTAGAACTGAAACGCACTAGGCTACTGTGTCATTTGAGTACTCCAGACCCTTAGTTTAGATGACCAGTAAGTGTATGGAATACCTATTTTTTTAACGCGCTGTGTGGGCTGCAACATGGACATTTAACTTCCTTTCAATCCAACCATATAGAAACACAATAAACGTCTGGGCCAAAACCTAGTATCACAGTGCCAACAGGAAATGCATTTTTGTGTTAAACTTCTTATTTTGTCTTACCAATGTATCCATATATCAGTGGGGTTTTATTAATATTGCATTCCTCCTTAATATTTAAACCATACAAACACCTTCAACGTCTTAAGAATGTTATTGCCTGCATTCCATTGTGTGAATTTTTTTATATTTCTGCAGTTTGTCCAAATGAAATAACTGAGAAATTTTAGTTACATCTTTAAGCGTTTAGCAATCCCAGGCATTTTCTTTTAGGAAGGCAAAATATATCTAAACATTTTTTTTTTGTATTTGGCAACTTATTATAAAATGTATAGTTTCAGACATTTGTCGCCCATGAACCCAGCTTTACCCCAGCTCCTCTCAGTCACACGGTTCGTCCCGGGTGTGGATGCCTCCCTCATTTTTCCCCATAACTTTATTTTTCCTCACCTCGACTGAAGGTGTAAGGACAGCTTGATGTTGGGCTTTAAAAATCCGTGTGAAATTCAACAGACCATGTATAATTAATGTAATCGAATGTTCTCCTTTATCATTCAAACATACACCATCACATCAGTTCACTATTAACAGCTGAGTTTACTTGCATTTCTCATCATAACAGCCTGATTAACAACTTGTTACGAGTAACCGCTCTTGGTTTTGTGATACAGTGCTGCTGATTTGTAGACTTGCTAAATTCTCAGCATTGAAACTTTTGTATTTAGCAGCGGTCTTACTGCTTTCAAACACTATAAAAGGTAAGGTTCCCATTGTTTAGAAATACAAGAGGGATGATTTAATGCAATAAGAAGTCTTTCAAAAATGTTGTGTTTTTGTCATATGACATATAATTAACCAATGATGTTTAACCAATCTATTAATCCACTTGCTTGCTTTCCAGTAAAAGAGCCGGCCCTGTTGCACTTCCCTAATGCACCCTGGAGTGTGTCACAACATCAAATACACATGAACTCCACAAGCAGGGGATTGACACAAAGTGGTAAAGCTAAGTAAAAGGCCATGTGAAGACTATTAGATGGGAGAGAGACAGACCGAAAGATCAGGTCGGGGTTCAGGCCTAAAAGCATTCAGGGAAGAGTGAGCCAATTGGCTAAAAGCAGAGGTCTTAACGCTTTTCGTACAGATGCTCTCCAATGCACAAATCTTCCTAATACCACACTCAGAAATATAGCATCGTCAAACCTTACATCCACAAAATGATCAAACTTTGCTCCAAGATGTACAGTTCATTTAATTTCAAAATAGTTCATTTTAGCCAAAAGCACAACCAAACATTTGTATAATATAAGTGCATTTACTATATTGATATTTTTGTTGTAATCCAAAATAATTCAGCTGTTATATCATGGATGTTACCTTAAAAAAAACTAATAGTAAACAGCAGAGTGCTTTGTGGTCTTTGTGAGTTTTTTAAAGCAAAAACGGTAACCCCAAACTGCCAAACTAGAAGAGTGCATTTTTGACAGACAGAGCATAACATGCCGTTCAAAAGTAGGGCACTCTTGTCTACGAGCAATTTGTTCTTTTGTTGCGCCATGTGCTCTATTTTCATTTTCTTCTTTTGGTAAAAAATGGTGAGAGAAGAGCATATAAGGGCTTGATGGAGTGGTGAGTCAGAGACAATATGACACGAACAAGTGAGAATGAGGGAAGAAATCAAGAGAGTGAGGGAGCGACGCGAGACCAGGGAGGCCAATGTCAATCCCACGGCAAACAGCAGTAGATAATCATGGGCTTTAGCAAAACACTGTGTCCATAATGCTATTACCCAGGATTACCTACTCCAGCAGAGCCGCCGAGACGCTCTTCACAATGTGCCACAGACCTTTCAGATAATCATCTTATCACAGATGACAAACCCAGAAGAAACATCCCATTATTGAAGAAGGGGGGAGAAATCTGCAGCCTGTTTGGATGAAGACATATTGTAAGCCTAAATTATTTGAGTGGAAAAATATCAGATTTTGAAATTAACCAGCATCTTCCCCACTCTTGTTCAGTTTAATTTTCCCAGAATCTCTTTTCTCCCCCAATTAGACACAAGATTTTACACATTGTTCGGCTTATCAATTAGCCATAACACCTTCCCCTCTGTTTGCTCTAATGGTTTTAACAGTCACCAGTTGCAACTCTTAGAGGTGCTGTGCTAATGGTGTCGCCACGGCGATAGAGTCACACGGAAAAGGAAGAAGGAGGAGAGGAGAGGGGGGAGTCAGCTCTCCCGAACACATCTCTAATTAGAGCTCACAGCCAGTCATTACTGATGTAATAGAGTGTAACGCTAATGGCTATCAGGCGAGCCCCCACAAACAACAGAGGGGGGTTCTTGTAAGGTGAGAGGAGCAGAAAATTTATGGAGGAGAAAAAAAATGAAAGATTGCTGCTAGAAGGCAAGGTGGGGGTGTAGAGTGTCAGAAGGTGCGCCAAGCAGAGAGGGTTTTTAAAAGTACAGTAGTCAGACAAGGTCAGGGCCCATTAATGGAAAATGTCTCACTGATGATGGTTAAATCTGTCATTTTAGTAACTGGGCAAATATAAAGATTGACAAGAAAAAAACGACTGGGAATTAAGAAGCAGACGAGGGGCCGACTGGTTCAGGAAAGGCACCGGAGACAGAGTCTAGCACTCTGGCACTTATACTTGTTAGTGCTGATGCACTCAGCAGCCTATTCTACCAGCGATACATGTTTTTACACTTTTTAGTAAATTGCAGTGGCTGGTGGGAAACAAAGTGACGGATGGCAAGGTAAAGGAGGTGATGACAGAAAACTAGTTTCAGAAAAGTGAGTGAGGAAAACAGAAGAGCTGAACGCTATTTCACACAATATCCCAACCAAAGAGTTAAAGAGGATTTGATGCCAAAGAAAGGTGACATTGTTGATGTGTTTACAGGCTCGAGTTCTAGTGTCGACAAGAAATGAAGAATGAAAGGCTTGTGTCACAGAAGTACAATGTCTGTGGTCAATTTGAGATTTAACAATTACAAGAACGTTGATGAACAAGACGTTGGGAAAGCTGGTAAACAGTTTTGAGAAAAGCCTCAGTTTTAACTTTGACGTCAAAGCTTCAGTCATTATTTGTTTTACCTTTCACCTGTTGCTTCAAACTATCAAAAGAAGCTGTATAAAACGTGGACTATAATAAAATAGACTTAGAACTACTCTTACTTAAATACCAGAAATGCCATTCCATTGATGTCAGTATTTTGTATTGCAGAGACAGAGAGAAAATACTGCCCAGAGTGACCTGTTATAGCCCCTTCAAGCTGATGTTTTATATCAAATTTTATTTATTTTTAGGTGCTTGTGATGTATATCTATTTTTTTTTGCTGTGTGAGCAAGACTTACAACTTTCCTGGTTGGTTCAACAAAATGGTTGGGGGCCGATGTTTCATCTTGTAATGTAGCCATGTATTTTGAAACTGTGGAGGTAAACACTACAGAGGGAAAATAGTCCACTGAGTTTGACATCTACATTAAAAAATGTACTGGTGTATATAAAGCTCTTCTAATGTCTTTTAAAGCATATTGTGAGAGGATGTTTTTACTGGCAGCTAGCCTCACATCATTCCAAATATTGACTCTGTATTGACGCTATTAAAGACATAAAACCTAGGTTACCAGGGATGTTTCACAGAAATTGGTTTGTATTGTGCAAGGGTCGCTACTGAGGCAACCCAGGTGTAATGCAATTCAAAGGGGGCAAATTGGGTGCATCCTTTTTTTATGCGCAAAATGCAAAATCGCAAGCATTCATCGTGACATGCAAATTAAGAAAGTGTGTTTCCACTAAAGACAGGATGCTCGGAGGATTGCTGCATGTCTTAACCTATTGTGTGGTTGATCTAGCTGTGGTGTGGCCTTTGGGGGAGCAGCAGGACTTCAGGGGGCGACTGTGTTTCTGAACTCAGCCTTGGAAGGCATGCGGCGCGGCTTGTTTCCCAGATGTGGGGGTGTGGGTGCTGCTCGGTCAGTTCACTGTAGTCCTTCTCCCAGAATTTAAAATAAGGTCACTCCCCGGGAGGGCCCAAGTCAAAGCTATCCTTCTTCGTGTGCCCTTTAACTCTCCTCATCTCCACCTCCTTAAATCTTAACTCTTCACCTATATCCTCTCTTTCGTTTGTTTATACCATGGTATATTCTGGTATATGTGTTTAAAACCACAGAAGAACACTGAGATTAGTTGTTACATGCTGTCCTCAAGCTTGTTTTTTTGCTTGTTTTTGTCCGACTGTCTGAAAGAGGGGCGTCCGGTAATGCCATTGGGCCTCAAAACTCTAATTTGATTGGAGAAATGAATTTTATGGATTAGCAGAACAATGAAACAGAAATGGCCTCGTTAGGAGATAAGGCAGGTAATAAGTGTATTAAAGCTTCAACTGTGTGTCTGGAGCAGCACAGATGCATATCCAATAGGAGGCAGAGTGACCAGGACAATAACACACTATTCTTATGCTAATCAAGGGAACCATTAATGTTTACATTCAAAATCAGACCTTCCATAGAAATGTATTCACTCCCGGCTAAACTAGGATAATTAGTTCCCTCTTAAACCCATATTCCATTAACTCAGGTGAATCCATCTGAGTTTCATCAAATTTCTGCTTCATTTTGCATGATAATGCAATTTAAAAGCAAATAACATATTCAGACTCGTCAGTCAAGAGAAAATGAGAGTCTATGTGAAAATAATAGACGTGTAAAAGGCTTCTTGTTTTATTTTATACGTATCTAAATATTTAAAAGTCTTTGCAATAATTCAGTGTGACCGATTTATGTATAAATTCATATTTAACAGTAAACAGCTTATTGCAGATTAGTGACTGATGTATTGAATGCTCACTGTTGCTTTCCTGCACACTTTGTATAAGTGACACCTTATATTATGATGTCACCCTGATGCTGAGAGGATGGCTCTGACAGCAGCCTTCATTTGCTCATTGAAGGGCTCTGATTCTGTACAGACCCCAGATCCTCATTGGAATAACACACAGCCATGATCAGGCCGCAGCTCTCTGCTGATTAGCTCTGGGTTGTGAGACAAACAAATGAAAATTAATGTCCATCCCAATCACACCATTTTATGTGATGTGTGGCACAAGACTCTACAAAAACACTTAACATAAATATCTATTACAAACAAGGTTTATCTGGCCCAGCCTTACAAATCTAATTCCGCTGGTATATTTTTGAATCTCACTCTTAGTAATTCAAAAATACATTACATATCGACTGTTGAGAGTTGATGTATTTAACTGTTCATGGAGTTGGTTAAGGAGAACGACAGGGCTTTGTTTATGTAATCAGTCTGCAACAAATGATATAAACAACCTTATTTTGGTCCCTCCTTTTCCACTCTGCACTGCAGCTGTAAGTCCCACTCGCTGACCTCTGTGTGCATCATATGTGTTTAACACTGAAGACATATTTGAATTCTATTCTAATTATACCATTATAAAATAACTTTGGGTTAGGCTGGAAAGGGTTTTGGATGGTTTTAGGCTCAGTCATGAAAGAACTTTAGTGAAGGTTAGAAAACTGCTCTCCCTCAGCTCTAAAAAGATGATTCATTCACTAAACATCTAGCCCTAATGATAGCTGAAGTTGTTACAATGACGCTGTAAAATATTTGGATATGTTTGCATTTTTTGCTGAAATCATTCAATGTAACTTACCATTATAATTATTTTCTTTGACCACACACTATACTGTACCTACCTACCTTAAATATGCACATGCAGAGTTTAAAAACACAAAAACAGCAATTCTTTTACCTCAAATAGTTCAACCTTGAAGTTCAAACAGAAAAGTTGGCAGCAGTAATGTGAATGTTTTTGTGACAAACTACCACATACGTGTACTGTACATTGTCATATTATGTAGCTGTAATATTTTACATATGCCCAGCCGCTGTGGGGAAAATCCTTGTGATTTGTGTGGCTAGGTACCTTCACATGTCTCACTCACTGGAGCACACACATCGGCACACACCGCGTGTAATGGATAGGAGCTGGCTGAGGGCGTCTGTCAGGGGCGACTGTTCTAATCAGAGCAGTGGGGAGAGAGATAAAGGAGAAAATAATGAGTGTGGCATCAGGCCTTTCATAGCGCAACAAAAGGCCACGGGATCAGATAGACACACACAATGTGGAGAGGAGAGGTAGGGAGGAGAGAAAGAGCGAGGGAAGGATGGGAAGAGGCAGAAGGATGGACGGCCAAGGGAATGAGTTTGCTAATAAGCCTCGTAACGCTGTAGGTGCTGTAGGCAACGGTAGGCACCTTTAGACTTAGATCCGGTGTCTCACTCATGACATCAGACACGGAAGATGGAGGTTTCTATGACAACATCAATAAGTTTTTGGAGTAGATTATAAACATCTTTCTATTTCACCCTGAAAAAAAAATTCTACTCAGCCGGCCTCATGCCCTCTTTCTTTCGGCTGATTAGTGCTGCTTCATTTGCTGTGCATGTGATAATTTCCAGTTTGATTATTAATGCTTAATTTACCCAGATTACACTCCTTTGATTATTAATGCCTAATTTAGCCTGATGACTCCGATCATTAGACAGTGCCCAAACTGAAAGCAAACAACCTTAGTGGTCTTCCAATGTGGCCATACAGCCTCTTCTCCAGATAATGATACTGTTGAGAGGAGCCAGCAGGCCTTGGGAGTGTGTTAAGTCAATGGCCACGTTTTTTTACTCAAACTCCCATCAAACTTTAAAGAGAAAAGAAATACTAATTAGAAACTGCAAGCTAGGAGAAATGAGCAGGCAGAAAATCCTATTCAGAGACTTAATGAGCTTGTCGAAGCTGAATAATTGATTTCTAATTCTAGCCTGCAGCTGTTGACCCAACCAGGGAGTGTTTTGAATGAAGCTGAAATATGTTGCGCTCTGACTTGGCACTGTTGGCTTTCGAGTAGTGGAGCTGCTACAAGAAAACTCCCGTGTTTTACTCCACACTTTTATTTACACCAACATTTATACACATAATTAGTTGGTTTTGGTGCGTGAACAAAACTGTCACTCGTAATTCCCTTGACAACTTAATCCTCCTTCAGATCTTGTTTAATATTTTACAAAGGACACAATTTAATAAAAGCCCGTTTGATTTCCATGTGAGTGAGGTAAACCGTCTCAAACCGTTGGGGACTTGGGTGCATATCAGATTGTAGGTGTTTTACGTTTGGCTCATTTGCTGCAGAGTGATTCTTTGTTGCCCCAGCGTGGATGATCGTATCCTGGGGGCTCCCGAGGCAGAGCAGGCACAGAGCACCCTGTGTGTGAACCACAGCCGCCCAGCGTCCCTGTAAGATGACCTCACGGAAAATAGGTCTAATTATTGCTGTGACAGCCCATGCTATCATATTCTGGCAGATCAGTCACTACATAGGGAGGGGGGGGAGAAAAATTAACAGAAATATATACCGCCGTGCCACTAACCCCCCCTAAACTAAGCCCATTTATTTTTAATACCCTAATCAGCAGGTCCCAATGGGGGTTTGGCTCTTACTCAGCTGCACAGACGAGCACAGGTGAGTACAGGTGAAGCAGGATAGGGAGCCCAGAAAAGAGGCCATCGCCGTAACAATCATTCCAAACCAAAGTATAACGCTCTGGAAATTTAAATAGCAGAATCAAAAAGGGGCTCTAGGACTCTGCAATTACAAGATCCAGAGCTTAAGGTGGACAGTGGTGATTAGCTGAACTACTGTCCCTCTCCTGAAGCCACAGTCATTAGGGCCGGATCATTATATGATAGATTTCAGGGCCATTTTCCCAGTTTTTGTTCCCAGAGTCTGCATTTCCAGAGACACCCTGGGAATGGGACACACTACACCAATAACTACCTCCGTGAGAAAACATGCATGGGGAAGTTGTCTGTGGATCAGCGGATGATGCTCACGTCCGAGGGTGCTACCGATCAGGTGGTCACGGTAAACTAGCCTTTAACAGTATTTTACTAAAATCTATCAAACTGTTTCTGGTTTCAGCGTCCAACCTGGTAACAGATGAAAAAAGGACAAAACTATTCCTCTGATGAAAATGAGTTACAGTACAATTGAATTACATGTTGCTATGGTATGAACTTCGCTCTTTGCCCATTTGTTTTTGTATTTGGTAGATTTTTTTTAGGGGAGATTTTCCAGCTTCTCTGTAATACATTAAACCTAAGGAGAATTATGAAGAAATAAATAACACTTCAGTCAGCTGTGAATATAACATCAATCACGCACCCAGACACAATCAAACAATGTGATGTACTAATAATGAGATTAATTCCACTGATTAACTAAATCAGTCTACTGGAGATAACTGCTCTTCATTTGTTGTTTGTGATTGTGTGTCTTTGCGTGCATGGCTTTTTCAGTTTTGAGAAAAGAATACAGGAGTAGCCCTTGTAACTCAGCCGTGCCCTGCACCCCTTGCCCCTCTCGCTGTCACTGGCCATGTGTAGTGTGTAATAGGCACTGACAGTCGTGGTGCAGGTCAGTAACCCTATGGCCCTGTCTAATTGAGGCTAAGGATCCCGGCTTGTCCTGCCATCTATAATTAACCACATCATCTGCGGCCGTATGAAAGATTCAGCTGGACTGGGAGTGGCCGACACCTGATCTCGCTGTTAAGAGTTTAGCGGATAAATGCATGTGTGTTCTGGGACGGCTGCAGCCACTGTGACTTGTGAGCATCTTTTGATTCATCTGAAACTTTCATATATAACATATGTCCAATAAAAGGTAACATTGCTTTTTTGTATTTTTTATAACAGTTAAATACTAGTAAAGATGAGAAATCCAGTGCTTTGATGCTTGTTCTTTGGCCACCAGATTAATTGTTTCAGAATGGCAGACACTGTTCTAGAAGAAAGACAAAGAAACTCTCAGGCCAAAGTGTTGGAACACTATGGATCCAGCACCGACTTCATTTTTCCATCTTTCAAACCTATGATTACAATCTTTACAACTTTGATAAAATGTGACCAATTAATTTCTATAAGCTCACTAGACTTATTTAATGGTAACACAAAATGCTATTACAGTGCACATGCAGTTTAGTGCTTGTGTGTGGGACTTGCTTTCTGGGACGAATAACATTCTACACTTTATGTTTCCCATCACACCTCACAAGTCATACCATCACTGTGAATAACTGTGTTCATCCCAAGTATACTGTAAATCCATGAGCGGCGCTGGCTAGAGAATTTGATGTCTTTGAAGTGTCACAAACATGACTATACCCTAATGCTAACATCTTATTTGACTAGTTTTACCTGACACAGCCATATTTCTGAATGCACACTTTGAGACGAGGATTGGAATAGCTTGAAATAGTAACAGAGGACTTTGTGAACACACTTGACAGGCTTATGCACACTGAAGAGCACAAAAGCGTTGATGCAAGCCACTTAAGAAAAAAACCATAGTATGAGCCTATAAAATCCTAAAATCATCCTTGTTCCTCCTCCTGTACCCGGTTTGATCTTTGGCGTGACAGAAACTTGAAGTGTACTCTGCCCTCTTCAAACACCTTGGCTAACCACCCCCCCACCGATCCTCCCCGTTTTGCTCAGCTCTCCTAGTCCCAAGCCTTACCCCACTCAGCTCCTCTCTTTTTCCTGTCGATGCCTTTGAAATACAGCTTTGAAAAAAAAAAAAAAAAAAAAAAAAAAAGAAAAAGAAAATGCTGCTTTTTGAATTA
This sequence comes from Neodontobutis hainanensis, assembly GCA_024349245.1. Classification (NCBI taxonomy): domain Eukaryota; kingdom Metazoa; phylum Chordata; class Actinopteri; order Gobiiformes; family Odontobutidae; genus Neodontobutis; species Neodontobutis hainanensis. The sequence continues at coordinate 865,646 of JALDNG010000048.1, forward strand.
ATGAATCATTTTTCACCAGGTGTCGTTGGGGATGGGGTGCGGGGGTGAGGGGGCAGAGGGGAGGGAGCGAGGGCTAATAAATACAGAGTGGAGAGACTATCACCCACCACCACCCCACCACCCCACCCAGCTCACTCCCACAACCCTCCACCTCCCAGCCGTAGATGAAAGGCCTGGCTCGTTCCTGTACCTTTAATTTAAAGCTGAAAAGGAAAACGAGAGCGGGGGTGCAAAACACGCTTATGAATATGGAGAAAATTGAATGAGAACTGTCCCTTTGAATAAATCAGTATGAATGTCCCTTGGCCTTGTGGGGAGAAAGGTCACAGGAGACCCTTGGATATACAGATGGAGAGCAGCTTGATGGACTACACCGCACTAAGCGCGTGTCCTTGTTGCGAATATGCAGATGTTTGAAGCAGTTGTTGTTCGTTGCTCCTGTATTTAATTATTGATGTTTGAGCATAACTTCCTTAGTCTGAAAAAGTGATGACTGTTTTAAAGCCTCACCAGGTGCTACCCTGCCACTATGATATTAAATGTTGCAAATCGGATGTGATCTGATTCATTCTAGTGGCTTTGGACATAAAAGCATGTGTATCATTTTGGCCAGTAGCAGGGACACTATATAAAACTAAAATCCTATGTATATTTGCAAGCTTTGTTGTTACAAATCATACCATTAAATGTGAGGAAAACAGTTCAAACATATAGCATATTGCAATAAGAATGATCTGTGAATAGGCTTTGCTGTCGAGGATTTTTATAAATGACTTTGTATGGCACTCACATACAAAGGGCTCTGCTCCCATACCTTCAATGGCAGGTCGGTCCACACAACTCCAACTTCAGTCAAAACTGACTCAATGGCGGCAGAAAAATCCCTCGGAGAAAGTACCAACAGCTACATCTCCTTACACAAACAGATAACTCAAAAGAGAAGTGTGCTTATATACAGGCAATGCCTTCACGCAAAGCTTTACCACAATTTGCCTATAGAATTTATTGCTTGTTGCAGAATACAAGACCACTAGTTTTACTTAAGAAGACATAACCTTGATCATGCCTTTGATTTAAGGATTAAAAGCAAACTTTATATAGCGCTTCATGAACTTATAGAGTTGCATTAAAACAAAGCGTCATTACTCAACTGTTGCACAAGAGAGGGCTAGTTGATAAAGAAAAAATCCATTCACTTCCTTTCACTTTTCCTATTAGGGGTCACAAGTGACCGGAACTTATCTTTGTTACTAACTAACAACTGACTAACTTTGGGCCTTTGGACAATGGCCAGTTAGTCACAGGCTCGACCCTTACAGACAGACACTGACAGACAACCATTAACTTTTACATTCATGCACCACCTGAGCTATACATACATGCAGACTCGGAGTTGGGCAGCCGGGGATCAAACTCATGACCTTGCTGTGAGGCAGGAGTGCTAAAAATTAAAAAGTCACTTACCTAGTCACTATGAACTATGCAATAGACCTCAAGCACTGCCAGAGAAAAAGAGAGAAAATGCATTTGTCATGATATTGAAATTGTGCTTTTCTTTTACCATCTCACGTTTTCTTCATTGTGCATTGAGCTACCCATAAATAACACTGGGCATGAGATATTCTTAAGGGAGATTTGCCAAATTCATTACCGGTATAACAATATTGAAAGTACGTAAGACACAATGCATAACCAGCCACTTGTCCTCAATGCCCAGTCCCACAGCTTATCACAACAGATTAAATATCTGTAAATATGAAAGACAGGGAGCCGGAGGAGGCTTCAGGGACACGTACAACAAGAACTCATCGTTTGGAGGTTGTCTCTATAGCTCAGTCTTCTCGCTTTTGTAAGTGGAAGGAAGTGGAGAATAGAATCCACAACTACTTTGGTGAACAAGCAGACACTGACTGACACTCATGAGTTAAATGCTAATTGAACGCAGCAGAGGGTTGGATGCGAGTTCTGAGAGCCCAGTCTGAATGGCACACGGCCTTGGACTGAGGACGCCACAATAGAAGGATCTAAAAGCAGTGTGTGTACTCTCACTACTCGTAGATGCAACACTTTTATTGTTGACAGATATATAGATGGATTCCTTTTACGGACGCACACAAACACATGCATGTATATTTCACCCGTAAACAAAAACATGACAAAAGAATTTGCCTCGTCAGTTTCAAAGCTGTCCAAAAATCTAAAAATGTTAGAAATGACCCACAGTTGAATAACATTACAACTGAGTAACTCAAGCTTTATCCAGTCAAATCCTAAGTTGAAATAGGGTTCAAATGGGTTCACAACACAGTGTTTAGGAAGAACTTATGTTTTAGTGTTATCAGTGTTTAATTCTACACAAATGGCAAATAAAAGGCTATGGCAGCTTTTTCTTTCAATCAACTTATGGTATGTTTAGCCATCTTCAGTCTAGACAATGGCAGAGCACTTTTTTTTGTCAGAGTCAGCCGTTCACTCTTACCCGAGGCTTCCACAGACATCCCGATGGGCAATTCTCAAGAGGAGGTAACAGTACATTAGAAGTACAGCCTCGTGTACAGTGTACAAAGACGAGGCATGGGTCAGGCTAGACTAATTAGTTTTCCAGCAGAGCATAATTGAGACTATTTTACAGCATAATGTTTCGAGCTACGGACCTTGGCCTTAACATAGAGAAATTAAATCTTTTTACCTTTCATCTCTCACCTTCACAGCTTTTCACATTACTCCAAATTTACTCTGACATTCCTCACCTTCTTCCTCGTGCTGTTCAGTCACCACTATGTCAACAAACATATAGAAAGACATTAATATACGTTTCATAAAGACAAGGACAAGAGACTGTAAGAAATTTTCCGTGACGGCGCAAACACTAAACAGTGAATTGCAACAAATGTTTTGAGTATTGACCACCAAGGCTGTATGTATCCACAACACAGTACATTTGTTATAGGAGCAGCAGAAGTCTACGTGATAAAAATGGAGTTTTATATTGGGTAAGGGTATTGCCTGTTTCAGGGCCATGCACCTCTCAATGCTGTTCTAATTACAAGCTTATCAGACAGGAAGGACTCAGGTGCTGAAAAACCATTCAGAGAGGGAAATCTGTGGCTGACAGTGTCAGGAAGGCCATGTCAGCCAGCCTCAATGGCTAATGAACAAACGCAAGTATTCTCTTTGAAATTCATTATTATCGACACAGTGAATGAATTCCAGGTCCTTCTGCTTGTTGTTTCTAGAATATTATCCCCCCATCAGGTTGTCAATCACCCCAGCCCCAACACGCTCCTATCTGCCGACACAAACAAGGATGCACACTGTTAAGCCCACACAAACATCAATCCACCCAAACAAGCCACACCGCATACCCACTGAAAATCAGATCAGCTAATTAAGACGTGACGGCTGAGTGGGAAGTCAACTCAAACAGGGCTGGACAGATGTCTCACTCCGGTGACCTCAAAAGGGAAATAAAGAACACAAGGCCATGTAATGTGATTTAGACATAATGCTTCCAGGTTAGGGGTGATGGCTGGACTGCTGGGCAGGGGGAGAGCAGCTGACAAGCGTGTAACTAACCATGACGGATGGCAATTCAATGGACTGCCCACTCTAGAAACTTTCAGCAAGACAAATGACGTGGCTAAACACCATACCAGCTCCAACAGAGGATTCACTTAGAGAACATTTAACGCAAGTTTAGACTATAATTGAGTCAGACAAGACATTATTGTGAGGGAAACAATGGCATGATTAAAGAAAAGATGGTCAAAACTGTCCACAGAAAGTTTAATACAGATAATTACAGTATTGGGAATTTATCAAATACAGGGCTCCATACTTCCACTGCTGTCACGCAGCCGAGCTCCTGCTCTGCTAGGGCCAGTTATGACCAGTATTTACTGTGTTGCACTTCTCACTAGCAGGCTCTATTCTTTTGGTTTAAAAGCAAAACACACCCAATGGACTCGAAAAAATGACTGATGGTGAAACTAAAATGAGCCCTTAAAATAAGCATGTGAATGTGAACGGACTTAAAGAAGGTGGTGGCAAAGAAGCGACTGAAGGCACGGAGGGGTTTAAACATTTCACCCATTATGCTCCCACTCTCTGAGAAATTAATAGGAGAAATTAGCAAAGCAATTACCACTTTTAATTGGAATAATTCTTTTGGCCTTGTCACAGCTGCATCCGGAGGTATACGCTGAACCCTCCATGTACATGTCTCTTTCACCCTTTCACAACCTCTATTATTAATCTCACAAATTTCCGTGGACCTCTTTTAGCCTTTGACACCCAAGCTATCTGAGGGTGAACTGCTGTCAGCCTCAGATAGATTATTATCTGCTGTTAGTATCTCTCCGTCGCTGCCTTACACAGCCGCAGTGCACCTCCATCACTTCTCCTCTCCCATTTCTGACACCGAGAAACAATGGTGCAGCCATTTGTGACAGAGGAAATGGTTGTAATTAACTAATGAGCTTTAATACAGTGAGCAGGATCTGTAGCCTCTTTAGCACATACTGTATGTGATTGATCCATTTGCTATTCAGTGAGTTATGCTCCTTAGCGGTAGGAGTGCACAGTATATCTACTATTATGCAGTTTACCTAAAAACAGGGATAATCAATGTTGTTTGATTTCTAAACATTACATTAAATTCTATATTACATTCATTTTTGGGTCTTTTTTTACTATTCAATTGTGAGTATCAAAAGGAAAGTGTCCCTAAAGATTAGAATATTATCGTTATAAATATCATCTTAATATTATGCATCTCTTAATTTAGACAACCCATAAAACATAACAAAATTAGAACAAATTATTGTAACAAAATCAAACTTCTATAATCCTCTATAGTCCCAAACACTGTTTCTTAACACTACTTTCGTAAAGATTCATTGATTACATTGATCCAAGGGTGTTTCACTGGCCGTGCAGTCAAACTGTATTTTCCACACGGACAAGAGAGATGGGAGCATCTGTTGACCCTGATAGCTTTGACTTATTTGACTTTTACTGACACAGAAAGATGGGAGCCTGCGCTGAAGCCTTTCAGATACGTTTAGCCACAATACGTTAACACTAGTTTGTAGCAGTGATTCCCTCCGGGGCCACTCCACAAAAATGTCCTGCCCTGATGGGCTGATGGGAATCAGAGGAAATCAATAAGCAATGATAGACTTCTGCTGTCCACTCAGCTAATCCTGTTAGTGATAGCTGTGGATTTAATCGAATGGTTGCACACACTACGGACACTCAGACAAGTGTATGGTTGATCACACACCAGCAGCAAGTAACCCTAGAACATTCTTCGGGATAAGATCTGGGGATGTTTGGTACACTCTAGGCTGTCATTTTGTTGAAACAAGCAGCTTTGAGACCTGATTCATCCAGCTGTTTAATGAGATTCTGTCAATGTAATAATTCCTTTGCTTATAGTCCAAGTCCATTTTCATTGGAGCTAAAGAGACTCAATTTGTCCCTATGATCATTCGATAAAGGATCTCTTTTTTGATATGGAGATCAGTACAACGCAAAACAGTGTATAGGAAGCTGAGCAGAAATAGACTACCTTTGAAATGATCATCTCTCACATGCCGTATACATATCAAAGTGGCATAAACCCTGATAACCACACTCAATACTCCAGCTCACATATGTAGCAGAGTATGTCTGGGTTAATACTGTAACCCCTCTCCTATGAATGAATAGATATTATAAAAGCCGGCCCCAGTGGCACATGTTTAAAGGTACATTAAGAGAGCACATCAATTGTAGATGACATAATCCCCAGCCCTCTTTTCAGTCGCTTTCTCACTTCCTTAATCTCTCCGTTCTTTAACCCTCATCTTCTAAGAGGCTGAAAGCTCCCTTCATCTTGTCCTCAAGCTAGCACAGAAACCGCAAGCTGCCTGGGGAGAGAGCACAAGAAGAGGTATTACTGAAGTCTGATTAAATTAACACTGTGATGCAGATTTTTCTTTTTTTGCCTTTTGCGCTTTTATCAAACTGTGTGGCGTCTTTGAAAATTAGAGAAACTTGTTACACGAGGAAACTATTTTTGCATGTGCATAGGGTTTAATTAATTAATGAGGCATATGCTATAACAGTGTCCATGGCTTAGGATTCATAGGGGTCTTTGATAAAATCCTAAATAAATAAATAATTTAAGATAGTTATTAAAGGCTAGAGTGTAACCTCCCTGTGACCTCCAGCCTCAACTGCTCTCCTCAAAGCGGAACCTACCCCTGTAGAAGGTCTGTAATTACAAGGTTCCTATGCCCAAATAAAACAAGGTTTACATAACTTCTGTATGAGCTGCTTATTATTCACAAACTATTCTTGCTACCTCTGTTTCTCCTTTTTTAACACTAAACTGTGAGCTACATCCAACATACTTTCACTTAAGGAAAGTTCACTTTTCAAAGCTAATGCTGCAATTGCTTCCTTCAGACAAATCCCTGTTCAGACACTGATTAAGTTCAATCTGTTTGAAGCTAATTAATCATTTCTATTGTGTCTATTATTGTTAAATAAAAGGTGCTTAGTTGACACTAATTCATTCTTTGTAGCACCCCTCGTTTTGTGTGATCAGTACAATATGCCAACAACAAAAAGAATGTAGCTCTTAAAAGAAAATTAACTGTATTGAAATTGGACATTAACCAAGACATTATATAAGATGATAGTAGAAAAGGGAGCCTGGCTGAAAATATATTCATTTAATGTGAAATGTGACAGAAATAGTTTTCAATAGGCTTAAACCAGAACAACCAAAGTTTAGCATCAGTTCAAGTCTACAAATACATTCACCTCAGCATTTCTGGCACTCGCTTATATCACATTCAATTCTCATTTATAAAAAATTACCACCATATGGAAATTGTGCAATTTTAATACTTTTAGCCATTCAGTGCCTGAACCATTGCCATTGTCCTGCCTCTTCTTCATTGACCCCATCCTGCCAACACCCATCTGCTCCAACAAGGTGATGTTTATCTCCAGCAGGAGGAAATTAAAGCCTTGCTTCATGAGCTGCAGATATGCAAATCTTATACAGTGCAAATAGATTGCAGAGCTCCTCAGCGGACAGTGTATAAGGGGCCACCCATTAAATTCCACTGATTTGAAATCAAGACGTGTGGAACTATAAGACATGCATATGAGTTTCCAAAATCATGAAGGTAGGATTTTATTACATTTACAGATAAATAATAACTAAAAAGTCAATATAAAAATTAGGATCACTGTTTATTACTTTTGAGAGCTTCATGTGGTTTAATAAGTCTTGTTTCAGTGGGGCACATCTGTTGAATGACAGGTGAACGCTTATCTCAGACTCTGACAAACACTACATGGATATAAGTTCCTCTGATATCACCTCTACATGGGTTACTAGTTTTCTTGAACCCACAAAATTGGAAAGTAATAGTGGCCATGCAAAACGGCTTGCATTGGAGTATGTAATTTTGATATGCATTAGTGTTATTATCCGGTACGGTGTATGGGATGTTTCCTTGTGTGATTGCAGGGCTGACTTGTATTGTGGGAGGAAAGCAGACAGAAGGAGATAGTATTAAACCTGTCCTTGCCATTCCAATCTGTCTGCATGTTTCTCTTTATCATTTTGCAGTTTCTATCCACTTACGCTATAATTAAGTTTCCTGACCCCTGCCTTGCAGCCTTAACTAGACATTGGGAAATATACAGCCACTGCAGATCTCTTAGCCTGATGTGCTCACACCCTCCCGCCTCCCTCTCTTGTCTCCTTCCCATTTCAGAAAATCTCTCTCTGCCGGCGCCTCTTTCTTTCACCCAGTCTCTATGGCACTGTAATGAAATAAGAATTATTAATCGAGTAATTGTGTGGAACACATTAGTTTGCATTGAAATTCTCACTCTCATTTTCGATGCTTGATTATCCGGCTATTGGGCAGACGCCGCTGCCTCCCTTTACCTCTCACACCTACCCACAACACTCCAAACACATGCCCACACAAGGCTAGATCTCACTAGCCTAAATGGCATAATCTCTCGCTCTTTGTGTGTTGTTTGCATCACAGCAGATGATTGGCGTGTGCCGTCCCAGTGGTGTGGGGAGAGGTTCCACTTTAACCTATTTGAGGGAAAAGGCCAAAGAGACAGAAAGTAACCCCTAGTATGCCTTTCAAAAACATCAGGCCTGGCATTCATCATATAAACGTTGCTTCAATCATAATTAGTTTAATTAATTTAAATCAGCGTTGGATGCCTATCTAACTGCAGTGACAACACAAAATGAACATCCAGCCTGCAGCACATAGTCGTTCCCATAGTGTAACACACCCTCGTAGGATTAGAGCAGAAGAATAGAGGGATTATTATTTCATGACCTTTCAATCCGCTGCCTGTCAGGTTGAACTAAAGCCATATATGCTGCTGGAGGACTAATCTCCTTCTCCTTTTGTGTCCGCAAGGGATGTGTCATTTCTTTATCCCCTCTATCCAGATTTACTCCATAAAATAAACTTCCTAGCCTGATCTGATAAGAAGCCATCTCCTTACCGGGATAAGGCTGTGGTGCCTCGTCTCCCTGCTTTCCCCGTAGTTGTATTTTTTTTTTTTTTTTGGGGTGTCAGATAACTCAGACGAGGATGGGAACAGTCAGGAAATGCCACTTTGTCTGTCTGGGAGCAGGTGACAACAGAAAAACGACAGAGACTTGATTAGAAAACACCCTCCTCCCCCGACTAACACACTCATCTTTCTCTCGTTCTAAAAAAACCCACAAAATCACACATATTATCAAAACTGGCCAGGTAGTGTGGGAAACACAAATAAATTGATATTTGCACATACAATCCAGTTGGTCTGAATGCACTTGAGGCTGTCTTTGTTATCGTCATATCTTAATTACTGGTAAGTCATCACTGATCCAGCTGTCAGTTTGATTGAGCCACAGCCATGATCTCCAGATCGCACGCCCGTCTTCCCATCTTGCCCCCTTTCTCCTTAACGACAGGCTGTTTGTAAAAGTAATTTTTTAATGGACATGAGTCACAGTTTATCCTCCAGAAAGAGCAGGGCTATGGGGAGCATAATAATAATACATTCTCTTTTTATAAAACATGCACTCTGCTGTTGCCTAAAGGTCGTAGCCTACAGGTGGCAGAAAAGAGTATTATTATAGGCCCTTGATCAACAAAGCAGTGGTTTACAACTTAGTCTGCCACAAATAAAATAAAATAAAAGAGTTGGAAGGATGCACAATTGATCTTTCACCTAAAAGAAAACAACAACACTGCCACCACATGTGACTGTGCCATTTTATAATGTAGGCCTATACAGCAACAAAATCGAAGTTGCAACCAGGAGAAGAGCATGAATAGTCTAATTACAGTCAGGGCCACTATTAGCCACACTTTACTATGCCTAGTAGTCTATAGCATATAAAATGCTCTCGAAAAAAAACTGCAGACGCATACACGTGGGCCAAACAGAAAATAAATAAATAAAAAAAATGTTCTGAGAGAAAAGAATCACGCTGAGAAACAATCAGCGCCAGAGTCATTTAGAGCAATTAAATGGGTAAAAGGAAATGGACCATGAGAAGACGTGTGGCTAAGGAAAGAGATAAAATACATATTTATTGTATTTTAAAGTGTGAAAAGGTGATGGAACATAGAGCTAGTCCATTTGAGAAGCCCCTATAAAAGGAGAATATCGGCCGTCTTTATTGGCTTACTTTCTTTATGATTAGCATGGTTTCATTAAGCTACCTTATGTTCAGTTCAGATAGTATAGAATATTGTATTGTTTTCTTCGTTTATCAGAACAGTGAGCCCTTGTTTAAATGTGTGGATATTGTCCCAGACCTCAGTCCTCTGCGGACGCACCTCTCAAGCCCCCCTCCATTCTTCTTCTACGCCTTTGATTTAAGTCCGCTGTTTTTTCTTCGCTTGCTCCAACTCTACGCGGCATCATTGACCTGAACGGCACGAGGCAACAGTATTTGTCTCCAGAACAGGATCCCCTCAAAAATAGCGATGTCAGTTTTTTTTTTTTTACCGTCTGCCACAATTGAAAGGCAGGTGCGTTTTCCGAAAGCACAGGCTATTTACATACACTGTTATCAATGTGGTAAAAATAAAATTTTGCAAACTCGACGGAAGATGAAAAAACATATCAAGGCTTTTATTTAAAAAAAAACGACAACGATGTCCCGACGTCTTTTTAAATGTCAGTGGTAATGGTGATATGAATCTGGAGGATGCAGGGAGGACTTTGGTGAAAAGTGACTAATTACCCCGTGGACCGACCTGATAGTGGTGAATAATTAGATTTACACAAAAGACACTGAACTAGCATCTGAATAACAAGAGCAACAATTTCAATAGAAATTTTAATTTGATTTTTGATGCGATTTATAAAAAGAGAACGGGAATAAGGAAGCATTTTACAAAAAAGAAAAAAGGGGGTAAAACAAAATGCATTCGAAAAAAGCTTTAGCCTAATCACAATGTATGTGTAGCCTATAGTTTAATTTGTTTGGGCCTAAACACAGACGAGGATTGGCTAGACTAAATATTTAAAGAATGAAAAAGACCCATCTGTTACAAAACTCTTAGGCCATAATCATTCTAAAATATTCTTGAAGGCCTCTTCTTGAATGATTAATTAAACCAAAAAAAAGAGAAAATGTTGATATATTAAATAAAATAAAAGCAAACTATAAACTCATAGTTAGGCCATATTTATATATTTTTATTTTTTTAATTCTTGCATACGTACACAATTTTTGAATATAATGTCAATTATATAATGTATAATGTTTAAATGTAATGTCAAAAAACTGTATGTGCAGAGATAAAAATGTTCAACAACAAAAATGTGAAAATGTATCTATCCTACAAAAACTTAAAATTAAAAAAAGCATTTTTAAATTCCATACAAGGTTTAGATGGCATATGCTAAGTATGTAGGCCATTCTTCATGCAAATACTGAGAGAGTGCTTTAGAAGATTAGAAGATAGACACAGAGCCCATAGTGGGCTGAGAGGAGTGGGCTCTTCTCCAAGACTGTGTCCTATCTCCTCGGGACTGGAAAAAGCATCCTAATCCGTTACCTTTCATAGTGATCTAAAGCCGATTTAAAACTGTCACTAGCCTAGTTTGTGTTTATTTCATGTTCATCTCCAGCTCAAGGCGATACGCTGCACACCCACTTATGACATATGCGTATGTGTGTGTTTGAGGGAAACAGAGCAGGCTGAATAAAGCAGAAGGAGAGATGTGGTAATGCAGATCCAACTGACCAGCAGTATGTACCTATGCTTATGATAGGCCTGACTACAGTAATCATTACAATTGTCCTTAAATGTTTCCAGAGCACGGGTCCACACATTTCACATGTTTAAACTGTCTCCAAAATACACGCTTCCACTTCAACAAAAAGTCCAGAGCATGATGAGCATGAACTGTCTGTCTCACATCACACTAACACGGAAAAACACAGCACGCACATTAACACACACTGACCGCTGAGCCAGCAGGCCTATTGGCAGACCACCTTCCTTTCTTTCCCCTCCTGCTTCTCAAGGCCTTACTGTATTATTCTGTAAGCAGCAAGAGCCCAGCATTGACAGAGCTAATCACTGGCAGCAAGGGCTCTCTCTCTCGCACACATACACACACACAGACACAGAATGATTGACACACAATGGCAGCAAATCTATGCAGTGCCCCCCTGTCTTGCTTTATGCTCTCTCCCGGAGCTGAAAAGACAAGGGGGGAGGTTAGTGTGTGTGCTGTATAACTCTGTGTGGAAACAGTGTGTGTGTGTGTGTGTGTGTGGTGGTGGTGGTGGGGGGGTTATACCAAGTGATGTCCAACAAACTGAGGCAGAGCCAGAAGAGAAGTGAAGACGGTAAAGATGAGCTTGTGACTAACGCTGTTGCTAACCCTTCTCCTAATCCCCCGCTCTGTCAGGTGCAGCAGCCAATCTGGAGAGCGTCTCAGGCCCTCTCATATGAATATGATCCCTGCGCTGGCTCAAGCCCAGACAACCATTGATCCTGTTATCATCTCACTGAAGACACAGAGGAAAAAGAGAAGCAGAGACAGGCACAAACAACCCATGTCGGCTCTTTATTGCATTCCACCAGGATTGTCAGTCCAAAGGTCCCCTCCAATAAAGAGGTCACTTATATCAGTGGATATGAAACTCAGGCCATAGCTCAGATTTGACAAAAATCTTTAGATAGGTCAGATAAAAGGCCAAAGTGTTTAGAATCTCTCAACTCCAAAACTGTAAGTACACTTTCAGTTTTGTCCACATAACCTTGTCATTCATAGAGTAAATCTGAGCCGGTTTTAAGGTGACATTGCATTTTGTACATTGCAGCTGCCTACAAAAGTGATATAGTTTATGATTATAAATAAATAGTAAACCATATAAACGATTTTAGGGTTTTGGTGATTCAGCATCAGATAATATACAGTATAAATTATTTTTTAACTATTTATTATATTTGTAATTCAGCCTATTAAAAAGCATTAAAAGCTCCGTCTCCAAACTTTAACTATTTTGAGGTAGCAAAGCCTGTCGTTTATCTGGGTGGCATGTGCTGGTTGCCCGAGGTGACAGAACGCTGTGTGGTTAATTAAAGAGTGGACAGCACTCCAAACTGCACTCACACACTCCTGTTATTGTCATAAGCACCACTCCTTCAACACAACCTCTCAAGAGTCATTTGCCTCTGTTTCTTAGGACGTGGAGGGCCTGGCTGTGCCCTCACGGACCCTGAAGCACACTCTCAGTCTCTCATGGACATGTGCATGTGTAGATGCAGCATAGGCTCATCCAGATAGCCAACAGATAACACTTTCAATCCACTTTGATGTTATCGTCCTTCCTTTCAGAAAGAAATATGAACCTGTCACACGGGGCATGCAACAGATTTGTTACATAGTTCTACAGTAGATAAAAGCAACAATAGGGGCTAAGGCCTTGTGCCCTCTGCATGCAGAATTAGCTGGACTGCAGCACTAATCAGTTGGGATCACATCTGTCCTGACAGCAGCTGCATCACTGTTTAGAAGAGCTGCCAGCGTGAGAAACACACAGGTCGATTTCCCTTTCTCCCAGGACAGAGTGGGTGTTTTTCACATTCATTTCTTCTTTCTCTGAGCTTTTCTTTGAGCTAGCCAATTAACCTGGGAGCAGGGCACTAATGAGTTCCCTCTGGTGGCTCTGCACCTCTCAATGGACAAGAGGATAGAAAAGCAAGGCGGCGGAAGAGGAATGGGTCAGGCTGGGATTGCACCAGGCTGCAGGTGGGAGTGGGGCAGACATGGCAAAAGTAGGGCTAAGAGACTGTCAAGAAGGGGTGAAAGAGGAAAGAGGGGTGACGACACAAGGTTTGGGGGCAGAGAAATATGGGACAGGTTGATGCAAGAAGAGAGGGGCCATGCAGCTCGCTATCCAGTCGGCCACTACGGGCCTATCACCAAGACATTGTCAGCCAGACAATGGGCTTATCAGCCTCCTTTTCACACCAGTCTGATTAACTGGGAGGAATGGGAGGAAGAGGAGGGGAAGAATAAGGGCATGTCCTTGTACCAGCCCAGTAAATGTCAGGGAATGGGCCAGTCACTGGGACTGTAGACTTATGAAATAAGCATACATCATTGTGGGAATGGGACACTTTAAAGCCATACTTGCTCACATTGTGTTAGCAACGGAAGGAGGTTTAGCAGTAATAAATCTACAAGCTGTGTAAATGTATCTCACGCACCAGATTAGCAAGGTGTTGATAAGCACCTTTAAGCACCATTAGCTAAATATGTGGGTCTTATCTGTCACATAAACAGAGGCAATTCAAGAACTGTTACAAACAGCCTTGGCTTGATATTATGCTATTTTTTCATTAATTTGTATAGAAATGTTGACTGTATATTATCCAATAAAACACACACGCACAAATAAAAATAATAATTTCAACAAACGTATGAATGTTAGGTGAGTCCTTCTGTCATTTATAAAAGTATCTGAGCTCACAAACCACAACTTAAGAAAATAATCACATGGCAAAATTTAGACTCAAGCATTAACACAAGATAATCACGAGATAATCACAATAATCCTATTTGTACTATGTCTTGAAAAAAAAAAATACAATATACTGATACTGATCTGTTCCTACTGTCACATTTGGCAATTTAAAGCTTTGTAAATGAAAGGACCAACTAATGACCAAGAGTCTTCACCTGAAATGGTTTGTGTCAGTCTCCAATTAGTCTTCCATATTGATCCTGGTATGTTTGTTTACATACTCTCTGGATCCCATTTATGCAGCCTTGACAGCCATCTGTCAGACGAGAGGCAGGAGGTGTGCTGATTTACAATGTAAAGGTGCATGGAAAACCTCCCATTAGTAACAAGTAGGGCTAAATGTAGAGGAGATCTTTAGAGATGTTTGTGCTTTAAATATTAAAGGTTAATGCTGTTTTCTAAAAAGACCTAATCCAATGAACCTGTAAAAGCTTACATTCTCAACGCTCAATAAGCACATTTAAAAGAGTGTTGTACAAAAATGCTTGCAGCAACAAGTGGGTATACTCTTCTTGCTATTCATTTTCCTTCCTTTTTTCCCATTTCTAGAAAGGATGCAGTAATTAGAAGCTAGACCAGGTGGAAGTACACAGCTCAAGAGGCCGGCACTTGCTCACCCTCTCCTCCACAGGAAGATGCGACGAGGAGTAGAAGAGGGTGGCTGAAGAGCAGAGAGGCCCAGAAGAATACTTGGAGGAAGAAATGGGGGATAGGGAGGGCGGCGGCCAGGCTTGGGAGCATATTGGGTCAAAGAAAATAAAACATGTCATTTAGCCAAAGAAAGAAGATGAGAGCAGCATGCATGACAAGGGGGGCTAGGGCTGGGATGGCTGGGCGAGGTGATGGGGAGGTGCAGGCGAGGTTAGCTGTTAAATAAGGTGGGGGTCATAAGAGAGGGGGGAGGATGCCCACCGTGATACAAATGAGGTCTGCAGGCAGGGGGGCCACCCACAGTACAACTTGGCCAACAAAGCTGCTTCTGTCTTGGCCTCCCTCCTCCACAGACCTCCTTGAGTGGGCAGGATTCCATTAGCAGGCTGTAGAACCTGGGGTCTATTCAGCGCCTGGCCAGTCCTGATGCACTGCCGCTGTGGACACATACACAGACCGGCAAGTACGCACACTCAAGCGCACACACACAGTACTGCTAATTAATCCTCAGATTACCCAGCCAATTATTGCCACACTTGTACTAATTAGAAATTATTTAAAGCATTTCCCAATTAGGGTTTACATGCTTAGTTGGGCAAGAATCTTCAGTAAAACCCACGGTTTTAAAACGGGAAAATCCACTGCCTTGTTCATATATATATATATATATTCCTGTCACACACAATTCTGGGTCTGCACTAATCAGGCTGCTGGAGCGAGTCCCTCAGTTAGGACGAGGGGGGACGAGGACAGACAAGAGCAGGAAAGAAATAAAACAACAAAAGACATGCTCCTTCAGTGCAGCAGCAATACTGTAGGTCGCTCTTGTTAAGGCTGGGGACAGTGATTAGAAGAGGCCACAATACAACCTGCCAGGAAACACATGCCAATTAGGTTACCAGGAGAACCACAGGCCCTCATTGCTATGGGAAACCCACTAGTCCCAGCACCGCACACATACACACAGGCAACTTAGGCTCTTTCCACTACCTTCTCAACCCTTTGATTATCACATGGATAAGGAAAGAGAAACTAGATCAAGAATGGGTCAAAAGGTTATGGCAAAGGCTAATAGACACTAACCCTGGGGATCAAAAGTTGGATGTTATGGTGGATTAACTTTAAAAATCCGGCAGTGGATTACAAGTGCGCCTAGTATTGGGCCTTAACTGAGACAATGACAGGACCGGGGATGCAGGAAAACAGACAGGGGGGGGCATT
This sequence comes from Neodontobutis hainanensis, assembly GCA_024349245.1. Lineage (NCBI taxonomy): Eukaryota > Metazoa > Chordata > Actinopteri > Gobiiformes > Odontobutidae > Neodontobutis > Neodontobutis hainanensis. The sequence goes on from JALDNG010000048.1 coordinate 881,610, forward strand.
ATTAGTAAAGAGAATTACAAGCTCATCCATGGGTGACATGTAAGCCTGAGCAACACACTCAAATGTTTACAACATTGATATTTGCTCATCTCTGATGTTATCAAGCCTCAATGTAATACTCATGCTTTTGTTCTGATTCGCACGGCAACACTCACCATGTCTACAGATGCAATAACCAAGAAGCAGATAGCAGCAGCACAATGTTCCAGCCATGTTGTCCTGAGGAGCAGTGACATGACCCAGCCAGAGGAGAGAATATTTGCTGTGATGTGATGGCTGAGATGTTGATTAATGTGCACGGTCCCTGTTATTAAATAAACAGGGTGAATACACAAAATATATTGAATAAATTAAAGCCATCTCCTCTGCAACATCCAGCTCATTAGAATGCATGAGGAAATGATGTTCTGATTGCGACAAGAGTCACTCATTAAGCTGTGTTTGTCCCCTGCCAGAGCACCACTCCCCCCTCACTACCCCCCTCTGCCCCAAAACACTTACTCCAAATGCCTGCAACACACTCCACACCAAGTCCCTCCCTTTTGCACTGCTCTCCTGCTAAAAGCCCCCTGACTTAACTTCACCCCTTCCCAACGGATGTCACCAACCAACCACTAACCCTCTTTTCACCTCAAACCCCCTTCCCACACTTCGCACAGCCTTCGTTTTCTGCAGCTTCCTCCTCCCTCTCCTCTGCTGGGATCTGTGTCATCATTTTAATTAATTTCTAATCAGGCGAGAGTAAACTAATCAGGGGAGGCGTTAAACAATGACAGCGCTGGCTGCTCAGCCTCACGCTGGGGGCCGCCAGGCTGTTATGCATGCCGAGAGGAGCCGCACGTTGATAAACAAGTCAGAGCAGACCAGGCTATCTGCACCAATCTCCTCTGCCATACATGTTAATATGGCTTGTTGTGCCACACATATGCATCCTATTTGCATGAGCTTCTGCAGAATGGACAGGAACGGAGTTTTTGATTTGGCCAAGATTAAACCTCTATTTCATAACACAGCTCCTGTATGATCATTTTTATTTGCACCAAATGCAAAAAACTACGCAGATTTGTGACTGAATAAAGATATCTGTTCAGGGACGTGTGATGGAAATGCATGTAAATGATCAGAATGGACAAATAAATAACCTAAACCTCTGAATGGTACAGTATCTGTCTGCTTCGAATGGGCTACACAAAGGCTGCAGTTATCTGTAGGCGGCCAGATCCCACCAAGGCTGAAGCTTTGTGAAAAAAAACAACAACACACAGACAGACTGAGAAGAAGAGGGAGAGAGAGGGAAGGAGAGGGCACTTTTAGGCAATGTATTAGCTGAGACAATGTAACAAGGGAGCTCTGATTAACCTCTTCCAGACTGTGCCCAAAACAGCCAAAACCAACAGAAGTGAAACATAATTGTCAAATTCCTATATGATTGCATGACAATGACGCTGATGACACATGATGAAGGAAAATGAGTTATTGACTGCCATCACAGTGATTGGCAAAGTGAATTTTTAAAGGTAAATTATATTAGGATTATTATAAGAGCCTGAACTGCAGTGAATGTCTGCACACTGAGAGCAACTTTACCACAGGCGGCAAGAAGACAGCCATAACTCTTCCTGTTTGTCTCAATGTTTGGAAGAAAAAGGCTTTCATGTCTCTCTCATCAAAGCTTTGTAAGTGGACCTGATGTCTTCTTCTGCCAGCGTCATAGCAACCAATGACCATCAACTTAAGGACCAAAACATTATTGGCATAGTAACTTGACAAGGAAACGGATGCATGCATGCACTCTGAGAAAGTGAAATGCAGCCAGAATATATACTTCAGTCATCAAAGTCAAATCTGCCACAAATAAGCTTCTGCACAAGTTTATACCAGGTTTATCATCTGAAAAAATAAAAAATAAACGTGATATCCGTGTAACAAAAAGTACAGAAGAAGTCTTTAATGTGTTTAAAATGACTTTTCTTTTTAAATACCATCCCCACATCTTTCCGTCACCACCTCCTTCTTGGCCGCTTTGCCAAGTATTAGATTCCCATGCCAAGCGCTTTCCTGGGATAGAATAAGGATTGCGGAGGTGGGAAGCTGAAACCCTTCCACAACATGTCAAACAACGCTGGAATCCAAGACGCAAGAGGGAGAGGAAAAAGGGTTAGCGGCAGATTTTCTATGGGGAGAAAGAAACTGTCACATCATCAGATTGGTTATTCTAAGTGGAGGGATGTGGGCATGGGGGCGGGAAGGGAGGGGCTGGGGTGGCAGAGGCTCGAGCTGGCAGAATCTGGCAGCCGCACACCATGGCGGTATTTCCACTAAAATAATCAGCCCCCAGGCAACGGAAGGGGGCGGGAGGTGGGCCGGGCGGGGAAGGGGGGGCATCTATGAGATGCACTGAGAGGTTAGGGATTGTAGGGGTGGGAGAACGGAGACAGGGTGGGTGAGGGACAGGGAGGATATAGGGGAGGGAAATAGCACTGAGGAGAGAAAGAAAAATCTGGGAAGCTAACCAAGGAAATCCTGCTTCTCAGATATGCAGCTGTGGAATTAAAATTGGTATAAAAACACGAGAACAAAAATATACTTCACACTTCAGAAGCCTATTGAAGCAGAGGAGGGGGGGTGGGAGGGGAGAGATGTGCCACTCTATGCTGGCACTGATACCTCAGGCGCCAGGGGTAAACAGCTATTTTGCTCACTTTAGTTGGTTTGGCTTAGGAGGGGGTGAGCTCAGCGCCCACAGGGGTCTCATCAGGCTACAGGGTGAGCTCAAGATAGAAGACAAGAGAAACTGGAAAAAACACAGGATGCCCCGTGAAACAATTTGTACACTTTGCGTCCCCTCAAGCACACCACTGCGAACAGCACAGCATAGATTCATGATCAAACGACCACGATCGTCACTCAAATTCAATAATAACAAGCTTCAAAATCCAACAGGCTCCAGATATACAGTACCTCTACTTGAGGCCAGGATTAGTCCTTTCTGTACACATATCTGTGATGATGTGCTGCATTACAGAACAAAGACTTATCAGAAGCAAAAACAACCATGCAAACACAGATAAATCGACGACAAATCAATTAATGTAAAGGAGGAGAAATTGTAACTGTATAAAACACACTATTACTAGATACTGTGTATGGGTTTAGAAGACATGAGCTGACTGCATTTATGTACTACTAATACATGTTTAGATTAAATACTTACCCTATCTGTAACTCTGCTGTTTTGTTATGTCTTGACATTAACCAAAAGTCCATGGACATACTGACTTACCTCACTACACGTTGGGGGCTGGTGATATGAAGTATTATTGTTGGATCTAAAACATCTCTTCAATAAAACACTGTTCTGGGAAACAAACCACAATGACATCCTTTGGGCCTGTGCAAACATACGTTTTCAGGTTGGTATAATATCATTATTAATAATAATAATAATAATAAAAATAACCATGGTCTGACTGAATAACGAAGGAGTGTCTGCATTATGCAGTAAAGAGGAAAAAAATATACTTTTTTCCTACTGTACATTATTTAAATTTCTAACACACAAAAACAATTTATGTAAACTTGACTGCAACTGACTGCAAAACCAAGTCATTTTAAAGTTGCATTTTACAAAAATCATGACGAAAAATAGAATTATTGTCTGTGAGCGCTGACGACCCTGTTATCAAGTATAGCCCGCCGGAGTGGAACGCCACTAAAATAATACAATCATCAAGCATAATGAGTGAGTTAAGAAGTTTCTTAATGCATGTATTGGAGTAAATGATTACAGCTGAGCATTGTGTTATTTCATCACTGTAGAGACTTGATCTTAATACAAATCTCTATGTAATGCAGGCCTATTCATATAGCCTGCATTCCCCACTAGTGTAATTATCACCATCCTCTTTTGGAGAGATATTCAATTAAAAGGGCTCCTCCTTTGGTTTTATCAGAAAATACATTTGGCAATGTATAAATGATTTTGAAACCACATACACATGCCAGCTTATGCATACAAAATAATAAATGCCTAAAGTTGAGCTGAAAAAGAAAAAAAGTTGCCAGTTTTATTAACCAGACAATATTATACATTTTAAAAGAAAAGGCATATTTGTATTGTAATATATTCATTTGACTTAAAAAATAAGATGGACTGTGACTCTCAATTACAACATGATTGTCAAAATGGAATGACAATTAAGTGGCCATAAAATCAGGCAGAAGAAAAGCAAAAGCAGCTCTACCTTATTCAATAAAAAGTGTTTTTGTTGAAGTATTCTCCACTGAATTTGGAAGCTTTCATTTCATTTCTCTGACATTCTCTCTGTCTGACCATCCAAGCCCTCTCCTGAGACAGTTGAGAGAAAGCACAGTTCCAGAGAGAGCTATCAGGATTAGGATAATTAATATCATCTCATTTCACTGTGATCCTCTCTGCGGCCCACTGCACACACAAGGGCAGGATGGAGCGAATATTGTGGAAGAGTATCCCAGCGCCTGTCAATCTAGGCTGAGCCCCCACATACGTATACACACACGTACGCTCCTCAGTGGCTAAATTGCAGTTTGAGAGACGACATGGGGAGAGGCAGTGGTGGCCACGGTGGTGGGGGGCTGCTGGGCCCGAGGGACGCTATACAATGGAGCGCGCGGCTGACCAGCGTTCAGGTGAAATTGAATTGGAAATCTTCCATGGCTGGTTAGCATAACAAAGGGCCTCGTGGCTTTAGACAAAGGCTGCTTCTCTAATGCACAAAATCAATCTCTCTACGGGCTCGATGCATTGTTCCCTCCCGCCATACAGGTGTTCCTTCAATGGTCCTTAATCAAAAGTGTCAAAACAAAGTTAAGAGTTATCTCTGCTCCTCGCAGCTGCTTCTGCAGAGCAGAGACGGGAAAAGAGAGCAGAGACTGCAGATAGCAGACAGCTGAGGGACACACAAACAAGATGCTGAAAACATTGCTGTGGTCTATTTGTAGTTAGGACAGACCAGAGGGTCATCCAGGAAGTCTTATAAGTCTACTCCAGATGTGAGAAACTCCTACACCTTGAGCAGAAAGTTATATAAAGTTTATCCAACTTTGTGCATGTCCATGAAAAGAAGGGACAGTCCCCATCAAAGGGATCATTTATAAAATGGTTTCATCAGGCAGCCTCTCCATCAGTTCTGATATCCAGTTAAAGCACTGTTGGTCAGATTGTTAATATTGGCTTTCCTTCTGAAGGTCGTTTAACAATAGTAACAGACAAATACAACTTGTACAAGTACTTCTGCCAGTGGTATGTTCAACTCCTACACTCAAAGTTATGCTTCTATAGGACTTTGTGAGGACCTTGACTGAGTCAGAAGGCAATAAAATAAAAGTTAAAACACTAAACAGGTTCTTGTTATGCTGTGTGTGGGTTAACCATTTCTTAAGTGTTTGTAAGGGTGCTCAACCCTGTACAATTCTCTCCTAGGCAACGCAATGTTATATAAGTAAAGCCTACAGACATTAAGGGGTGTGACTGTGACACAAATAGAACATTAATTTTTTCTACAGATGAACAACAAAGATCTTTTGTCTCTTTTGCCTTTATTACTTAGGTAAGAACTGCTGCCATTGCTTAGTCCATGGAATACAATTTAAAATTATAATATAAATAACCTACAGTATTACTCCAATTACAAGCATCATAGACAATATAATAATAGCAAAATGTATTTCCATACATAAAATAACTGGCGAAGTGATAGTGATAGATAGATACAACCACATGACATAAAATCAGATATGTAAGAAAAAAAACTGTTTTATTGGGTTATTATTTTTAATGCCTGTTGTCTATTTGACATAAACTTAATAAAGTTACCACATATTTAAAAAAATTACATTAAAAAAGGTGTGGTTTAATGTGGAAAGTCTGTTCCAGGTCTGGCTCCAGGTCAGTCTCCCAATGCTACTGCTCTGTCCTCCTGCATGAGGACTCATGCAGACCAGTTGATTAAAAATCACTTAGCGCACAACACAAACAAAGCTGTCAGCCTTTGCCATTGGGATTTAAGTGGGGGGCGGAGGGGGGCAGTGGGCAGAAAAGCAGGAGGCAGTGCTGTTTAAGTCATATTTATAAAGCTGAAACTTGCTTTGAATAAAAACAGAACCAGTAACTGTTTCTTAATGGTTCTTTGTATGACTTGAGTGTTATGATGGATCATGGATAACACTACTTGATTTGGGGGCAGCGCCTTAGTGTTAAGCAGTCCTGCCACAGCAATAAAGTCATAGGTTTGTTCTTTACTGCCTTTCTATGTAGAGCTGAGACATTCATCATGCTGTGTGGCCTGCTACCACAGACCAAACTCATGCATTATAGGTCAACCTGGAAATGTAATAGGTCACTAAGAGTGAATGTATCTGTTAATGGTTGGGTTGTTGCCCTACCTATGTCCATACCATAAATAGATTTATAAAAATGTTTTTGTCATTTGTAGAGCTAAATGGGAGCATTATAGGTTACACACACTGACCCCACAGGAATAAGTGTAGACCTGGAGAGTGCACAGCAGATATTGATGATATAGGTGTTTACTGTGCAGGTCCCACACATATTAGGCATTCAAACAGCTGCCACTGACAAGGCTACTGCAGCAGGGCTCCAACGGTCTCCAGCCATCACCACCAGATGGTAGTTCCCAATGGTTCCTCTGACAAAGACAAATACACACACAACTGGCGACTGACTCTCTTCACACAGTTGAAAGGCATTTCATGTTAAATGATCTATAGATGCAAGAAGTTGCAAGTTTTTTCAGTGCTTACATTGCACACATAGTAATTAGTGGTCCAAGGACTAAAGATACAATCTCTGTCCTTTAGCAGGAACATCACGTCCAACAAGCCTTTCAATGCAAACTCAATCAAAATATGACCTCTATTTGTTGACATTAGTAAAGGCAACTCAAAGCCTGAAGAAAATGATTGATTTGTATTAGATGACAGAGTAAGGCTGTGGCACATGGGAATGCGGCACTCAGTCATGAACAATCATCTTCAGCATAAGATCAAGGTGAGAAGTGTCCCTGCGGAAGAAAGTTAAAAGAGAAATTCATGAAGAATAGTGCAGGTGGACAATGAAACAGAGATAAGAGGGACATATACTGTACAGGAAACAATGTCTGTCCAAGAGCAGGAATAAAGTCACCCTCAGTCTCCCATGGGCCTTAAGGGTCAATTGAAACATGATGCACTGGTGTGTATACTGCTTTGCCCATTCAGAATGTAGACAACATGGGTGAGGTGAAAATTGTTTGTGACACCGGATTATACAAACAGTTATACACTGTATTCTCTCCCTGTTCCCTGCGGCCCTTTGCCACTGTTGTGAGTCTCATCTTATTTTGTTGACCTGTGTGCAGAACAAGTTGACAGAGGTGAGCACACAATCTCTAAATGGCCAACACAGAGAATTGGATCACCCCTGAGCTGACCTCCTCAGAGCCCTGTGCTGGTGATGGGGGCAGACGTTGACCCTGTGTGGCCCCTGGATCTGAGGCTCCTCTGCTTTGGCTGCTGGGCAACATGACAACTTGTCAAACACGATTGACATGTCTCCGCCCATTACGACAACACTGTCACCCGCCTCAGCAAATTACCCCAAAACCCAGACTGACGGCCATATCTAATTTGCCCCTTGTCATTGTCCGTGTGTTCACCATTAGATCCCAACCCAGTTTGGGGTAAGCACAGCACACGCTGTATCCTTGCCACCAGAAAGATGTTTGACATTACATTAATATATAATAAACTGGAGTTTAAAGCTTTAAAATTTTTAGCTCGGCCATGTGACCTTCAAGCAAGATTTCAATTTAAATTGTTAAGATTATTTTTATTTATTGAAGATAATTTAGTAAAATATAATCCATTAAAATTATAATAATCTGAGGACATACTTCCCAGATATGCTTTTTCAGGTTTATTCATTTGTTTTAAAACAAACCCACACTTTTAATGTTTACTAACAAAAAAAATGCAAGATACATTCTGAACACATTTAAAAAAAATGCTAAGTTTGTAAAAGTAAACCAGTTTTAACTTGATATAAATTCACTCTTGTTATTAATTAAGTGTGGCATATAATGTATAGGTGTTAGACTGCATCACTGTCACAAAGTAGAAGAAAATTGAGCCAAGGACACATGTATTAAAGAAAGAAGAGGTTACAGAAGAACACACTAAATGTTATTTAGTCACTTGTGCTTTTTCCATCTTATTGTGACTGATTTTGTTACTGTAGCAGGGCAGTCTGATCACGCACTGCTTTTTAAAAAACACAATGTCTGCCATGCCTTTGCCTGAGCTGTGCTGGAGACTGGCGCACACAAACAAATCACAGGCGCACATACAGAAGCCCATATACACAAACACAAAAAGAGGGGCCCTGCTGTGCGAAAAAGAGCTACAGTACTCCCTACATCAACAGTGGCCTAGATAACACAATACACACAAAAGAGTCACCCCATGAAAATAACCCTCCATCTAAGCATCACTGCACTTATCTACTCATAAACATAGGGATAAATCAATTCAGTGAGAAACACATATTTTTTTCTCTCATTTGAAATTACAGCTGCGGGACCAAAGCTAGCATGATAGCATAGGTCAAATTCACTAACCTCTTCTCTCCATGGCAACAGACTTTTTTTCTTTTTTAATCAAAAAAAGCTGTTTGTTGAAGTCATTATGAGATTAATTTTTTATTTTTTTTCTTGACCTGTACGAGTGTGTGTCATGAATGTTTCAGTGCTTTGTCTTTGCCTGTGTTCACTAAGGCTAAAGAATATAGGCTACTGTATGTGTTCATCTGCAGGTGTATTTGTGTATCTGCGTTTAAAACAGGCGTATGACAACCGTGTTATCAGAGCGTCTGTATTAGAATTGCAGCGCCTCACCGCTTTGTTTTACTCTGACCTGTATAATCAGTGTCACATTAGCAACACAACAAATCAAACGCCGCAAGTACACCCCCCTTCCTCCCCTGCAACCTCACGCACAAACCGCATGTCCCCTTTCATACTCCCAGCTGGCCACCATACTGAGTCAAACACATGCTAATTAATATGAGGACTAACACCTACAACACAGCAGGCCCACCATAGGCCGCTAATTTTATTTATACTAATGATAAATGCAATATGGTAAATGTCGAGAGTGATGCTTACATTTGACTTTGATGAAATAAAATGTCAACCTGAATGAAACCTGAAACCTGAAAAACAACTTTTTAATATCAGTTATATCATACTTTAAACTTTGATCAGATAACCTATGTAGTATTTCCTTGGATTTGATGTTGGGTGTTTCCATGTTAATAGCCATCTTAGGCATGACATGACCACAGTAATTTAGTGAAGTGGGTTACAGTTTTACCTGACAGGATACAAGTTATATATTTGACAGTTTTCTTCCATGCAGTAAACTGAGTCACGTCACAATCCAAGACCCAAGTAAAGCGGCATGCATCCAACTCTGGCAAAGTGTGCAATAAAAGCACAAAACAGAGCTGTGAATCAATATAGATGTAGGCATTGCCTTTACACCTAAGCACTAGAGAATCTAAAAATATGAAGCTCCCTTTTTACTGATGTATGGGAAGAAAGTCAGCATCCGTTCAACTGCTTCTACTGTAAACCCTCTAGTTTTGGGAAGAAAGCAAGGAAGAGGAAGGAAGAAGAACTAAGAAGAGGGAAGAAAAACAGAGGAAGGAAGGGATAGGAGACAGACGGAGGCAGATGGGCGAAAAGACAAGTGCGGAAAGAAGAGAGGAGAGCAGGATACATGTGTAGGAGATCCAGCTGACATTAGCGGCACAGTTTATGAGATGTGACGATTAGCCAAATCCTGCTAATCAATGACACATTCACATGGGTTCCTGCTCTGTTGCTAAACACTAATTGGTCTATTCTGCTGCAAATAGGGAGATTCTGTTTCCCACTTCACAACAAGCAATGCAGGCTGACACGGGGGCACATACTGTGGGTGCACACCAGCTCTCGCACACATGTGTCAATTGCACTTTCATGAACATACTGTACATCTGTAGCCTGGAGCACGCAGCAGATTCTGCTACATAAAAGGTCAAATTGAGCCTGATTCAATTTGAGAGTGAAAGAGGGGCACAGGATCCTGGCCGACTCGCTCAAACAATAAGGAGAGAATGGGATCCTCGAGCCAGTTCACCCGGCAGCATGGGAGGAGGGCTGGAGAAGAAGGCCTAAATTCAATTTCACTTTGTTGAGTATTTAGATAATGTCTTCTAATGTAATGCTGGATTGTGAGTGGATCCACTGTAAAACTCCAGCAGTTATTAATCACAATGTAGCATCAGCGCCACCAAGGTCCAGGACGGTGCACTGCTTCACCTGCAAACAGGTCCTGAGAACAGACCTAGATCACACAGGGGAAGAAATATTCTCTATTTAAATGCACTCTGTGGCGGCCGAGCTTTACAAGCGGGCGGCTGTGTATGCAATTCAAAAAGTTTAACAAAAACAAAAATTGGTGTGCTAATAAATGTTGCACCTAATTTTTTGTTTTATGCGTTTCTAAAAATACATACAATTATAGGATAATGTATTCAACAGTAGACAGTAATTGTAGGTGCATAATATGGTAATATCAATAAAAAAACACAGTTACATTAATTTAATTTAGATTATTTAAATTATAAAGTAGTGTTTACAAAATATATTTGTTTGTTACATACTTTGATCAAATCATAATGATCCCTTGCTACAGAAAGCCTCACCTTGGAGGAGGGCATTGTCATAATATTTTCACATCTCTCAATCGCTCACTCTCAAACTGTACACACTGAACACCCACAAGGCGAGCGCGGTCAATGCGGGGTGTATTCCTCTCAGTGAGTGCTGGTGTTTAACAGTGCTTGGTGCTGAAGAGGAGGACAAGAGGAGGGCTCACTTAAACACATCACTGTTACTAGTGAAATATTAGTGCAGGGTCTGTCCCTCTGTCTGAGTGTGGCTCTGTCTGTGTGTCTATGTATGTAGGTATGAATGTGTCAACGCAATTATGTGCAGAGGAGAGGCTGTTTGGGCTAAATAGCGTTGCAATTATTCTTTTAACCTGTTCGATTGGCAGCCCCTCTTACAGGAGGAGACATGGGGGAAGCAGACAGACTAAATTGCTGTTATCTAAAGCATTTATTATGAGAATTCTGATTTTGTTTTTGGTCCGAATGAGTTCAATGATGACATGTTTTGTTTTGCCTCCAATTACAATGAAAAAAAGATTGTGTGACCTTGTATTGATTAAAGTAACTTGTGGTAATTGATAAATTTGGACATATATTCTATTTGGCTGAATAGATTAGATTTGTTTTCTGCAGGAGTTATTATTACTGGCAGAAGTGATTGACTGCCATTTGTCAGGACATCATATCACCAAGTTGGTTTAATTTGCTTTATAGACTGCCATTTGTCTTTGACAGCTCGAGTATAATGCTCTATCATCAGCAAGTGGAGTAAACCATTCACCAGCAATGCTTCTGCAAAAGAGACAAGGAGCTACACTTTATTTTCTCTCAATACTTCCTAAATGGCCTCATAGCAAAAGCAATGATTACCTTTTGAATTATTACTTTCCTAGGAAAGGGTTTTTCTGAAAGGAAAGTGTCATTTGTGCGTAGGCTTCGCTTTTCAATTAGTTGTGTTCAATAAATATAACAAATAAAATCATGTTAACCACATATTTGACAACAATAGAAAGGTGTAACTGACTGATAAATATTATACGGTTAAATAAAATACCGCACTTTTCACACAAACACAAAACATGCCAATAACATTATCAGTGCACATCGCCAGCTCAGCAGATCTTAAAGCAAATGTCAGCTGCGATAACTTAACGCCCGCATACTCTCGTCCACACACAACGATGCAGAGTTCTTGGCCCTTGTCAATAGGACGTTAAGGGTTTTGGCACTAATGACCAGCGCCGCGATAACAGAGAAGAGGTTAATGTGTTGCTGTGGGTGATCAAGATAAGACCATCTCTTCAGGTCTGCGGACAATGACACAGTAAGAAAGAGACAAATCACAGCCACAAATAATTTACACAGAAACACGTCCTCTGCTCCTTTCAATGTCAAATGTTTTCTTTAATTGATAACAAATATCTAATGTATAAATTAGGCCATTCATAAATCACTATGCACACACCACATAAAAACTAAACAGTAAAACTCAATTGTGTTTTTCAGCCAAGCTCAAAAACCACCAAATATTTTACTGTCTGCTTACAAAAGCCCTTTATTTCTAAGCTTTCTTTGTGCTGGTTTAATTGACTGCAATTACATTTTTATCTGGAAAATTTATGAGACACCCTTGTGTTGATTTCTTCTATACAACTTTGGAGTGCAGATATTGTAATAACAGGATTTATATTCAGGCCTGCTACATATGTATATAGGCACAAATATTCAATGACAAGCACACACCTTCCCCTGTGTGAATCAAAGTAACAGAAAATGGCTGCCCCCCTATCTGTGTGGCCGGCTGGGTCGGCTGACATTTGGACACTTGTCAATCATCTCTTTCAATAGGCAAGCGGCAGGAAAAATGGAGTCGGGGGGTCAGCAACTCAGTGTATCGCCATGGCAACAACTGCACTGAAGTTCATAGCCTGCTGGGACTGTCGTCCTAAGTGTGGTGTGTGTGTGTGTGCGTGTGCGTGTGCGTGTGCGTGTGAGTGTGTGAGTGTGTGTGTGTGTGTGTGTGTGTGTGTGTGTGTGTGTGTGTGTGTGTGTGTGTGTGTGTGTGTGTGTGTGTGTGTGTGTGTGTGAGAGAATGTCCATTTTTGTTCCAGGTCTGAGTGTGTGTCCAATTGTTCCCATCAGCAAGAGGCAAATACTCCTCCTATTTTAGCTCCTCCACTTCTCACCTTGCAACCTCACACGCAGCTTTAGCCTTTTCTCTCTACCTCCTGTTTCGCCCCCACTTTTTTACCTCTCCCTTCTAACCAGCAGGTCAAGGAACCGGGCCCTGCAGGAAGTACAGCATCTAAAAAAAATAAAATGTACTTAACCTTTCAGCACCTTAGCCTCTCCCTCATTTTGGCCTTCTGACTCTCACTATTTTATTCACATTGTGCCAACCCCCACCTCTACTAATTATTTTTCATCTCATACAGAGAAGAAATACAGTATTTCTCTTTTTGACTTTGTTTATTAATGTTTAAAAAGCAAATATGCATGTCTTTTTCCACATGTGGCTTAAATGTGCCAGGTACAAGATTCTAAGCACACAAACTCGAGAGTCTGCACAATTGGTGGTCTGTTGTTGGGATGAATACGAAGGATAATTTGTGTTCTCAACCAGAGAAAATAGCTCAGATTGAGCCTCAGAGGACAATCCACTGACCTGTTTACCAAACACTTATCGCAGAGAGGTTCACCGGCACCATTCATCCCCCCAGGGCTCCAGCAGCCACACACCGGCAGACAACTAGTCCCCTCTGTCTACCTAGACGTTAATGATAGCACAATGTAACAGCAGCCTCACCAAATGAATTTAAGAGACAGCACAAAAAGGAATAATAAAAAGTAGCTCAGGAAAATGATAACATACACAACATGATTAAAAATTACCTGTAAATACTTTTTATGACATTTTATTATTTTCACACCTCACACATTTTAAACACCAGGTAAAACGGAGACAAGTACACAGTTTATCAAACACCAGTGAATTGTGTCCTCCCATTTACTGAGGCTCTTTTTTTTTTGTCTGTGGCAAATAACAGTTTGATTTGGATTAACATGCTCCATTACCCTGATGTAACAACATAGCCAAAATGACTGCAGAGTGAACACACAGAAAATACACGCTCCATGACACAGAAACCATGGCTGTAGCGTCCAAATCTCCTCCTGCCTACATGCACATACACTTGTCCCTGCAATGCCGCTTCCCAGTCGCGGACGAGGCCTGACTGGAACAGTGTAATTCTCAGGGATAATTCATGGATAATTTTGGGATAATCTCCAGAAAACCATTCAGAGCACTGCCACCCAGTTTGCCCACAGCCTGATTAGCTGTGGGCTCAGAATGCCAGACACTTGTAGTGACCAGCATCGCCAGCAACCACTTTGCTGCATGCAAAACAAAACAAACAGGGAAACATCCAGCTCTGCTCACATTCATTTGCACTAAATAACACAGATTAATGGCAGATTAATAACATACATACTCTCAAACCAGATAGAGGCAGACCTATAAAACACAGTAAAGTGAAGACGTGTTAATTGTAAAAGCATGTGGAAAGCATATCCTGTTTGAAGCTTCTCCAACACACACATTTCAACAGTAGGTGACTTATAGGTTTACAGTAATGTGTGATTGCCATCTTGTGGAGGATTGACCATATTTTGGGCTGTATGTTTAAAACTCTTACTATAATGTGTGTTCGTTGGTTTTAGAGTTCTGATATTTAAACACAAAAGATTTAAAAATAACAAACAGATTTTTAATAAACATTTGATCATCATTTAGAATAATCATCTATGAACATACATTTCTCAGATTTCTCTATAATTTAAAGTTGCTAATATATTGTTTTTAAATTCATTATGTTAATTAACACCTTTTGTCCAAACTAAGCTTTTGAATGAATGCCAAACTAGCTCTTGCGTTAACACTGGGAAGAAATTAGCTCAATATGTTGTTACATACTGACATCTAGTGGCCAAACAAAGGAAATGTGAGTCTCCGAGCAACATGTTGGTTCTGATACAAAAAAACAACACCTCTTGGAAATTGCACAAAGTAGAAAGATGCAAAAGAGGTTTTGAAACAGGTGGTATATGTAAAAAAAAATCACAAACATAAAAAATATTTTGGAGAAAGGAGAAACTTAAGATATCAAAGCAACACTTCGTGAGACTAAAGTACTGCCCAGTGACTTCAGATTCCATTTAGAGTAATGTAAAATATAAATATGGTGGCCAGTTTATTGACATGTATGCTGAGGCAGAGATTAAATTGTTTACTCTTGTTATGCCTTCCCTGGCTTGCCCCATTTTATATTCTAGTAAATATGGCATTGACCAAAAGTTGACAGACAATTATTTAAATTAATTGAAAGTGCTAGACTGTCTTGATTTTTACTATTATTATGCCAAGTACAATTTTGCATGTGAACACATTCATCTACCAAACACAGTGCCAATAACTTTAATCCATGCTAAAGGAGCCAGTTCAAGACATACTCACCATAAGACATTTGCTCTGAGACAGCAACACTTAATGCAGTTTAACTCATTCCTCATCCCAGTCCACTCCGCTTCCGCTGTCATAGACCTCAAATAATCCAAAGATGCATTCTTAGTTCAGAGCATCCCGGGTTTTTTGTAAAGTCCTACAACACCCTGACCAGAGAAAAAGCATAAAACTATAACAGTTGCCGGTTGTAGATTCAGGAAACAGTGTCCTCTTGGTCAGCTGGTCAAAGCCATGTGAAAGCACTCTTGTCCAGCACCTTTTTAGCTCCATCATTTTAAAAATGTCAAACTGGCACTTGTTTAAGTTATGGTGCCTCAGGTGAAGATCATCAGCACTGTACTCCTGGAAAAAAAACATAAATGAGAGAGACTCCAAAAAGGATAGATCACAGTGACATTAAAGCTCAGCTGTTTCCTCCTGGTGGTTAAAGCCCTCCTGTCAGCCGCACTGTTCCTCTCCTCTCTGTCCCTCGTCTGTTACTTGCTCTGCTCCGTCTCTGCACTTGACCAATTCACTTCACCAACTCTAAACTCCACAGATCTTTGCACTGTGCAACCTACTCCATTTGATGACACTCATACTCTCTTGCCTCCTCTCTGCTATTGCTGCCACACCACACGGCTGAAGGCTCAAGGTGCTTCAAACCATTTCCCAATCTGCCGCTTTCCTTGCCTCATTCTTATCTTGCCTATCTCTCCTATTCCCATCATTTTCACCTCTCTCACTCCTTCCCACTTTAAGTCCTTTCACTTGCTCTAATAAGACCTCTGCCGGTACTCAACCATTACCAATTTAGTCTGACCCACTATTTGCCATTAGCCCCTTCCTCTTCCGCCTCCACTTTCCATCCCTGTCGCTGCCTATCCGCCTTATATATCCTCAGCCTTCGCCTTGCCTTCTCCCCATCTCCAGCGGCATGAATATATTATTATCTACACAATGGGGCCCTGCTTATTGTTTATGAATTACCAGCCTTGCGGCCAAACAAAGCCTATTTTCATAAGAAACCTCCATTTCATTTCAGCTCCAATTAGATTGGGGGCTAAAGAATAGGAGTCCTCAGGCCTCAGCCCCTAAGGATGGCAGGTCCATTCAGCTTCATTCAATGGGGCCTTATTGCTTTCCCATACAAAAGAGCACGTGGACGGGCTTTCAGACTGAAACACCAACCAAAAATGACTGGGAGACAGTACTGTACAATAACAAATCTTTAAAGAAAGGACACTGAGTGCTTATCCTCCCATCCATCAATTCATCCCTCACTCTTGGCTTTTTTCTTCTCCTCTGTTCGTATATTGTAAAACCTGGACATTAATGACAGACAGTTGAAAGAGAAAGGGAGTGAAGGAAAGAAGGGAAGAAAGAGACAGAGCAGCTCAGTTTTTCACAATACATGTCAAGTCTAAATGATCACTGCTGTTGAATAGACAGAGCAAAGTGTGTATGTATGTGTGTACAGCTGATTGATTCTCTGCTTTGAAAAGGGACAGAAAATAGTGAACGAAAAAGAGAGGAAGACCTTGATGCTTTTTCTGCCACAATAGTCAGTGGGTTTGAGCCTTATTGTGGTGCAGCCACAGTGACAAGCTGTCACTCCATCCTACCAAAAGAGTGGCTGCGCCAGGTCAGCACCCAGATAATACAATTGCCTTTTCAATTCACGTTTCTCACCCAACAGACCCTTGACAGTGAGAGGAAAGCTCTTCAGTTCAGCCAAGCCAGGTGTGAATATAAATAAGTTTGAGCCTTGTAGAAACTAAGTATGTACAGAAGAGCATGTTAATCCTGAACTTTTTATTTGACCAATACTGAATTTGGGGGCCATATAACGGTTTTGACTCTTGCACCTCCATTTAATGGAGTAAATCAGCGAAGAGATTCCAGTATGACATGCCTGTTTGGTTTATTTTATGGCATGAGTGTGTGTGTGTTTGTGTGTGTGTAAGTCAGGCCAACAAGATGAGAGCATTCAGGACAGGGCAGACTGACCTTTATCTGCACAGATCTGGGTCTGAAGATGAACACCAGTGCCTTTAATCACCAACAATGCTAACTGTTTCCATCAATGATGAGTGGACAAGGGAGTTACAGTGAAAAGGTGTAACTCACATCTGTGCTTATTCATCCAACACTTGCAAAATGAGATCATCTTCTCCACAAAGCATGATATTATCAGCGTGGCTACATAACAGATTTAAATAGACTCATCATTAAAAGGCTAAACACAGTACACACACAAATATAAATTTGTTAAAAAGCAGCAATTGTCAGCATATCTGGTTGTGTCACACATATATCTTCTATAAAGTACAAACTTCCCTTATTTATGTGAATAAATGGAAATAAAATTTTCACAAACCTGTTTTCCAAAAAGAAAAAAATGAAGATAGCAGTTCATCTTTTAAGTTTTGTTGACACTCGGAGACTAGCAGGTTTGTTAATGCTAGGTCAGCTCTGGTAATGCTATAATGTTAATAGTTTATAAAGACTGGCCCCTTTTCTGACTCAGCCATGACACACAGCGTCGCTTAGCAATACGAACAAAATGTTTCACTTACCTTTCAATGGATGAGCCTACTCCCAATGGAAATGCTTTAGTGGACGACAACTTAGGAAAAGCAAAAACTCCTAACAATACATACTGGCTGGCTATCTAGGGTTGCCAAAATTAAAAACGAAACGACGCCTAAAACAAAAATAAATTATACCAGTGAGATTCAACAAACTGTCTTTGCAAGGACAGATGTCATATTTTTAAAGTAGGCTATAGCCTACCTCAAAAACAGTATAGGGATGCAAACGAAAGGAATAGTAGTAGAGAGATGCATAGCTTAGAAACGTAGGCCTACAAAGTTTGAGTATTTCCTTAAAAGCTTTGTTCCAAGTACCTGGAACTTAACCAGCATTTCCAAAACTCTTAAAAGCTTATTTATTTTTCAAATTCAAAAGAGGGCTCGTCTTTTAGCATTAGATTATTTACATTATACAGTACAAGGAGAGTAGCTCTATACAGTTCCCTTGATGTAGAAACATACATATGTAAAGTCCAAACAAACATGTTAAAAAAAAAAAAAAAAAAAAATAGACACAATGTGTTAAACAAAAGTCCTACAAGACACCGATTGAGATAAAAGGACCCATCAATAATTGGTTGATTAAAAAAATTAAATAACATAGCCTATGAAAGTCTTTGAGACTCTTAATACAGTTTCCTATTCATGTACCACTGGAAAACACTGTAAACATGAAGAAATGACACCCCCGGTCACACCTGACCTCAGACACTGAAAAATAAAAGGAAAGGTTTTTAATCTTCCCAGATTGAAATGGATGTTTGAGGAATGTTTTCTTTAAATAAATAACTTGTTTAGCATTTTGTAATGATGCAATGATGCTCACTCATGCTTATTATCACCAGCTTACACACGGACTGCCAATTTCATAAAAATGTGTTAATGTGCGATTTTCACCTCCTGCACAGTGCAAATAGAATACTATATAGAAACTCATTGTTTATCTAAGCCTTAGCTGGCTCGATGCAGCACTTTCACAGGTTTGTTTCGTCCCATGTTGGATCATTCATGTTCTTCAAAACCCTCCTCACTGCCTTTTCGAGGTCCTTCCGAGCTCTTTGCTGCTCCTCCAGTGACCTTTTCATCTTCTTATTGTCCTGTGGTTATACAATTTGATACATGGAACACGTGTACATATGAAATAATCAGATATCAATTAACAACAAACATTTGATGTCTGTGAAACACGTTAATAAATTCAAAACTACATATTTACCTGTTTCAACTCTTGAATTTCATCTCTTAAGGCATACACCACGTCCACCAAGCTCCTTTGAGGTCAAAGATAAGGCATTTTCAAGTCCAGCAGTTGTTTGTTTTACAATTGTTTGTAAATTGACTAAGACCGAGCAGCACATCTTACTTTTCCTCCACTCTACTTTGTCCATTACGATTGGGATTTTCCTTGTCTTCACCAGGGATGATCATATGTAGCCCTTGATCTCTTTGGGGTCCTGTTTCAAAACAGAAGGGCACTCATCAATTAATGCGTCTCAGCCTATAGCTAGAGGTGTATGAATCATGTTTTTATACAACACCAGACTGAGCCTCTTGATTGGACAGATTGGCAGGACCAAGTATGTTAGTCATGCAAAGAGTAAAGACCCAATAGCTGACAAGACAGAAAAAAGTTAAAAGGAAACAACAAGATGGAGAATCTAGCCATTATTTGTAAAATTACATCATTATGAAATGAATGAGAAATCACAGTTTTATATCTAAACAGTTGTACCTAACACGTTGTCTCTTCTAACAAATTATCACAGTGCCACCATCTAACAAATGACAGATTTATTCAAAACTCATAATACATTGGGGCTTGAACACTTCAGCAGTGTAGAACAATACACTGAAGGCGCTGTTTGCAGAAAAGACAGTCACGTGTGAATTTAATACAGCATCAGAGCACACAATGGACGATGCTAGTCTTTTTACCCGGCCAGTCCCAAAGTTTGACTTAGTTTCTTAAACCACAGAATACACCGGCCACAAAGTATAGCACATAATATAAGGACAGTGATATTCTTAGTTCAAATATTAATACAGGAATGGACTTTTTTGTATCATGACAACTGCTATTTACAGAAAGGGACACAATGTGCTTTTTATAATTTAAGTCCCCTGACAGTATTCTGAGGTTAAATGAGCAATTTACATAGAAATCAGTATCATCACAGAGTCATATTTCTTTAACCCCCAATGCTAAAACACTGAAGGTGAGCATTTACACTACAAATGAGCATTTACTTTACAGTAACACTAAATATTTATGTCTATCTTTAGGACTATATCATACACACTGTGTAGTCAGACGACAGAAAATACTAAATTTAACAGATTCTACCCCGCCCACCCACTGGCCCATTATATGATTGTGCAAAATAATTTAAAACACTTTTTTTTTTTTCAGTGTAAACTTTGAAACATACCAATACAATGTAAAAAATAAGCAAATGTTCCAGAGATCCCTTTGTAAACATTGACATAAAGATTAAAATACAAAATAAAAGTTATATAAAATAATAAAAACACAAATTATTCTAAAAGCAGAAAAATCTGTAACATGGACCAATATATTCCATTTACCCCTAACATTGCTTACAGTAATGTTATACTCTAAGTGGATGCCAGCATGTGCTTTCCGTACCAATCCTGTAAAAATACTTCTTCATAAAAATAGTCATTAATGCATGAGGGAGTCGAGGAAATCATTACAAGTCAGACATGTTTGACATGGCGACATGGGTATAGGTACACTGACATAATGGATGTTTAAGCCTAACACTAATCCTGATGACTTGGCAGAACTATTACTGGGTGAATCTGACAACACATTTTTATATCCATCAAATTAAACCATCAGCTAGTGATCTTGATAGTCTCCAGTCCCAAAATAAAACATTTTTTTAGATATGAAAAAAAATATATATTCCTACTTTAAGTACTACAGGACCATGACCATGCTGTAGATTTACAAAGACAAAATACAATGAAATCTTATTTTGTCACTGCACTGAGAAGTTGAGAAGTGAATGCAACCCTGTAAAACCAAAGACGCACTGCAGCATTAACAGAGATCATGCAGGCTGTAAACAGTTACTGAAATTAACTATTGAAAAGTGTCATTTCCCAAAACAGTATAACCGCTTTATAATTAATAATCAGAGTTTTGGTTTTACGTGTCTCTAACAACACAATAGAATAAAAAATTAATCTGGTTTGTCATGCTTAGGGAGGTAAAATATAAATAAATAATATCCACAAACCTGCCCACATAGAGCACAATGTCAACAGTTTTTATGGACACAATTTTCTTAATAGGTTCCTCTAATACTAAGTGCTGACAGTAGGCTCCTAGGATTATCCAATGTATTGGGCCATTGTTACTGGAGAGACCTATTAGTGTTTCGAAAAAGTAATTTAAAAAGCATAAACAAACATTAATCCAGAGATGTAGGTCAGTGTTTCCCAAACAATCACTAGCTGTACATTTTATCTGGGTATTAAGAAAATTGACTATTCGATCAATTTCAAAAGTTAGATTTGTTTGAATCTAATTTACAAATTTGTAATTATTTGAAAAGAACATTTACTATTGAATGTATGTATAAATGTATTGCATGTATTAAAAATTACTCTTCCACACTGCAACCTTTTTTGGCAGATGTGAGTGTGTGTGCCTGTACCTTGTGCACATTTACGTGGCATGTGTGCTATATTTGAGCATACATACTCTAAGGGTGAAAAAAAACATACCAGACAGTAATAGTAGTACTTGGTAAATATAATTCATTCATTCCTGAAGTTCATCTGAATATCAGACAGGAAAAGCTCAGTCCCTAACCACTCCCTAACCCTATTTCCCTCTGACATCCATGTTCTCTCCCACGACTAGGAGAGAACACATTTATGGTCAAGGGGAGTGGTCACATTCAAGAAAAATTAAAGAGAAATTACCAAACACTTACTGCATGACAACTACAGAAAGAGGAGGCACATAAAAGGGAAAGTGGCAAAGGCAACAGGGAGATGCTTAATACATCTTCAAAATAAATAAAATAAGTTAACAAAAAGAACAAATATAATAGAAAATAAATAGATAAATTAAAAACTCTATAGTTTGTATCACTACATTGAAGTAAGAGAGGCAAGCCTACTGTACGTTACATTACAGTACAGCATGGCAGCGTACTGTACGTTCTTTAGTTCTGGTGAGAGATGCAGCTTTTACGTGGCACTGAGCCCATCCTGTAACTATGAGTGGTCCAGATGGAGTCATAGTCAGAGTCTTCCGAAAGGTCGGAGGACAGCTCTGGCCGTGACACACTGCTACGGCGACCTGGTGAGTCCACACAGGACCGGTCCACATCAGCCAGCACGTGGTTGTGCATTAGGTCGGTGCCCTGCCAGGCTGCTCAAGGAGTGAGGAGTTGTCATTGATGTTGAGATGAAGGAGGAAACAATGGAAAAAGGACAAAAGGGGACGGCACAAGGGGAGCAAGTGACATGCCAAACAGCAAAAACAACGAACAAATGGTAAAATTGTAAAATCGTGGGATGTGGTGAAAAGGTAATACATAAAAAAAATAAAAAAAAAAGATGAAACAGCAACTCAAACAACGCAAAAGTGAAGGAGTGAAGGATGAAGGAGACAGAAGAAAAGATCTGGTTAGAAGGATCAGCTCAGGATACCAGTGTTAAAAGACTGAAGAGAACACTGGGAATAAAAGATGCAGTCCTAAAATGACAGAATACCAAATTCTGCTGTTTTAAAAGCACATTCATAAACAGGATTGAGTAAAATCTCACTGGAGTTAAGTGTCTGCCTTGTTTTGGCACTGGTGCAGTAAGCTTCAATGACTTTCAGGATCTGGGCATCTTCTTCCAAAGCAGCCGTGCCTATAGATAGAAAGTGTGGAGTCATTTCCAGGATAATGCTGCCCATTATTCCAGCTGTGTCTAGCAAAACCAAATAAGAACTGACTATACATACTTTTCCTCAAGGCAAACTCCTCTTCTGACTGTTTTCTCTCAGGTTTGCGCTTCGGAAGAAGTTTCTTTACACTCTTAGGACTTTTACTTAGATCCTGTTCACAGCACGATGAATGGAAGTTTAACAGGTAAAAACAGAGAGAAAACACATAGTCCCAAAAAGATGCTCACCTCCTTGTAGCAGAGTGCTGCTGAGGGACGTAGTGGTGGTGCAGGCCTCAAGCAGCTCAGGCTCCAGGGCTTTGGTGTATTGGGGGGCTCAAGTGGACCCCACATCATGGTGCTGTGAGATAATCCATGGGACGAGGGGTGAGGCAGGGTGTGGTAAGTGGGGGCGACTGTCATGGACCTGCCCTCAGCATGACGGGATGGAGTGAGGGGATGAGAGGGAAGCTGAGGAACAAACAAACAACTATTTAAAAAAAAATCAGATTTTTAGCAAAATAGTCCTGTGTGTAAAATAGTTTCTGTTCTGCACAAGCTTTTTACAGTGCAATATTTCACCATTAAGCAGTTGATATTTTGATGAAGACACTACATATTCCTAAGCCTATTTGCAAATCACTCTCATGTACTTAAGTTAATAACAACAAACACACACAAAATGACTTGAGAGAATTGAAAGTAGGCTAACCCTGATCACAATTACACATGGGCATGAATTAATTTGAAACTGTGCAGTTAAAAGCTAAAAACAGAAAAGGCGTCAAGTAGCAGTAATAAAACAAATCCTCACCGTGTGGCAGGGAACAGTTAGAGGCTTGTGGCTGGGAGCTGTAGCCGAAGCATGTTTAATCTGTCTAGTGAGGAGTTCAATCCAGTCTTGCAGATCCTGCTGGTTTAAACACACCACCTGAAGGCGGTCAAACATTGTGCCTGTAGGAACAATCCATTGTCAATCCATATTCACAAAGCTATAAACAAGTAGTAATAAACTGTGTGGTACATTTTTCCATGGTTGTTTACCATTGAGTTCAAATGCATTTTTATGTGCTTCACAGTCTTCTAGTTTGCTGACTACCATCCCAGTAAGAGGCAATTTCGCCTAAAGATTATGAACACACATTTAGATCAAAGAAATGCCACTTTATTCCACTTTTATTTGATCGGTTTAATCATTGAGAGTTAACAGACCAAAAAAGGAACTATTTCTGACCTGGAATATGAAACCGCTCATCCTGGGGCTGGCAGACAACATTAAGAGCACATGAGGGAAGAGCATAAGGTAACGCTCATTCTTCTCCTAATGAAATTAACAAATACATGTTAGACATTTTTATAATGACCTTTAACCTTGGATATGGATACTAGCTAAATAATTTAACCAGACAAAAAAAAAAAAAAGTTGCGTAAACCGCTGCAAATTTTAAGGTTTATTTTTAGATCCCCAGAATATTTTAATAGACTGAAAAAAAAAAATCAGGAAAGAATAATTGGGATTCAATCTAATAACATTTTTGAGCCATGCTCAGCAGTGTACCGTGGACTGAGTGGATCAGACAGGTATGACACCTGGTCTTTTGAAGTGTAGATGGAGCAAATGTGAAAATAACCATAAATATGCCTGTGGTGCTTGTAATTGAATACAGGAAAGCACTTTAAATGTAAAAAACTATTCCAAGGAGTGTGTGAAATTGTTGTTAAAGTAAACAGATAGTATTATACAAACTCAAACGCAGAGAAAAGATGTTCATGATGGCATTACCTCAGATCCAGGACTCTGAACTATGACTTGACTCATGTAGAGCACAGAGCCCAGGGTCTTAATATCATCCCCCTCCCAAAGTCTGATAGTCTCCATTAGTATCTGCAGCTCAAGCTCCTTTCTCTTCCTCACCTCCTGGCATTGGACCTATCACCAAGACAAAACTTTATTACTCTATAATACACTGCCCCCCCCCCCAAAAAAGTCACACACTCTAAAATCCATCGATGGAATATCCTGGTCCTTCGTGTATCAGGTAGCCAGCTGACCTCGTTCTTTGGGCACATAACGTTCCTAAACCTAGACCTGACAAATTACACCCCGATGCACCCATCCCACTGGAACAAGGTCAGTCTGGACTCAGCTGATCACATGACCTTCTTCCATTGCTCCAAAGTCCAATCTTTATGCTCTCAAGGAAATTTAATATTTTTTCTCCAATTAGCCTCACAGACAAATGGTTTATTTAAGGCTACACAGCTGTTTAGTCCCAATCCTTTGATTTCCCTTTACATTGTGCGTTTGTGGAAACACTCGTACTTTCACTATTAAACACAGCCGTGAGTTCAACTGTTGTTTTTTTATAATTTAATTTCACAAAACGCTCTAGTGATTGCAGATTATGCTCATTCAAGATTTTTTCAGACCTAAAAACATAATCATCCATGAAGTAATTATTTAATGGGATGCTCTTACCTAATTAAATCCTGGTGGTGACTTTTTTTTTGGACGGGCAGTATAAAAATGTACCTACTATTTGATTTTGATTTGCAGGTGTGTTCAGCTTACAGATAAATTTTTGAAAGAGACCATGCACTTCTGAATGTCTGGCCTGTCTGGATGACCGTCCTAAAAGAGACAATGTTGTTAGCAAACAATGCAACCATGAACCCATGAACTTTGGAAATAGATTTGTACAGGCACAAACCTCCATGTGCCTTTCCAGCTCTTTGAGTAAGGTGGGGTATTTGTCCAGTCTCATAAAAGGTTTGCTGAGGCCTGTGGTGAGGGTGAGAGTGCCAGGGTTGACTGCACCACGCCCCTCCATGAATTCCCCCAAAATCTCACTGACAAAGGCAAAAAAATTCCCAAAAATTATACCATGTTTAAGAAATTAATTTTACGGCTTTGATATATTTAGTGCCTAGTTGTATGTTTAAACATACAACTAGCTAACAAAAATATTCATAAATAATGCTTAAATGTACCTATGCTGGGTAAGCAAATTAACAGCTGAGGGGTGGTTGGAGCAATAGGCAACATAAAGTGCCTTCATCTGCGGCATGAGATTGAGGAAAAAGGCACCCACCCTTTGTTGACTCTCTGGAAGTCTAAAAACAAATTAAACATTTAAAATAGTTTTTAGTCAAATAAGCAGCATTGTTAAAATAATTGTAGTACAGTCTTTCCAACATTAGATGTCCCTCTTTTAAATATAAAACTGGTGTGATAGTGGTGCTGAAGGGCTGAGTGCATTTGGGAGGAACTTACTTGGTACTCTCCTCAAGCGATTGGACAAGCATCTGCTGGAAAGTGCTTATCTCCTCCAGATTACCAAGAATTAAAGCCACATCCGAGCAGCTTAACCTGTGGGAAAAAGAGCGAAGAGTGGACGAGGAAAAGCAAAATGATGACCAATTGTGAAAGCTTCTCACATGAAGCAGATGAATCTAGTCTAATGTACACAACAGCAGATGTGAGACGTTTCTTCAAATGAGTCATACTTGTCAGTGCTTTGAAGAGGTCGCAGATAATTTGTGAGGAGACTCTGAAGGTCCTTGGAATATTCAGTTTCTGTTTCCAAGATATTTTGCAACACCTGTACAAAAGTTAAAGTTATAAACAAAAAAATATTTCCAACTATGTCAAAAAAAATAAATCACATAAAAAAACTCTCAAAAGGCCAAAGGTTAGCTTTTATAATTAATTAAATAAATAATGAAACAAAGGCATTCAGGGGAGATGAGTTGGACAGAGAGACATATTCACCATTTCAAATAAAAGGTTGAAGAGCTATTTCAAATAAAAGGTTGAAGAGCTGAAGTGTAAGAAAAGTAAAAGAAAACCAAAACAATTAAATGAAAGGATCAGCTTTTTTTACCAAATTGTAGTAGGTCTTGCTGATGGCCGAAGTGTCAAAGCCTTTAGGTGGGCTCTTAAGAGTGCCAGACTTGGGAGAGACTTGTTTTTCTGTAACCAAAAATAATAATAAAAAAAAAAAAACATACTGTGACCCTGATAACCACACATCTCACAGTCTTTCAGTCTCAAATATAGGTTGCTGATAAATGCATTGTAATAAGCCCTTTATCTCTTTTGTAAAATTAACTCATATTTACAAATAATAAACGTGTCTGCTTGTACTGTTTAAAAAAAATATGAATCTTAACATTAAATGATGGGTCATTGATGTCCAGAGCTTGTACTCACCAGAGCCTTTGACCTCCCGGACATAGTTACTTGGAAACCAGCCTGTCCTTCCATTGAGGCTCCCCTCCCACCAGCCACCCTCCTCCTGGCGAGTCACACTGATGATGTCACCCTTTGTAAAAGTGAGCTCATCCTCGTTGGTTTGCTGGAAGTTAAATCGTGCCTTGACCAGCAGCTGCTGTCCACTGTTCTCTGACATGTCCTGACACAAATATCATAATTGCAGAAAGGTTAGAAAGGGTGAGGGGTGAGTGTTAAGCAAGGATTGGAACAATATGGTGGAGCTATTTGCAGGGTTTGAACTGCTAAAACGTAATGTGTGTATATTGACAAGCTTCCTCAAATTAAACACATTTATTATATATTTATTATTCTTCATCATCAACAGTAAGCATTATTTTTAACAGTTACTAAAAAAACAATATAAAAATCATTTTATGCTCATACAACTAAATTTATTTTCTACAGTATTTGCATAAAAGTTTTCTACAATTAATTGTTGAAAATGTAATAATTTAATCAACAGATTATATTTTTTCTATTCCGTTCTAAAAGCCAGTATAAAATAGCATGGACATGTTTTTTTTAGAAAGTAGAGCAAAACAAAATAAAAAGTTGGAATTTTAATAGCTAAAAAAATGACAAGGGCATAAAGTGAGGTTGTTGCTTCAAAATAAGTTTGCTGGTGAAATTTACGTCACGATTTAAATCATACTATTACCAACACAAAATGCACCCCAGTTTACAATACGGCTGACAGTCGAGTAATTTGTTAATGAGGTCACATGTGACTAATATCTCATTGGTTAAATAGTGGCATATGTTACGTTTAGTTTTACAGCTGGGTCTGCTGTCAGTTAACACACCAGGTCTAAACGGATCTGGTGTCCCTGACTGCACTGCTTTACTGACTTTTTACCATTTACAGAGTCTAAGGAGTGATGGATGTGAACAGGCTGTGAATGAATTTAAGTCGGGTGAATCAAATGCAGCAGGACTCCATCTTTAATAAGTAACTGTTGTTTCCTTATGTTCTCCTCATTTCAAACACAAGGTGCTATGGCCGTTCCTAATTGCCTTGTGATTATTTTGATGTTTTAAAGACACTAATAGCAGGGAGAAACTTAATTAAGAGTGTTTAATTTCTATCCTCCAACTTTTATTTCCTTTTTCTATTACTGTAGTTATTATTTGTAGCATTTGTAAACTATTGCATTGCTATTCTCCCTCTCTGTTCTTCTCCATCTAGGAGATAGAAGAGAGGTCTTTCTACTGGTCTCTCTGGTTAATTAGAAAGGCCAGACAGGATCTACATTTAAGATGTCAGGTCCACATGATGATTGGACCTCAGCTTGCCCCATCTGTCATCCTTACCCCACTGCAGCTTCTCTCACTCAGTTGGATGAAACTGTTCTCCTTCTGCTGATATTATATAGACTAAATTTATTTTCATTTATTTTTTTAAAAGATGGACTATGTGTGAATGTACTGTATCTAACTGTACTGGCAACTTCTATTGCACAGCCTGTCCGTCCTGGATGTTGATCCCTCCTGATGTAGTTCTCCCTGAGGTTTCTCTTTTTCCTATGGCTGGGTTTTTTTTAGGTTTACCTAACCTTAATGGTCTAGTAACAGCGGGTGTTGTCTTGTACAATCTGTAAAACCCATTGAGGCAATTGGGGTTGTGATATTAGGGTGTTTATATTCACACAGGAACAGCTGCTTTACAAGCTGGCAAACATGTGCTATACTAGAGTATTGTTAACTGTTCATTTTACATAGTGCCAGCTTAGTGCAAAGTGTGCTGTGTCTTGCTGGACATGAAGGTAAAAAAGTAAGCAAATATGAAGTATAATATTTAAAAATGGATTAGTAATTCTCTGATCTCAGAATGTACTTGTTTACAAAATTAGCCAGCCTTTAGATGATCTGTTGTCAGTTGTATGCAACTCCCATGATGTAGCCACAGACAAAGTGAACTGTAGTCAGAACACAAGGAATACGGGCATATTGTACCTTACAAGCCTCCAAGCCAAGAAATAGACACCTTTTCCACCATCCACCTTGAAAATTAGTGAATTTGAAGCTAAACATTTGCTGTAATGTACCCATGTATTTCTGTGGTATTTTCTGTTTATATAGGAGTGTCAGTCTTACCAGACTGCGAAACTGGTTTTGCAGCAGTTTGGACGATCGGCCCAGTGAGGCCTGGGAGGAAAGTGACTCAAATGATTTAATGCGAAGGGCTGAGGAGTGACGGGCACAAACTGAATCACTGCCAACTCCAATATCTGTGCAGAGAGGGCAAACATATAATAAATAGACAACATCTAATAGTCCAATAACTCGCACATCCAACCATCATCCTATCTATGCAACAACAGAAAACACCCACACACAACAAAGAAGTCAATACTAACCTGCAGTTACTTTATTCAGAGCAACCAGACAGCTCAAAACCTTAGAAACGTTTAGTCCCAGCAGCAGGTCACTGGCCTCGAACGGCTACGTTGAAAAGAGATCGAGAGAAAAACACAAGAGCCTAATAAAATCATCAGAAACTGATTTTTTTCCACTTAAAGGCAATCAGAAAATCCACAACAGGCCTGTGTCATCAGCTGGCCTTATTGCCAGCAATGAGCACTCAATAAGTAACTCTCTTTATATTTGACAGTAGACAAGGGTGAAACACAGCAGTTCAGCACTTGCACAGTAGTACCAGATACAGAAGAAGCTTAGCACCCTGTTATATTTATTAAAAAAATAATAATAATTACGAAAAGACAAAAATATAAATATATATGTGATACTGTCTCTAATAAAGACTTTGAAAAAAAGCAAACTAAAGAATAATGCCAGCCTTATTCTTAAGTCAGTAAGCTAAAGAGCAGTCTGTGATTGTCAGCGTGACAATGCCTTAGTTATTATGAATGATAGTGCTTGTATCTGTATTACTAATTATAGTTGTCGTCTCTCTTCCTGTGATTAGACACACTTGGTTTGGTAATATTCAGAGAGAGCAACTCAGAGATAGGAGAGTCTCTTCCACTCTGATTACAGAAATGTCCTCAGGGAGTGAAAGGATTTGAAATGTAGAGTGTGTATGTATGTATGACATGAAGGACGTCAGTGGCCCTGGTGAGAACTGATGTGTAAAGAGCCTTTACTTTAACCGAGAGTTGGACCACAAGCACCAAATTCAAAATGAATAAGCAAAATAAAATATTTTTAACTGACCAGAAAAGCCATGGGAACTATTAAGTTTAATTTCTTCTATCACATTTAGGCCATCAGAGGTGGACAGTAAAGACACCTGAGTCTTTACAATACAATACAACACAAATTGCAAAATGGATACCACTAAGATGTTCAGCTTTTTTAATACACCGTGTTTGGCTCAGACATTAATCTGCACCAACATATTCCTAAGATCAGCACTTCTCCTGCTTCTGGAGAGGCTCCATAATGATTGCAGAGAAAAAGAAAGGCTGCCATGTCCTAAACTGTGGTAATCTTACTCTGATGAGTTTCAATGTCCCATGAATTTAAAATCAATTAAGTTCTTGAGCCAAACTCAATGTCAGGAGCGGGATTTGTTAAATGAAAAGTATTTTATGGAAAACACAAGCCTGAGCCACAGGAAGAAGGATATTATGAAACAAATACAAATAATGCCACTCTATTACTCAAGGCTCCATCTCAGCACATCTCTACTTCTTGTTTACTGGCTAGAGTCTCAATTAGAAGACAAAATGTTCAAAACACTGGGTTGTATTGTTGGACTAGGGTGCTTCAATGGGGCCACTATGTAATGACCAACACAGTGTCTTGAATGGCACACTGTCCTCAATTTTCCTAAACCATAAATGCATTATTTTTCCTACAAAACGGGTAACTATTCAGACTTATAAACGGCAATGTATGTTAGCATTGGACTTGCTACCTAGCGTTAACGAATTGTGTTTGTACGATAGCTATTTTGGCTAGTTTGTAAAATGGGGTAACTCAAAACTAGCCGTGTGTTTGAAGACATAATATTAAATTTATTGAGAAACAAGACTTCTATAGTGACTTTGCATGAGTTATTAATCAACTATAGTACCACATTTACATTACTACGTGAATCTATTTCTTGCTATAATGCTATAACGGTTGGACAACAGAGAGCCGGGCGTTAGATGATCGTTCTCGACTCGTATACACTCCTCCTCCACTGTCACCGTACATTGCCTCAGCCCATTGTTTACTGAAACACACAGCGTCTTCTTGAATGTGATAGGGATAGATTTTCGCACCGAACCACTCTGATAAAACAGCTTAGGCGATAATTCTTGTAAATAGATAAACAATGCAACACAAAATGAAGACGCTTACCTCAACCCGAAACGATGCACAGCCCTTGAGAAACTCCTTTATGTTGCTTAAGCACTCGCCGTCGTTCTTCGGTTCTTGGTAAATCTGCAAAAAACACCGAGAAAAATCGATACCACTTCCGAATCACGTTGTTCGTTGTCGTTGCTTTTGGTGCTGGATGTTTTACACTTCGGCTCACTTTGGATTCATGAGCCCTAAACGAGAATCTCAATGCATTTTCTCTGGGCCTGACACTACAGCAGGCTCAACACAAATCCTGCAGCAGGGAAGTGCAGGAGGCTGTAGTATTGGGTCGGGGGAAATGACGTTGACAAATAGGGATCCCCAGTGCTCTCCGGTTAGCCTATGGACTTACTGCCATTCAGTGACCTGTTTCCGCCTGATGAATAAAGACTGTCTTTACAACCAAGTCTTTACTACACTAATGTCTGTAATATGGCATTGTCCCTGGACTTTCGACTCTATAGCATAGGTCCTGTTTTAGGCAATTAGATGTCATATTATTGTCAACAATTTAAGGTACAAGTTAAAGTTGTAGGCTAAAGCAGAAAGGTAACACTGGTTAGCATCCTTAGCCTTTGTAGGTGCCTTGACACCACTATTTGCGTCCTTCTTAAGCCCAATGCAAATATAACTCTGTGATAATCATTTAACACCCCAAATACTGGAAGATTAAGAATGTTTTAATCACTTGAGAGTTGATTAATCCTACATCCTTATCTCTCCTGGTAGTAATTTTAATTCTAAGATCACATTTTGCAACCATATGCACATGTAGGCTACCTCAAGTGTTTCCCCCTAAGTTGTGTCATCTTATAAAAAGATAAAGGTGATGGCAGAGTGGTTAGCACCCCTGCCTCACAGCAAAAAGGTCATGGGGTTAGTCTCCAGGCAGGGCAGGGATTCTCAGTGTAGTTCTCCCTGTGTCGCTGCAGTTTCCCTTACTGCTAAATGTACAATAGTCCCCCCTCCCATAGGGCCAGGAATCCCCTGCGAAAAAGATTTATAATCTCCATGGGACTTTCCTGGATAAATAAAGCTTAAATAAGATAAAGTGGCGTGGAATCAGTTTAGTTGAGCATATCTGTCATACTACAAGAAATGACCGATGCAGAGTAGACATTTACATTTATTCATTTACCTGACGCTTTTATCCAAAGCTTCTAATTACCAGTGTTACAGACACTGAAGTGGGTTAAGTGTCTTGCTCATGGCCACAACGACAGTATGAACTGTGTGGAAAGTGGGAATCGAACCCCCTACCTTCCGGTTGAAGGACGACCATTCTACCACTGAGCCACTGCGCCCCCAGTGCAGACATTAAAGAGAAGTGACGTTCTTATGATTAATAAGGCCGTCACTTCTCTTGTACCTATTTATAAATGCGATGGAATTGGTCTAAAAACAATCCAAGGTTAACGAGGCTTATGAAAATGACCCAGAACAATGTAAACTGATATAGGAAAGCTTCTCTGAAGGCTTTATGTTTCATTATGGAAATGATAAGAAACACACCTCTTACTCCCAGTGAATCAGTAGGCTAAGTAAAACATGTAGGCCACTCATAATTAATGGTTAGAGGCCAGGTGTTAGACCTTTGTCTTGGGTTAAACTGCCAAACAAATCTGTTAGTGGTATTATGACAAAAGGCAATGTAACAGGCAAACATGGCCGATAGCGTTTCTTTAAATCAAACGCAGCTTATCTTCTTTTCAAAAAACGTTTAGGTCCTAGACTAGCCTTCCTGACATTAACACTGCGCTGTTTCTTTAAATGTATGAGGTCCGGCTCTGTCTGTGCGCCTTTGCAGTCAATGGCGGCCCGCTCTGGCGCTGTGTGTAGGCTAAAGCCAGTCATCTCTGGCTCATCACTGTGATCAAAATACACTGACATGCAACGACATGGCTTTGGATTATAGAGAATTAAAGCTTCAGACCCCGAGCATTTATGATGACATTTTAGATGTAATTACTAGAACACACATCATTATGGATCAATTACTGTTGCGTTTTCTGTGATGTTTTGCAGCAGATCAATACGCAGCAGAAACAGAGGCCTCCCTTTCGCTGCCACACGTAGTTCGAGCTTATAGAGCTGTTTAGAGCAGACAATAACAGGCTGCCGTGACCTACAAAAGGAATCGCCTCATGGACCAGTGGACAGCAGAGAAAGGAGACAGACAACAAGCCGCGTCGGTTAATGGATGTGGGGAGCGCACAGACACGCCGAGAGGGCGGGCTGCTCTTTTGAGGAGAGCGGGGGTGTAGTAGCCTACCGAAATATGGCACTTACTTTGTCCATGGAGCCCGGGCTGAGGCGCTCCAGCAGTCTGCACAACACCACCCCATCCTTCAAGGAGCTTTGCAAGAAGCCCTCGGGGTCTGTGATGGTCTTCTTTGGTGATTCCAGTACCCCGAGCGTTATCAGCCATGTCACCGTCTGCTCCGCCGAATTCATGTCCAGTCTCAGTAAATGCTCCTCAACAAAGCACTGGTGTTTTGGCTACGAGCGGTTTATTGCGCTGTGCGTTACAACACAAACATGGCTAAAAAGGAGAGATGCTTGAGGCGTAGAAGAGAGGAGGCTGCGGAAACATCAGGCTGCGGTGCTTCGGCTGATGCGGCTCACGGCCGAGCAGGTCTGCTTCCCTCCCCTCGCGTTTTTCCCTTTCTAACCTGGCAAGCTGTCAAGCGCGGCTCTCTGTGATGCGTTGAGGCAGCGGGTTGCATATATGCGCATCCCAGCCGCCAGCCACTCATATAGGCTATTGGATGACATCACGCAGAGCTCACGCCAGTCCAACCAGTTGTTAGGACACTTGGGCTTGACATGAATAGTCTGCCATTTGATAGCTTCGCTTTTCCCGCACTTTGATCTATTCACCAAGGTCTAGGCCTGTTAGGCTACTTCATGATGCAGTCCCATGCATTTACAATTTGCAAGTAAAACAGAAGATGTTTTGATTAACTTTATATTTGGATGGTCAAACGCTTGGCCACAGCAGGATGGACTTGTTTAACTTGGTTTATGCCTCATTCGAAAAAGCAGTAGGGCTATAAAATAAATAGGACTCTATAATAGGCTATAGTAAATGCAATAGCAATAGTAAATGAACTGACCCCACACCAAACGTTGTAACAATTAGTTTCACAGACAAAGCCCTCTAAAATAGTTTAGGCTATATAATTGCAACTTATCTGACAAACATCACGAACATGCCATAGACATGTGCACCTTCAGCAGGTCCTGCGGTGGCAAGACAAATAAACAGGTAATCATGCAAATTGAATCTAACACAAAGAAAGATCACAGTGAACATTGCTAACCGAGGCAAGCTGGTCTGCTTAATGAATTTTGGTTTACAATAATGCACATGCAGGAAAGGATTTGCTCTCATTAATCCCCCCAAAAAGCTTCTAGATGTTGCGCAACATTATTACACATCCGATCTTTTACATTTTTATATAATCATTCTTTATTTTCGTATGAATTAGCCTCCAGCCTATTTGCTAAAAGGCATATTGAAATGAATAACTGGCGAGTGCAGAACACCTTTATTTTTCCTTCTGGCCACTAGGTGGAGGTGTGCACAAAACAATAGCTTTTACTAACGTTTAAATAAAAACTATCACAAACTCCCATGTTAGCTACCCTAGCATTACGTTCCTGTATCAGTTCTGACTGGCCAAATCCGCAATAATGTAGTCTATTTTGAATGTAATCTAAACTGAATTGCATTATCAAAAACCCATGTGCACCTCCTCCTTCTTAACCAATGAAGCTGCAATGTTCCAGGACATTCTTTGACTCACTGACTTCTTTTTAGATAAATGCCTGGTCTTTGGTATTTTTGTCTGTCCTGGTTCATTCTGAGAAAAGAATATGAAAGCGTAAAAACATATAATTTTACAAGCTGGTATTGATTTGGAATAAATAAATAAATAAACATAACATAATTTATTAATTGAGCTAACTTGCTTGTTTGACTCAATGATGACCAAAACAATTTTTTAACAACTTATTAAGAAACAATAGATTATACTTACGTCTGTTAAACTGGAGGTGGATTAGTTAAAGACTGCCTTCTCCATCGTGTCTTAGCTCACAGACGAAAATGTGAAATCTTGCTGATGGTCATATGTGAGACAAAACTGTTTGTGAAGTAGGTTTAATCATAAAAACTAAATAAAAGCAGGTACAGAGGCTGGGAGCTGGTGATGGAGGACTGGAGATAGGCTAAAGAGGCTAGAGGAATGAGGTAACAAGGGCAAAAATACTGATCAAGAATAAAAGAAATAGCCTGAGCAAGAGTTCACCACAGAGGATGACTGGCCATCTGGCCGAGAAGTGGAGAAAGGACCAAGTACTTGTACTGCAGCAGCAGATTGCAAATTTATTGTGAAGTAACCTCACCTGTTGATAAAAAATGTCTTTACCTCTTTAACCTCTTTAATGGGTTCAAGGTAATAGCTAAATGTGCCTTAAGATGTTTCAGCACATTATGGTCAACAGTCTTGGTTTTGGGAGATTCCAGGAGATTTCTAGATGATCCAAACTCCAGATGGAGATCTTTTACAACACTTTTGATTATTTTGCTCATGCTTTTCTCCATGTGTTTGGCCTCATTGTCCATTTGATAAACATTTTTCCCATGATTTTTGTGTCAGACGTTCAATAATTATTTTACATTTTTACTCTTGTAAAGAGTGGACTTTTTGCTGAAGATTGTTAAGAATAGACCAGTGCTTATAATGATGATGATGTTTGGGAGACTTTAGTTTCAGTCTTTGTCTTTTCCAAGTGATGACAGAGCTTGGGAAATATTTAAGTTGAGTGGCTCATTGTAGCCTCAAACAGGTCAAATGTTAAAAGTCAAAATTGCATTCAGGCAGCTCCTACATAAAGTACTTTGTTTTCAACCATTGTTTAGACCAGGTCAGACACACATGGATTCCTCTTTGCACCATTATTCTTCTATGTCCATCTACATTGACTTTGGCTAGGACCTCTGATTTGTAATATTTATAGTAGCAACTATATAAATATAAATTACTTTTGTTGTGAGTTGTGGTTAAAGGCTGTTGCTGACGGTTCCTCTCTGTCTCTGTTCACTTCGTTTTGTAGCTTTCACTCCTTTACACATATTTTGGTTAGCACTCTGGCCTCACAGCAAGAAGGTCCTGGGTTACATCTAGCCTACAATATAGGACTACAGATGGAAATTAACCGTTAAACATAATCTGGTATAAGCATCTCTGCTCCGGCTTAATGTACATTGTACTCTGTCCTAAAGAAATAAACTAATCTTAATCTTTATTTTAAGCAGCGCACATCAACGTCACATTACGTGTGTTGTGGAGTCACGTCATTCCAAAATGCAGCGCGTCTCGCAAAACTTGAGCGCGCTCACGAGCAGATGCGCTAGGCAACAGAAATGTAATTCTCAAAGGCCACATTGAGACATTTCTTTGTTTTCTTTTGTGCCTGACACCATGTAGGCTATCACTCAACTATGGGCATATGGCATTTTGTCTTTATTTCTTATAAATAAATACATAAAGTTTTGAGCAAGGAATATAATAAAATCTAATATTTTACCTACACTGTAACATCTCAATAGTGGTTCACTTTTTAATTTAAGATGCTACATTTAGTCTTTTTCACTTAGGTTTCAATAATATGATTAGTTAAATTTGATGTAATCTCAGTTGTTTATTTATTTATCATTTGGTAAAGGCTATTTTGTTTTGCAAAAAGACTGAGAGTGTGTTGTCAGGAAGGCTGACTCCTGGGGCCAGATGTGTCTTAAACCTGCAGCACCAGGGGATGCTGCTGTGCCTTTGAGGTCCTGTCGCCATGGGTTTGTATCCAAGGATGCTACTGTTGAGTGTGACGACTGGCCCCGGGCATTTTACAAGTCCTGGCTTATCTTTGTGTTTCCTCTCTCTTTAATGTGTCTTTTTGAGTTAAAGTTGTCAGAAGTCAGTGAAATACAGAACAGTATATAAACGAATGACACCATCTTGATAAAGCAGATATACATAACCCAATGTGATTTTGCTTTTTCCCACAAAATCACAATGTCCGTCAGATGCAACTAGGTCACTGTTTGTAACAATAGGGCATTTATGAAAAAAAAAAAAAAATTCAATAGCCACACAAGCATTTAAATACAGACTTCTATTTAAACTTTACTTAACCAGGTATCTCCTATTGAGATTGCAATTTTTTATTTTATTTTTTTTTTCAAGACAGTCCTGGACACAACAGACACCTTTACATAAGAACAGCAAAAGATGACATTACATTATGAAACAACAGTCCAAGGTAATTTTTGTGTTATAGTGATTTATTGTTATAATTTTGTGATGTTTTAAGGTTATTTTTAGACTGTTACAGTTACAAAAAGAGATATAATTTAGGCTACTAGAGCACTGACTCCACTATGTCTGCATAGAGCATATAGCATATAGCATATAAAATGTATTGAAAATGTTATTGAACCCTGTTTAAATCTGCTGAAATCTGCTGAAATAGAACAATCTACTCAGTGGATCATGTTAGGTAATATTCTACATTATACCAAGCAATAAAAAGTGACTGTAAATACATGTTTCAGAATAGCAGACTTGGTATAGGCTACTGAAATTATTTTCAGGTTCCAAACAAAAATAAGAAATAGACTTTAATATTATTAACCTTAACATTAACCTACAGAATGTTGCAAAAGTGCCCTTGGGTTTTGAAGCTAAATCAGGTTGTATTAGCTTGAGTAGAAACCAACAGTGGTCTCTTACATTAATAAAGCATCTATTTGACATCAGTGCTGCTGAGCATCCACTGTGTCACTCCGCGTCGTGATCTCTGTGCGTGAGCTGCGCGTGTCAGTGGTGACGTTACCGCACCGCCCACATCGCCCTCTGCCTCCCTCAGCGACAGAGCACCTTCCTCAGTTAGACTTACACGCTGCTCTATACGGGGGTAATTACTAGCATGGAGACCGAGAAGGACCACTGACCACTTTGAAAAGATGCCTACGGTCCTCCGCGGCGAAAGGAAACTTTCTGATGTCTGCTCTCTGCTCCGATGCCCCTATTCTGCGGTGAGATTTGTAAATGAATCTTGCTAATGCTTCCACTTTGGCTCTTTGAACAAATGTCGGTCGTGTTTATTTACTAGGGTAAAACAGCGTTGGTAAATTTATAGATATTCGGTGCATAATTGTTTAGTGTCAGCTACATAAAACTCTGCTGCATTCTGTGTATAGCAATAGTTTTATGTTTTATTTCTAAAAAGATATAAGGGTTGCAACAGGCTAGAAGCAGCATAACTTCAGTGTTTGCTGATACTTTAAGAATGTAACAGGTGGCCAGGACAGTAGTTTCATGCAGTTTGTTGCAGGTGTTATGAAACCTTGTGGTTTGTGTGGCCCCAGGAGAGTTAATTCATCTGGGTATTGCACCAGAGCAGTGAGTAGGTATGAAAGTCAATGTGCATTTTCCTATGTGTAAGTGTATAGCCAGTCATTTTAAGGATATACATTCATGTATGCATCAACTGTATCTATGAAGTAGTGTCTTTGTTAGAGTTGAGCAGTGAGATCGTAGATCCGCTTTAATGTTCCATGTTTCCATTATGCTATCAGATTCAACAGGAAACTTGTAAAACTAAATGTTTAGAGTTGATAGTTAACAGTGGTTTCTCTATGAATAAGGAGAACAGGAGGTTACATATTTACTCATTTGCAGCCCGAGAAAGAACAGTTTGCAAGAACAGCTCTGTGCTTGCAGGCCACTGAGCTGAATTTGAATTGTGAGCTGAACTGTGAAAAGAGCAAATGATGTGGTATTGAGAAAAAACAATACTTGGTTGCTTAATGTGTACTGAAACAGAAGGTCTGTAGCATCTGTGTGATCATTGAGGAGTCACCAACTGGCATCAACCTTCATAATTACTGTAACTTAAGTAGTGCAAGTAGTGGTTGTTAACAGGCAGGAAGTAGACTTCTGTATTTTTGTGCATACTGAACAAAACTGAAACCAGTCCAACCATCTGTGCTCTGAATCTACATGGACATATATGTATTTGTCTATATAATGCCATGAACCTGAATTTAAACACACACTGTATTAAATGACTTAACATATATATAACAATTCTACACCACCCAATTTGATCAGCACTTTTTATCTTTCACTGCTCTATTTTTTTGGTAGGCAACAAGAAGCCAACACTGTGCCAAAGATTCTCTGGAGGTAGGACACTACTGCATTTTTTGCTTTAAGTAGCAAGTAAGAATGACATGCAAATGCAGATCAGGCTGCGGTTGATTGAGCAAGATGATGTTTTACTCATACAATATGCACTACTGTTTCTAGTATTGTAGACATGTTACCTCTACTGAATATACAAACAGTGATTATTGTTTTAGTTCATTTATCACCGTGTTGCCATTTTAGGTGTGGGGGAATTTAAAGATTAAGTAAAATAGTAATACCTAATGGTCCAT
This sequence comes from Neodontobutis hainanensis, assembly GCA_024349245.1. Taxonomy (NCBI): domain Eukaryota; kingdom Metazoa; phylum Chordata; class Actinopteri; order Gobiiformes; family Odontobutidae; genus Neodontobutis; species Neodontobutis hainanensis. Next base: position 921,471 of record JALDNG010000048.1, read on the forward strand.
CTGAGAGGCCTTGTTGTTATTGGAGGCCATGAGATGATAGAGCTGGTGCTGTGTCCTTGGTGACTGAGGGAGTTAATGAAGTGAAAGGACGAGCAGAGAGAGGAAACGCTTGCCCTGCGGGACTCACTGTAGATAGTGAGCACAAAAGGCAAGAGAGAGAAGCTTTTGTCTTCCAGCAGGTCTAACATGCATAATCTCTAGGGCCGCTCACTTTTTGCACGACACTTTGAACAGTAGCATATTTCTAATAGTGCTTCAAGAAATTTTCCAATTTGCATTTATTCCAGGGTGTGCTTGTCCATCAGTGCTTGTCTAACTTGTCTAAAATGGGCAACTACAAAGCAAAACTACAAACACAAGTAGATGAACATAATAGAAGCTGAGGTGGAGGGATTGGATGCGTGGGTAAATAGACAACAGGTGGGGCACAGATGAAGCTGTGCAGGCACTAAGCTCACAGGTCTTAAGACTATGATCATCCTTTTTATTTTTTGGCGGGGGGGCTTTTCATCTTCTTTTATCGGCAGAACACTATTTAGACAATGAGGGACAGAAGAGAACTGATATGGAGCTAATGCCCGGAACTCAGAACTCCTCTCATTATACGCAGCACACGCTCCACCAGGTGAGCCTCCAAGGCGTCGCCAATGCTGTTATTTGTACCAGGCTTTCCCCCGTTTTAGGTAGTCTGTGACTTCAGGTAATCTGAGATTATAATCTGTGTGCTGTAAGTGCAGATCTTTTCCATAAAGAGGCTATGCTGAGGCAAATGATCTGTAACACTAGGGCTTACACCAAGCACATGTCCTCTAAAACTACTCTGGAAAAATATATATGAGGATTTCTGTGTTACTTCATGTTAATGCACTAATGTGATATCAATTTTACAAATGAGAGCTTTCTTGAGTTTCATGTCATGTCATATAGAAAATAGTTAAGAATGAAATTAGGAGACACTAAATATCAATAAACATATATAAACACGAAATTGGGAGACACTGCAAAAAATAATAAAAAATAGCATCCTACACAGCCTGTATTTATGCAGAATTACTCCCCCTGGTGGGACCCAAGGACAGTTTTGAAAACAAAGACAAGACATTGTTGTGAAATTTAAGTTATGGGAATTGATCATTGTATTGCAACTGCCTTTTTGCACAAAACACAGGACATGACTCAGTCCTGGGTGTCCCAACAAGTGCTAGGGAGTGACCACACAGAACGAATCCTCTACAACCCAAAGGTACTGTATTAGAATAGCTTTATTGCTTTGGTAGGAAATCAAATCTTACATCACACGTTTATTCAATATTTGTTGACTTTATGATTTTTAAAGGATGCAAAACAGCCAGCTTCACATCAAAGGCAGAGTAAGTATTTACTAAGTAAGACAATCAATATAGTTCTCCCAATTAATTCATGATTTATATACGTATGCATTGTGGCTTTTATTATGATTATTTATGAGTGTTTCTTGTCAGGGTGATGTTCTGCTGCGAATGACCCAGCACCCTCACGTGGCTCCTCACAAATCGTAAGTGAAGCAGGAGGACACATAATCCTTTAGAAGTCATCAAACCTGAAACCTGAGGCTCAGGTTATGTGCAAGCAGCTTTCGGCGCCATAAAAATAAGATGTAAATTGTCAACATCCACATGTGTACAGCTTTAAGAAAAAGGACACAGAAAAGGGAAGCAGGAAATTAGTGTGCTTGAGGCTACATAGCATAGGGCAGGTCAAAGGTCAGTCGACATTCTTGAAAGCTGTCATTGGGAAGTGATGTGCCTGGCTTGTTAACTCTTTGCATCCCTGTTTTTTTTTTTCACAATTTAAAACACATGTTCTGCTGTTAACTCATTGATTAGAATTTTTTACTCCCCTTTAAGAACCTATAGAAGACCACAGTGTCAACCATTAAAATAGTAGAGTGTTTGAAGATTTCTTTCTTTAAGTGTCTGAAATCAACTTTCAGAACACGTATTTCCTGTATGTCACTCTATATTATTGCAGTAGTTTTATATAATATTATAATAATAGTGAGTTTGTCATTATTTCAAACACAAATATGAAAGATGGAAGAAAGTACAAATAATTAATTGAATAACAAGACATTCATAAAAGTATGGTTATCCAGCCATGAGGATAGTCAGAAACGTCTTATATTAAACTTAAGCCACCATTGTAGGTCTCTTTTTCTAAACAGTGTGGTATTTCTTTTCTTTACAGCATGCTTGCAGATGATCTTAAGCTGAGCAGTGATGAAGAGGACTCTCAAACTGTAGGTTATACTTTACTTGTAGTTGTAAATCATTATCCTTCAATAGAGTGTGGAATTTATGAAAGTTTGTAAGTGCAAACATACAAAAGTAAAGAGCTTTTTGGCAGATTCTGTTGAAGGAAGACAGCTGTATGAGTAGGGATAAGTGTTTCATAAACATTCATACAATGGAGCAACTGGCTCAAGAACGGTTATTTAGCACTAACTCCAAGAAAATCAAACAGCAAAAAAAAAAAACTAGAACCTAGATAAAGCTGTCAATCCATTTTTGTTTTGTTTTTTGTAGGTGAATCATGAACCAAAATGGGATGGCCACAGGTATGCAGCTTATCCTCTTTTAGAAAATAAAAGCTCTTTGTAGCAAGAAGTAAAATTATGTTTCTTATAAAAAAAAAAAAATATGTTGTTGTGTTTATGTGTGTGTTCATACACTGACCTGTCCACTGTTTGTGTGTGTGTTGAATGACAGGCTGTCAGCGCAGCGAGTGCACTCACATGGCAGGCGGGTGAGACATTCCAGCTCTGACTCCTCAGGCTCGGACTCCAGCATTGAGTCCAGCAGCAGTAGTTTTCATTCCCGAAGCTCGGGGCCAGAAGTTCATACAGAAGTGTACCCAGACACTGTGTCACCTACCAGTGTGCAAGTCAACTGCAGCAGCAAAGAGGTACATTAGATCATATTCTCTTTTTTTGTATTAGGCTCATAGAAGCTTAGAAGAGGTCCTAAAGGCAGTTCATGGCAGGTTTTGTGTGCATGTATGTGAGAGGAGTCGGGGGTTGTCATAGCTTTAGTCCCTGGGTGTCATGTCAACAGGCTGAGATTTAAAAGAGGAGGTGGGAATCTTGAGGGTATATTGACCTTTCATATGCATGAACTGTCTCAAGCCAAAGCCATGTGTCTTAAATAATATTAGTTCAGTTGTGACTTGTGTATTAAGCATGGTAGGTATGTTGGTTGTTGTGGGGGTTGGTCAGAACCCTTAGCTATGTGGGCAATGGAAAGGAAACCTTAATGAATAGACGGGCCTGTATATGGTGGACTGTAGGACTAAACATGAACTACACCGGGCCCCTAGACGTAGGAGTGGATGTTTAAAGGGTGGGGTGTAAACCATGTGTTTTTCATTTGCGTTCGAGTGTCTCTTAAGGAGAAGATGGGGGTTGGAGTTTTTGATGGCTGCATACAGAATTCCAGGTAGCAAGAGAAAGAGGGAGGGACAGAAGAGAAGCAGGGAGGGGAGTCATGACGGTACAAGAGATGCAGTGTCCTCTCAGAAAAGAGTGTGAGGGATGTGGAGCTCACTGTTTAACTTGAGGGCTAGTGGTTTAATTTAGCCCTGGTCGGCTAAGAAAGGGAAGGACACACACAAGATCGAAGCAGGAGAATATAAATTTACTTTTCAACCGTGAGTATTCTTCTTCTCTTCTTCAAATTCCTTTTAACACTGTAGACTCAGCCTGTTGAGTCAACATTATATGAGTCATTTGACTAAATTGGATGGGGGTTGCACTACTGTAAGCACAGATGTGGACTCAGTAACTGTGTTTACGGTTAAATTAAGGTTATACTGTCTACTGAAACATTACACTTTTTTATTTATTAGTCATTCCTTTAAACTTGATTTTTGATTTTTTTTTTTTATAGCTTTAGCAGTAGAAAAGTCTGTTATGTGTGTATTAGACAGAGACGTGTCTGTAAAAGTGTGTGATGTTAACATGAGTTTGAGATTGCATTCCTCATGTCCTCTCTAGTTTGTTTTTATGGTCTTTAAAGCAATATTTAAAATTGATTACCAGCAAATATAATAATTTCACAAATGTTTCAACTGCTATCACATATAATAATTGTTTAATTGTCATAAATTCCTTTTTGCTGCATGCTTTCTCAAGACTGATCACCCCTCTGCTGCCCAGTGGCAATTGGATAAGTGGCTGAAGAAGGCCAGAAAAAAATCCTCCAGCGGTGAACAGGATACCTCTGAGAACATTCCTGGATGCCTGCCCTCACCATACGCCCAAAGAGCCCCATCACCGGCCAGGTCCTGGGACAGCAACCAAGATTACAGTCCAAGCCAAAGTCCTATTTCTAGCCCCCAGTTCAATTATAGGCAAAGCAACAGCCCTCACCCGAGCCCTGGATACAGCTTTTGCCCCAGTCCGTTCCCCAGTACCTGTCCAAGTTCCACCCCAAGGCACAGTCCATTCCCCAGCCCAGTTTTAAGCGTTTGTCCAAGTCCATGTGGAAGTCCTAGAGCAAGCCACAATCTTAGCCCAATACCTAGAGACCCTCCAAGAAGTCCAAGTCCTACTGTACTGTCATTGCGGGCTCGGCACTACCCTGAAGTTCAAAGCCACCAGCAGTTAGGCCAAACAACTGCCCCACGTGTGACAAAAAGTAGAGCAAGGAATTGCCAGTTCTCTAACACTGACGGCAAGAATAAGAACTCAAACATCACTGAAAAGCTTGATAAATGCGGGACTAAGTCTAGGCCCACACAAGACCAAAATCTAAATAAATCCAAGTCTACATCTGTTGCAAATTCAAGTCATAATCACAAAGCTAAGCCTAATTTTTATCCAAGCTCTAAACAAGATTCTGAAACTTCCAAATCTAAGCAAACAGCCCACTTTGAGCAACTCCACAGTAGCAAAGCCAACCACAAGTCTTTTCAGCATACCTCACAACATATCCCTCCTGAAGCCAAACGCTCTAGTTGTGAGACCAGTAACAAGACTGACCACAGCTCTCGTTCAAAGCCTGCAACTAAAACTTCAAACTCTAAATCAGGGGATGCTACAGTTCCCAGTTCTGCGCATGTTTTTAAAACCTCACTAAGGAAATCTGAGTCTAAGGAGCAGGACACAGAATGCTTAGAACTCCAAGCTGAAGGAAGACAACACGAAAGAAAAAAGTATAACATTCAGGAAAATAAACAGGGCAAACAGGAGAAAAGGGAAAATAAGAGGCTGGCGGAGGAGCAGCTAAGACGCCCCTGGATCCAGCGTTCAGAGGAAGACTACGAAAAGGAGGGACAAAGAGAACTAAGGCGGACTAGAGAGGAGGCAGGAAAGGGGAGACATCATCAGAAGGCTGACCAACAACACAGACACGAATGGCAAACAGCCCAGGTCAAACAAAGGCTGTCAACCACCACCAACCATACCCATCTTCCTGCAAACTTGCACCAAAAAGACAAGGCAAAAAACAGAAGAAAGAGTGAGGAGACTTCACCCACACTTTCTGGTACCCCAACACCTCCTAGTCCATCCTCTTCCTCCACCTGCTCTTCAAGTGTAGAAACAGAGTTGGAATATCAGGCTCCCATCACAAAAGTTCCCGCAGACTCTACCTCCCAAAAAAATCAAGTCAGGAGAAAGTCTCAAGACATAAGCAGACCTGATGCCAACAGGTTAAAGGCAGCTCCCCTCAGAGTGGGCATCCCTAGTAAAAAGCAGCAGAGTGAGTGCAGACAGAAACTCTACACTTTGGTTCCGTTTGGACGAGGTGAGAAAGCTTCAGTGTCCTCTCAGCGAGGACTAAGGAATCTGGTGGTACAAATAGATCTCTGCCTTCTCAAAAGAGTTCCGGATAGCACTACCAGTTCTACTGCTAAAAAGCCTTCCTCGTCATCCTCCTCTTCTACATCAAAGAACAAGCCCCGTGAGGCTATGAGACACGTGCTTGTTCCTGACTTTATGAATAAAGATGGCAAAAGAAAACGCAAGGTAATCATATATGTCATTTTCCTCTACTTCAGAATAGTTGGTTGACAATGTTTATTTACTCATAGCTTTCTTCTGTGAACAGTTAGAGAATGAAGTCTCAGACAGAGGAAGTAAGAGAGGTATACCTTATGCAAATGAATCCTCAGGTCATATAAATGACAATCAAGTTTTGAATGAAACTACACACAATGGGTATGAACACTTGCACATATGTGAAAATCAAATGAAAACGTGATGGGACAAATGTGTGGACTGAATTTTTTTTTTATTATACTACTTTTTTTTTTACACGCAGAAGCTTAGAGGAGTTCTTGGACAGCAAAAACCCATTGTCCCCACTGTCTCCAATGACAGACAGGCCAGAGTCCATCAAGCCTGACTCCCAAACCAAGACTTCTGAGAAGAACAGAGACAAGAACAGAGATGTCAAGGTAATAAAAAAAATAACATAATGTGACCACAAGTATGACTTTACTTTTATGTGCTTTGTTTTATACCCACTTCTTTACGTTTTAACTTACAACGACATTTCTAACTTTAACTTAGCCAAAGATGGAAGTGGAATCTGTAAAAGTCTCAAGAAACACTCAACCTTCTACTGAATCCCGAGGCCCATCTGGACACACAGGGGCCATAATTATTCATGAAATGTGAGAAACGTAGTTCTAAAGTTTATTGTTCACTGTTCAAACTGTGTACATCAACATTACCCACTGCTGAAATGTTTTTCTGTCTAATGCAGTTCACAGCACGCTGAGTACTATTTACATGAAGCCAAACGGATGAAGCATCGGGCAGATGCAATGGTTAGTTCTTTTTGCTTGCATAAAATATCATTACACAGACAACCAGGGGTTGACGTTAACTTTTTTGCTCACTGGCTACTGTGGCTAGAGGTTTTCAAAAGTTACTAGCCACCAAGAGTTTTCACTAGCCACAAAAGTCTATAGTTGTTATATGTGATTAAAACAGCGTCCAATGCTAGTAAAATGTAATTCTTTTAAATATCAAATGTAATCGGCTGATTGTTATGAGCACATAATATAGTTTATAAAGAAGAAAAATTAATTAGAAAAAAAAACCCTTCTCATATGTTAATTTATGGGCTGGCATTTGATTGAACTTACAAAACTTTTTTTTTTTTTCTAATCTTTTTTTGGGATTCTTCTTCTTTCTCGTGCTCCAGAGTAGAGAGCCAACCAGACAGAAGTAAAATGTGCTGAAATGTAGCCAACATCATGTATATAGACATATAATAACCTGGGTTTTAAATTATTATGCAATTATTATATTATAAATACCTAAGGCTCTGTAGCTTTACCGTTGCTATAAGAGCAACAAGAGCAGGTTTACAGCAGCAGTCTGTGAGACTCAGCTGATTAGACTTTACTGATAGACAGAAGTTTGTGTCACACTGGAAACATAGAAAAGGTAGCTTTGAAATCTCCAAAAAAACAGCTAAATAAACAGGGTTACTTTGTCTACAATACCTCCACTTCACTGTGACCTCTTTATGTCCACTTTGCACTGGCGTGATTGTTAACCTTTTCAGCAGTGCGCATTTCCCTCGAGCTGCTCTGCGTCAGTCAGAATTGTGAGAAGGAACTGCGGCTGTTTGGCACTTTTGAACTCAGCAAAAGAAGCAAAAAATTGTGTCCTGCTCGGGGAGGGGGTATAGATAAATATATCAAAATCTCACAGCCCAAAGTGGCTAGTGGAAGTGTTACCCGCCTCAGCTAAAATTCACCCCAATTGACAGGTTGGTGGGTATTACTGTCAAGCCCTGCAGACAACCCATTATTTAGTCCGTATAGCCATCAGGAACTACACAAAATTATATATTGTAATATATATAATATTGCTATTAACAGTTGCTTATTATAACATTTAACATGTATATAATCTATTTAAATACACAGTTAACTGTATGTAAAAGTCAGAAGATCTGAAATTACATTACAAAAAAGTACCTTGTGCAAAGAAACCAAGGTCACCGTAACATCCCGCTCTCCCCCACAGTTCTAACTGTTGTTGTGTCCTTGAGCAAGACACTTAACCCACCTTGCCTCCAGTGGTCAGCTGTAACACTGGTAAAGCGCTTTGAGCGCTTACTAGGTGGAAAAGTGCTATATAAATAAAAAATTTTATTTAATAAAAAAATGGTTCCTCTAGAAATGAAAGCTTTTCTCCTTCAAAATGTACAGCTTTGAGTCTGATTCTTAGGTCCTAGGTCACCAAACGTTAAATGTTTAAATATTATTTTATCTTTGTCTTGATATCTGCTAAACACACAATTTTCCAGGTGGATAAACTTGGAAAGGCAGTGAATTACATTGATGCAGCTTTATCCTTTATGGAATGTGGGAAGGCAATGGAGCAAGGCCCTCTTGAGGCAAAGTCTCCCTATACAATGTACGCAGAGACTGTGGAACTTATAAGGTGAATTACATATTGTTTGTTTAGTATCACATTCGGATAAAGGTACATATACATACATGCTGTACATTAACAAAGGATATATTGATACCCGTCTGGTTCAAGGTATGCAATGAGACTGAAGAGCCATTCTGGTCCTGGAGCAAGACAGGAAGACAGACAGCTTGCAGTCCTCTGGTGTGTGTTGCCATCTTCTGAATGTATACCACTTATCACGCTGAAGCATTTTATGTTTTATGATTACTCTGCAACTTTTGGATATGTGCTTGTCTGTCTACAGTTTCCGGTGCCTTGCCCTCCTTTACTGGCAGATGTTTCGTTTAAAAAAAGATCATGCACTGAAATATTCCAAAGTTCTGCTTGACTATTTCAAGGTAGTTGTAAACACAACTGCCACATTCACTATATGCACAACAATGCATGGTAAAAGTTGGTAAATATTGTCTTTGGGAAACTTACTAATGTGACTTTTGCAGACATCTCCCAAAGTGCCTTCTGCAACACCTGATTGGATTGACTCTGGGAAGTAGGTGGACAATAACCAGAGGCTCATCTTTTAGTGTGTCTGCAGCTTAACATAACTGACTATGCTCTGTTTATTTCTTTCAGGGGCACCAGAGGGCCCCTGCCCTCACTCTCTCCTAATGCCAAACACCATGGGTGGAGTTCAAATGGGGGCAACACAGCCACCTCTTTCATAAACATTCCCCATCGTATCCACCAGATGGCAGCAAACCACTTAAACATAACCAACAGTGTCTTGTACAGTTATGAGTACTGGGAGGTGGCAGACAACCTTGCAAAGGAGAATAAAGGTACAGATACTGTCGGTAACTGTTTTAGTTATTTGCTCATTCTCACTTGTATATGATGTATATAATTTGATCCACTGTCTTGTTTATTGCAGAGTTCTTTAACTACTTAAACACCTTATCTGGACCGCTGACACTCCACAGCAGCATTTCTCATGCTGTACAGTACACCAGGCAGGCTCTCCAGTGGATACGCATTAGTGCCAAACTGAACTAAAAAAAGGAGAGGATTTGTCATAACCCGTCCACTTGATTCTTGGCCTCACTTCTAAAGGCCAAGACTGGAACTACTTCTATGCAGCAGACAACAGAGGTGCTACTGTTCTGTACTTAATCTAATCGCTGTCATCCTCATAGGATGTTGGTGTGCTTGCCAGGCACATGCCAAGTGAACAACTCTAAAACTGATGAAGGAGTATTATAGTCTCAACGGTGGACCAAGCGTTACATCCAGTTAATTGGATTTATTTTAGAGTTGTGTATGAATTTGGAGTATTGTTTGCCAAATATTTTATAATGAAAGACACTTTTATATTTTCTGTACTATAGACTAAACCATCACCTGGTGGACTAATAATAAAGGGCAAAAACACAAAGATGCTTGATTGTGCACTGTGCTCTTAAACAACAATAAAAAAAACTAAAAGATTTAAAATATATAAATAAAACGTAAAATATTTTTTTGTTTTTTATGTGTTTGTATTTGTATCTGGTTTTGGCCAGAATATTTTCCTTTATTCATTTATTCAAAATACGACATTTTTATATGAATATTTTATTGTTTTAGATAATATATTTTCTATTATTGGCTTTCATATCTTCAGTCCCACCCTTTTATTTCTACATGCGTTTTCCTTAATTTTAAAAGTACGTGTTGTAGTAGGTGTAGTAGGTGTTTTTTTTTTTTTTTTGTTTTGTTTTCTGCAATTCTGCAACTCCCACTTTCTACCGCAAAACCAACCAACGAAGAAGAAATATAATTAAACTTAAGCATCCCATCGTCTGGTACCATAGCAACAGCGAACAACCAATAAGTGACAAGGCAAGCCCTGTGTCACTGGTATCCCGGTTTCATTGATTTCTACATGGTCTTGCATCACGATACGTTGTATAAATCATTTAGCTGACAATAATACTTAAGACAGGTACTTGTTGTTGTTGTGACATCAGTCCATTGTCTCGGCTGTGCACTGTATGTCCTTACATCCAGTGGATAATGGCTCGTTGGTTCTGCACGTGCTTCTGCGTCACGGCCGCCAGTGCCCGCGTGCCAGGCCGTTTAAGGACAAGCTCAGAGACAGACGGGAAAAAAAATCCTAGACTGCTTTATTGACTTCTACCGCAGGATGATAGCAGACGCCGAGACATCACCGACACCAAAGACGTAACACGAACTTATAGCCGATTCAGGCCCCGGTAAAGTGACTTTTGTGTTTCAAACCTAATTTGAGCGGAGGCCAGTCTATTTCATACCAGTAATCCCACAACACTGCTGTGAGTAAAAGTGAAAAAAGTGCCTGGTCCAGAAATGAGGTGACATACACTTGTTCACCGCACAGTGGCAGCACTACAATATAACTTCCAGCTCAGCTCAAACAAGAGCTTGCTTGTGGTAGCGTCAAGCTAATCAAAACAAACTATGAAAATACCGGAAGTAGGGTTGATTTGAACGCTTCTATTTTTTTCTTCCATTTTTCTGCTATAAATCATTTTGTGTTTCGTTTTGTAGAAGAGTCACAAACACATATTATCAGTGATACTACTATATTAATTTCGATGGCACTGGGAGTAAAAATATGACGGACAAACGGGCTACATGACACAGAATATTTTATTTAGAAAAAAATCCGGAAATGCTTTGTTTTTTGTCTCGATATTCTGACGTTTATAGAGAAAAAGGAAAAGCAAAGCAGGCGGTAGAAACAGAGAGCTAAAGGACTAGGAGGGGTGCATAAAAATGAAGTGACATGGCGCGGCAGCGTGACAATATAAGGGTTTCTTGGTTCACTGAAAACGGTTTTGTCGTGTCTAAAACAGAGGTTGAAGGGTCAAGTTAAGAGCTTGGGGCATATTATTTTGCCTTGCTTTGCTTTATACATCGTTTAATCAGTGCACACTCTATCAGGCTGTATCTGCTGAGAGAAGTCGTCTGTGGCTAACAAGCTGCGTCTCACATTATAAAAGGTAATGTTAAATACAAGTCTTCTGTTACCGAGCCTTTCCAGAATTTGTTCACACCAGCCTTATACTGTAATTAAGTTTATAGTCTTGCACCTTAATCAATGTTTACATGTGAATTGTGTATATGAGTGAATGCAGCACACTTGAATTAGTATTTTGTCAGCTTTAGGAACTTAATGTTATTGTGGTGTGGTCGTTGCACGGCGACATGCATGATTAGGTTGAAGCCAAGCATCGCCCAAAGTAGTCAGGCTAATGTTAGCAGTTAGCAGCTTACATACAAACTACCTGTCAATTCACGGAGCTGTCCGGGCATGTCCTTGGCTACCACTCGCTGTAATGTATTTATAACCAAAATGACAACAAAATTGAGCCCTTTTTAAAGAACAGTTCTTCAAATGGACACTACTAAGTTTGTACTTTACTAAGCACTTGTAGAGGAATGAAAAACCACTGTCACTAATGATCTTGTAATAGCTTTTGCTGGTATTTTGTGAATGAGGTCAATTGAATTAGAAGTGTCTAAAGTCTGCGTTTATGTTTCAGTGTAGGAATAAATAATCCCTTTTTCTTTTAGGTAGATCAGTATGAGTCGAGATGGGTGGATGAAGAAGAAAGCTAATGCTGAGGATGACAATGGCTGGGCTGCAAGAGTATGTATTTCCTAATGACATTTCTAACTTCATTAAATAACCTACAGAGGGAAAGAGCATAATAATGTAAACTGTGGTAGATTGTTTGGCAAGTATAGTCTCTAAGTTTATAACAGGTTGCTAACTGGATGAGATACAGGACTGACACTAGTACTACTAAACCAAAACAACTCAGACAGGATCTTTGCATTTATTAAATAACAATTAAAAAAATAAAAAAAGAAATGTTTTTGGAATGATGATTTACTGTTAGTGTCTAGTCAACCTAACAAAGGACACAATGCAACAAAATGGTTATAGTCATATTTATGCACACATTTTTGCTCTTTTTGCACATAGGGTGGCTATATGGCTGCCAAAGTCTCCAAATTGGATGAACAGTTTAAACTTGATGCCCCCAGAGAAAAACGGAAAGAAGGCACATCTTCAAACATTTTCAGTGGAATTTCTATCTATGTCAATGGATACACAGGTATCACTAAATTGAATAGATATTTGGTGGTAGTTTTATACTAAAAAGTAAAATCCTATTGTATGTTGACAGATCCAAGTGCAGATGTGCTGCGCAGACTGATGATGCTGCATGGTGGCCAGTTTCATAATTATTACTCGCGCTCCAAGACTACTCATATCATTGCAAATAATTTGCCCAACAGCAAGATTCAAGAGCTTAAAGGAGAAAAGGTTATCAGGCCAGCGTGGATTACAGACAGGTTTGTTCTTTACAATTGACAATGTTTTAATTTTGATTGTATCAACAAAAATCTTTTTTTTTGCTTTCAAACAGTATCAAGGCCGGACGACTCCTTTCTTACCTGCAGTACCAGTTGTATGCTAAACACAAAGGCTCACTTTTCACTGGGATAAATTTGCATCATTCTACAAATATTGTAGAAACCAGCCATGGCCTACCTCAGCCCAACATTGGTCAAAAGAATAGTCTGCCACAGCACAATAATCAGTCTTCATCCAGCTGCCAAAATAGCTTAGTTCCTAACCATAGCCAAAAACAAGGCAGCTCACCACCACAGTCTAGGATCATAGCGCCTCAGGACCAGAGACTTAGCCAACCTCAACATCAGATCAACTCATCCAGCTGTCAGAGCGGTGGCAAGTATGTTTGTTGTTTTTTCTAGTCTATTGCTTTTGCACACTTGGAACAAAATATAATAATATTCAGTTATTAATTACTGTCTTACTTTGTCTACAGTAATGGACTAATAAAGAAGTTACTCAATTTCAGCCATTCATCTTTTGCATATGAGAATCCTCATTTCCCATCACTGTTAAATGATGCCCCTGTGACAAATGGACACACTCACCTCAATAACTGTGCCTTAAAGCAGGAGGACCTCTCCGCTGTTACAGAGCAGCTCTCTGTTGACATAAACTTGTTTGAAAGCAAGGTTCAAGCACCTAACTATAAACCTCATCTTTTCTCAGAAGATTGTTATTCCAAACTGGATCCATATGATTTTCCTTGTAGTCCTGCAAACCAATCTGACGAAGACTGTGTATCACAGGAACAGTTCGGCCTTGTGGATGTCAAAGAGCAGGGACCTAAAGCTAGAAAAACGAAGAATTGCCACTTACCTTCAAAGGAGTTTGAGCCAAACCTTGATGTTGATTCACTTCATGAAAATATACAATCACCTGTGTCTCGGCTGAACGGAATTAACCACAAGGCATTTTTATCTAACCATGTCTCACTGAACAACTTGACAGACAAAAACAATTCCCTCATTGAGAAGGCATCTTCAAAGTCTTCGGCTCAGTTGCTGGCTGAAACAGATAACTTAATTTCTGAGTTTTACTCACGCTCACGTTTACACCAGATCTCCACATGGAGGACTGCCTTTTCTGAATATGTCAACGAGCTTCATAGCAAAAAAAGAATGGGAAGGATTGCCTCTTTCTCGGGGAAAGAAAGACTTAAAAAAAGTATGGCTCAAGGCAGTTGTGATAGGCAAGGTACTGAAATGAATGGTTACTTAGTACTCACATGTCACATAGTTATGTACACTGTGTCTAATATTTTAGAGACACTTATAAGAGACCTATAATGCCATGCATGTGCTTTCCAGGTTCATCAGAACCTGCTAAATCCTGTATTTTCCATGTGGACATGGATTGTTTTTTTGTGTCAGTGGGCATCCGGCATCGACCAGAACTGAAAGGTTTTTAATACGTTAATTTTAATAAGGCAAAAGTTTTTTTTTTTTTTTTTTTTTTGGTCTGATTCACTCTCCTTTGTTTTTTGCAGGCAAGCCTGTGGCTGTGACAAGTAATCGAGGACAGGGCAGGGTGCCCCTGAGACGGGGGGCTAATCCTGAGCTAGAACAGAAATATTATCAAAGCAAACAAAATTATGCTCAACTTAGTGAGTTGTCCAGCCTTTGTTTTTATGCCGTCTTTGACATATTCTGAATCTTTGATTAAAATTGCATCTCTTTTGTAATTTAGGATGGGAGGATGAGGATTTACCCAGAACTCCTTCACAAGAGAACCCAGACTTCTATACTAATGGAATAGAACAAGATGCTACGGCTCTCTCCATGGCAGAGATTGCCTCGTGCAGTTACGAGGCTAGGTAGGATAAACTCCAACTTCTTCAAAGTTCTTCTATAATTTTCTAATGTAATTTTTTAATAATTACTTTTTAATTTGCTCTTATTTATAGGCAGGCAGGTGTGAGAAATGGAATGTTTTTTGGCAAAGCAAAACAGTTGTGTCCATCCATACATTCTGTCCCTTATGACTTTGAGGCTTATAAGGAGGTGGCTCTCGTAATGTATGAGACTTTAGCTAGGTAAGAACATGGTGATCTTTCTTTATTATTTTAGGAAGTAACATGATGAATTAACCTGTTCATGATTTGTTGTCTGCAGTTATACTCATGAGATTGAGGCTTTGAGTTGTGATGAGGTTCTGTTAGATGCCACTTCTCTGGTATCTGAGCTAGGCATTAGCCCACATGATCTGGCCAGTGCCATTAGAGCAGACATCAGAGAGAAAACTCAATGTTGTGCCTCAGTAGGCATGGGTAAGATTGTCTTCTTTTAAAATGTAAAAATGACAAAGACATTATTTATATTTCATCAATAATTATTTCTATGTTTAGGTCCCAACATCTTGTTGGCTCGGTTGGCAACACGTAAAGCCAAGCCTAATGGGCAGTACTTTCTGAAGTCTGAAGAAGTGGATGATTTTATCAGAGATTTATTAGTAACTAGCTTACCAGGTAAGAAAAGAAAACAAGTTCTCAGTATATTTTTTTCCAAAATGGCTGAAATGTATTTTTATTTTTTTGTATTTTTTTTTTTAGGTGTTGGGCCAGCTATGGGCAGAAAACTAGATGCTATAGGGGTGAGGTCTTGCAGTGACCTGCAGCAACTGTCTCTGTCTGTGCTTCAAAAGAAGTTTGGACCACGAACCGGGCAAACGCTTTTTCGGTTCTGCCGAGGTCTAGATGACCGACCTGTCCGTTATGAGAAGGAACGCAAATCAGTCTCGGCTGAAATGAACTACAATATACGTTTTACCAGGGTTAGTCTCTTCTTTTTTTAATGAATGTCATCCTCTTTTAATATTGTAAATATAAAAACAGATCAATAAACAAAAGTGCAGAGTAATCAAGGGCTTGTTAAAGATCATTGCATTGCTTTTAAAAAGCTTTTTACAATCTTTTTTTATAAAACTTTTTCTTTGAATTTTTTAACAGATTGATGAGGCAGAGTGTTTTCTACAAAAATTGTCCATGGAAGTTCAGAAACGTTTGAAAGAAGCAGGACTACGTGGTCGCAGGGTGACTCTTAAAATCATGGTTCGCAAAGTGGGAGCCCCAATAGAGCCCGCTAAATATGGAGGCCATGGCATATGTGACAATTTAGCCAGGTATGTCACTACTACAGAAATAGTTTTTATCCGTAAAATTGTCAATCTAGAGTGACTTTAACTCTTCTCTTTGATTGTTAGAACTGTCATGCTTGCCCAGTCTACTGATAGTGGTCAGCTAATTGCATCCGCTGTCATCAAGCTATTTCACGCCATGAAGGTGCAGGTCCAAGATCTGAGAGGAGTTGGAATCCAGGTCCAGCTGCTTGAGGGAAATCATTCTGTTCACCAAGAATCTCAAGCACGCTCCATCAAAGACATGCTTATAGGACAGGAAATTAAGGCACAGTGTAACAAAACAGGTTTGTCTAAGGTCCTTTTGTATAGATTGATGTATTGATTGTTGTTAATGAATAAAACATATTTTACTATTAATGTTGTAAATGCTGCAGACTCCATTCAGACGTCCTGTAACGCAGTATCATCACCAGGATCACCATCTCACCCTCTCTCCTCTGCCGAGCCTGTCCCTGAAACAAGCAAAGGACAAACTCCTAAAACTCCAAAGCATTCACGCCTCAACTTAAGCATTGAGGTTCCCTCCCCTTCCCAGGTATTTAGCATTCTAGAAATGCTTGGACACAAAAACAAGAACTTTTATTTATTTATTTATTTTTTCACTATTTTTCTTCATCTTATCCTAGGTGGATTGGTCTGTGTTGAAAGAATTGCCCGTGGAGCTGAGAGAACAAGTGGAGCAATCCTGGAATTTACGAGAAGGGAAATTAAAAAGCCACATTTCAATAAATCCACAGCCCACTTCAGTTGAGTGTCATTCTCCT
The DNA here is from genome assembly GCA_024349245.1 of Neodontobutis hainanensis. NCBI lineage: Eukaryota > Metazoa > Chordata > Actinopteri > Gobiiformes > Odontobutidae > Neodontobutis > Neodontobutis hainanensis. The sequence goes on from JALDNG010000048.1 coordinate 938,233, forward strand.
TCTCCTCGCCCTCTCTCTGCCTCAGCAGTGTGTGCTTCACCTGTAGGCACACTAATACTACAGATTGCTAACCAGCCAGAAAATACAGGAATTATATTAGAATTACCAAACTTCTCACAGGTATGCAGGTTCATAAGAACTTTTTTTTATTATCAATATGTTATAAGCTGATGTTGCTTAGTAATGCACAAGCATGTTGGCTCTATGACAATAGGTCGATCCAGATGTTTTTGCTGCCCTTCCCAAAGAGCTCCAGGAAGAACTAAAGTCTGCTTACAGCCGGGAAACAAATTTACAGCAAGACCAGGCCAAACTGCGTGAGTCATTAAACTAACTTTATTTAACTTTAAGGTGTTACAGAGGATGTTTTTGACAACTGAGAAACCAACGACTGTTGATGAGTTTTTGAAATGAGCACATGGGTAAGAATATCCGTGAATGCCTACCAAATCTCATGCACTAGCATTGGGGTGTTAACTACCGGCATTCGCTGTGTCGGACTCACCGCTTAGAATTGTTTCCATGGTTTTAACATTTGAGTGGCATAACTTTGCATACTTAAATAGGAGTTTGGGAAAGAAAATTGCTGGCAAATATTTTTACCCAAAAATTAACAAAAGTTACCTGTCCAGCAGAAATCTGGGGACAGACGCGTCAATAGGAAGCCCTTTCTGGCTTTTCAGAGCAGGCCCTCGTAAAAAAGAATCCCCAAAACACACTCTGGTTTTGTTTAGCTCCTGGGCTGTTTTTCTCCTCTTCTCATATTTCTCAAAAGGAGATTTTATTTTGTCACTATCTGCTTCAAGTTGTTTCTCAGTTTTCAACTTTGCGGTATGACCAGCAGCATGAAAGCTGGGGATAGCATCAGAGCTATAAAAACGCACTGTATACGCATGTGCAACAACTGAAACGCGCATGCATAACGGAGTAACAATGATTGACAAGCCTGAGGGATAATGGGATAATGCTAGTCTAGCGACAATGATTAGTTGATGTTTTTTTGGTCCCACATAGTAAAAAGTAAAAAAAAAAAAATACTACTTTTACTACTACTATTAGCAGCATGGTTATTTTCTTCATTGGATTGTGTTTATGTCTTTGTGATTTCTGAAGCAGAAGCAAAGAATCCACTGATGCAGCTGAAACAGGCAGGGACAGGAGTTGGCCCAGGTCGAGTCAAGAGGCAATACAAGAGGAAGAATAATGTGAGCCCTGCTAAAAATGTCCCTTCTCCACTTAAGAGACATCATTTGACAAACAGTCCGGTTAAAACCTTTCCATCTCCTATAAAATTGAAGAAACCATCCAATCACAACCATCAAATAGTTAAGGTGAGACCATAAGCAGTTTATATTATGCATTTAACCTTATTTTACTGGCTTATATACTGTACATGCTGGTCCCACAGATTCAAAATGGTCCTTCTTCATTATCTTCAAAACAAGACATACCCAAGCCTAAATATCTGTCTCGTTCTGCTCCAACATTGGCTGGAGCCTGTGAGTTAATTGACATTAAAACACTTCTGCGGGAATGGGTCACCACCATAACTGGTAAATAAAACTGCACCATAAAGCTGGATTTTTTTTTTATATATATATATATATATAAACACAGATGCTTTGTGAGTTAAACTCAGTTCTGTTTTTATCAGAACCCATGGAGGAGGATATTTTACAGGTTGTGAAATACTGCACTGATCTAATTGAGTATAAAGATCTGGAGAAGCTGGATTTGATCATAAAATATATGAAAAGGTAATTTCCATAAATTACTCAACCATAGACTAATGTCCTGTGTTTTTTCCTTACATTTGTCATATCTTTGCAGGCTTATGCAAGAGTCTGTGGAGTCTGTTTGGAGCATGGCTTTTGACTTCATTGTAGACAACGTTCAGGTGGTTCTGCAGCAAACGTATGGTAGCACTCTGAAGATAGCATGAAGGAAAAAAGTAGGTTTTAAGCCATTATGCCACCATATGGACATCCCCAGAAGCCGACAGATGTTTATAGTAATGTACAGTGCACAAACTATAGGGCAGCCAGTTGATTTACATATTCCTCATAAGCCAAACTACCCATAGACAATACACGGAAGACAATGCGTGTGAATGGTTAAATGGGAGGCTGTAAAGTGCTTTGTATAAAATATGTTCAGTTCAGAAATTGTAATGTATTTTGGTCAGTTTTATTTTCATTGATTTGCTTAAACTGTGACACAACTGAGCATCTACAACAGTTAGTTTCAGCCAATATTAGAGACAGACAATACCAGTGGCTTTACACATCTTCAACAGATCATTGGCTGTAATTGCTCTTCTACGTAAAAATAATTGTAACAGAAATGCAGGTAATTCATACATCAAAATCCATAAAACCAAAATGGTAGCAATGTTTTGCAACATTCTTATACAGATTGAGCATTTTGTAAAATAACCAAATTGGCACCAAATTTCTAAAAATATTTTGGTTTTATATAAGACGTGCACTGTTTTTTGGAAGCCAGACCTTGTAAGATTGTAAAGATAATGTTATTGGTATGTACTTATATACCATGTGATGGCAGTCATTGGCCCTCAATTTGTGTAGTTTTAAAGGGACAATTTTATGTTCTTGTCTGTGATTGGATCAGTGAACATTGTATTGCAAAGTATTGTTTCAATATGTTCATTCATATTTATTTATTACAAATACAATTTTCAGTTAATCTTTTTCTCAAGTGTTTCACTGCTGCAGATTCAAAAAAGCAGCTCAAATGAAAACTGATAGCGATAAAGTGCCAAACTCTGTTACATGTGTAAATAATGTAAACAATAACTTTCAAATCTTAATTAACTGTGTAGGTTTTACCTCTGGTATTGTTTATATGTAGTGTATTCTTAGTAACTGTAAAAAAAAAATCAGTTTATTTCTACTTCTTTCTATGAAAATCGAAAACTGGCCAAAGCGCTTCATTATGGTTAACTGTTCATTTCCAGTAGCACTCTGAGCTAAGATTATGTTGCAGGGGTTATGGCAATCAGTAGCCTATGCATTTCCTTTCAGTAAACAATTAAGATGTCCTGTTAAGACCTATAACATTTAATATAGCATTTATACTGAGGGAAGGTTTTGGTATTATGTATCAAACTTTTATAAATCTTAATATTGAAATTATGCTAATTTTGCATTTGGGAACAGGTTTTAATTCTGTAACTCATCTGTGCGTGTACTGTAATTCTCATGTAGGAAAAGTGTTTTAAAATGACAACATTGTATTTCAAGTTGGTTTTCATTTGAGAGGTGATTTAAAGATATTTTTATCTGATACTGACAGACCTGTGACTACAACAAGCAAATAAACCTCTTAAAAGCAAACCAAATCAGTTGTTAAAGAAAATGTTGATGAATGTAAATCAGAATGTGCAAGTCTTTACTCACCTCAAAGATGTCTGTTTTCTATTATTTTTAAAGGGAATGGCCAAAACAAAAAAGATCAGTCTTGCCATTTTTTTACTGGCTTGTGCCTGAAGACCTCAAGCTGTGAACCTGTTTGTAAGTTTTTTAAGTCTTTAAATAAAACTATAAACTGTGTTAAAAAAAATTTGTCATTAAGGCTATTGCTTACATAATTTATTGGTCAGGTCAAACCATTGTTTGACAGTAACACATAGAATAATTTCATCACTCATGTAAATTTCCTGGACATCTTTAACAATATTGTAATCTCTGAATGATGTAGTTATATTGTTTGAATTTTTTACTTATTAAAATGTAAAATTACTGCAATACAATCGCAACTGTCATCCCTTAAGTCAAAACTCGAGCAACACGTTTGCAATAATGTCCCTGAAAATGTCTCCAAATCTTTTTAGAATAGACAAACATAATTTCATTTCAGAGTCCCAAAAAATATCGTATAAAAATCATTGATTGTTTATATATATTAAAATAAAAAATGACGGCGCAGCTCTGACGCAACTTCCGCTGTAGTTGGTTTTACGCAGTTGTGAATCTGAGGCGCATTTGGTAGCAGCATTAGGTAATTGATCTTATGGTTTTGAACGTTTGTTTCTTTTACATTATGCCAAACATACTACGTGTTGTTAGTGTATGACATATCTTCTGCGCGCTTTATTCGGAATAGTTCAACTCTACGTGAGGGTTTCAATGCTAGTTACCTGTTAGCCGGCAAATAGCTAGTCGGCGAACCGGGGAACTGAGATAATGCCGTATTACTAGTTTAAATAAAATTAGCTTATTCATGCATGGTGTTAGTAGTAGTAGTAATTAACTACATTTATTAGATTAGATTTAAGCAACAAAAAGTAGCTACGTTAAAAAGTACGTAACCTAATAGCACATATCCTACAAGGCGTGACCACTTGTTACCATAGCTTTGTCTGTAAACGACAGTAATGTAATGCCCGTGATACTTAAGTGAAGGTGCGTTATACTGCAACAATGCGTATTTTGTTAAGACCGGAATTCCATGCAACATTAAAGACATAATTTTGCTAAATAGCAGTCTGTTTATTTAATGCCAAGGTCACAATTATGCGTGGTACAAGATTCTGTGCCATGTTTAAAAGTGCTTTGAATAAAATCCCATTCACCTGTTATTGGGCCTTTCAGGTTTCATTAAAAAGTATTACACATAAAACAGCCATGGCCAACCAATCCATGGACGTCGTAGCAAAGGTTTTGGAACGGGTGGAGGAGCAGGTAGATGCACAACTGAGCAAACTAAATGAAATAGAAGAGGAGGATTTGGATAAATTGAGAGAGAGGCGTTTAGATGCTCTCAAAAAAGCCCAGAAACAGAAGCAGGTATGTGTAAATTGTTGTTTTAGGCATATTCCTTTTATTCCGTTGCTCATTTATTTTTTATTTTAAGGAATGGTTGTCTAAAGGCCATGGAGAATACAGAGAAATCCCAAGTGAGAAAGACTTTTTCAGTGAGGTAAAAGAAAGCAAAAAGGTTGTCTGCCATTTCTACAGAGATTCAACATTCAGGTAGGTTCAAGGCTTTCTTTTTTTTAAAGAGTAAAATAATGTCTTTCTTGAGAGTTAAATTACCTTTTCAATTGCACAAAATAATTGTGATAATATTTTGAGAGTTGTTGTTGCAACCAAAAAAATAAATGTGTATTCTGTCCCTCATTGTGCAAATACAGATGCAAGATCCTAGACAAACACTTGGCCATCCTGGCCAAAAAGCACGTTGAGACCAAATTTCTTAAACTTAATGTGGAAAAGGCACCGTTTCTAACAGAGAGGCTTCGCATCAAGGTTATTCCAACAATGGCTCTGCTGATAGATGGAAAAACAAAGGACTATGTGACTGGATTCACTGATCTGGGCAATACAGATGAGTTTTCCACAGAGGTGCTTGAATGGCGTCTTGGTTGTGCAGATGTCATAAACTACAGGTAACTTTATTAGCTTTAAAACAACAGTAAAAAACAACCAAAACACAAAAATAATAACCATAAGGTTGTGTTTTTTTATTAGTGGTAACCTGATGGAGCCTCCCACAGCATCTAAAAAATCTGGAACAAAATTTTCAAAAGTGGAAAAGAAAACCATCAGAGGACGAGGGTACGACTCCGATTCAGATTCTGAAGATGACTGAAAATCAGACTTCCATCTTGTTTTTTCAGGGCTAACTCATTAAAACGTTTTCCCAACAGCCCGTTCGCTTATCTTTATTCCATCTATAATATATTTTGTAGAAGAGCTCAAATTATTTCATGTTTAACTTTGCATTGTCTTACTTTGCTAAATAATGCAACTGACCATAACTTCAACAAGCAAATTGATTTACTTTATTTTACTGAGCCACTGTGCTGAGTGTACACACATTTGATTTTGCTAAAATGTATAAAAAGAAAACGTATTGGGTGAAAGCCTAAAGTCCTGTCTTTTCTGTGAGTTATTTGAAATTAACTTTTGTGTTAATTTTTGTCTTGGCATCAACATTATTTCTAGTCTTGAAAGTTTGTGTTCAATATAATTAGACCCAATAGTTCAACTCTGCACTTGGTTTAAATTGTAGTTTTAATGATTTCGATGTACCTTTGTAGAAATGGAATAAATTTTTTGTCCTTGGTTTTGTTTTTGGTATGAAAAAAGCTTTAAACTATGATTCACGGGGTTTGAGTTAATTGGTATATTTGTGATCTCTTGTAACAAATTGACATTAACTCAAAAACTAAAATGTAAATACTTGCAGACTAATATTCATGTGTGAGGAATTAATGGTAGAAAGAATTGGCTTCCTAATCAACAGGTACAAGGTGCACAACTTCATTAATCAGATGGCCATATTTATTTACAACAAAAGAACAAATGATAATGAACACTATGACTCGGCAGTCTTAGGCTCCACTGGCTGAAGCAAGCGGGTAATAATCAGCTCTCCTTTGCTGTTGATGTATGTGTCAGCCATATCTTGTTCAGCAGGAAGTCCAAATGGTGTCTTAAGTGGCTGTATTCTTGATGTACAATTAAAAAAAAAGAAAGTAAGTGTAATTTTGAATGGTACAAATGCATTAGTTAATGTGTTTTAGCAATCTGCAGATGCAGTGGCCTGCATCTTACCTCACAAGGTGCTTGATAAATTTCAACTGGTTATTAACTGCAGGTGTATTTTTGTGAATTACAGGGGCATGAATCTAATTGATGAAACACAATAATCAGTGGGTAGCAAAACAGTAGGCATAGTTAAAAAGATGAGATGAGAAAAAAATATTCCAATCAATTTAACTTAAAAAAAACATTAGTCAATACACTGCAGATGGCAGCAGTAGTACTGGTGCCACAGAAATAAGGATAACACTTTTTCCACAGATCTTACCTTGTGAAGACCAAGACTTCTCACCATTTCCTTCTCCCAGTATGGTCTTCGAATTGCACTTTTGACACGTGTCACTATATGCATTTTATGAGGTTGTTCTGGGTCACCCCCATATTTATCATGCTCTTTTGATCTTTCAACAAAAACCTATAAAGAAATACGTAGATAAAATGCAGAAAAGATATGTTATTACTACAGACACTACACATGTATAGACAATTTTATACTGCATAATTGACAGGTTAAAATTATATTACAGTTTTGTGCACATGTAACTTGTACATTTTCAGTAAAATATCAGTTTAGGTTTAATAAAAAAAGGGTGTAAAATTGATAAATAGCCCTCAACCGTGCTAATGAATGGTAATCAAATAGAAACAATACCTCTTTGGGTATTCTTGCTTTGGTAAATTTGCTACGTGCTGACACAAACCATGGCAATTGTGTAGCTCCTGCTAGGACCTGAAACACATGCACAGTGGTAAACCCAACGTGATTTGTTGTAATAATGGTTGGGCATCTATAAAAATAACAAATATCTACCATACCTTGAATGTTAAAGACCGTAAACCAAGACAGATACCAGCCATATCTTTAGGGTGTTTACTGTCTCCTTAGGGGAACACACACATTCATCCAAGGTTATGGCAAGACAGAGTAAAAAAATAAACAATTTCAAGGAATTATAGATTAGCCTAAAAATAAACAAAAAACTGCACCGACGCAGAAATAAAATAAATTAAACGACATAGACAGGCACGTACAACTGTCCACAAAATAACATATATCGACGGTTTACGGTGCTTCGTGTCTTTCAACCGGAAGTCGTGGGAGTTACATTTAAACCAAACCGATGTGAAAAGTACTACTTGAACAACTGTTCCCAGGATTTCATTCATTGTATTAAGTCATTTAAAAATATTAGAATTATTAAAGGTATACTGAATATTTTGTGATTCAATAGTATATGCTCTAAAACAAAATGAAAGTACATATAAAACTCTGTTTTTATTTATACTCCGTTCTTAACCGGTGTTGTTTTTGTGTGACACTTCAGCTTCAGGAAGCAAGGAAGTAGCTACACCCAATTGAATATTTCAGTATGAAATTTTACAACGTTTTAGGAATATAAAGGAATAACAATAAATGAACAATGACACAAAACCATGTTTCAGGGATGGAAACGTGTGCCGTGTCTGTCCTGAAGCGAGCAGTTGAGCTAGACCAGGAAGGTCGCTTCCAGGAGTCTTTGGTGTGCTACCAAGAGGGAATCCAGCTGCTAATAGACGTGTTGAAAGGTTGTAATATTACATACATACATTACATACATAGATACATACAGTGTCACATCCTTGTCTTTTCTGTCAGCAGCAGTAAGAGATGACTCAAAGAGAGGACACTACAGGCAAAGAATAAAGAGTTACATGGACAGAGCTGAGCAAATCAAAGCTCAAGTCAATCAGATGAAAGAAGGTAATCATCCCAATCTCCTCAACAACTGTATGTGTGCTCTTTATTGTTTTTTGTACTGACACTTACACACTTGAAGGGGCCAGAGGCCCCTAATATCATTTTGTTCATATTACTAAAACATAGAAGGGCTTAGTTTTGGGGCCCCCAGACCCTGAGGCCTGGAAAAACTGTACTGGTACAAAGTACATTTTATTTTGTGATTAATGCTCATGCACATCCTGTTCAATAAGCTAAATATGTCTTACACAACCATTTAGGAAGAAGAATAACCTTGGTCAACCAGTTATTAAACGCCAATAATAGTATATTCTTTCAGATTTGTTTTTGTGTATATGCAGACAAAATTATTTATTTGAGAATCATTTAATATTTGTCTTTTCTGACATGACACATTTCTTTATCTATCTACAAATTTCCTTAATTCATTTATTTTTTCTGAAGTCTGTTTTTAATGTCCTACCAGATGGGAAATACCATGAGCAGATAAAGATTTCAGGAGATGCCACTGGTTACAGCTATGAGGCTCTTTTTAAACCTTATATCAGTAGTGCCCTAACAGAAGTTTGGGTAGAAGACCCATATATACGACACACACATCAGGTAACAGTGCATCACTTAGTTTCTCATACTACATATTTGACAAAAAAATGTTTTTAAATACTTCTTTGCTCATGTTATGTGTATTTTAAATTAAGTATTTTTCTGTTATATGTTTCTACAGCTGTATAACTTTCTGCGTTTCTGTGAAATGCTCCTGAAAGGTTCTTGTAAAGTCAAAAGGATCCATCTCCTAACATCACAAGATGAAGTAAGTTATTGCTTTAATGAGGACACTCTTTTTATTGTGTGGATAGTAGTAGTAGCTTTTCATTCATTATTTGTTCTATAGACAAATAGTGGCCAACAGACTAGTGCCTTGTCTGAGATTAAAGAGAGTCTCGGTGCTCAGGGAGTCACTCTGGATGTGGATTATTCCTCTTCCATACATGACAGAGAGATAAGGTACCACACTATTAAAGGTTATGGCTGTATACCTTATATAGACCATAAACCTCATACCTTGTTTAAAGTCTTTCTTGCTTTTGTTTTTTGGCCATTTCAAATGCTGTTATGATGACTTCAGTTTTAATGAGAATTTTACATTGAATTGCATTTTTAGATTTGACAATGGCTGGATCATTAAGATAGGAAGAGGCCTGGATTACTTTAAGAGACCAAAGGTGAGACTTTATAATGTGTCAGCAAAAAATAAATAAATAAATAAAAGTAAACAATGATTGTAAACAGCTGATTTCTTCCCACAGGGCCGATTTTCCATTGGGTATTGTGACTATGATCTCAGACAATGCCATGAGACAACTGTAGATATTTTTCACACCAAACACACAAAAACACTATGAAATATATTAACATAGTCATATACCTGCCTTTTTAAAAAATGTAAAAAAAATGTATTTATTTTACTTGACCACATGGCATCATCAAATATGAGTATGGATGTATTTTAATATTTTTATTAAAAACACTGACGGCTCAAGCTTCAAACTTTTTTCAAGATTTTGTTGATATAATGTCGCCATCTTGTGGGGAGTGTTTTAAATAATAAAAGTTATTTTGTTTACTTTTGCAATACATTTTTTGGAATCCCTAAAAATTATAAATAATAATAATAATAATAATAATAATACATTCTACATTATATTGATGGCAGTTAAAGTACAGCTTCATAAGCAAATATAGATTGTGAGATGTAGTAAACTCATGAAAAAAATCCTAAAAAACATTTTTAGCATTGATTTTTTTAGTTCAAACTGTGTCATCTGATATGCTCAGTTCTCATCTGGGGTCTGACATAAAAACAACATGAACCATAGGTGATTAAAACTAACACATCTTCCTTATGGTGAGGTGGTAGGTCACAGGTCAATATATTGTTTAAATTGTGTTGTAGCTACTTTATAATGAAGAGCGTAATCTTGTGGATTCCTATATTAGAATTACATAAAATAAACACAATGGCAAAATGAACTCCACATCTGATTTATTGCATGTAATCCTGATGTTTGTGGCTGGGTCCTACATTTTGTTGGCCGTGAAAGGGATTTGTGCGATGAGAAGCCTCATCATTGAAGCTACATATGTACGCTGTGGGATGCCTGACCCACCCCCCACCCCTGAATGTGAGTGTAGCCCAGTGGCCTACATAGTGCTTCCATCTCTGGATGCTATCCTGTGTGTGTGTGTGTGTGTGTGTGTGTGTGTGGGGGGGGGGGGCTTCTTCAGCCAAAGTCACCGATGCAACACACAACACTTTGGATTGCAATGAAGTATGCAGCGACATGTATTAAATATATACTGCATTTACCTATGAGAATTTTTATATAGCACATCAAATATTAAAGAAATAACAGACTGGTAGGGAAACAATATTTGGGCATTTACAACATTATTTAAACACTTATGGCTAAAGCACTTAGAGCAGTAGTGTGAAATGTAAATAGTAAATCAGCAGTAATTCCTGTGCATCTGTCCTCTTTCCAGCTGGGGCTTTTTTCCCCCTCTACTCATTTCTGTGCCTAAAATCAGGTTAGCGTTTTATAAGGAGCTTAGCGCAGAGGGCCACAGTGTGCCACTAATGTAATCGAGTATCTCTCCCTCTCGCTCCCTCTCTTTATTCTGTCCTCTTTTCTCTTTATGCATTTGCTTACTCTGTCACGGAGTGACCTCTCTTTCTTTTCAGAGCATGTCTTTCATTCTCCTTAGAACTCCCTTCCTCTGGATCGCTTTGTGTTTGTAGCTCTGTACAATGCCGACCTGAGGTTTGAAGTTCAGAAGAGGGACGTGAGGGCTCTGTTGTGGACAACTTTGGCTTCTATGAAAAGCAGAGGACAGGCACAAGGAAAAATACAGCTGCTGCTACAGAAACACGGTGGGTGCCTTGTTTGAATGCAGTATGAATGTGTGGCTTGTCTTATTGGATAATACTAGGACATTTGTTTTGAATGTCAGGTGCATTTAGTGCTTCTGCCATTTGAGACAGTGATTTAGCTGTTACTGTGGATTAATGTGCTGTGAAATCTTACAAGGATCTCTCTGTAATGTTAATAATCCACTGGATAATCCCGTGTTGGGGCTATAGTTTGGCCCCTATCTAAATGGGATAAATGTCACACTAAAGAGACATAAAACCTACATTTTTTTTATTTTGACTTTTATTGAGAAAAGCAAAGTGCAATCAAGTTGTACAACTTTATTGTTAAGGATCATTTTGCAGTGCTGACAAATTTTAAAGTGTAGCACCATTTTAACAGGGTGTGTTGAAAAATTGTTGCAATGTGGACTTTGTGACAATAATGTAAAGTCTTATTAAGCAACCATACTGACAAGGATTATATTGTACCCCTGTTGACAGTTTCTAGGCTACCCGAAATGATGCACAATACACTTAAAGTGCTTCATGTCTAATCAATGGCAGGGTTATAAAAAAAATGGCAGGCAGTGAGTGACATATCAACCAGACAAGATAGTCAAGTAAATGTTGCCTATAAACAGACCTTAAAGTACTCAACATGCCGCATGAGGATAACTGATAAAATATGCACCGTTCTGTAGCCTTTCAAACCCTAAAATGGGAAAGTCACTCCTTGCCTTAACACTCCCAGCTATAGCAATGGCTTGTGTTGTGACTGATAACACCAATAAACCTTTGGTCCTAACTAGTCACAATCTCAAGATATCACAATAGCTCTTTGCGTGTATGTTTTTCCTTTGCTTGGAAACAGGGAATGTTTTATGAGCTTGTGAGGACTGTCTTAAAAGCATGAAGTGTTTACTGACTTAAACAGTGTCTCATATTTGCGTGTCTCTCTCTGCACTTTCACCCTCCAGACACTGGACCAGACACATGGAGACATTCTTAAGGGACACAGAAGAAAGCACCGAAGACATTCCAGGTGAGAATATGTGCTTAACGGTTTTGCGTGATGGAATTATTATGACGGAAGATACACCAATATATCAATAACTGTGGTCATTTACTATGATTTGTGAGAAGAAAAGGTTTCAACAAAGGCATCTGGACAGGGTTTTGAAGTTTAAGTATGTGTGAGTTAACGCAGTTTGTTTGTCTCTTTTAGGACGCAAAAAGTCAAAGCTGAAGTCTCTAAAAACTCGTCTCTTTCGAAAAAGTAAGAAAACAGGAGAGAGGAATTCTCGCAAACTCAGCCAGTCTGCCAGTGACATCACAGCTGGGGAGGGACTTGGATCAGATGAAGATTTGGTGTAATTATTTGCTTTCTCAATTCTTCTATTTGGTAATATGTTTTACCTACAGCAGTAGTGTTTTATTATATTTATGTTCCTAGATGCACACAAGGAATCATGGGATCTCGAGCATTGTCTCATGACAGCATCTTCTTAGCTGATCAGGCTCTGACAGATGCTGAACCGTCCAGGGTTTTATCCCAGGAGAATGTTCAAAGCAAGATCAAAGCACTACAGGTATCTTATTGTGTCAAATAACTAACTGGATCTATTATATATAAATGTCACATTTTGGTGTTTTGTTTTAGCAAAAGCTCCAACAACAAAATTTCCATTTGGGGCAACCACCTATAGTTCTACCAATCAGACGTCCAGAAAATCAGACATGTCAATCGGAAGATGATGCCCTCAACCCATCAGAGATTTCAGAGGGGCACATAGCAACACAAGAGGCCCTCAACAAGGTGATGTTGAAGTTTCCTGTAGACAGTGACTTCTAAACTGTTGGGATTCAGTGTAGTTAATTAGTTTGTCTTGTTATGACATTTTATTCTCTCATTTTAATTAATAGATCAATACTCTTAACTTCTAGAGGCAAAATGCTTGTGGATGACACAGTGTTGTAATTTCCACAGATCCTATTTTGTTCAAAACAGGTTAATGCAGGAACTTATAAATGTGCCACAACTGCATTCGAAATGATTTTCTGCCGTTGGAAAAGTTTCCTGTTTGGTTGTTTAAAAATATCAGTATTAACACATGATGTCTGAAACAAATCATTATTTCTTGGAAAGATTCTTAAAAGATTCATCTAAAGAGTTTCATCATAAAACAGTAGTTCATAATTAAAGACACAAACTAAAATAATTGCCACTAGTGTAGAAGTGTTCCTAAATTTTTTTTACCTAAAAGGTTTATAACAACATCTAACAACAATCCATTCTGCTTGCTTAAGACAAGATAGAGAGAGTCATTTTTACATTTGCAGTTGACTTTATTTTTCTTCTTTGGTTGGAATTGTCTTATTTTGTCTAGGCCCTGTCCCAACTATCCTCTTATCCACTGTTGCCCACTCCTAAAACTGCACCAACCAAATCTGTGCCTCCAATTGTCTCTACACCTCCAAAACCGACTGCTTCTGTTGATGAGCTTCCAATAGACTTCAACACTCCAGCTCAGTTCACCCTCAGCCTAGACACCTCTGCTGCACGCCACCGAATGTCTGTTAAACCCCGAAACCAGAGGGCCAGCACCAAGAAGAGACTCTCGACAGTAAGTATTTTATTGCAAAATGTTACATTACATTATGCTTTTAAACAGTAACAGCAACATTTGTGCTTCTAAAATGTGCAGGTTGAGTCCACATCTCTGATAGCTGATTTGAACAACACGGAAACTGTCAAAGAGGAAGATGGACAGCTGGAAGTCCAAGAAGAGGTGACAGTGGAAATGGGAAGAGTGGATATTCCCTTACCTGAAACTACATCAGTACTCTCAGAACCCACAAAGCCTGAAACAACATCTAGCTTAGTGTCTCACAAACAGGACATTACTATTCTTGGGAAAATGTCCACAGTGACCTCTCAGATACTTCGACCAAAACCTCACAGATCTGCAGATGTAATGCCTGCTGTCCGGCCACACTCATCCTTTATTTCATCAGAAGTGAAGGGAAAATCTGAAGGCTCTGGCAACTTTTTGAGCAATAAACAAGACAAGACTTGGACTTCTGATATCAAATCTAAAATGGTTTCCTCTGATCAGCTATCCTCTGGCCCTGGATCAGTGTTACAGCCTTCAGTTTATGGTCAGACAGACGGCTCATCTGGAATAAAGAGACCTGTCCCTGGCACTGGCTCATTTTATTTATCTCTCTCTGCTGCCAAAAGCAGGATGGAGGAGGAAGGGAGACCACGGTCAGGCAGTTTTACAGGGGTTTGTGAACATGCTGGAGCATGGCTAAAAACAGGGGAATCCTCTCCACACTTTAGGGAAGAGGGGGATATCAAACCCACTGAGAACCCCATTGATATTGGAAGACTTAGACAAGAGACAGCTCAGCCCAAAACATGGGAGACAAAAGACGTTCTAAGAAAGGTGGAATCAGTGAGACAATCTAAAAATAAAACCACAGACATAGGTGAGAGTGAGGGGGCAGTCAAAGAGGTTGAGGAGGAAGAGGGAAAAACAACATTTGGTATAAAACTGCGGACAACATCTCAGTCCATTAGGATGAGGGCTGAAGTATCTTCAAATGAACACTTAAAGACAGCACTGACTGAGGAGAAACAACAAAAACAAGAAATAACTATTAATGCCAACCAAATGTCTAAGAAAACGCCAGTGAATGTCCCATGCACAGTGGCCATTAGTGGAGAACCCAAACAAACTGGTGAGTTTTATTACACTTCTTGTGTTGCCTAAAGAGTTAAATATTCTCTCTATATTGTAATGTATGTAAAAAGAAATGTTTCACATGGTTAATAATCAGAGAAAGTGATAAGATTCTTACGGATCCCTTGGGACCTTTGTACTGTACCAGCTCTCTCAAGCATGTCTAACAGAATTGTGTCTTTCCACAGATGTATCTACAGCTCCATCTGCAGCCAAGCAAACACCACAGCCTTCAGTTAACACTCTGCTGGTTTCTACAGGAGCTCAATCAGTTTCATCAAACTCAACACAAGTCAATACTACACCTCAGGCCCCTGAGGAGTCCCAGCCTGTGCCCCATGCCTCTTCAACAGAAGTGTCCTGGATGAGTCTGGCCATGGAAAAGACAAGAAGCCTCCAAAGCCTTTTTACAAATAAATTTCCTAGAGATTTTACAGGTGTGCACACAGCAGCTCGTTCACCAAAAATACAAGTTCAGACAATGAATCAAACACAAATAGAAACACAAACACAAAGTGTAAAAAATACAAATCAACCGTCAATGGATACTGTTAAAACAGAAACATTGCAAAATAAAAGTCAAGCGCAGACTGCCAAACAATCACTGCCTACAACTATTTCACAACAGTGGACACCAAAGACAGAGACAAGTCAGAGTAAGTCAGACACTTCTAAAGAAGCACAGATATCAAAACCAACTGAGGAGTCACAGCCAACTTTGACAGAGCCAGTAATCCAACCTGTGGCTCAAAGTAATATATGGAAAAGCCAATCTCCTCTGCGCTCAATTCAAAAAGTAGAAAGCACATCTCAGATTACTTCTGTGTCACTCGCAAAGTCTGGCCTTCTTTCAGCTCAGCATACCTCTGCTCAGAAACCTCCTTGGAGTACTCGCAGTCTCAGATCTACAGGTTTAGCCAGTACTTCATCATCTCAAGCTACCACTGTTTGTAGTGACAGTACAGCTAATGTGCAAGAGAAAGAGGATAAGCCAGTTTGGGCTGGATCAGTAAGTAAGAAGACTGTTTTATTGGAGAAACGGGCAGAATGGACAACTTCACCTGCTGAAGTAAAGAAAACAGAAACTTTGACTTTGAGTGAGCCATCAGCCCAGTCTACACCTCAAAGTAAAGATGCTAAAGCAGGTGGGAGTTCAGGAGTAAAATACACAGGTAAGTGAATAGGCCATCTGTAAAGTTATGTAATCAAGGTAGAGTTTTAGCAACATTATGACAAAATCTTGCTTTCAGAGTCAAGCCCCAGAAAGATTCCTGAGAGGCCTAAAGATGAAAAATGGCTTCAAAAGACTACTGCTTCATCGTCATGTCCTACATCCTCTCCTACTCTGTCACCTTCTCTGCAGTCCATGTCTGACACCAGACAGCCATCCTGGATGGAGCTAGCCAAAAGAAAATCAATGGCCTGGAGTGATAAGACCATGGACTGAGTGAGAGACTAGACATACATCAACAATATACTATTTACTACGAAATGTGTGGAAATCTCTTTTATGATTGTTGTATGTATTTTTGTCATACCATTGTAAGTTAACATTATTTTAAGGGAAAATGGGGTATATGCTGTAAGAAAACTGTTTAAGGAAACTGTTTGTGTTATTTAGTGATTCACTTTAAATGTGTATGATGATGAATTGAATTGATTGATGCTTCATAAGATAATAAAGTAGGGAAATTCACAAACCTCTAAATCATATACCTTGTCTCTCCAATGACGACTCTGAGCAAGCTTCAGTTGTAGAGATATATTGGTTCTTTGAGTAATTTATTTTTATATTGGCGGACTGAAATAAAAACCTTTCAGATTAATTCAGTCTGTCCAGTGATTAATTCTGTTGGTGACCTGTAGGGTGTTCAAAGTTCCTATTAGTATTATGTTTGTCCTCCCACTGGTTGGTCAATAGGGGTCGCTGTGTCCTATTCTAAAGGCTAAAACTGCTCGTGTTGCACAAGCCCGTACACGTGAGTATGTAAACAACAGAGGGACGTAGACGGCGGTCATTCTCTACACTCACTCAATGAGGCCCCGTTACTTTTCCCTGGCATTATTTGCCACTGTGCTGTATCTGTGCCGAGGCTACACCCTCAGGAGCTCGGTGTCATGGATGGTGTCTAACGATGTGGTGGAGGACGCGGACCTGTCTGAGGAGGTCGCCCCGGCACTGCTGGTGGACACAGCGGGACTGTGGAAGCAGGCGTATCCGTCCTCCAGCGTCCTCGGGGACAGCGCGGAGAACCCCGGAGAGCTTGTAAAACCTGAGGACGACAATGTTGCGCAGCTGTCCTCACGTCTTTTTTCATATCCTGTGGAAAAGGTTAAAAACTCACCCAGCAGCAGCACCCTTCCTCCGCACCAAGAGACGGCCAGGACTGCCCGATATATTGCCCACAACAGTGACTGGGGAGTTCTGTCCACCATTTCAACTCAGGATAAGGTACCAAGAGAGGAAGGGGGGCCTTACACAATATTAAAATATACATGCAAACATTTACCTATGAGCAAAAGATAAAAGATCACTTAAATTTAAATTGACCTATGACTTACCGCCATTGATGTGATAAACCTGTGGATTTATACGTTTGCATTTTAATTAGTTCTTTTCTCAATTCCTTCTGCACAGATCAAAGGTATTCCATTTGGGAACATCTTCTCAGTCAGTGATGGACCACTGGACAATAGCACAGGGGTTATTTATTTCTATACCAGTCCCATGGACAACTCTGTTGCGGACTTGAAAAGTAACCCTTATGCTTCTTTGACATTTTCAGAGGCAGAGGGAGACTTTTGCAGGTAAGTGTGCACAGAGTCAAGTCCCTGATTTGTAACTTGATGTTGATAACATATTGATTATTAAATAAAATGGTGAGTGTGGCACCTTGGTGTTGAGTTGTAGGAACACTAAGAAAAAGTGGCACACATTCTTGATTTAAATTACAAATCAAACAAGTAACATGCATGGATATTTTAGGCAAATGGTGTATGAACCTGAGGACCCAAGATGTGCTCGACTCACTCTAACAGGAAAGATGGTGGAGGTGATCGCTGAAGAACTCTCATTTGCAAAGGAAGCAATGTTTTCAAGGTATAGCTTGTGAAAATTAATACAAATGCACCTAATTTAGAGTATTATACTCTATGAAAAACATTAATTAACATTAACTTTTTGAAATAATTAACTCACCTTCACTGTAACTTAACTTTATTCACTGCAACAAAGAACAACACAGACAACTCTGTTTCACCATGCATCTTAAATGATTGTATTTGTATTTACAGACATCCTGTGATGGCCAAATGGCCAGTGAGCCACAAATGTTTTTTCCTGAAGCTGGAGCTGATCCAGGTGTGGCTGCAGGACTGGGTTGGAGGAACATCTCTAATTCCTCTGGAAGACTATTTTAAAGCTACACCCTTTTGAAAATATATATTTTCATTTGTATTATGTTATACTATACTACAATGCACATTAGTCCACATTGTTTCAATAATTGTCTTTCTTTGTTACAAACTATGAGACCAGAACAGCCTCGTCCAATCAGAGTTAGATTCGGGTTAAACCCCTCCCTTTAAAGCTCAGCTCTTCTACCAATTGAGATGAAACATTTTCACCTTGAAAACTTTTCAGTCCAGATGCCTTTGTTTTAATTTTTTTTTCAAGATGGCCTGGATGACTGAGAACCTTCACAGCCATGTTTCTTTGTAACTTAATATTAAGTTATATATATATATATAAAAAATATGGACTATTTTTTTTAATTTATGATCAAGTAAATGTTGTTGTGTTGTTTTGAGTGCTGTGATACAGATCCATGTGCTCAATTCAAATTTTTCCTAAGTGGGACAATAAAACTATACCTTACCTTATCCTTGATATGACTTTGATATGAGAATATTGAATGTCTTTGCATTCATAAACATGTGTGCTGACTGAAAATAAAAAAATGTATGAAATTGAGTGTTCAGTAATTGTGGCTTCTAAGGATGGTGTTTTATGATTTTTTTTTTTTATAAAAAATTAACTTGTGTGGACACAGTCAGGCAACAATTACTGCCCACTAGATGGCATACTGTGAACGTATAAAGCAAGCCTTGAGTCTAGTTTGTATAGACGTTGGGCCATTTTAAGGCCTGTTTTCTTCACGTTAAAAGATTTAATTATAACTATTCTGTCATTTCAAGTTTTTAAAATGCAGAGCTGACCGTAATAAGTAATAGGCCTACCATTAGAAGACAATGATTTTTTTTTTCTTAAACCAACACTAACTTTTTTACCTCAAATTATGAAGCCTAAAAATTTATCATTGACCCAGAATAACTTGTTTTTATGTGTAGGCTATTATTTTATTATTTATTTGTACAACAACGGGTCAAAATTTATTAAAATTAATTAAAAAAAATGTAAAATGTTTAAAACAAAGACATGCACCTACATTTTTCTGAAAACTGACATGTACAGTTGCTCCTGCAGGATATTTAGCAGTTCATCTGGTCCCTGTTCATAAGTTTGTTCTGTGTGAGGAAGCTATTGGACCAGGATATAACCCATGCAGCAAAGAAAGAACATCAAAGGGAAACACTAAAGAGGAATTACTAGAATATCGATTTGAAACAAAAACCCTCTTTAGGTACTTTTTTTTTACCCAAATTGTAACCAATATTGCCATAACCAGCATCCCTTTATAATATATTATAATATATTACGTTTTGGGCAACACTTCAAGAAAAATAGCTATTGCAGGCAATGAAAAAGATTGTCGGGAGAGTCATAATAACATTTGCGTGCCAAAACCTATCTATGGCCAAAACCAAGCCATACCATAACCGCTTTAATTTGATAGAGCCGGAAGTACCGCACGCGTGCATGCATACTGCAGGTGGGAGCAGCTGGTTATTTCACCAAATGCCTTGCGGCTAATGGGAAGTGAATATTTGGGGTGCTGTTCGGTGGACAATATATCCCATGGGTTTGGAGTAACTACTCGTGTCTAAATCAGCGCTTTATTTCAGTTGTTTTTGTTGCGTCGTCGGAGAACTTACCTAGCATATCGTTATTTATTTAGCTGTGTTGCTAACTATCTCGCTAACTAAAATTGTGTATCTTAGCATAGCTAGCAACTCGACTGGCCAGCTTTCCCGAATTTACTGCCTAAACAAAGAAAAGAGAAATACTTTTGCTGCAACCACTACCTATATTGTTTTTATTCATCTGTTGCCAGCTTGGGTTGAATCAACGTGATTTGGGGCGTTGCTTTTGGACACCGTCAGAGATAGAGGAACCTATCCCAGTAGATCTGCCTGTCACACTTTGGAAATGCCTTCTTTCTCTAACTTGTGGTCCGCGGCTGGCTTTTAAAAATAATGGGATCGATTAGCGGACAGTCTGTTTCATCTTAGCCGACCATGTGAGGTGTCTTGTCGGAAAAGGTGGATAACTCGTGACCTATTGCTGTGGGACGGCGCGGAGGCACCAACGACGACAGATAGCTTGCTCAGAAACGGAGGACGATTCGAAACACTCAAGCTGCGCGGTTATCGTTTTTACCCTTTACCCACATATGTCTCTGTCTACGCCCATTTACACATCCTGAAGACCAAGCGAAAGGGCAGGAGGAGGCAGCTTCGGGGTCTCCCTACACTGAGCCGAAAAGAAGCATCGCTGAAATGAAAATGAGATGAGGCTCAGAAATGGTACTGTGGCCACGGCGATCATCTTCTTCACGTCTTTCCTCAGCTTGTCCTGGTACACAGCATGGCAGAATGGCAAAGGTAGGCCTTGTGTCACATTTATACTACACCATTTGTAAAAACAGTTAAAAGGCCTTGTTAACAAGCTGGCTTTGAGCCAAAAGCAGCATGTCAGAGACAGCGGGTGTTGCTGCCTTTACATCACAGTCTGGTATTCACTTGCAATGAGTTGGGTAGCTTCTCCTTACTGGCATGATAGAAGTTAAACCAGTTTACAATTCCCCCAGGCCCTACCCTACCTGCTTTACTAATTAGTTTAGTGCTATTTGCAACCCAATAGAAAACAATATTTTCCGGGTGGACAGTTGAATGAAGTTATTTCTTAATAACATGTGAACATTTCATCACTCTTAGTGCAAAAAGTTCAAGAGACTTAATTTATCCTAAAACGAACCAACTGTCTTGTCTCTTCTAAGAAAAATATATGAAGTAACATTTTAAGCTTCAATATTCTACTATAGTAAAGCTTAATAGCATAAGTAAATTAATACAACCTATAAAAAATACACAAAATCACAAACTAATCCTAAACTTTCAAAGTTAATTTGATCAAAACACAAATTTCCTATACCATAATTTTGACTAAACCTGGAAGCCCTTCAACAGTCCTCTAATCTTATTTTGTAAACATGATTAACATCTTGGTGAGTCAAGATGTGCCAAAGTCCTATTGCATTGTTAGCTCTACTGCCCAACTTTACACCCTGCTTAATGAGGAATGGCCAAACTAATGCGCCCTGTGGCCGGAATGGGTCTTTTTCATTCAATATCATAAAAACATGTTATAGTGGAATATCCAGATCTTGCTAAGTCATGCTAAGTTTCCAGGGAGAGGGTTGGGGAGGGCTATTAGTTAGTTGTTGTCATTAGAGTAAATAATTGCAGCCTTTAGATAAATTCCAAACTAGGGCTTTGTGTTGGTGATTTCTGTGTTGCTTATAAGTTAATTAAATGGTGTCTAGTGAGAGCCACAACTTGACTGTCGAGAAAATAATAAAGCTAATGTATTGACTTGTATCAGAAACTTTGTGTACTTGACCAAAAACTGTAACAATTATTACAACAATGGACAAAGGACAAAAACATTAAAGAACTTTCTGTCTTTTGTGTGTTAATCACTAATCTCAAAAAAAGTTTCTTACATGTCAATGTATTGAGATACACCAGATAACTTTGGGCAGATGTGATAAGGAAAAAAAAAAAAAAACGGTACGTGGGTGTTCAAAAACATTTTGCCGTACTACTGAGTCTTTGTGAAAGGAAATATGTTAAAAGAAGAAAGTGTGCACGGGGCTGTAGATATAGTAAGGCTGGGCAAACAAAATAAATCTACCAGATATGCTTTCCTTTGGGCCCCTGTAGTTCTGTGTGACCATGGAAAAATACTCTAATAATATAGTATTATAGTAAAAGAGTTAAAAAAAAAAAAAAAAACATGGCTGCCCATTATTTTCAATGAAAGTTGCTCATTGGCGCAAGAAGCCATAATATTGTTTTACCTCCATGTTGTGCGCCCTACAGACCCGGTGCACTACGACACTCGCATTTCTTGTGTTTTACCCCGCCACCGGGTTTTACGTGTTCTGCTCTGACCAATATATTGTATATTTAACTAATATAGTTTTTTAAAATAGAAAAGCAATCTATAAAATTAAAAAAGGAACAAAATGCTACAAAATCCAACAATTTGTATAGCTGTGGGTGGCCTGTCGGCTCCATACCAGCAGTTTGTTTTTACATTGCGCTCGTTGGGGAAAATCTGTCATTTACCACCATAACTTCGTCATAGTTTGTCGAATCAAAAAAATTCAAACAACATTGGGAACCTTAGGATTTGTGCCTTCCACTGATGGCTTATTACGATAGTACAAGCATATGATGTAGACCCGCAAAGTTTTTGCCCAATCTGAAAAAAATTAAACACTGTTCTTTCACGTCAATAATATATTCGGTAAATATTTGACGTCACTTTCAAAGAAGGGAAAAACAACAGGGCGAGAGCAGGAAAGTGATCTGTGTCTTCAAACACACAATTTACAATGTCTGGAAGACCACCAAGAGCCATTAAACTGTCTCTACATTGTCCTGGTATAGTCCCCGGTCTAGTCACGGTTCAGTCCTGGTTCAGTCCTAGTCTAGTTCTGCTTCAGCCCCGGTTTAGTCCTGATAAGATGTTTAAATGTAGTGAACTGTACAAGGTAGCCAAGAACAGGCCCCAACTAAGAAAAAAAACAAAAAAACTTTTTTCAATAAAAATACTAATGTCACTTTCATTTGTGATTCAACCTAAAGCCTGGGAAAAGTAGTTGATTTACAATAACGGAGCCTGTTTTTTTGACACTTTCGGTTTGTTTGTGTTTGCACTTTATCAAAAAGAAAATTTTAACTTAGTGAAACTTTTTGAACACTTAATTGTATTCTCTACAGTTTAATTTTAAGTGGGTAAAAACTGTTTTAAACTGGAAATCAAAATTTTTGTAAAAAAAAAAAAAAAAAAAAAAAAAAAAAAAATTGCCCATCCCTAAAATATAGTATATTGTTTAGTGAGCAGTTCCAAGAGTTGTATTTTTGCTTTAAACATCCTATTCTACCCCTGCTCACTTGACTGCTGCAAACGAGAGCCTTGCCAGTCAGCTGTCTAAACACTTGAGGTTGAACTCTTCAGAATGTGTACTTTTCTGTTGAAGAGAAACTGTGGTGCAGTCTACCACTGTGGTTTTTCTAAAGTAGGCCAATGCATGCACTTCTGTCATGTTATTGAGTTAAATAAATTAATCGCTGATTCTTATGACATGGGATAAAATAGCACCCCAATTTTAATAAAGTGTGACTCCATTTACATTAAACCATACGTATATTGGTGTCTAAAATATGTTAACCTTTTTAAGATCTGCTTATAGATACAACCTCTCATTTCCTGTTTTTTTTTTTTTTTAAACAAAATGTGCTTTTTGCATTGTCATTTTGCTTAAATTTAAATTATAAAAATATTTTACTAATAAACTTTGTATATGTTTAACTTCTCAATTTAATTTAGACTTTAGCTTAAAGAGTGATATAATAAATGTTTTGAAGGCTTAAAAATACATTATTGTTTTGGATGACATTACACACCTTTAGATACTACTAAGTATTTTTAAACAAACATTAAAAATGATCATCATTTTTTTTCAAAATCTCAATCTGACAGAGTTGACATTGACCTGACAGAGTTGAAGCAAATATGACAGTGGTGATTTTTGATGCCGATCACCTAAAAAAATTATTGGCCAACACCATTTTTTTTTCTCTTTTCTCATTTATAATATTTCCTGCTGTGCTAATAAGGTGCTCACTATGAACAATTGTGCACGGTGAAAGGCAGCTCTTATGTTGTTTCAATGTTGTTCTGTTTTGCATCTTTTGATTGATTTCAACCATTATTGGCCAATCTTGCAGGCCGATTGTTCGGCGCACTCCAAATGCAACAGCTTTAATAGTTGTAAAACCTTTTTAATGACTAAAAAAATTGCCTATTTAAGAATCCACAGAAACCAGTAAAAAGATAAATGTGGATTTCGTCAAGTTCCTTGAGAGGACTAACTGAGCACAGACGACAAAATAATCCCAGTGCTGACAAATAGAGAACTGCTGGTGAAGAAGCACACCTTTGAGTGTGAGTTTGTAGGGTGTTCCAATTCTTCAGAGTGGTCCGACACCCTACCCCTTTTGTGCCCTTGATGCACACTCTCAGTAAGTGCACATGGAAGCGGTCGGACTTTGCAAAAGGGTATTACCCTGGAACCGGAAGGTTGGCGGTTCAATTCCAGCTCTCCTCACAGTTCATACTAGTGTGGTGTCCTTGGACAAGACACTTAACCCACCTTGTCTCCAGTGGTGTTTCAGCTGTAACACTGGTGAATAAAAGCTTAATGTAAGTCGCTTTGGATAAAAGAGTCGGGGTACTAAATGTACACCAAAGAGCACTTCCACCAAGTATTACCCTTTGTGGAAGACCACAGGGCGCAGTGAGGGAATAGGACAGAGATTTTTTTTTTAATTAACCTTTATTTAACCAGATAAAAAAAACTCATTGAGATTAAAAATCTCTTTTTCAAGAGTGACCTGGCCAAGACAACAATTTTTTTTTTTTTTTTTTTTTTTTTTTTTAAACATACATGACATCAACAATACTAATGATATTTACAGTCAATGTGTACAAGTTTAAAAACAGTTAAATTTTCCAAGCTCGTTGAGTTCACGCTTCTTTAAAATAGATTTAAATTCTCCCAAAGTCACAAGTTCAGATAGATTTAGGTCCTTTTGCAGTTCATTCCATGCACAGGGGGCAGTGTACTGAAATGTTCTGCTGGGAACCACCATCAGTATGTTCTTTTGAGAACGCAGAGCAAACTTTTGTTGGTTTTTACGCATGTATGAGCAGAGGTAAGAAGGGAGGAGCCCAAGAATACATTTATAAATGAAAATCAGCAAATGAGACCACCTGCGGACATACAGGGACAGAAACTCAGCTGTAGCATACAATGTACAATTAAAAAAAGATTAAGTTGCTATTTTGTTTTAAACTACCTGCTAAATACTAACAAGAGCTCTTTTGAGAGAATAAAACCAATACAACATTTTAACCATTCTCTCAGAAATTTTAAGATTGTGTTTACTTATGGTATAAGGATGTGTTTTATCCTAGTTTTGAAGAATTGGTGTAATACTTGTGCCAAATTATTCTGCCATCCCTACATTATAGTCAAGAGAAAACATTAACAATCAATTACAACCACTGTGGACCTGCCTTGCAGGTGACCGTAAAATAAGATGCATAAATTATGCCCCTTTCTGCAGTTAGAGTCTATAGGTTTGTTTTTTATTAAAGACAAAACTAGTCAAAATAAACTGACCCAGTGTTTGATTAACATCTTAGTAAAACTTCTGCTTTGCCTTGATAGAAAAAATAATGTATAATACATTTAAAAGGTGATTATAAAATGCTAATTGTATCATGTTGGTTATTGGTATCATGTTACTAATATTATAGTTTATTACTGGCAACTAATAATTGACTTCTGATGCAATATATCGCACAGTGTTTATGCTGCATTGATGGCAATGAAGTCCCCCTTTGAGTTCACCCAGCCATGCCCCTACACACATAAATGCACAGTAGGCTACACATTATATTGCTAAAAAGATGGGGAAATAATCTAATATGGACTGGCAGGCTTATTTTGTGAGGAGTTTTAGTGTACTACACTGATTCTGGTGTTATTTATTGAGTACAAAGCGACAGACGTTGCTGCTCTCTCTGAGATGAGCTGATAGGAGCTGACCTGGAGCTGCGCGCTCACAGATGGAGCCCATGGAGCTGCACAGTCACAAGCTTCGTGAAGTTGGGCCCCCATCAAAAGCAGATTGACTCCAAAACTATCTGGTTCGTTTGTGCTGGTTTTTTTGCACAAACAATGATCTAGTTTTGGAGTCAATCTGCGTTTGATGGGGGGCCAACTTCACAGAGGGCACAGCGCTGAGTCAGATGAAATGCAATATATTTTGCTGTTTGGTCAGTTTTAAATTTGTTCAGAAAGTAGCCTGTTTTAGCAGCGAGCTAAAGGAAAGCTAACTTCACGTAGCAAAAGTTTGTCGGGGTTTTACTAACTCCTCCCTCTGAGCGTTACCATAGAGACCCTGACAAGGCTTTACTCACCAATATGATCTCTAGCCTTTTAGGTGAGCTTTTGATAATCCACTGTATTACTGTAGTTTTAATAATTCAAATTTAACACAAAGGCTATATGCCGACCCAAACCCTGGGTTGTTAAATTAAGGTAGCGCTTGACAGGTATCGTCACAAACAAATCATGCAGTAAAAACGTGTAGACTATTAGATAAATGATTATTACATTTACCCACTTCCTGCTCCTAACCCCCGTATAACAGGTCTTTTAAAGTATATATATCGTTAAAGGACTAGATGCATGTGACTTTCTTTCTGCTATTTTCAAACCCATGTGTTGTGCTTCCTTATTGTTTAAGCTAGGGTTTTCCATCATATTAATTCTTAAGCAATAATCCCTAAATAGTATAAGTGACTACAATGAAGAGATGAAGTGAGCAGGAACACTGGGGTGGATCAGAGCCAGATAATATCTGCTTAATATTAGTTCACAATGTAGTAGGGGCATGCAGATTCTGCATTTCTTTGTACTTTTGTGTACACTAAGGTAGGCCAGACAAGTCTTATGTGGCCTTGAAAAGAAAAAAAGTAAAAATAGAGAGTGGACAAGCAGAGGTGGTCTTTTCTGATGAGAGGAAAAGGTGAGAGTACTGACAAGGCACAGGCCAGGATAAATTCCTCTTTTGTCAATGCTTTAGTGACTCACACTACATGTGTCCTGTCCCCGCAGACTTCAACAGTACGTCAATGTATGATGTACAATCAACGTTAGGAGCAATAATGTGGGTGAAAAACTAGGATTGCTGCCTGTAACCATTTAGCACTGTTTCTACAATGAGTTTACATTTTAAAATGTATTTGGCCCTTTTTAAATATGAAAAGTTCTAGGGTATGTAACAGCAAAATAACCGAATTGATAAAGTGTGCTGTTACTGGGTCCTTTCTTGATTTGCATTGCATCTGGGGAGTAACAGTCAGCCACTGTAGGATCAAATTGCGCTTTCTGTCAGGAAAATACCTCTCAAAATCAATACTATTACTCTGCACTGCATCTGCAAGATCCTGAGTGAGTGAGAGTGTGTGCTACTTCAGTTAAAAGACAAGTTTGAATTAATTTTATTTATTTTTAGATATTTATGAGACCAGGGTTATAACATCTCAATGCCATTGTGTGCTTGAGTTTAGTCTAATGGTGTGGAGGTATACAGTATGTTACATAAAATATAGCTTTTCCTCGGTGTGAAGTGAAATAAAGTATTATTTTGCATCTTTGTTCTTCTATCTTATGGGATTGGTCAGCTCTTGCAGAAATTACCCCTTTTGGAGTTTTATGGCAGACACGTCTTGTGACTAATCAAAAATACATCATTATAATGGCACTCATT
This sequence comes from Neodontobutis hainanensis, assembly GCA_024349245.1. Taxonomy (NCBI): domain Eukaryota; kingdom Metazoa; phylum Chordata; class Actinopteri; order Gobiiformes; family Odontobutidae; genus Neodontobutis; species Neodontobutis hainanensis. Next base: position 966,016 of record JALDNG010000048.1, read on the forward strand.
TTTCTTTATTGGAATTAACTATACCTCTGTGTTGATAACCTAATGGTCTGTGTGTCATCGAGTACGTGCATAATGCATGTGGACATTCTTTGCTTGTGCTTTTCTTAACATGTCTGACAGGTGGAGTCTGCTGAGATTTACTGACACACAGGCTGCTAAAACCTTTATCAGGTTGTTGCTTATTAATGTTACAGCAGAGTTCTGATTAGTTTTTACTAGTTTGGATGTGTTTTTATTTTCAGATTTCTGCTTCAGTAGACCGAGACCATGGTAAAGTTTCAAAAAGCATATTCATTGTGTAAAAATAATGCTTAAATAATTGCAATGTAGGTTAACTCACCCATTAGACACTACTTATTCTCAACAGCTGGTCTCAACCATCTGTATAACTCAGTGCTTTTCTTCAAAGGAGAAGCTAGCATTTTAGATATTGTTAGTAATTTTTGTTTAATTAAGGATAATACCATTTGAATTTAGTTCACAAGGCATTGTAAAGATTTCTCTGTATCTGGTCTTGTATATGGGGCAGCTGCTGGAAAGTAGGGGTTGGACATCTGCATATTAGCAGTATCTCTCTTGTGCCCCTCATCAGCACTCGCAAACCTGCAGTCAGCAGCATGCAGAAGACTGGGGTCAAGGTCAAGATAACACTGGCCTTTTTAGTGAATTGATGAAACAGTTTAGAAAATTACAAAACAGTGAAATCTGCCTTTCTGACAAAGAATTTCACTTAAGAGTAGGGCTGGGCAAAAAAAAATAGACATTTCCAAAAAATTCTAATTTTATAGTTGAGGTTGATTTTGGTTTTTTGCATGAGCTCGGCCCTCCCCTGCGAGGTATCCTAACATGACAGCATCAATGAGCAAGGAAGAACAGCTCACTCCCTAGAAAGACAGTAAGTCTTTGGATCGCTTTGGATAAAAAAAGCATTGGCTAAATGAATAAATGTTTAGAATTGGTTCAGATTTGCGGCCTCAGATGCAAAGTATGCCTTAATGGCCATAGTGCCAGCACTATGTTTTCTATGTGCGGACCTTTATTACTGTAACTCAATTTTTCCAATCACAATAAATTAAAATGGGAACCTGAGAATTTGCACTTTTCATTGATGTATGGCTTATTACGAAAAAATAAAACACCGTGCCAATGTGCCACCATGTCAATAATATATACGGTATAGATTACAGTAATGCCCGTGATGTCACTTTCAAATCTTTTTTTTTTTTTTACGTCAGCCAATGAGGTAAGTATGACCCCACAAAAAAACACAATGGTTTTTGAGACAAAGAAGCAATTTCCATGTAGGAAAAGGTTTTCTGACGTAAAGAATTGACAAACAAGCAAGATTATGATCTTGATACATTAGCCACATTTCTTCCCAGAACTGGTCTTTCAATTTACAATTTAGAAGTGGTTTTGTATATGTGTGGTTAACTGAAACCAAGTCGTACTATAGTATAAAACATGTCAAGAGAATGACAGTCAAAGGTAGGATTGTACAAAACAAGTGATTGCAGGGTAAAGCCAACTAGCCCTTCCCCCACACAACTTCTGCTTGGAGAGCACAAGAATAATGAGATTGTATGGATGCACTGCAGGCCTTGAGCAGACATGAGTACTTAATGCATTGTGTGTGTGTGTGTGTGTGTGTGTACTCAGTCATCCAGACGCTTTACACCAGCAGCACACGTTTTGAACTTGTTAGTGATTCCACTGTCTGTTTTTCTGCTCCACATGGTCTGTTTTTGTGAACTTTATGGATGTGTAGTGATAAAGTACTTAAGCACTGACACAAGTGTTTCTAATGCATTGCCTATATACACTCACCTAAAGGGTTATTAGGAACACCTGTTCAATTTCTCATTAATGCAAATTTAATCTACCAATCACAAGGCAGTTACTTCAGTGCATTTATGGGGTGTGATCCTGGTCAAGACAATCTCCTGAACTCCAAACTGAATGTTAGAATTGGACAGAAAGGTGAGTTAAGCAATTTTGAGCGTGCCATGGTTGTTGGTGCCAGACGGGTCGGTCTGGCACCGACGTATGCAGCAAAGCATTTGTGAAGCCACAACACGCACAGCCTTGAGGCGCATGGGCTACAACAGCAGAAGACCCCAACGGGTACCACTCATCACTACTACAAATAAAAAAAAGAGGCTACAATTTGCACGAGCTCACCGAAAATGGACAGTTGAAGACTGGAAAAATGTTGCCTGGTCTGATGAGTCTCGATTTCTGTTTAGACATTCAGATGGTAGAGTCAGAATTTGGCGTAAACAGAATGAGAACATGGATCCATCATGCCTTGTTACCACTGTGCAGGCTGGTGGTGGTGGTGTAATGGTGTGGGGGATGTTTTCTTGGCACACTTTAGGCCCCTTAGTGCCAATTGGGCATCATTTAAATGCCACGGCCTACCTGAGCATTGTTTCTGACCATGTCCATCCATTTATGACCTCCATGTACCCATCCTCTGATGGCTACTTCCACCAGGATAATGCACCATGTCACAAAGCTCGAATTATTTCAAATTGGTTTCTTGAACATGACAATGAGTTCACTGTCCTAAAATAGCACCCACAGTCACAAGATCTCAACCCAATAGAGCATCTTTGGGATGTGGTGGAACGGGAGCTTTGTGCCCTGGATGTGTATCCCACAAATCTCCATCAACTGCAAGATGCTATCCTATCAATATGGGCCGACATTTCTAAAGAATGCTTTCAGCACCTTGTTGAGTCAATGCCACGTAGAATTAAGGCAGTTCTGAAGGCGATTAGTATGGTGTTCCTATTAATCCTTTAGGTGAGTGTAAGGGCCAACATGTATATTTATGTGGTTTAAGGTCACATTGCCCAGTCATCATAGATACAAAAACTGTGCTGCTTTTTTTTTTTTTTTTTTATTTCAGTTTTGCTGTGTAATTTTGTGAAACTACAGGTGCAGTTTCACTCCTGACTTCTGGTTTCAATGGTCTGATTTAAAGATAAGACTTTGCTGCCCTTTTTCATGAGGTTTAGGCTAAAACACAGCATGTTTCTTTGTCAGAGATACATTTTTGCAAGAAACAATATGCACTTGTGTGTTGAAGTGGATGTACAACAACTCGGTCAGAAAGGATCATTAGAGGGAGACTATGGAGTATGAGTTGTATTGTAGTGAGGGTTTATCCAAAAACGCATAAATCTGCAAGCAAAGACATGTTGGAGGCCCAACGCACAACCTTAACCTCTTATGCGCACACAGATGGAGAAAGAAATTGAGTTTGTTTCGGAAAAGACAAAAACATAGACTTAATTAAATTGTGCAAGAGGGGCTACATACTCCACGAGGTGCAGAACAGTTGTTAAACCAGTAAAAAACCACAGGACTGACTCTCATATCCCGCTGTCTCTGATACCAAATTATAGCCCCTCCCTTTTCACAGAAAACCGCTCTCTTCAGCTCAAGCCGAGCCACTTTGTGATAAGATAAGTGATTGTGTTGAATGAGAGGAGCTATTTTATTCTAGTAATATGCTGCATTCCTCTCAGTAATATGCATGTATATTACTGACTGTAAATGTCTGCATTAGAGTATTATATATTATATTATATATTTCTTACGTTTGCATTATTAAATTTACACTGCTTATTTATTATACTTTGCTATGTAGTTGTACCATGTACTTTTAAAGTTAAATCCAATCTAATCCAACCAGATACTGTTATGTTCTTTTTTGTATATTACAAGGACAGTAAATGGCAAAACTAGGTTATGAGAAACATTACTGCAGGGCAGCCGGATAGTTTGACTACCATAAATGTGTGTGTATTATGTATTGTTTGAATTTTACCTGATGCAGGCTAACTGCGATGTGTCTTTGCTCTTTTATAGAAAAGTTGGTAGCATACCAGAGGGAGTTTCATGCCTTAAAAGAGCGCCTTCGAGTGGCAGAGCACAGAACGCTGCAGCGCTCATCTGAACTCAACACCATCCTTGAGCAGTTCAGAAGAGCTATTGCAGAGACAAACAGCAGCAAAGATGCCCTTACAAACTTCTCTGGTAAGATTACAAAGTTTTATCTCATCTCTTATTGTTGGCTTTAGACGTTAAATTTCTGCTATTAAATTTAACCTTTTTTATTTTATTTTTTTTTTTACAATTAGATGAGACACAAAAACTTCTGAAGGAACTCGCTAATAGAAAACCCCTGCAGGTCCCAAATATATACCACCACCTGCCTCACCTCCTCAACAATGAGGGCAGTTTGCATCCTGCTGTGCAGGTTGGTCTTGGACGCACTGGAGGTTAGTTTATATAACAGACACAAACTTAAAAAATTCCTTTCCGGTAATGAGTAACCATTTCTGGTGCGGCCTTTCTAAAACATGCATATATTTAACTCTTAACTCATCTTTCTTTTACTCCAGGCTGGGGGTTATGTTTCATTTATGTTAACAGGTTCCTGACTGATTGAAAGCAAATAATGTTGTGACACACAGGCTAATAGGATATTATCAATCAATTGATTCAACTTTTCACACAACTTGCGCCAAATAAGTGCGTTACTACACAAAAGTCTTCAAACACATTCTTATGTATAAATAGTGCAATAAAACAAAAACATAAGCTGTACTGTTTTTACCAGACTAAATAAATATATACTGGGTTTACGTTTAAACATGTGAATTCTTAGGGCGCTCCTTCAGATTCTCTGGAAGGCTGGTCCAGTGTCTCGGTGCGTACAGGCTTCACGCTAAGTCACCAAATGTTTTGGTGCTACTTTGTGAAACAACCAGCAATGAGGTGCCAGAGGATCTGAGGGGCCTTCCTGGTGGAGCAAGTCCAAGCAGTGCCCTAGAAACTATTAATATAATTAAATCTGATCTAATAAAATCAATCTTATAACATACAGAAATCCAGTGGAGAGTCTGCACTCACATATTTTTAAAAGACCAGAGAGGAAAGCCCTACAGTAGTCTAGCCTGTTGGTGTGTGTCTCAGTCTTGCTCAGTAAGAGAAATTGCCCTGAAACTGCATGGGTTTAATCCTAGAACACTCTGAACTTTGGAACCAATAACTTAATAATTTTATTATAATGTTGCTAGTTGCAACACTGACATATTTCAACAAGTTGAAATTCAATAATTCAAACACCATGGCATACCTTCATTGAAATGCATGCTCTATTAATTACTCTTTTGTTGCTAATTGTTCTCATTTTACATTCTAATATGCCTAAAATCATTAAAATAGCCCTAAATGAATGTAAATTTGGCATAAAACATGCAAACATCCTCAGCTTTTAAAGACAAGGTGTGCTTGGTTCAACCGATACTCCACTGTGTAACTCTTAATGGCATGGCTTGCTACCATCTCTTGAGAATGCATAACTTGCCAGAATCAGTCACATTACAGTTTTTTATAATTGCTAAAAAACTAAAGGCCATTCACTGAACCAAACGGTCAACTGCTTTAGCACATTTATCAAACACAATTCACTGTTTAAACACAGTTTATTAAACCCCTTTTACTCTTTATTGCAAAACACATTCTTGCTCAATAACACACATGTGACATTCTTAGACACATGAGTCAAAATGTTGACAGGAGGCAGTAAGTAACACACTGCAGTCTCTACTAACACAACTCAAAACCTAAAACACTTGTTGCTAAATAACTGAAACCATTATAAAGACAGTTCTGAGACACAAGTGAGCTGCATCTTCTAATGGTAAATGGATGTTTTTATAGCGCTTTTTATACCATTTTTAGGCCCCGAAAGTGCATCATGCTTTCGTTCACCCCATTCTCATACATTCACACTGTGGTGGTGGTAAGCTACTTCAGTAGGATGGACGAAAACAAGCTGCACCTACAGCCTCTCCGACCACTACCAAACGCATCATATTCATACACTAGTGCTGTGAAGTGTCTTGCCCAAAGACTGGAGGGAGCGGGGATCAAACCACCAACTTTCTGATTATAGGAAGCCGTGCTCTACCTCCTGAGCCACTGTGCCCTCTAAGAAACCTATAAATGTGAATATGAATACTGTAAAATCCAACAAATACACATTGAACTGTTGGACACAGCTGTAATGTGGATCAAGTCCTGCTGTTCTGAGGATTAAGTACATGCACACAGCAAGTGAATATTGTAAACTCCTGGTTTGGCAGTTTATGTAAAATAAGCAAATAAAAATGGAGCTACACCTCTTGTAGTGATTGTGCTGTTCATTTAGTTTGTTCTATTGAGTTTTTCTCAGTTTTGTGATTTTGTTTCTGATGATAAATTGACAACTGTGTTTAATTTTAGTTTTAGAAATGTGTCTTAGTCATTGTTCACATTGCCATCACAAACAAATATAGAAGGTAGTGTGTTTATCGAGAGGAAACATTTGAGTTTGTGGCAGCATTTGTCTCCACTCTGTATATACATTAATATTTGCTTAGAATAACTCTTCTACAGGTGTTTTTGTTCCGTTTTATGTTTACTTAGTTCTCGGTGTGCTCATGTTGTTTAAAACGTTGCTGTTTTTGCGCATCACTATCACACCTATTCTGAAGAAAAATATTTTATTCATATTCATCCTTTTGCTCCTGAAGCAGCTATATCAGGTTCCTTCTAAGAGGATTACTTATCTGCCATTGTGAAAGAGATTGCTCATTTTGAGGTGAATAGCTCAAATGGTCCACATTCCCAATAACGATGACTGAGGGGTAGAGCAGACGCCCTGCACAAATTTAAAGGATATACAATGGAGGCAAGTTTTGTCTTTGTTTTGCAGTCACTTTGATCACATCAAAGGGCCAAGGATCAATGAATATAAGGCATTCCCACAGGAAACAAGATAATGTGAGGCCTCGCATCTCTGTCACTACCCTTGTGTTTATTTGTCTGGCTATATAACAGAAGGGCAGAAGATTCCTGTCAAGCAGTTCCTGTCTTAAGGAAATATTGAAACACCGTGTTTTTTTATTTTATTATTTTATTTTTAAATGATTAATTTTCTATGCACTTGCTGTGTATATGTACTTCTTTATCAACCTGTAAGCAATGTGGGAGCAAGGACAGTTTCCTGTCCTGACTACCTCATAAATCTAGACATCTATTTGAAAATGAGTATTTAAAAAAAGCCCAAAAGCTTCCCAGAGGCCCCACAATGGAGCATAGTTACCTTTTAGAGTTATGTAACTGCCTGTGTCTGTTGATTGGTTTGGCAAGATTATGTAAATACTCCCCCGCACATTTGCATGAAGCAAGGGCTGGGTCCAAGTTATTCATTTTAGAGCAACATCTTACTGGACAATTGTATTTTTACAGTGATACATTATCTACTTGGTGAAATCATTATTTTGTATAATTCTTCCAAACATGTATGACCTTTAGCGAGCCATAAATCAAGATGTACAGAATCACCCTCTGGCCCCAACATTCACCCCATAATCTAATAATATTCATTTTACCACACCACTACTGTTGGCCACATATGTTTTCTTTCCTGACATATGAAAGGATCCAAGTGAAATGAGCAGACAGATCACCGCACACAGGGAGGGACTGTGACTAGAGTGGGTCCTGCTCGTGCTACACTTGGATGCATTAGCCCTCATTCACTGCCTGCCACGCGCTCTCTCTGATGTTGCCATTCTGTCTCATTTCTTTCCTCCCACATTCTCCTTCCATCCTCGACCTACTTTTTATGATGATGCTGGGTATTGCTATATGTCTCTGAGCTCAGCGTGAGAAATCCAAAGCAAAAGTGGGACAGATTCTCCATGCTGCACAGATCACCCACTCACTTTTCCACTGTACTGCTTACTCAGTCTGCACTTCACATTTCTTTTGTGCCTTGGGTAAAGCCCCTGAGCACTAAATCAATATGTGCTCCTTAAAAAGTACATGCACTGTGACAAGCTTATGCATTAGTCAATGTCATACGCAAGCCTTTTCTGACATTCTTTAAACCACAAAAACTTAATAGAAGTAAATATAATATAAATAAATATGAGTTTTCAATAGGAAAAGAAACGCAATGATTTACTATCAGATCAGAGATTTACTTTGATGTTATCTTAGTGCTTTCACTCACACAAGCCTTGACCGAGTGCATAGCCCCTTCTCATTTCTTTACTCAAATAGTGAAAGCCTTAGTGAAAGTGATCCTTGTAAGAACAGTTTATTGTCTATACCAGTGTGTTGTTTCTTATTCTGGTGTGCTTTTCCACACTAAAGAATGGTCTGTTCAGACACAACCCCTCAAAGCCCAATACAGTGAACTCAACAAGGGAGGACAATAGCCACTCTTTACTCCTATCCTTTTACATCTCAGTGTTTCATTTCATGAGTCAATACACAGGATTCTCTCTCTGCCATTGCTGTTGACTTCAGGCTGCATGCCCTTCATGACGGGAGGAGAGTAAATGGTGGCACATTTCCTTTCCTCGTCTGTTCTCTTCAATCTATTGTCATTTTGTAATTTATCCCCGGTTTCAAATTAGATTAGATATTTCTTTCACGTGGATTTCTGTAATCTGAAACCAAGCATGTGTGTCATTTTGTTGGCTCTAATATTGTCATTTCCATCTATTTTTCCTAGTTACCATGGTGATGGGGATTCCTACAGTTAAAAGGAAGGTAAAGTCCTATCTGTCTGAGACACTGCGTTCGCTTATAGACAAGCTGTCACCGGAGGAGAAGCTTGACTGTGTCATTATTGTCTTCGTTGGGGAGGTGAGACCTCATTCATCAGCTCCATTAATTATAACTTTATATTTTGAATGACCATAAAAAAACAAAAATGCATCCACTCCTTATATTCTTTGCAGACGGATGTAGACTATGTTAATAGCGTTGTTGCTGGCCTTGAGAAGGAGTAAGTGCAATTCCCTGCTTTTCAAGACATGAAATTTGTAACACACTTCTCTTTTAGCTATTTAATCTATTTTATCTTTCAACAGGTTCTCAACTGAGCTGAATTCAGGTTTATTAGAGGTGATTTCTCCTCCAGCCACTTATTACCCTGACCTTACTAACCTCAGAGAGACATTTGGAGACTCCAAAGAGCGGGTCAGGTAAGACAACTAGACGGGCATGACATCTGTTGGTAATTTGAGTTTAGGATTGTGATGAGGCAGAACGTGGAACATCATTTATTATCTAAAATCATAGAGAAACTTGTCCTAATTAGATGCTTAGAAACTGTGATGAGGATTGCAGAAAAAAGTAGAAAGATGAGTCTGGGAGAGGTGGGAGGGTCTACGCAGGCCAAAGATTTTAGGTTGGCTGCCTGGTTACTTAGTATTCCACTGGCATTTCTCAAAGTCACATGAAGGTCATAATCAGCAGCACTGTTTCTGTCTGTTGTACCTGCTCTTACTATCCGCTCCCTTTATCTTTGGATTATGTTCAGCTAAATATGTGTTAATTGAGACTGACAGATGACAGAGGTTGTGGTATCAATTTTCCTTGAGGATTGAGAAATATTTGTATTTTGAGAAAATAAAAAAAAAGTTTCTGCAACTCCTAGTCCTACACCTTTTCAATGAATGAATCATGCACACTTGCTGATTCCCGGAAACGTGTTTTATCAATTGTGACTGTTAGCCATATTCTGTGATAATAGTGTGTTACGTGCAACTGCTTTCTGGGTAGATCATTTAAAGTTACATTTTATGATATGCCAGTTTCCATGTTTTGTGCAGATGGAGAACCAAGCAGAATCTGGACTATTCTTTCCTCATGATGTATGCTGTGAGCAAAGGGGTTTACTATGTCCAGGTATGTGAATGAAACGATTTCTAGAGACTTCCACTGTCCAAATAAAGTCTTGTAAATGTGTTACTGTTTGTGATTGTTTTAGTTGAGTATATCTAATGTATTTAAAAGTATATTTTTGCATTTATCTTAATGAGTTGTATTCCAATCCCTGGACAGTTTCACTCTTGGCTTTTCCAGCTTTATTTTTCTTAAACTACAATGTTCTTTTTGTAAATGCTTCTTTAAAGGCATGCTCTTGGCATTGTAAATACTAAAAGCAGCTATTCATGAATTGATTAACTATGTTGTTCATTTTCATCTTTGCCTGATGCATGGTGTGTGTCCTTGTGTCCAATCTCTGTTCTCACATGGAGGGAAGAGGTATTTCCTTCTCCTACAGCAGTTTAGCATAGCCACTCAGCAGTATTTTCTGGCTCACACTTTAGTCATGTCTCCCTGTAAGCATAGAAGTCTTCCTTTTTGTGCTTTATCTGCTTTCTTAGTATATTTAAATCCTCCACTTTCACTGTATCTGTGCCCTTCTCACTTTCTTTTTTTGTTTGGCTTTTCCTCTAGTTGGAGGATGACATTGTGGCCAAGCCGAACTATTTTGCCACGATGAAGAACTTTGCGTTGCAGCTCTCGTCAGAAGACTGGATGATACTGGAGTTCTCTCAGCTGGGCTTCATTGGTACGACCTATTAAGTGCCTGATCAATACTCTGCAAACCACCAGGGGTCTGTCTCCTGGAGCAGGTTGTGCATAGTCGGCTTATGTCAAAAGCCAGCCATGACATTTGTAGCCCAATAATCCCCTTAAAGTGGTTTTATCTCTTTCTGTCAAGTCAGGTTTTTCTAGGGCACTGCAATTTATTGAGGCTTTTTAAATAGGAAAGGAAACAAAAAAGCATGTTTCTCAGTTTGTACAGATTGCAATACAAATGTATTAGTTCCTGATTAGTACCTGAAGCTTGATTAGTAAAATATCCTTATGTTAACCTACTAATAGTTAAATATTGCAAGTCTAATTTAACTTTGGCTTAAAAGAAATGTGCACATATTATTTATTTATAATATGTCCCTTTCCTCTTTTATTTACAGGAAAAATGTTCCAGGCTCCAGACCTAAACCTTATTGTTGAATTTATTTTCATGTTTTATAAAGAGAAGCCCATTGACTGGCTGCTTGACCATATTCTTTGGGTAAAAGTCTGCAATCCTGAAAAAGATGCGGTATGCACGTTTATATTCTACAGTATAACTTTCTTTGCAAGTTGTGTAAGTTTCCTAAGTACTCTTTCTTTAACAGAAACACTGTGAGCGGCAGAAGTCCAGCCTACGCATACGTTTTAGACCCTCTCTGTTTCAACACGTGGGGCTTCACTCCTCTCTTGCCGGAAAGATCCAGAAACTCACAGTAAGTTTTCTGACTGAAAGACACAAGTTATGCTTTTGTTAAAACCTAGATCCTGACCTTTTTTCTCTCTCCGTTTCTCACTCTCTCACTCTCTGCAGGACAAGGACTTTTTAAAGCCACTGCTCCACAAGATGCATGTCAACCCCCCAGCAGAAGTTTCCACTTCAATGAAGGTACATTTCTACTTTATTTCCTATGTGAAACAAAATGACAAATAATCAAATAATCAAGCTATTATATTGTGAATCTAAAAGGATGCATTGTCATTCAGGTGTATCAGGGTCACACTCTGGAGAAGACGTACTTAGGAGAAGATTTTTTCTGGGCCATAACTCCTACTGCAGGAGACTATGTCCTGTTCAAATTTGACAGACCTGTTAGCATAGAGAGGTATGTATGTGCTAGTACATTTTGGCACAAGACTATCTTTCTTTTTGTTCTTTTTTTGCTCTGGATCCCATAAAATCATGTTCAGCAACACTGTGCAGTCTCTCCCCGGGGATCAGTGTGGGCTAATGAGAGTGCTCTAAAATAAGCACTCATAGGCCAGCCTCCTCCTCTCTGTGGATTCTGTGTAGAGGGGGAGTTACAAACTACATTTTAAAAGAAGCTAAACCAGACTGCTTGGGTCAGTGCTGATCTGAAATAAGGATGTTATATCTGGTAGTAGTGTGCCATTTTAGAATAATTTAATTGTCTGCTCTTATTTAAATGTTTGGACCAGTGGACTCACAATCAGTCACTTAAGTGGAAAGTTTTAGTGGTTTGAGTCTATCTGCTGTTCTTCTGACTGACAAGGAGTGACTGACCTTATTGATTTTTATCAGCTTTTGGTCCGGCCTCTTTGACAACTGGTGTACCACTTAAATTATGTACCGTTCAGTATAATGGTAAATAAAAATATTTTGCTTCTATCTGAGATCTACCGATTAAATGCAGAAATACTCAGTTTTCTTGTTTAGCTTGAATATGAGAGCTATATGTAAATTAATTGTAAATTAATGCTTTGGTTTATTGGCAGGTTCCTCTTTCGCAGTGGAAATCAGGAGCACCCTGGAGACAGGATTGAGAACACAACCGTGGAAATACTGCCTGTTTCGGTATGAAAACACACTCAGAGTCTGCCATCCATTTGTGGTGTGATGTGCAAATGCTTCTGGTTAGATTACATTAAGTGCTTGGGATGTGGCGTATTGATTGAAATTGGCAGGAATGTAAGCATCATGACACAATAGTTTGCTGTACCTCTGGCAATACATTCTTGCATTATTTTCTTAATCTATCGTCACTTTTTATTGTGTTTCTTTGTTAGGAGACTGGACTACTGGCCAAAGAGAAGTATAAACGGACTGAAGATCGTTTTTACAGGATTGGTGAGTGTATTTTGCAGCCCCTAGGTGCATTTACATGATCAGGATTAGATCAGATTACAGGATCAGAATACTATACATTTAATTGTTTGTATTTATGCGTGTTTGATTATACCGTAGGTCAGTTTGAGAAAGGTGTTGCAGAAGGAGCTGTAGATCCATCATTAAACCCTGTTGTGGCACTTCGGCTCTCAGTTCTCAAAGACTCAGCTGTGTGGGCAATCCTCAGTGAAGTAAGCAATTTAAAACCTGTTTCCTATAACCTGAATTTCTTGTCTTGTTGTTTTTTAACAAGTGTCCCCTTCTCCCTCTGTAGATACATATAAAGAGGATATCAGGCTAACTGTTGTAGAGGACACCTGAATTCTGGGCCTTGGAGGACCAAAATGTCTTGACTGCATATGCAGGGCCATTGGCACCTAGCAACCAGCAGTGAAGTCATTAAAGTCCACTAGAGTTGCTCATCTTTGCTCCTGTGTGGAATGCCTCCTCTCTGGCTTTGCTCTTTTTAACGCAACTCATCATTCTGCTTTTCAGTTGATTTCTCTTCTTTCCTCTGCATTTCCTTTTCACTATTGTGCTCTTATTTTGTGAGAATGTGAATACTACCGTCTAAAACTCCAGCACAGCGTGTTATAACAACTTTTACCAGCTTTGGCTCTCAAAGGGACTGTCTCTTTCAGCAGCTTTGACATAATAGGAAGAATAAGGACAATCTTCACATCTAGGAAGAAAGAGTCAGCTGGTCACTGGTTTAAATGCTGCGAAATCCTTTTTGTTACTTGATACTGCCACCCTTGGGCAAACTGGGATATTGCACTGTCACTAGCGCCACAACAAAGCTTGTAATGATCAAGAATGTTATCAATTAGACCTGTTTGGTTTTCATCGATGATGTTGTTTTTGAAGTATTTGATGAACACCAGCCCAAACTAAACATTTTCATAGTTTTTAGGGTTTTAACAGTCAGCACTCTAAATACTTCACTTACCCTGAGCTCTTTCTACATTTTGTGTGTGGTCAGTCATGGGAACACTGACAACCTTAATAATTTAACCCTGTTCCGTTTAGATTATGACTGTATCTGTCACACAACTGTAAAGCAATCAGATATTGCCTTGGCACCATTGTCTTGAAGAAAGATATTGTTATATTGATATATTATTACAATCTATGAAAGTGAATTAATTTATTTGAAATAAATCTTTAATTTGTACAAGATGTCAAATATATTTTTATTCTATTACGAGATGTTTATGGTAGTTGAATGCCTATTTTATTTGTGGACTGTATTTTTTTAACTGCTACTGTGTGTTTTTATTTTGATTGTTTATAGTTGTTCATTTTTGTCTTCTGGCGTAAGTAGAATCACTCCAACTGTTCCCATTTGTTAAAGCTTTTTAGCCAGCTTCACTTATTTTTACTGCTAGAATAGTAAATTATAGGTGGGTCTGAGAAAGTAGTAGAGGGTGAAAATTGAGAGAATGTGCCTTATATTCACAGCCAACTGCCTACAGAGTTAAACGTGTTTTCCCTTGGATACCCTGCTGAAAGTCCTTCTGTAAATAACTCACTGGCCATTAACTAATGGAAAGTCCAAAACAACAGTCTTGTATCTAATATCATCTAGTTTTGTAACAACATGATTTGCACTACATTTTCACCCTTTTCCCTACCTTTCCCAATTGTACTTATAACTTATTTTGTCTAGTAATATTTGAATTTAGACAAACAATGACTACTGATGATTGTAGTGGGCTTCATTGTTGTATGAGTTGATTGAAATAGAATAGTTTTTTCACTTTTGTAAAATTTACATTGTAAATACATTTGAAATAGGTGACTTTCATATCACTCTGCTTCACTTGTATGTGACAAGTTTTGTATGTGTGGCTAATATGAGAGGAAATTGTAAGTGTATTGTACTTATTTAAGATGCCAGCGGTTTCTTCATGAGATGTGCCTCTTTTACCGAATTATTATTATTATTATTATTGCAGTGCGTGGTTGGTGTAAACAGTTCTCTGAATCCTTCAATCCATAATCAGACTTTACATTCTGTAAGGCTTAATCACTACACTTTCCTAATGTTTGTCCAGTATAAAAGTGGACGAATATAAAGTGTTCAGAATGCTGAAACCGTTCCAATGGCATGAGTTAAGTCATAAAAGCCTACTGCTGCAATTTAAATGTGGATGATAAACACACGCTCTTCCTTTGCTCAACCTCACACAGCCATTGGGTCATGTGCCTTCATGTACATGTGTCTGCCTTCCTCTAATGTTTGACATATTTCATTGTCATCATTGAAATAAATCAGAACGTGTTGCTACAAATCATGACCATTTTTGTGTTTTGCTTTTGGTTGATACATCGCCATGTCATTTGCATTATTATTTCTAAATGAACACGATTGAAGTAATACAGAAATTCAAAAAAACCGTATAAAACAAAAACTACAAGTCCATCATGCACCTCGGAGCTGCACTTCCTGTTTCCGATCAGGTTTTGGCATAAACATGGCGGCGACCGTAGATAACAATACTGATAACACTGCTTGAAGTAAATGAAACGTGTTATGTTGGGGTCATTTATTTTAAACTAAATATTGGTGGTAAAGATGCCGAAATACTACGAAGATAAAGAAGAAGATAATCGCGCCTGCGCTGGTGTTAGAGAGGACTTTAAGGCTTGTCTCCTTCAGCACGACTGTGTTGTTAAGGTAAGTTAATGGGCAAAGTCCTTAGTTATTGAACGACTCTAACCAAACGATTCTTAACATCTTTATTTTTAAGGAGGGGAAGAGGCCGAGTGAGTGTCTGAAAGAGGGCCATTGCAAGGCGCTGCAGACATCATTTTTTGAGTGTAAAAGGTCAATGGTAAGTCGAGAACATTTACACTACACGTTGTCTACTCTACAGCTTTGTATTGTAGTTTTTGGTTAAGCTAGGGTCTTTTAGCATTATCTTGACAGTGTATCTGAAATCTGTTTAACTTTTACGGAAGATACAAATTGCATGTACCAAGTCAACCACTATTATGTGAAATAATATAATCAATTTCCATGCCTTATATGTCAAAAATTAGTCATGCCTCTTTTGACAGCTTGACACAAGGTCAAGATTCAGAGGGAGAAAAGGATACTGAGGAGCCAAGTAAGGAATGACACTACCCAAATCTAAATGAGCAACTGAAGACTTGTGTTCTCTCAAAGGATGTGTCAAGAAAAGGAAAGTTAAAAAACTTCTGAAGAGGCTTAATGACAAATGGACTGGAATGTGTTATTCTTTGTACATAATATTTGTAAAACAGAAACAACAAATTATTTACAAAAGATATTTAAACATCTGATTCAAAATAAAGTCAACAGTTAATACATAATACTTGTATATAAACACAGTACAAACATTCTTCAAGTTCTAGTGTTATTGAGATGTATTAGCTTGTATTAACATGAGAAATAATGTGAAACCTTAATCAAAACCACACATTAAACAGAAGATGTTGGCATCAGTTCTTTCAGTGTTTAAAGCAGTTACTTCAAAGCTGCCATCATCATCCGCTCAAACATTTTCATATCAACCTTCTTCATAATAAAAGCCTTATGGGCCTTATTCATGAAGCCCACAGTGTCTACCACCATCATGCCTCGTGTGTGCGTCCCTGTGAGCTCCACGCTAACTGGTAACTGGTCACTTTCCAAGATGAAAGAATCATTGACAGCAGCTGCCATGGCATAGGAGTCGCACGAAATGAGTCCTGTGCCATCTATAAACTCTTTCTGAAAACGCTCGGTTTTTGACATGTCGAGGCTGTGTTGAAAGATACGTGCCATAAAGCGAGCCTTATCCGAATCTTGAGATAACCATTGGTCACAAAACTCCTGTTAAGACACAAAAATGTTATGACAACTTTTAACAGGTGGTGATATCATATGGTTTATGATTTATTTTAATTTATTTAACATTTACCCAAGACAACTTGTTGTAGCATGTAAATTCCCAGCACGCCAGGTAGGTGGGACACTGATATTCATTCAGTACAATGTATGCAGCTTCTGGATCGGCAGCAAAATTAAACTCGCCACATACAGTAGTGTTGCCTCGTGCTGAAAGATTTAAGTATTATTTTCAAATATTATTTAGTCAGCTTTTGAGAATAAAAATACTCACACTCTGTGTTGCCTCCCATAATGTAGAGACCTTTCAGTTTGCTTGGTAAGGAAGGATCCATCCGGACAGCCAGAGCCAGGTTGGTGAGTGGTGCTGTGGCAACTAGAGACACCTAAAAAAATTAAATAAAGACAGACCTCAGATCTGAACTAAACCTCTAAAAAGAGTCTACAAATAGGTCAGCTGCAAATCTTACCTGTCCTGGGTTTTCATTTACAATCCTGATGATTGCAGACACTGCGCCTTCCTTCTGTATCAGGTCTACACTGGGGGCATTGGGGTCAGGGGCATCTCCCAGCCCATCCTGCCCATGAAAGTTTCCGCCGTTAACACCATGTCCGAGGATTGGCTTGGCAGCACCTTTAAATACTGGGATCTGACACAGGATAATTGAATATTATCTAGTTTTTTTTCCATAAAATGTCCTTTCTTCTGCTCTAAATAAAGGCTAGGCTACTTCAGCTTTTAATGTCCATAGTTATGCTAAGTTGTCACTGCACTATTCAGTCAGGTCATGTGTTGTGTGGCATGACTCTCGTCAGGCCAATTTCGTTGGAACCCACTGGCAGTATTATGATCATTCCTAAAATATCTGGCAACCATATAACAAGTCTAAAGAATATAGCCCACCTCCAGCTTACTGCTAACTTGCAGAATGCGCAGTGTGTTCCTACACACATTGTCTACTGTAGTGTTTCCATGCACACATGTAATGCCCAATATTTCCACATTGGGAGTGGCCAGTGCCAACAGAATAGCCTGAGCATCGTCCACTCCACAGTCGACATCCAACAACAACTTCTTATCCATAGTGTGACGAGCTGAAAACGGCAACAAAGCTGATTAAATATTAGTGTAAATGGAAATGCTATACAATTAAAATCATACTCTGAAACCTTTTATTAGACCAACCCTACCTGTTGTTGAGTGTGAATAGTGACAGTAGTAAGTGGTCACTGGGGTTCTTCCTCTTTCAAAGTTGAGGCAGCAGTAGTCAACAAGCAATCTTTGAACAGCAATAAAGATGCACAGAACAATGGGAGGAGTTACATTAGTTCAGCAAACAAGGGCTTCATTAAATATTAACTATTAACATTGACTTAACTTACTGATTAGCTCACTGTCAATGTAATAACATCTGCACATAAGCAGAGAATGATATATTTCTATTACTACATTGTATTTACTAGAGGTTAAACAATGAGCATTAGCGATTCTTATAGTCAGTGCCCTGGCCCAGGTGGCGCCCCTTGCATTGTGACCAATACCACTTCCCTATTTTTGGTTTGAAAACAGTAAAAAATAAAAAATACTAAAAGTACAGAGACCATAGCTAGGATTTGTACCAAACTTTTCTTTGTATCGCTGTTAACAACAGGCTGCTTTCTGAAGAACTCTAAACGGGGCCAACAGCTGAATATATCCTCTCCCCTCATTGTATCAGGCTCTGTTCTGTGTCAGTCTGCCCGTGCGTGGGCAGCTCTGTGGGCTCTGTCTGTGAGCATCTCCCGCTGCTGTCGTCTCGTCTCAGAGTTCACCTTTTGTCGGTCAGTTGAGGCGCATTTTACTGATTATATTAAAGGTAAATTTTTTTATTCCCAGTTTTTGTGGCGCCCTTGAAGGCCACGGCGCCCTAAGCATTTGTCTATATTGTCTAATGCTTATAGTCATTGTGTGGAGCCCACCGGAATGAATCTTAACGAAGAGCACCCTCTGACAACCAGCTGAAGACGAGGATGCAAAAACACAGTTAACCAGACACATCATTACCTTGGCCGTCTTCCCACGGAAAGCTTTTTAAAATGTTTAACTTGTTGCAGCAAGACACCACCGTGCCGTACAACCCTCGCCATGCACCAGCATCAATATATGGCTGAATCCGAAATCGGTTATAAGTTTAGGAAATGTCCTAACTCCTTCGGACTGACCCGGATGTATTTCCTGGTCGCCATGATAAAGGCTGTCCGAATTCCCACATTAGTAAGGTAGCTTCAATGCTTCCTTTCATACTTGGGAACCTTTGCACGTTCCTTACCGAACAGGCGCTTACAGGCATCCCACAATTCATCGCGCAACCACCCAAACTTCCGAAAACGTCCGACTGAAGCCGATCTTCATGTGATGAGTTTGAAGTGACTCTTCATCAACCATTAATCTTCTAAAAATGTCTGCACAAAGCACGGTTTATAAAAGACACTGCTCTAGAGCCACAGAACCTTATACCTGACTTTTATTGTTCACCGCTTTGCGCACATTTGTTTACATTTGTGAGTCTGTGTTGAACAGTACACACTCTGTGCTGTTGTGGGGAGTTCAGTGTGTGTTGTAAAACATTTATTAATGATTTTTAGTGTTGTAAAGAGCTCTTTGTTCAAAACAGACAAACATTACTGGTGTGGATTTACTCAGATTAGTTCTTTAAATTGTTTCCTCGTTAAACGCAGCACTCGGAGAGGATAAGGTGCGCTTGTTGTAGTCCACTTTTGGGATGTGTAGTTTTCTTAAGCCGCTGCGTGTCAACCATAGATAGTAAAAAAAATAAAAACGTAACTTCTTAGGTTAGTAGAGTTCGTGGTATTTTATCCCTGCTAAAGTCTTCTCCAAAGTTGGAGGTCTTCATTTTCTGTTAAAATGTAACTACAGGGTTTCTAAATTACCCTTAACCTCACTTCCCGGAAAATATGCTTTAACCATAGCTTCTTACCATGTGTAAATTGGAATATCAAAAATGTTTATTATTATTATTATTATTATTATTATTATTATTATTATTATTATTATTATAATTTAACTTTTCAAAATAAAAGTCAACGTCCCTTCTTGATATGTACAAATGATATGTAGGTTTATGTTTGAAACAGGAAGAAGTAAACAGTTAACACAAGTGTTCTTGATGCAGGGCATATTCTGCTAAAGCAAAATATGCACTTTTTAATTCTCAAGGATGCAAAAAGAAATGGATTAAATGATCATGCCAGTAAATAATGACAGATTTTGGTCTATATGCATAAGAAAACAATACTTAAGATAATGTTTCAAGTAAAAGCCATGTTTAATGAACCAAGTAAGATATGCTGCTTCCTTTTCTGAAGTCCCTAAAAACATCATAAACATATCATAACCTCTGTCACGCCTCCTGTGTTATAAATGCCCAAGCCTAGTTGTGTTCTTTTACATTTGTGCTTACTATAATGGATAAGTGGTAATGTCTGAAAAAAGTATAGCTAATAAATGGAGACGGTGAAGAGAACAGACAAGAAAATGCATTAAAACAACCCAAAGAAGTGCTTTGGGTTTAGGTCCAGAGAATTTTACAGGCAAGCACATTTGTGAAACTGCTACATTAGGCAAACAAGGATCCATATGGTAGCAAGACGTAATCATCAAAAAGCAGAATTGGTGGCTTTTCTTAAGAGGAACTCACACACTATTGGTTTCTTCAGATGGACATGTTTAAGCTAAATGCTGGAATAGAATGCCAAACCCAAAACCAATCAGCTTTATGTTCTCAATACTTAATGATTTTCATAAATCTAACACAAACACCAATAAATAATTGTATGTACACTGACCACTACAGAATTGTAAATGTCTGGTGAATTTGCAGTTGTCTAATATTAGCTACATCATACATACGCTGGTTTTGATCTTTTGTGATTGACTTTCTGCCAAGAAGAAAAAAAATTATAAATTGTGTGATGCTTATTCCGTCGACCAAATAAAACAAAGCAGGGCTGTTGTGTCATCTAATCTTTATACCAGCACAACACATTTCAGGTCTGCTGGTCTGAAATTAGAAGTTGCTGTGCACATTGTGATCCTATTGAAGGTACAGCTGAAAGCACTTTTGATACTTCACTTAACCACTGACAGCGATGCAACACAGAAAATCACATTAAGATGTGAAGTAGCTTTGAACAGTGTGTGATTATTAGATTATTTAAGGGGTAACTGCTATAAACCAACATAATCTGGCACTTCAACTAATAGTGACTAAGCAAAAAGGGTTGTTCCAGTTTTTGATAGTGGCTCCATCTGATTTATCCTCCGTTTAGTTTTTTGGGTTTCTTCCAGATAATGAAGTCCGCTTAGGTTTCCACTTTCCCATATGTTCCCTCTGGAGGGCGATACTGTTTGGGGAAGGCTTTGAGCTGCAGAGAATTAAAAGCGTATTTACGGCATCCCACATTCTTCATAGTGTTTTCTCTCCTGCATCCCTCACTGTGGTAAGAAATGGAAAAATTAATGTATTGTTTGCAAATAAAGATCACATCCCAACTTTGTCAGCTGACCTGCGCATACAGTCCAAGGCCAGGTAGAAAACCTGTGGGGCCAGTCCATACTCCTGCTGCAAGATCTGGCACTGCTCCAGGGTCAGAGACATGGCTGTGCGGTCCTTGGCACTCTTACAACTGGTGAAGCGTACTCCATTTAGCCGGCGACATACCTTTTAAACATACACAAATAATTTTGTCAAAGTTATAGAATTGAATTGATGAAACATGTTGATCTGGTTTACCTCAGCTGCCTGCCACAAAATCTCCACGTGTTTTTTTTTCTTGGCATTGACGTTCTGGCTCAGCTGTTTGAGGAGCTCAGGCAGACTGGTGGTACTGCGAGAGCGAGGGAGGCCTGAGGAGACAGCCATGTTGAAGGAAATGAGAGAACAATTGTACATTACTGTGATACTTTTCTGGTTGTCATCTTTTTTAGTAACGGTATACTCACAGTCCTCTGGCAGAACCTCTTTAAACTGGTCATAATATGAGCTAAGGCGCGCAATATTTTCTGTGTTGATTACTTCCTGTAACGAGGTGTCACCAAATCTAAAAACAAACAAACATATAAATAACAATATAAAGGGGAGTTCACACAATATTTTTTATGCCATTCTGATTGTCTCTTTGCCTGAGCCTAACTTTAAAGTACTTTTACTAAAAAAGATTTGGCTCATCTAGATCTTTAAGTGTTTCTTATGATTTTGCCATGGCCCATCCAAAAATGTGACTTACTTCTCAGCCAGTGTCTGCTGTTCATTGATGCCCACATTGAACAGGACTGGCTGAACACGCAGCAACATCCCATTCTGGATTTCCCGTGGCAACGACTCAAACATGACCGCCGGCAACGCCACCCTGACATTAAAACCATTCCTGTTTCCTGTGATCACTGGCAGCATGTCGGGTCCAAATCCTGAAGTAGCTTGTGTAACCTTAAAGGTTACATTTCTCAGGTCCATTACTCCAACACTCATATCCTCCAGCATAGCAAGTTCCTCCCCTTCAAAAAAAAAAATAAAAAACTCAGTATGGCACATGAGATATAAAAAATACATCTTTCCATAAATAGCTGTACTGCTATAGTAAAAGTGCTATGAGTACTCTGTGAGTTTTAGTTTATTGCTGCTTCAATATCTATAACTCTTTTTAAGATAGATTATACAGTGTAGTATATTACATAGAGTTACCGTAGGTGCTGAGCAGGCTTTCATACTGCACCAGTAATCCGATGGTATGGAGCTGTCGGAGGAAACCGGAGTCACACAAGCTGGTCCTCAGCTTGAGAGCAAATCCACAGATCAGCGCTGTTAGCTGAAAGTTTCACAAATATCAATATTGTCATAAGTTCTTTGTAAAAAGTGCATTAGTCAATACTTTTCTTATATATGTGTGGAAGGAATATGAGACTAACTGTCTGGCAGAAAACAACATCGCGGCGGTACTGTATTGTGAGGCTCATAGCGATGGTGGGGGCGCTGTCTTGCATCAGCAGAAACACCATGGCTTTCTTAGCTTTGTCGCTCATAAGAGTCACACAGTCTGACAGCGTAGTGAGGAGTGGGTACAAGATGTCGCTCCACTCACCTGAAGACAGTGTACATTCTTTTTTAAAAAGCAACAAGAAATGAGGAAAACTATATAGATAGTATTTTATTGCTCATACCAGGGGAAGTCTTTTCTATTTCAGGACTCTTGTCTTTAAAAACAAAAACAGATTTTGAACTGGTATAGTATCTTTCAGTTTACAAAAACTGATAAAATAGCAATAGCACAAGATAAGCATTCAGCTTGCATCGCATGTCAGTTGCTGTAATTGTTACCTCTCTTTGTGGTATTCGGCTCCTCGTTTGCAAGGAGAAAAACATCTTCAGAACTGTCACTACTGTCACTCTCAAGTTTGTCTTTCTGCAGGAGTCTGTCCACCCGCTGGATCACACACTCTAGACTCTTGTCAACATTTAGCCAAATATTTTCCTGTGTACAAATATCAACATTATTTTAACCCCCTAAAAATAAATTGAAATAAAATTTCAAACCAAAGAGTATTCTTACCCACTCTTCCTCGTGTACATCAGTCTGCATGGACATCCGCTTACTTTTGCTAGCTTCACTGCTGTCTAAAGAGGCTATCTGGCGAGAAGGTGAGATGGCAGTGCGGGACGGGGAGGTGGGATGTCGGGAGGGGGAGCGGGACGGGGACTGTGAAGAGGGCGAGAGGGAAGAGGAAGAAGGGGATGGCGTACTATGATGAGTAGACTCGGGGCGAGCGGCTGTTAGGGCCAAGATGGCCGAGGACAGTAGTTTGGAGTCGCACACTGTTACCAACTGACGAGTCTGAATGGACAGAGAGAGAGGAAAATATAATCATAAAATTAAACAGTTTTTTTTTTTTTTATTACGGTCAAACATTCTGCAAGAGGTTACTGTGGCAGTTTGTGAACCTTAGTGAAAATCTGGGTATGTACAAATAAGGATACATATAGAATCTAAAGTGTTGACCCACAGCAGTCACTGCTGATGCATAAAAACATTAAAAGCAGAGCAAAGACAGATAGATTTAGCAGTGCTTCTAAATTTACTTAATGCTCTAAATAATAACAAATGTGCTTTATCATTTTTGAATTTCTGGAATTTTAAATTTTGTAACCACCCAAATTTGCATTATTGGTCTCATCTAACTAACTTGAAAACATTAAGTACTTTTGCACCTTCTCCTTCAGGATGGTCAGGGTTCTTTCCATTGCATTTGCTGAGCGTTCTTTCGCTGCTCGAGACAGGCGCTCTATGTAGTAACACACTTGTGTCTTCAGAGTATTAATTTGACCAATCAGCTCCTTGGCTTTCACAACATCCTGTGGCTGATACGCCATTCCTTTTGAACCAGAGCCGGCAGAGCTTTAAACAAACAAGGAAAAACTAAACATTTAGATCAATATTTCTGACAAAAATAAGGTTTTACCAAATATAGATGTGATTCTCACCTCTCTTCTGCATAGGTCCTGTTATGGCAGGAAAGGTGACAAACAATAGTTAATAACATATTTTGTACACTTTGATTTAACTTTAATTAATGTATACTTACCGTTTTCTGGCTTCATCGAGCTTTTGCACCATTTTCCGGAGCCCACAGCCTTTAAAGCCCTGATAATGTGCTGCAGGAGCTCCAATAGTTACTACATCGTATGTGCGGTCTGAGATGAAAATAGGATTTTAATTTTTTAGGTAAAAAGACTGGACACATATCACTGTATATAACTGTACTTGTACAAAGACATACCATAGCCCGACTCTCCTTGTACTCTCATCCTCTGAACGTGAAGGTTAGTGGGAATAAATTCTAACTTCCTCTCAGCTTTTAATGTACTAGACTTAAATGAAGGCCCTGGGAAGTGAGAAAATGCAAACATAAATGATGGGCTTAATTAATTTAATTTAGGTATTTGCCATGTTGCTAACCTTTGTATTCATGGAGGTCACTGATAGTCTCCTGGTAGGTGAGGATGATAGTCTGATACTGAGTGATGATCTGCCTCCTGAGGTTCTCCCAGAACGGAGACAGCTCGCCCAGTTCTTCCAGCTCACACACTCTGCACATTTACAATCACAGTCAGTTTGCTGCAGAATTTAATGGTGCCATTTCTACAAGTGACATTAAAACCATTAGTAAAAATGGCAGTCTACCACTCAATATCTTTCGAAATATATAGATAATTATGAGATTTTATATGATATTATTATTATATTATAAATATATGATATTATAAATACAGTGAACAGAGGATAATTACTAATTAGAGGAAAAGCTTATGAGACAATAAGATTGATTTTATGATAATCAAGACTATTGTTATCACCTGACAGCATCTTCTTCCAGCAACAGTTTGACAAACTGCCGAGGAATATGCAGCGAGAGCACACTCTCTGCCATCTGCTCCAGGACGCGAAGGTGGTTGCCATCCGTTGTGGGGAAGCGGTACGTTCGTGACATAACGCCTCCGAACACTGAAACAGAACAAGAACAAACTTATGCCACAAACCAGATATATTTATATTTATCTTAGCACATACCTACCTGCCTTTAGCAGGGGATCTTTACAAATAGAGGATGACTTGGACTTAATACCCATGGTTTCAGTCAAGCTTTCATCAACAGGGAGGACCATCTGAAATACAAAAATGGAAAAACTTTAGTGACAGCAGAGATAGAAGGTGACGTTTGATCTTCCTAGAGCGCAACAAGTTGAAGATCACATGACTTCTACTCAGATTCAGTTTATATGACATTATACAGTTCTAAATGTTTTACCCTGCCATTGACAGTGTCTCCTCTCTGCAGCCTTGGCACAGGAGCTCTCTGCTCTCGCTTCTCGTCAATCTGCCAGGCGATGACGGTGATGTTCCCCACACGCTCATTCTCTGCTGACCTGATACAAAGAGGAAATGACTGTGGTCAGTAATGTTTATGTCTTTGACACTGGAGAAGAGGGGTTGTGTCAGTCCTGTTACCTCAGAGTCAAGTGCAGCCTGTGATGTTTATCTTGGAGCAGCTCCTTCACAGGAAACATGGCTGACCCTAACATGTACATCTGTAACATTATGGCATATGTTATTTGGAAAGTTTAGCTCATTCAGTTCTATCACAAAAATCTGCCATAACGTTTGTATTTATATTATAGTTGACTTTTATTATCAAATATAATTGAATGAGATTTACTGTCAATCTAGACACATGGTGGTTTAGTTTGGAGCTCACCGTGCCCTGAGAACGGTCCTTTACATCATAGACAGAAAGTTTGATCTGAGTCTGCTGAGTAATCATAGAGTCCTGGAAGAACGCAATACTACTGAGGAATATGGGGTTACTTGTACCCTAGAAATAAATGAACAGAGAACATAGAAAGTAGTAAAGACATGAAAAAGTAAAGTAAAGTCTGCAACATCTTTGTTGTACTTTTTAGTGTCAGTTTTAAGGGAATCTTCAACAGATTCTTTTGGCATTATGTTTGATTGAATATATGCTAAAGTAGAGACTTTTTAAAATGATGCTGCTTGTGTTGGATGTTTGGTCATCTCTGGTTCTTTCCAACAATACCGTATGTTTAACTAATCGTTAAAGTCACTGTAAAATGCTAATGTGGATCATGTTAGGATCACTTTCATCCTTCTCCTCCAGATAAAAATATACGTGTAGTCAAAAGGAATAGGGAAACATACCTCTATGATTTCTGATTGAGCATGTTTGGTCCAGAAGGCTTGTGGAGGAGTAGTGCAGCTTACTGCCACAAAGCTGGTGGGTTTACGGTCCACAGCAGGAGTAACCAGTTCACTGCAGGCTGTGGCAATATATAAACAGAAGAGATTAGTAATGGCAGGATTTAAAAGTAGGATGGTCACTAATCCACAGCAACTGAAGGAATGAACACTGGAATACTAAATTAAACTTTCCCACGTCTTTTTTTTATAGCTTAAAGGAACATTAAAATGTACGTTGGTAAAATGCAGCACAAACAAAAAAATTACAATATTATTTCTAAAGTTCAACCCTAGTCATTCCAGATAGAAGGATTGTGCATCATTTATTATTAATAAAACATTGTAATTTGCAAAGTGTCAACAGTTTTACATGCTCTGACATTTTATGTATTACTAATGTATCACAATCCTTTTTTTATTGGTCTGAAATTGATATTGTTGAACCTACCCAAGCTAAACTCCAGCACAGGCTCATCTGGGTCCTGGCTGCTTCCTGCGACAGAAAACAAAGGAGAAATACAAGCTTTTCATGCAACATTATCATTGGTGGAGTTCACAGGTTACCATGGTGGTGGTTACTTAGTTACCTGCTAGGGCCAGCCCCATCATCTCAGCCGAGAGATCAAACGTGTTGGCCCTGTAGACGGACCAGGGCCGATGTCGGGGGCTGCGCTCTTTCCCCGACATGGTGTGTGCACGTCAGGCCCGAGGACCAGTGTCAGACTATGTACAGTGTAGAGGCACAGTGTGACCAGTGCACAACCTGTCCAAACTCTCTCTAGTTATGTCACCTTTCAGAAATATGTTTTGTTCTCTTCTGTTATGACTTGCCTGTCATGATGAATCTGAAAGAAAAGCACAAAATAACCACATCAAGTATTCTTGAGGAAACTCTTTGAGTCTGATATAGGATTTAGTAGGACGTAACTACATTTACATTTTACATTTAGCAGACGCTTTTATCCAAAGCGACTTACATTGTTCTACAGTAATTACCACTGGAGGCAAGGTGGGTTAAGTGTCTTGCCCAAGGACACAACGACAGTATGAACTGTGGGGAGAGCAGGAATCGAACCAACTACCTTCGGGTTGAAAGACGACTTCTCAACCCACTGAGCTACTGCCACCGAGCAGAATCATCAAATCTGCTTGTAAAGATTTGTTGTATTATTTACAGGGCACTAACTGCTTTGTTAAATGCTTTGTTCTGTAATAGCTACAGTTAGCATGTAATAATATCTATTTCCTCTTAGCACTCATCGTCCTATGTGATTTATATGTTAATACAAGCAACAGTGAAGGAAAAGTGTGACCTTTCACACAATCAGAATTTACATCCTGCTGCAACTGTGCTTTCTAATAGTTACATTTTAGAGCAGATACATGCAGAGGCAGTAAAGATTTCATTTATATCAGATGCTACACAATACATATTATGAAAGAAAATAGACAATCGGTCAATAAGGGAATAAGTGAACTAGATACAGCAGGTTGTGTGATGACTAACTGAAGCTGAAAGCTGCTTAAGGTTGCCCAGAGAAGTAAATGTTACATTTGTTGTAGCATGTCATTTTCAGTTAACATTTCCTCTTTCACACACTTGTGGAGATACTGTGAGCTGCCAGCTGTTTTCACATAAAGCACCACAAAACCTAACCACAAATATGAACAAGATCACTGGCTATCAGCTACATTTACAACACAAGGAAAAGAGAAGTGCATTTATGAACGTCTTCAGTGATGGTCTATTTTTACAAATGCAATAGTTTTGATGTCACATGCCATGAACAAATGAAAATACAGCCTCATAGTGACAAGAGGCCCTCAGTCATCTGTATTCCAAGTCCTGTTCTGCCACGTTAATCTCTGCTTTGGCACAATCAAGTGTGACCAGCAAATGATAATTACAGTGTGGATGCTTCATTAGACTTTGTGGGCATCTTGTCAGAGGGAACTGTCTTTTATATGCTATAATCGGCCCCGCTTCAGGCACTATGGGGAGCTCTCTAGGAAACCCACTGGATCTAATGAAAGCCATGGGTGTCATGGATCATCATCATCAGTAATGTGTTTGACACCATCACCTCCCTGCATGAGAAAGAAACATCCTTAAGCAGTTGTAAAACACAATGCTAAAACTAGATTTGTATTTTAACTAATGTAACCACGTAAAAGATTAGACTAAAGAATACACATCATTTATTTTTATTCCAATAGGATAATAATTTTACACCACTTTACTTTCCTAATAACAGAATTGTGATTATTCTTCCTACACATGCAGCAGAGAAACAAGAAAAATGTTTGTATGGGTAGATGGGACTTTCAGGTGGCCCATGTCCTTGTGAATCCATAGGGGATGATTGTAGACTAAAGTGACCCAGTTATTGGAGGGTGGCTGCATACAGCTGCCCCCCTACAGATGCTGTCAGCAGCAGCTGTACTGCAGCGTTTGTGCATCTGTTAAACTGTCTGTCCTGAAGTCCCCCCAACATCCATTTAATTTCCATTTCTTTTGTTCATTTTTGCTCTGTCATGACAACCCAACCGTTTTCTCTGATGTCCCTCTGTAACCCTGATGTTCATCTCAGTTTTCTTCTATTGATCCTCTTGGTGTCCAGTGCTGTGTGTGCATATTTATCAACCATTGGGTTTAATTTACAATTGCCAGTTGAATGCAGGGGTGGCTGTAGTAACCCTAGACAAATGGGTGCATTATTAGCAGAAGGACTTTGTCCTATAAACACTACACACTGATTTAACAAGTAAAATTGTGTGAATAGAAAGAAGCAAGCTTTTACTTAAACACACAAGCAAGTGAGCAAAGATAACAAAAAACTACAGTTCACTCAAACAAAAGCTACTCTTGTCTTTCCTACTCATCCATCAGCCATCAGTTGAGAGTAATGATCTACCCAAACTGTAGCAACAGCAGCCCTTAGAGCTTGGTTACAACAAGAAGATTTGTGCCACAGTATGTTATATTATAGCAGTTACACCTGTCTCACACACTGTTCAAAGCTTCTGCACAGAGTGACTCATATTACACAGTAAAAAAAAAAATACCCTTAGTGTTGAGCATCTATAGGGTCTGTCCTGGCGTGAGAGTTGACTTCATATGCATCATATCCGGGATTAGACGTCATAGAAACACATATGCAATATATTCCTTATAATCTGCTGGCCTTTTAGTAACCCTTTTAGTAATCAAGCAGGGTGTCAACCAGTCTGTCTGTTCAGCAGGGTGTCTGGGTAAAAGGGACACAAGCTCTGATGGACAGTCTATTTATAGCAAGATTGGCCATTAATTTCTCTTTGTGTAGATTTATATCTTTTGCTGAGACTGGTACAATAACAAATGTTGCGTCACGATGCCTGCTGGTGTCCATTCACTGAAAACTGCGTGCGATAGGCTACGTACATTAGCCTATGTACGCTGTAGAAAAACACAAATTCCAGATATCATAACATCAATAAAAAGGGCCCATTCAGACCCATTCAGGTCCTGTTTTGGAGGTGGACCAGTAGGCTTTATTTACAATAGACTGTGAATAAACGCGTTCTTAAACAATCGACTTGAAATAAAACATGTGCAAATGTAATAAAGGGAATTTAGACCTACCTCTTAAAGAAACGAGGACGTATCTCTTTATAATGGTGAGCATCCTGCTCGCTTTCTCGACGGTATCTGCAATCAAGACTCGCCCAGACTCCTCACTGAGACGTAATGCCTCCTCCTGCTGTAGTGCCTCTCCTCTCCGCCAGGGGGGGAGCGCGGCACAGTTAAAGGACTCGTACACAGCTGACTGTTGTAGCTGCTGCTCCACCTTATGTTTTCTCGATATATTTGTGATGATATTTTTTATAAAAATATATTTTGAAGAGTAAGAACCTCAATGTAAAGGATTCTTAATCCTGTGTTTACCATTAGCTAGTCCTAATTTTAATATAGCCTAATGAATGAAATTATTTATATATTTTTTAAACTTTAAAATGGGTCTCGTTTGTAGATAAGACTGCAATTAAACGGTATAAATAAAGATTAAATAAATCATTTGTTTGGAATTCATAAATCCTCACCCTATACTTAAACATATTAAAATATACTGAGAGGGGTTTGAGTTATAGCTATTTCCTATGATTTCCTCGCCAGAAACCGGCAAACCAGTTTTTGGTGAGAAAGCTGAAACTTCTTTGTGTCTCAGAAAGTTTGGTCCCTGAATGGCCCACAGAGACATCGCGTCCCGCCCCTTAAATCGGCTTCAGATGACAACCAATAAGAAGCGCCTTGGGGACGCGCCCTACACCTATCGGAGCTTTGAGAGGGGGCTCAGACCACAGGTGTATAGTCCTGCAGGTAAGGGCAGGTTCATGCGTCGCTAATGAAAAGTCAAAAGCTTTTCTGATCATTATGGCTTCTTCACGTCAGTTTGTTAGAGTTGTTTGTTGTTACAGTGAAATGGACTTTTAATCATACTCTGTGATTTTCTTCTTGTTTTGCTTGCTGAAGTTTGGTAGAGTGACTGGACACACTTGGATGTTAATTTTCTCTCACTTCGATTTTGCTGTTGATGTCCAATGGATTTGAAGTTCAACACGTCAGCAGTGGTTTTACTGTTTACTTGCATGATTTTGAGTCAGCTTTCTGGCTCTAATGGAGAGGTGCCTGCCAAACCAAGTGGCGGTGTTACAATTGTACCCGCGATTAAACCGTCCCCTCAGGCCTACCCAGAGGCAGAGAAGGCCGGTATGCCGGTGTTTACAATTAACTACCCAAGAATACAGATACCATTTGAAATCACTTTATGGGTCCTCCTAGCTTCATTTGCAAAAATTGGTAAGTGGCAAACACAAACTAGGCAGTTTACTTTCATTAATATTTTTCTCCACAGCTTGACTGAAGGACATTTTCTCCTCCAGGTTTCCATGTGTACCATAAGATCACAATCTGGGTGCCAGAGTCATGCCTTCTCATCAGTGTAGGCCTCATAGTTGGTGCCATCATGCACTCTGTCCACGAGGAACCTCCTGCTGTCCTGACCAGCAATGTCTTTTTCCTCTACATGCTCCCTCCCATAGTCCTGGACTCGGGATACTTCATTCCCACCAGACCTTTCTTTGAGAACATCGGTACGGTACGTTTTTCATGCATCCTCTCCCAGCCCTTTATCATATTTTTTCTTGTGACATTGACCCGCTGCTGTTTTTGTGATACAGATGCTGTGGTTTTCTGTGGTCGGCACTCTCTGGAACAGCATCGCCATAGGTATGTCTCTTTTTGCAATATGCCAGATTGAAGCATTTGGCTTGCAGGACATCAACTTTCAGGAGAACCTGTTGTTTGCAACCATCATCTCGGCTGTGGATCCTGTGGCGGTTCTCAGCGTGTTTGAGGATGTGTCTGTAAACGAGCAGCTCTACATTGTAGTGTTTGGGGAGTCCCTCTTCAATGATGCAGTCACTGTGGTGAGCACATCTGGGTGAATACTAACCTGTTTTTTTTTATTTTTTATCCGGCTTCTGATTGTTGTGAAAACATACTACTAAAAGAACATGATGTTGTTACGTGCTTTCTCTTTTCGTATCCGTCTAAAACAGTGAGGTATGTTGATTTCAGATGAACAAATGGACCTTATTTTGATCAAATGCTGCAAAACCTGTTTTACAGCTGGCTGTAGCATTTGCCTGTGAGGGAAGAGACTAAACTGGGCTTGTACTCAAATTACCCCCTTTTCCTGTGTCCTCTTCTTCTTAAACACTCTCCACCTCCCACCCACCTCTCTTTGCTTTAGTTTGGTGACCCTTTTGTTTAGGATGCAGAAGTAGAACTGCTTCAGAAACTGAAGACAAACATTTACCCAGGGGGCGCAAAGACTCAGAGCTTTGTGTCAGGGATTTATACAAATGTACAAGGAATTATATTTGGCTGTTTAGTACAAATACAAATTGATTGAAAAGTCCAGTCTAAGGTTAAAACAACAAACAAAAATGCCTTAAAAAAAAACATGTAGCTAAATCTATGGAATTTAAAAGTTGAAGTTGAAGAGTGTAAAAAATGATCCAGGATTCCAATAATAAATGGCACAAACAGGTGGAGGAGGAAAGAAAATGAATTTACTTTCTGCTTTTTTTGGTGTGTCACCCACTGTGCCTTGTGAAAGGAATTATCGCCTTGCAAACATTGCAGAGTAAATATTTAAATAAATCACATTAACTGAAGCCGTGTCAAGGCCACAGACTCACCCATGACCTCTAGGCTACCCACTCTGTGTGTTGTGTATCACAGGTGCTGTACAACATATTTAACTTTGTGGCAGAGATGCCGGTGGTGGAACCTGTGGACGTATTTCTAGGAGTGGCACAATTCTTTGTGGTGGGCCTTGGTGGTATGGGTTTCGGCATCCTCTTTGGTTTTTTCGCCGCCTTCACAACAAGATTCACCTCCAAAGTCAGAGAAATTGAGCCTCTGTTTATATTCATGTACAGCTACCTGGCTTATCTGATTGCTGAGCTCTTCGCCCTCTCATCCATTATGGCGTGAGTATATTTTGAAAACGAATATCTGATTGGTCAAGTTCAGTATTGAAATACACTGTTGTATTCTACACAGTATTGTGACATGTGCTCTCACCATGAAGTATTACGTGGAAGAAAATGTCTCGCAGCGGTCTTGCACCACCATCCGCCATGTTGTTAAGATGCTTGGCTCCATCTCGGAGACGCTCATCTTCTTTTTCCTGGGTGTTGTTACCATCACAACAGAGCATGAGTGGAACTGGGGCTACATCCTGTTCACACTGCTTTTTGCCTTCATTTGGAGGGGACTAGGTACGGACCTCTGAGAGTCTGCTTTATATTTAATTGTGCTGAATTCCGTAGCACTAGGCCACATCAGGGGCACATCCCTGAACTGAACGTATATGACATTTGTTTGATTAAGAGTTTCTTGTGTTTCTGACAGACTCATGATTTAGTTTTTATTCTTTGTTCTAGGTGTGTTGGTCCTGACCCAGATCATTAACCCTTTCCGTACCATCCCATTTAATCTGAAGGACCAGTTTGGTTTGGCTTACGGTGGCCTGCGTGGTGCAGTTTCATTTGCTTTGGCCTTCACGCTTCCTGACAGCATTGGCCGTAGGCAGCTCTTTATTACAGCCACCATTGTCATCATCCTCTTCACTGTGTTTCTCCAAGTGAGAGACTCTCTTTGGTTATGAACAAAGCTTTGCATAAAGTTTAGCATTATGAAAACATTCACTTGCGCCTTGTGTCTTTAAAAAAGTGTGGACGTTACTTTCTCCACAGGGAATCAGTATTCGGCCTCTGATTGAGTTCTTAAATGTCCGCAGAACAAACCGTAATCTTGACACTATCAATGTAGAGATCCACTGCAGGGTCAGACCAACATTTAATTTTTTTAAGTTATTCACTTGTAGTTAAGATAGACCTAACCTACTCTTGCACTCCCACAGCTCATGGAGCACACCATTGCTGGCATTGAGGACCTCTGTGGACAATGGAGCCATTTTTACTGGAAAGACAAGTAAGAACTTTTGAGTTGTTGTTTTTGACAAGACTGTACATTCTCCACATTATAAAAGGCCAAAAAATAACAAACCATATATTTTTCCAGTGAAACTAGAAGGGAGGCCGACTGCTCTCAGATTGCCTCTTTGTGGTTTTGTTTGTTTAAGACCGTTGTTCACACTGAGACTGTGTGGGGACGTCGACAACCTCCTTCGATCTGGTGTAATGTTCTGTTTCATCTTCTGACATTTCTCTTTTTAAACCGTTTAAAATTAGACCCTTTGCTAAAATTAATGACACTTAAGTCTAGTGAAACTGACCAAGATGGCATATATACAAGACGTATATAAGGCAAAAGCATTTGGATTACATTTAACCTAAATATTAGTTTGCTCTGTTCTGTTTTAGGAGGATTGAGTGCACAATGAAAATGTTCTCCCTTTTATTCCACCTCCTTCACTGCTCACTGTATCCTGCTTCTGTTATTCCTCCTTATCTGTCCTTATCTCGTTTGTTTTTTAGGCTTGTCGACAACCTTTTCATGCTGGTCCCATAAGGCTGGTTCTTCACATCTCACAATATTCATTTATTATAAATAGACCAGTGACTTTTTGTAGTGACTGTAGATATATGGGCTATGTATCTTCTAATTCCAGGTTTTTCAAGTTTAACAATTGTGTGCTGCGAAAAATCCTAATCCGGGACAACCGTGCGGAGTCCAGTATTGTGGCATTATTTAAAAAACTTGAGCTGCAGAACGCTATGGAGATTCTGGACACAGTAGCTGGAGATATTAGCGCTTCTCCGTCGCAATAGTAAGACAAAAATGTGTCTATCACCTGCTCCCCATCTATTCAGATTATAAAGTACAAATGTGACTCATCATTTTACGTCTGTGTCTTTTCAGTAACGAAAAGAAAAAAAATAAGCCTAAAACGTTGCTGGCCACTGACCTTAAGAACATGCATGACATCCTGTCCAAGAATATGTACCAGATCAGGCAACGGGTACGATCCTGAAGATTTTGTCAGACATTTTTCTCTCAAGAAAGCTTCACAATGGTTTTTAAAATAATTTTATACTTTAAATGGCTTTTGATACAATCTACTTTGTCATTTTAAGTTCCAACTGATATATCTATATTTATTTGATTTTTACCAAGCCCTGAGTGTCACTGCTGTTTTGCATAACTACAAATTTTGTCCAGTACTTTTCCACCGGTGACATCAGCTTTTACTTTGATGTTTAGACAAATGCATTTGTGCTTCTGTTCTTGAGGACTTTAATGGTGTAACTATGTTAAAAGGCCTTGTTCTCAAGATCCTAACACCGCCCTGCTGCCCACTGTCTGTACTTTCTGCACACAAAGCAGATAAGCTGTTTACATCTCCCTGAAATAGTGTTGCTGGTCTGTGCTTAGTCTTACATATGTCCTCAAGAAACACACTAGACAGAGCCACTTGTTGGGAGTTAGACATTTTTATGAAAAAAAAAGACGTGGTGGATAGATTTTACATTTGTGGTGTGATGTTGTGGCTAACATTTTCATTTCTTTTTTCTTTAGACAGTGGCGTTCAGAGGTAAACATGCACTGCCTAATGATCGTCATACCAAAGAGATACTCATTAGACGCCATGCCAGTACTCGCCGCAGCTTTCAGACCTCTGTAAGCCACTGTTATATTGGAAACATTAACAAAGGATTATAAATTTGTATAAGCTGTGTTCATAAATTATCTTCCTCTTGTATTTCTTTTTACTGTACTCTCTGTACTCTACAGGGTGTTCCTAAATTCCAGAAGTACTTTTCTCTACCTGCTGGGCAGAATCTGGAGGCTAGATTTCTTCCTCCTCGGGTGAACCAGGAAGGTATCTATTTAAAGCTTTAATAGTACATGCATAAAAACGTATGACATCTAGAAATCGGAGTGTTATTCGATCAATTGTTCCTGTCTAACTAAATCTATAACTTAACACTTAAAAAGAAAAACTAGATCAACTGTATAGAAAGAGGTTAACTTAAATAGTTATTTTTGGTTGGTTGTACGTAAGAATAGATAAACACGGATGCAAGTTTTTTTTTTTTTCCTCATAACCATGACTTTTGGCAAACTGTAAATCCAAAAGTCTACATAGGCGGAATCTGCAGATACTGGCTTAAAAGAAGTACTTTAAAGGATGACCATTGTCAAATGCCTAACTTTACTCTTCATAGTTTTTAACATAATGTTTAAACATATTACAGGTGCAATGTATGTTTTCCCCATCGTAGGTGATCGGGAAACTATGTCAGAGGTGGCCTATCCCCAGAGCAGGCGATCCCAGTTTGGCCAGCCCACACGCTCCTCCTCCAGGGCTATAATGCCTCTGCACAGACTGCACACGCTAAAGGAGGCCACCTCTGTTACTCTTTTAAATGAAAACAAAAAGGATGGAGGCAGGACAGGACAAAGCATGGCTAGAACTAACTCGTCTTGTGCTCCTCGGTTACCTGCTCCTCGGCAGCACTTCTCTCCCTCTGGGGTTGACAACAATGCTGTTTCTAATCTTCGAAACAAGGACGATTACCAGGCTGTGTTTCCTCCTCCAGCCTGGGCTGCAGAATCCAGGGACAACACAACCAGAAACCCTCTTCTCCGACGACCTCAGTGGAACCCCAAGATGTGAAAACCTTGGAGATTTAAAGTGTAAAGTAAACTAAAACTGGACTGTAAGGATCTTTAAGAAAATCTGCGGTAATGAACAAAGGAAGTCCAGTCTTATTTTATTGAATTTTTTTTAATGAAGGTGAATTGCAACACAGAGTTCTATAGTAAAGAAAGTGTTGTAATTTTTGTTGTGTTATCTGTAATTTTTTTTATGTATTGTGTGCGTTGTATGATTGACATTTTATAATGCTGTGCAATTGTATATTTATGAGCTCTAGCTGATCTCCCATGTTACTCAACACTAAGTGGTATTTTTATGTCGGTTACAGTGGCAGGCATACTTTTTAACTGTAATAAATTTTCTACATTGACCAACATTTATGGAAATCAGACATTGGGACCAAAATTCTACTGTTGGAAAAACCCACAACTGAACGTTTAAATGCAATGGGGTGGACTCCTCATATTGGTTACCTGGATAATGTGTGGCTGTGTAACTCTGAGACTGAAATATGCATTCCTCATGCGCCACTCTAACATGCCCTAATAATAAAGAGATGAAACTGGAAAATAATGGGGCAAACTGACAGTAACTCTTCACAAACAGTAGTTTCAGATCATTCTGTTGCAGTCCTTTTTTTAGCCTCTAAAACTTGCCCAAAGGAATAAAAAAAACAATGTAAATTACAATTTTTCGCTAAAACAATGTATTTATACAGGAAACAGTCAATAATGTATAATACAAATTCTATAAAATATACATCAATCCATTTAGGATAAAGAAAAACTGAAAAAAGGAAAAAAGTACAGTTAAACGGTCAACTATTGTAGCAACCATTTTTGAAGCAGTGCACTGATAAAACTCAAACTTGTGTTGAGGTAAATGTGTAAAAAAATGACTGGTATTACTGTCACATAGTATTCTACCAGGAGATATTAACTGACTGTATAATACAACAGTTGTATCAGTAACCTGATTACTCGAATACTAAAATTTTGTGTTATTAGTGGTATCAGCCAATCTGCAGTAGTTTAAGAGTAGTGGTTACTGAATTACAATAAAACATTAATATTCTGGCCATAATATATGGTTCACACAACATTACACCTAAAATAACATGATTCAACACTGCAGCTTTGACTTCTCACTCCATGAAAAATGTTTTAGTGCTGGTGGTTGTGGCTGGGGAGCAATTTTAACTGTAATGTATTTACAGTTTTAGCAGAGGCTTTATAAAAAGTCTTCACACAGATGGCCTCATGCCAATAAGAGCACTTCTCTGTCTAGTGATTGCTGATGTAAAAATAAATAACTCAATCTTTAACATTCAAAGTCAGGCCTGTTTTGTCTTTTCTCTCCTATCCCACGTGGGGATCCGGATGAGCAGTAAACCTACAGCTGCCAAAGCCAAGACCACTCCCAAACTAGGAGGCCCACAAGGGCTGACCTCCTGAGCCAACCCAGACAGCAGAGGGGCCAGGACCCGACCCACAGCTGTAACAGACTGGCCCGCTCCGATCAGAGTCCCACTTGCCTGCACTCCTCCCCTCTGCAGCTCCAGGTCTGTGATACAAGTCCGTCCAATGGACGTGGAAATGGCAAAGAATGTGGAGGTAAGCAGCACCTGCCAGACACTTGGCGCAGTGGCATACAGAAAGATGAGCGAACAAGTGAGCACTGTGGAGTGAAGCAACAGTGCAGACATGTGGTTCCCATAAAGGTGTGTGACAGGCCCAACCAAAAACCCAGACAGGGCACCCAGTGTGCTGCTGTAGCTGATCAGGTAACCCGTCACCTTTGGTTTGACAGAGAACCGCTCCTCCATAGCCAGAGAGAAGTTACTATAGTAGAGCATAATAGCTATGGCCATGAGAAGACGCACAAGGAAAAGGTCCCACATGTCGGAGGAGGCCACCATGTGAATCCTGGATCCAACAGAGGACAACTGTCTCCAGACAGGCTGCAGCAGAGACACCCGCCTCCACTTAAGACCACTGTGTGTCTTGTCTGGCTCTGTAATGGGCTGTAGGTGATGGCTGTTTGCATGGGAACCATTCTGTGTAGACTTACAGTCAGGACAAGCTTTACTGCCGTTCATGTTTGTACCATTGCAGTTGATTATTGTGTCATTCCAAGGTAGCATCCACACCAGTCCTGAAACAATAAAAACATCAAACCAATACCACGTCTACCATGTCTGAGAGCCTGTGTTAGGGTCAAATATTTCTAAACTAACCTGCATTCAGGACAAAGATGGCTGCACAAGTGAAGGCTGAAGTATAGAAACCACCATCATGCTCAGTGAGATATCCTCCCACCACAGGACCCAAAATAAAGCCAACACTGGAGGCTGCATTAAAGTGTCCCATTACGAGAGGGCGCTCCGACTCAGACACAATGTCTGACAACAGAGCTCTGCAGATTGACAGTGAGTGCTTGAACAACCCTACCAACAGACAATAGACAATAAATGAGAAAAGAAGTAACAGGTCTGGTCACACACTGTAAACAAACGTTAATTCACATCAAAGAATATTTGTTAATGTGGTTCAAACTGCAGGGCATCAGTGGAGCATCGAAGTTGACACAGACCATATTTTGGCTTGTGGTGCTTACCCACAGGAATCCGTGCGAGGACAAACAAGGCAATGCTGGTGGACATGCCGAGCAGGCTGTAGCCAAATGCACTCAGCAGCAGGCAAAAGAGCAGAGAGTACCTCCGTCCCACCACATCACTCCAGCTGCCCTGCCAATTACGCATTACACACACACATTACACACACACACATTACTGACTGCAATAAACTACAATTATACAAATAAGGGTAAGGCTCTCAATAGACACTTTCATCATCTATGAAAAAGATACACACTGCAAAATCACACAAAGGCAATTTTAAAGGATGAAATGTGATTCAGACAAGAAGTAAAATGACCAAGTTCTGTATTTACATGGATATCTGAGTGGATAGTTACACAAGAAGTAATTCAATTCTCGCCCTGACTACGTGGCTCTGCCTCAACCATCTGATGAAGTCAATTAGGTCCAATTGAGTTTGCTGTATTCAGGACATAGCCTAGGATTATTATAAAGCCATAGCTGTTCATATATCCAATGCTTATCAGAAACATCAGGATGTAGCCAGTCCACACACAGGAGCCAACAGACTAGTCTTTATGCATTTAATTTGTCGCATGACCCTTGAAAATTTAGACTAATTTTACTGACTTAGTGACTGAGCTGAGAATACCACACCAGATGCCATTCTTTTTGTTGCAAGTTATAGTTTTGAATCTTCATACACGTCGCACTCATTAACGCAAGACTTCTTATTGTGCATGTTTAAAATGAGAATAAAGCAGTCTGTATGTTAACTAGCTGCAAATTATAGTGCATCATTAGCCAGCCTTACACACGTTTATTGTTCGGGTCAAATACCAGGCATAACAGGGAATGCATCAATTGTGTCCACTATGTGCACGCCTCTGTCGACACAGACGTAAAAAAAAAAAAAAAAAAGAAGGAAAGTCAGTACTTACAACTATTGTGCTTGAGAACAGCTGCAAGATCCCATAGGTAGATCCTACAAAAAAAAACAACATTCATCAAACTGTTAGCAACAAATCAACCAACATTATTATCAAAGCTAAAGGAAAAATATATGAATTTGATATCAGCTTTTTTTTTATTCAATGTTGACACTTTACCGACAATGCCAGCCACAGTGGGACTGGCTCCTAAAGCCTTGATGTGGTGGCTGAGCAGAGGGATGATCATGCTCACTCCAAACAGGTCCTGACAACAACAAGAACGAAGAGGGTATTTGTGTGACATTCTCCAGCTCAAATGCATCCAGG
Organism: Neodontobutis hainanensis; assembly: GCA_024349245.1. Taxonomy (NCBI): domain Eukaryota; kingdom Metazoa; phylum Chordata; class Actinopteri; order Gobiiformes; family Odontobutidae; genus Neodontobutis; species Neodontobutis hainanensis. The sequence goes on from JALDNG010000048.1 coordinate 1,006,286, forward strand.
TGTCACTAGGACCTGGTCACACAGCAAGTAAAACAAGCAGCAGTCCATAGATATTGGGTGAAAAAGGCTGCAGTAGTCGGATCACCTCTTGCCAAAGTCTTGATTGAAGTCACACAGTATTTTGCAGCAGTACTCATTCGATTAATCACTTAACATTCTCTACTGTCCCATGCAGTTTAGAACAGCTTAGATTCATTTAGCTATATCTAATTTGGGACTTTTGATATATTTTTGGAAAAACATCAATGTTCTGTACAGCAACAATGATATGACTTTGTTCTGGAAAATGACCAATGACACGAGACAATGTAAATCTTTAAATGACTAGCCCTTCAAAAGTACTACTACAGGTGATATTTACATCATAGGTTAGGCCTAGGTTACCTGTCAGTTTGAGAGACGTACAGTAGTAACAGCCTTCCACATTTAAGCGCTTATTAAATGAGAGTTAGCATTAGCAACTCACCATAAAGCCCACAACATAGATGCATTGTATAATCCTCGTCCGACCACTGGGTCTGTGAAATAAAGAGCTACATTTTTTGTTATTCATCCTCCCACAGTGACAGCCCGGCTACAGCCAAGGCGGAAGCGTTCTTGGGCTCTACAGTGAGAGCAGACGTCCCGTACCGGCAGCTGCTCCGCTTTTGAGGGGAAACAACCCGATCCAAGAAAAATGCATTGCCAAAGTGTGTACAAGACTACGCATGGAAGGGTATTGTTTAGTTTGCGTTATGTTTAAGGTAGCAGTCTGAGTAATAATGTCTATCGTATTCGCGGGGCAAAGCCAGTCTTTTCTAGACAGATTTACAGGTGTCCCCCCCTGAGTTACTCGGACATTTGGTAGCGTCCTCCAACGTCACGTAAAAGTGCACGTTTCTGTGTTATTAAACTACCGCTTAAGTTACTTACTAGTCCTATTAACTATTCATTAGTTATACACAATAGACACAACGTTAATCCTGTGAAGGTGAATATAGTATATTCATTTATTTTGAAATATATTAATTCTTATTTATTGGGCAGTTATGAAAAATGGATATTTGTATTAAAAGCTTGCATTTAAAAAAAAAAACAACGACTTGACAACGATGCTGATATTACTTACTGTATATGTATTATATTATTTTAATTGTTTAAACCGTTTAATGCATTGTGTACGAGTGTATAGCAGAGATTGCGCTCCTACGCCACCAAGTGGACAAACGTAGGCATCAGAATCTGGAAGTTGAGCTGAAGTTACTGCTTCAGGACTGCTGTCTCTTTGTCATGTACAGAGCATTGCATTAAACACAAATATATCATATTTTTAGTAATGAACTATTTAATCATAATTAACGAAATGGGTGTGAGCAGGGATTTGTGAAATTTGTTTTATGAGTTATGGCCAATAATTGTAAAAAATATAGACGTCTTCTGCCCATTACTCCCCTATTCACCAATATTGTCCTTACCACAGGATAATAAAATGGCGGTTACATCCGGGCTTTTTCGCTTTTACTGCATTGTAAAACAAACCCACAAGAAGGAAGGGTGTAGTCTATTTCTGAAGATATACCAGTATAAATAAGTAAAAAAAAAAAAAAAAAAAAAAAAATGAAACATTCATCTAAAAATATGTGTTCTGCACACTTTAGTCTTTTTTAACCCGCTCTATGGAGATCTTTGTTGATCGCGTCTTTGTGCAAATTAGCCAGTGCATACGTAAAGCGTGCTAAATGTTCCTCTTACACGCTAATCAGGTATGTGAATTTTTTTTCCCCTTCAGCTCATCCCTAACTATCTGATAAATCCAACAATTACCCCAACATAGGCCTATGTGCTATTTTATTGTTTTTGTTAAAAGACAAAATAGTAAAGTAAAAATCAATTAGACTCACTAAGACTTATTAATAAAGGCTTTAGAAATACAGCACAGTGGTTGTAAAAGGTGTGGATAAAAGTTTTAAATTAAACTTCATCTTTTGTTGATAGTAGTTAGTGCATTTACTTTCATTACTCCGGTTTACAGGAAATGGCTGCTCATGTGTATTTATTTGCATGTTGCGCTGGTGAGCCAGGAGTACTCTGGTGTCCTTTCTGTTTCCCCTGTCCTGACATTCCCATACAGACCCGGGTGTCCAGTTGCTGTGGGTTATTTCTGCATTGATCCCCTCCCTTCACACCCTCCATCTGCTCCTCACTTTCTGCTCCATAGAGGACTGGGGAGAGTGATCCCAAAATAGCCCTGGGGGATGGTGGGTGGGCTTGAGCAGACCCCAGTAAGGTGTGGATAAGTCATGTGCATGAGCTTGTCATGCCATAACACAAGCAGAGGGACAGCAGAGGAGTCTAGACCCAATAACACAAACCATTGAGTAACTCCAGATCCTTACTGGCCTTTGTGTTTGTCACATGCGCAGACTGTAGTTGGAGGGGAAAGTAAGAAGAGCGGGGACTAAGTGAATCCTGGACCATGAAGCTCAGTGTGACCTTGTTTTTTGCGGGCCTTTTTGGTGCCTTGGCAGCTGTGTTCATACTACTTTCGTTTGGGACGGATTACTGGCTCATGGCCTCTGAGACCTGCAAACCTGATCGTTCTGTTGGCCTTGGTGGTGTCACCATTGAGGTGAGTGTTGAACAGGGAGATGTGAACCTCACTTAGAAGATAAGTAGTTGGCTATGTATGCAATTTGGAAATTGTAGAGTCAAAATTACTAATGTCTAAAGTTAAATAGTGAAGAATCTTGGAACTAAACTTGAAACTGTTTAATCTGTATGTGAAGCTATGCTGTGATCGAGACATGTGCTCCTGCAATACCAATAAAAAATACCAGTAGTCCCTGTGGCATAGCACTGGATTAAATATCACTGATTGGAACATACCTCACTTCTAGTATAGTGAGCACTTCACACACACCATGACCTCATCACAGAATAATAAAACCCTATAGTAGAAGACTTTTATTACAAAATTAATTGTGAAACTTGATCAACATCAACTAATAAAATGGTGGAGTACAAGTGTATATGTGTGACGTCACAAGCAGTTTTTAGTACAACAAGTTATAAATGTTTTGTGAGTGAGAATATTCTCAGACGTATGTTCAGCCCCAAATCAAACCTGGATGAGGCAAATGGTGCCTGGTCATCTTGACCTTTGACCCGATCCTTGCCATTGCACCAAAATACAGTTCCCCTGCTTTAATGGCTGCAAAGCTCCTGTAATTGTATCCAAACTGTTTTATTGATTTGTGCAAAAATCTGTTCTGATCTTTTGTTCTTACTTTTTTTGGGTCTAGCGTGGGGATGTTGTGATGCAGAAGGACCCTAGTAACGTCACTCTGTACCATGAAGGATTTTTCTGGAGGTGTTCTTTTGGAGCCAATGTGGAAGATGAGAACATGCTCTGGAAGCTGTGGTTCAGTGAGTGTTCATGTAATGTACATTTTAGAAGCAATATTTAAGGCAGGTCTGAAAACACTATTCTTGTTTGCTGCTTCTCAACAATCACAAGGCAATTTTTAAGTTATTCTCTTGTAAACAAACGTGGCAGAACCCCTCTCATGTGACCGCCTAGCAATTGTGCATGTGATGTTATTCTGGTTCTTTGTCAGGTGACTCTGCATCATCTATTTTCTAAAGGGTACTTTATGAATAGTGGGTAATTGTCAAAAATCTGCCTGTAGCTGTTAGCTATCTTGTGAGAGGTGGTGGAATTTCACATGGGGAAGGACAGCAGTAGAGGACCACAGTGTAGAACATTAAGCGACAATGTACATCATCAGTGCTACATTGTCAAAACAAGAACAGACCATTATTACAAGGCTTTCACACATGATGGTGTTTAACTTTTTTTTCTTTTTTTTTTCATTGACTTTATAAATTCTCTATTCTCAGCCAACCAACCATCCTCAAAGCTCTGCATGCACGCCTACCTCTTCCCATTCCCAGTGTCCCAGCAAAGCCACAATACCACACAGTACGACTCTGCCATAAGTAAGTGGTAACGTTCATCTAATACTTTGCATTGCATTACTTCACATAGTATTATTTAACTTCTCTCTCGTGCAGTCTACAGGGGCTTTTGGAGCATCTTCATGCTTGTTGGCGTGGTTGCTGTTGTAGTTGGTGGGTTCATCATCATCTGTGCTGCTCCTTTTGCCAGTCACTGTTTGTATAAAACAGGAGGCATCCTTTTTCTTGCATCAGGTGAGACTTAGCCCAGTGAAATATAATTTAGTGACGAGCAAGAGATATTGGTAAATTAATAGTTTATGAGGTTATCTATCTTATCCTGTGCCTTTTCTCCCAGGTTTCTTCCTGCTGTGTGTGGTGGTGATGTTTGTGTTGTGGTTGGAGGTGCTGGACGTAAAGGATGTCTACATTGACTACCAGCGCGCCAATCTGTGTCCAAAGTTTGAGCTGTCCATTGACTACGGTCTGTCTTTTATGTTCGCACCTGTTGGTATCTTCTTCTGCCTCCTGTCCGGTCTACTCTTCCTCCTGATTGGTCGAACAATACAGCTCTGCCACTGATCGGGATGGGCTGCAGGTGTCTGGAAGAGAAAGGATATTTCATATTTTTACTGCCAGAGACTGACAAGAGTGTAATATATGGTGCAAATATTTTGTTGACCTATGTGTTTTTCTTAGACAAACAGTGTGAGAGTGTTTATAAAATTAATTTTAGATTAATTTAAATTAATTTGATTTAATTTAAATAGAAAAAATATTTGAAGTGTGCATGAGTAAGATGTTTTAGCTCTTGTTTGGATATATTTCCTTACAATAAACGAAATATAAATGTTTATAAAGTATTAAAAAAAAAACACCAAATGTTAGTAGCATTACAAATTTACAATGTGCATGACTTTTATCTTATACAGGCCTAACCGTTATTTTGGTGTGGCCTTATGTTGCTTTGACAGTAAACTCTAATTCATAAAACATGCTTATTATGATATAATGTATTAGAAAATATTCCTGGATCAAATAAATTAATAAATATACGTTTTTAAATAAAAAATAATTAACCTGAAAAAAACTGAAGACTTTTTACTATCAGCTGAAGATTGATACAGCTAGGCCAACTTTTTAGAGGACTTTAAATAGATATGATAAGATAAGATATATTTGTCACATGCACAGACCTGCAGACAGAAACAAAAAACACAACACAGGATGAGGTTCTGTATATGCAATGTTCCTTGTGTAAAAGAGCCCACTATCAACCACCAGAAGAGGGCAATGTTGCTTTATTTAATGTATGCTAAAAAAAAAGATCCAAAATACCCCTTACCTTGAGTCGAGTGAAGTGTATGTGGTGTTGTGCATTTAATTCAGAGGTAGTATCTGCAGATGAAAGAATTCACACCTTGGCCGACAGACGGATGGTAATTTCACTCATGAATGGAGCATTTGATCAGGAAGTGAATGGACTCCTGTGTCAATTCTCACGTGCTTCTTTTGGGCTTTATAATATACTTACCATACACACAAAAATGCATCTGTGGCCTGCCTCAGAATGTACCAAGGACAGACATAAAATACTCCACAGCAGCACTGAATATGCATTGAATCGGATTTCACTAGGACTAAAGATGAAGATTCACACTTCCAAATTTCTGAGGCCTTCAGTCTAGCTGTTCACCAAGTTCTTCACAGAAGGAAGTGAGATGCTCATACATTGTTGCACGAGCAGATTTGTTCTGATCTGATGGACTACCTGGATTAAATAAAAACCTAATAACCTTAAAAAAAAAAAAAAAAAGTTTAATCATGGCTCTATCCATTTCCTGGACAGTGTAGGGCTCGGAGAGATAAGGCCAGCAGAGACGGTGCAGGTGTGAAGCAGGCTACCTCCAGGAGCCTGGCCTTGCCGTCAGTAATGTCATCAGAGTGGGAGTCCCAGCTGAATTCAGTGCTGTTCTGCATGATTGCCCATGATAATTGTGTGTTGATAGGGAGTGCCGGAGATGGAGCATAATTTCCACTGAGAGATTCCTAAACAAATACCTGTGCTCAGCAGAGGCATGGGGAACAGCGGGAGGTGAGGGGAATAGAGGATGAGGCGCGATGGGGGCATGAGAGGGTAACGCTTGCTCTGGAGGAAGAAGGAGGAAGAAGGGATGTAGGCTAAACCAGAATGTGACAAGAGATGCACGCAAAATAAGAGTTACATGTTTTAGGGGCTGGATTGTTTGCAAGTGTGGCTTTATCGTCAAACAAATGTAAAAAAAAAAAAAATCACACACAAAGGTGTTTGTCCTTTTAGAGCAACACAGCAGATGCTAAGCGCTCCACAGTCACCCAGGCCTCCCAAACTGCTGGAAAAAAATGTAATATTATAATATAAATATACATAAATAAATAAATAATAATAATAATTTAAAAAAAACTGTGACGTGAGCTGCAACAGCCATAAAAACAAAACACATTAAACTGGAAACAAATTAAAGTTGAATGAAATGTGGTATGTGAATGAAATGATATATATGTCCAAGTCTATAACAGTGTGCTTTGTTAATGCATTGATACAAAAGCATTACAGCTGTGTATGGTAAGTAGCTGGTCCTGAGCTAGCGTAAACACAACATTTATTTGAAGCTCACCTATCTCTGTGGCAGTCATATAGAACAACTACAGTATATCTTCTGCTTGAACTATAATAAAACATACATACTGTTTAATCAATAGGTGTGTGGAGAGGTAGCTCTGAAAAGACAGAGAAGCTGTAGTCATAATGAAGTTCAGGTCCCGTGGTTGTAACAGAAGTCAGCGCTGTATATTTAACCTTGAGGGAGGTTTACGTTAATTGGAAAACACTCTTTGCCTGAGTGCTCTCACCTCATGATGCGTTGTGTCGTTATCATATCTTATCTTCCAAATGTATCATAATCCCACATGACATGCCCGTCAGATTTTATTCCAATCTGATTACTTTCAACTCTTAGAGAAAAGCAAGGATTTGAATTGCATGAACAATATGGCAAGTCATATTACACGCCGCTTTCCTCTTTAGAGATACTTTTACATAATTTTCCATTCAGTATGAAATAATGAATAGACAATAGGCTGTATAATTGTGAAAATTTACAATTCAGAGGACTATGTGCTATCATCACTATGCATTATTCAGTGAGTAGAGTGCATGGGTCACTGGTGGCACAGACACTAAAACTAAAGTTGTGACATCAAATAAACAACTGAAAATGAACAATTATTAGGCCTCAGCTTGACATATTCAGTGAAACTGTTTGATGAAGCAACATGTTTATATAGAAAGGCAGAGCACTGATATGTACATCATTCATGTAAAAGTTTGAGTTCAGAGGAGCCTACTGAAGTGTAGAACGGGTCTAGATGTGTAAAAGTGGCCGTTGCAGTGAAAGCTCCACCTGCGCTGTCCCCCTCATATCCTCTGGCCTCACACCTCCGTTTGTGCATATAAATTACATTCCAAAGTGAGTATGGATAGCACTTGTTCATACTCAAGGTCTCTTGTTTCAAAGGGATGCTAATGTCTTTCACAGTGTAACTCCTCTCAGCAGCCCTCTTTTAACTGCCACAGCAGAATGTGTAGGAGAAGACTGGGACTCCTCAACCATCTCACCTCTTGAATATTCATACTTTGGTAATTGTACATGGACATCCTAAACAAAGAGCATTATGTCGACCACAGATATGCTGCTCTTTCACTTTACCACTTGTCTCTTAACTGTTACATTAATAAGTAAACCTCTCACTTAAATGTCACACTGTGATGATTCCGTTTTGTGTTAGTTAGCACCCAAAGATTGGAGGTTAGGAGTTTCTCACTCTTTCTTTGGGATGGTTGTGTTTCAGCACACGCTACTTGAGCTCCTCGTTTGGGTTCAGCATCCCCTGGAGCAATTAATTAATGCTACAGTGCAAACAGCCAATAGAGTTGGTCATGAATATTCAAAAATACCTCTCGCATATAATTTCTTATGCAGTGTGGTAACACAAGCAAGGCTGTGCTGAGGCAGTCATGACGGCTTCAAAACCGTCAAAGCACCATTTAGTACGTGTCCCACTGCAATGGGCACAAAAAAAAAAAAAAAGAAAAAGAATATATATATAACTTAAATATAGAAGATGTATATTTCATTTCCTGAAGTATTTAGAATAGTCTGTTAGATTTTTTAGAAATACAATTTTGGCCACTAAAGCAATGATTAATGTTGTATTTTCTGAACATTTGTGTGAGTTTTTTGTCATGATTCTAATTTAAATATTCCACTCTGGAGTTTAGTTAAGAACTTTTTACCAAATAAAATTCAGTACTATTTTACATTTTTAAATCTCTGCTTACAGGCATTTTGTGCATGTCTTACGGTGCCTTAAGACCACTCTTCCGTTCTGCTGAATGTTACACATGTTTATTAATGCCTCTCTGTCACGTCTTAACCGTGTCACTGTGTGTAAATGCAGACACTAGCTCTGCTTATCATATTTAATAGAAAAGACAAATATACAATTCTAATGAAACTATTCAAATGATTTGTACTCTTTGTTTGGTGCTTCATGTGTATTCATAAGATTTGCTTCATCCTGTCTTCATTATAGCAACATTTATGAAAATGATGTATTATATATTGAAATTACAGCAAAGGCAGGGCTATTATTAACACTTGAACTACAGTGAGATCAGAGTCATGTCGACTGCATTTAAAGTTAGAACAAATGAAGCAGGATGTTACTGGCTCCAGGTAACAAACAACATGGAATAAGAAATAATTTTGAAAAGTATGAAACAAAACTTCATATTGCACTTTGTAGTGTTACTTTTAATACTTTTTTGTGTTATTTAGGTATTTTTGTAGGTTAACCGGAAACAGACGTGTAGGATTTGAAACCCCAGGGCCAAATCCGGTTCTTTAAAATTGTTTTCATGGCCTATATTTAACAGAAATTAGCTCATTTTAATAATGTATAGTCAGTAAAATGTTAGCCAAACCAATACATGAGACGTTTTCATTGATGAATATTTATTTGCTACTTTTCATCTCAAAAAGCGTTATTTTAGAACTCAATGCAACAACCAGGATTAATTATTCTTTGATTACAGTTAAACATCATTCTTAATATTGTTGGCTCTTGACATCTTACTTACAACTGTGGCCGTCAAAACAACATGACACAAGCGGGACACGGAGAGTTAAGGACAAAAGAACACACAAACACAAGTCCTCACTTGCACACATCAGGAACACCTTACCAGTTCTCCTTAGATTTGTCTGTAGCTCCATCAAAATACAATCCCTTTTCTTCCCATTTTGAACCACTGTGGTTCTTCGTTTTCTTCCCTGCTCCAACCAGACCGGTCCCAGTGTGTCCTGATGCCGTGAGCGTGCACTTATATACTGGTTTCAACTTGCAAAAATCCGACCTCAGACCCAGAGTATGGCTGACATTCCTTGAAAGTAAAGTCTTATTTGGTTTTGCAATGGTAAAAACAGACTATTTGTATTAATTGAGTAACATCCCCAGCAGAAATGTCAGGCTAGAAGTGAATAATGTATCTCCATGCAGATGATAAATAAATATGTTCATTTATGCATTTATTAATTTGAATGTTTAAACTGCAATTTAGTCAACAATTATACTTTAATGTGGACACTTGTTTTATGTGTTGCCATGGATTTGAAAGATTAAAGTAATACGTTAAAGTAAATCCTTTTAAAATCTTGTTCTGCTTTTTTACTTTATTTACTTTTATTGTCTTTCTGGTTCATATTCGAAGAGGAACATTTAAAGAGAGATGGACAAAGTTGTATAAAGTTTCAGATAAAAGAAGTATAATGCCACATGCAGCAGCTGGAGGATCACATGCCAGAGGGAGCATGTGCTATGGAACGGGGGCTGGTAAATGTTACCAGTGATAAATAAACATTATTTAAAAGACGTGTCAGGGCCTGTTAGAACGTAGCCGTGCCCTATTTGTTTTGCTGCTCTGAGGGAAAGGAATATTTAATCACTCTCCTGAACGACATGAATAATCACTGACGCTGAGACGGTGACTTCAGATTTACATTTGATTTGCATCAGAGAGAGAGAAGTTCAAATGTTACTTCAGTGTGATAATCTGTTAATAATGTCGTCTTTGCGTTTCACTCCACCTGCCGAGACCGATGCGTGGCTCATGCATGGATCACAGTAAATGACATGGATTTTATATAACGCTTTCCCACCTACCAGACACACAAAGTGCTTCCATTCATCCATTCACACACCCGTGCCCAAGCTGGAACACCACTGGAGACAAGGAGGGTTCAATGTCTCCCCCAAAAACACAACAACAGTATGAACTGTGGGGAGAGTGAGAATCAAACTGCCAACTTCCTGGTCATTGGAAAAGTGCTCTACCACTGAGTCCCAAATAAAATGATGCAATCAATAAACAAAGCTGTTTAATACTGGGACAAAATAACAGCCATCTTTATTAGAATATCCAAAACACTATATTAAATAAACAGAGCAGTGAATGTAAAACATACAATGCAATATTTTGTGTGCAAATTGTACTAGTACCTTTTATGGTATAAATCCTTAGACTAAAACTGGCTGTAAGTAAGTTTTAAGGTGGCCTACGAAGCAGCTGCAGCGGCATTCTCACCTTGACACTGTCTTTTTGTAAAACCTTTCTCTCTCTATGGGTTGACACTGAAATAATGTTAGTTCTAACGACAGGATACCAACACATTAGGAGTCTATGTAAATTATAACATATATATATATTTTGGTTTGTAAGAACTGCTACTGCTTTGCAAATTCATCCAAGAAACAGACTGTTTATGACACACTGCGGTAACTCGTTGTTTTCATGTCTCACACTCCCATCAAGATGAAAAAGATTAGTGACAAGTTTAAGTCCGACAATAGTTTCTGTTTTATATTGAGTCCAACATGGGCCACTGCACTTGACATGCCTCTGTCCCAGGGCAGTTAGACCATGGCTGCTCTGGACACCTGCTTGTTGGCATGGCGACATCTGAGCCTGTGGGATGAGCACAGGGACATCTGTTCGGCAGACAGAGGGGCCCAATAGGTTGCCCTTAGCAACAGGATTCTGAACAAGGTTTGGCATCTGCTCAAAATCAGAATAAAAGGAGCAAGGTTTTTTCTGTGTGATCCCTGGCTCTTGATGGTGTGTGTTTGTTTATTGTTCTCATGTTTTATTACAGTCAGTACTATTATGGAGTTGATGGTTATTGTCAGCTGCTAAAAAAGAAAATTAGACGATTTTGGACATTTTTCTCATGGCTGTGCATACTTCAACAGTCTCTATATTTTATTATATTTTGCTGCAGTGTTCACTACATGTTCTTGTCCAAAGTGAAGCTGGCTCATCAGGAGTAGATATAGATAGAACTAGAACTAGAAGTTGGGGGCATATGCAGCATTGGCATGCACTCTTGCATGAAGCACACATCTCTTAGCTTCTGAATGACCTCAGTGGGTCAGTGGTTTTGTTTGTGCTTGAGACATAAAAGAGGAAAAAAGGGTTCAAGGCTATAGAACCTGAAATCCAAACTGTTTCAATCAAGTATTCATTCAATCTTGAGGGCTCAAAGCCTACTGAGGAACATTTTAACTCACAACATATTTTTTGTAAATGGATAACAATCATCTTTTCAACTAAATGTCTCCCACTTATTACTTTGTTTTAAACTTGTCTATGTATCTGCTCCTTCAAATACACTGTGGCCTACCATATTTGTATTGATATTATGATTTTAAAAAACAATTAATTGTCAGAACATGGATGAACATTTATTCAAATTGTCAGGTTGAAGTTGTGTCACCTGCAGTCCTATCCTTTTTTAACCTTCAGTAAATGCTTAAACAGCATTTTATTCTCATTTCAGTTCCCAGGAATACATTTTCCCCAAGTGGCTTTAATATCTTTTTTGCATTATGTGCCACAGTGATGGATTATCTTGATTGTAGATCCGAGCGTTGACAACAGAGGAGAGTGTGGGTGTGCATGATAAACCCTCCGCAAGTGGCGTTGGTCCATCTTTTCAGGCGCATCAGCGCAGGACAATACATCATCTGAATCCATATTTAATACTGAATCACCATACACTGTAGCTTGAAGGTTAACCTGTTTATTTTTTAATTTAAATTTGCTTTCAGATAGGGCCTGTTGCCTGTAGCAGATTTGTCCATTCATAATGCTTATGCCTGCTTCACTGATTATCGGAGAGTTCCTTACACAAAAGTACACATTTTGGGTCTCTTAAACATAATGTCTTCACATTGTATTTAGTAGTGCTCGAGTCTGATCTCATCTTAGAGTCACACACACGATGTTTTAGATTTGGTTTCTTGAACACTTGAGTCCATAAAAGTGTACCTTCTTTGGTCTTGATCAGATCATTTTCAAAATCCCTAACAAAGATGATTTACACAATGTCTTGAAAGTTATCCTTTAAGACATTTTATTGAACCTGATTACTGTATGTACAGTTTTAATGTTTCCTTTAATACAGTGGCTTGGTTACAGCATCAATTGACCTTCATGAGACTTTGACTGTGGTCGTATTGGTGAGCAACCATCGCAGGACAACATGGACCAACAAAAATAAGTCATGGCAATTCAGTGTAATTACAAGCACTTTGAAACACAAGAACTGCTCTTGTCTTGGGATTATGAGCCCTGTTCCGTTAACAAGGTGTTGTGGCTATGAATCAGAGCCGCTAATGACTTAAAGAGCATATCAGCAATGGCTCGTTTGCTGAGCACCACAGGAATAGATCAGTCAGAGTTTCAACTTTAATTAGGGACCGGTTTAAAAGCATGCTCCCTGTGGTCCTGACACATTACCAATACTCTTGTCTATTAGTGTTTTAAACAAGTCCACCAGGACTGCAGGTGATTTCAGCGGTCCAAAGCAGTGCAGTGAGTCCATCTCTGACAATAAGAGGAATGTATTTTCTGGATTATGAAATGAATGTATACACATATTGACTGAGATTGGTAAGTTCACCTATAGTCAGAAAATGAGGTTCATCATGTTCCTACATATGGTGGGATACAGACAGTCAAAGGCTTTCTAAATCAAGCCCTGATCAAGCACAAAGGAGGATCTGGCTCTAAATAATACATGCCTGGCCTTGCCTTATATACTCCCCACTGGGACACTGAAGAGGTTGCAGAGGAGTTCAAACATCCGTTCACCGCATCTTCAAACATCTAGCCTTCATCTTAGCTGCTGCCACATGTTATGACACTGCTTAACCTCTGAAACATCAGGAAGAGATGATTGTTGATGTGATGTTCAGCCGTATAGCATGGCCTGTCTTCAAATTGGACACTTTTTGTATTAGAATTTTAGCAATATTTTAGATGGGCCATTTTGAAATTTAATTAATAAAACAGTATTTTATAAGGTATACTGAGTGTTGTTTTTACTTTTAAAGTAGTTTTAGATTTAGAAATGTTTGTTATTATTAATGTTGAAGTGACTGCAATTTGCTTGTGTTGGAAATTTGGGATTGATTACAGGTTTGGCCACCATCAGCCACTCTCCACTGACAGTCATACAATCCCAAATCCCTCAGTAAGGGTCATTGTGAACCATACAAACAAGTATGTGACATCTCACATTTGGGTGAGTCAAACAAGAGTTTATGTGGCTTTATATATTTTTTTGTTTCCTGACATGTCATTGTTGTGATCAATGTATTTTATGCATAGCTGCTCTGTGATTATTCAGAAATATTTAGAAGCTCTTAAAGTAAGTGATTTCACAAAGTATGGAAAATACAAATTTTATTCTATGTTAACACTTCTTGACTCAAGCATCACAACATACCCTTTTGTTTGGCTGTGGATGCAGAGAAGTATGGGAGGCAGACAGCTCAGTAGGAGTCACGGTGCTGCTGCTCTTCGGCTGGTGATAAAGATTCAGCCTGTTCCTTTAGCTCCAAGTGTAGTCATGTGTATAATTGCTCTGGGACTAGAAATGCACCGTGTGTGAATATAAAGGAAGGGCCATTTAACAGGAAACACTGTCCAAACAACACCGCTTTAGTTTGTCTAAATGTCCCATGTCACAGAGACAGTGCAGGGGACAGAGCAAGGTGGGTAATAAGTGGGATGAGAGAAGGACCCTAACAGGGAAGAGCAAGTGGCTGAACCAATGAGTTCTGAGCACTGTGGTTTGTTACAGCAATATAACAAGGACTCTGTCTGGCTTAGTGCTAATAATGACTGAGAAAAGCAAGAATACAATAAATAATGCAGACATTTAACCAACCAAATGTTCCTCTGCTAATGTATTTTCCAACAAAATAAATACAGACTGTTAAAGCAAAACAAAAGTCTAGGGTCTAGAGAGTGACTGGACCAAATGTAAATGTGTCATTGATTGTGTGCTTGACCCTGCTTGTGTAATCAGCTCAAGGCCAAGGGCAGCAGTGGGGTGACCACTCAGACATGACCTCTGCACTTTGGCTTTGGCCTTAAGCCAAAAACAGTGACCTTTAACCTGCAATGTGTGACCCCTAAACTTTGAAAGAGTCCCAGGTGTGATTTTAGGAGAAGGTTTAATGTCGTCCACTACCTTTACTACAGGCTACACGTCTAGAAACTGGAAACTAGTGGAGATTTTCAATTTCCATGTTGTGTTACTATACTGATTAAAGCCTATGAATGCAGTAGTCATATCCTTATGGCCTTTGTGTTAATGCTCACTGCCTTAATATATTTGTCCTTTTAATCACTGGATGAATCCATTGCCAATATTTATGCTTCCCTTTTCTCTGCAGAAGTTTTGCTATGTTGTTTTTCTCTGTGTAAGCAGACATAGCCAGCACTGGAATAGCCACTTTAGCCATTGAATATCTACAATTGTTACAAGGATCTTCAGGTAACACCAAATACAGACTTCAATAGGGGTTGTAGCACACACAGGCCTTCTGTTGGTGTTGGAATGAGAGCTAATATTGATTGAGGATATTTCCGTAAAGAAGCAGCTCTTAGAGTTAAGAGAACATTTTTTAATTTTCCAAAAATCTATCACCTTGCACAAATTGTTTGCACAAATAAACTATATCTTAAGGAAGTCTTTCATTCTTCCATTCAATCTTTAATTTCCATGAAAAAAAGGTTTAGCTTCAGACACGAGCACGTTATAAATTCTGTCTACTTTTTCTAAAGTATGATTAAATATGCCAATCAGCGTCTGTATTTAAGCCAGGCAACAAGCAATAGACCATCACCAAGGTCAAAGGGAAGAGGTCATACCCATTACACATCTGTGTGTGTATAGGCATAAATGGGATAAACGTATAGGCTGCCCTCTTCTTCAAACAAGCTTTACCCCAATTTAGAAAATGGATGTTTTGTGTTCAATTATGTCTTTCATCAATCAAGATAAATGTATCTGTTGTTTTCTCAGCTTGGCCTTAACACCTGAGCCATAAATCTGAAATGAGTGACTTTAATGTCAGATGAATCAACAAGGAAGCAATAGATTCTGAACATATTACAAAAGGAAATTGATTTTACTCATGAAAGAGATACAATGCACATTGATTATGCTGAAACTCACTGCATGTGGCATAAGGAAACAATGACTGAAGCAATTAACTCGACTGATCTTTTCAATCACACCTGCAACATGGCGGCTCAGTCACTTTTTCTTTATAGGAAAACAGTAAACATGTTTGATTCTAATTGTTTTATATTTGGGTAAACCTCAGTGCTGGAGGTTCACAACCTCCTCCCCTCCACAGTTGTTCCACATTGTGTATTACGTTTATCAGTCTACTAGAGCCTCGAACAAAGACCTTCGTGTTCAAACAGCAATTACTCTCTCATCTCCTGAGGCATCAGTACTGGCCTAATTGGATTTAAATGAACCCCCAAATTTTCCTTTGTTACAGCAAATAATATGCAAGTCTTTTTAATTAAGATCCGATACAAGCCGTGTGGAGGGTCTGCGGCTGCTTTCATGTGCTCCTCTTTAAATGGGACGCTGGACCACAGTGACGGACAGGTCGGTGCAGAGCTGAGTGGGAAGCAGTGTGAGGAAGTTACTGTGTGTGTCAGCTGAAGGCAGTACTTTTGGCAGAACCCATGACATGAAATTGAGAGTCCCTAAAATTTAAGTTTTCTCAAATTTTAGTCCAGATAAGCTGGAGAAAAAAACAAAAACTCTAGTCTCGCATTGCTTCACACAGGTTTTTCTTCAAATATGATTTACATGTCTTATAGAAACAGACCTTGTGCAGTACTTGTTTAACATAATTTTTTAACATAGCACAATCAGCACTGTGCCATGATGAACTGTAATGTACCGCTCAGCAGCTCTCATGGCAAAACATCTACTGCCTTGACAAATGAGTGGTAAATGTGCTGATTCTGGCTCAAAGGGTTTCTCAAACCACAGTGATCATTTGTTGCTTCAGACATTATCCAACTGCATCTAAGAAAAGCTCCTTCTATGGATCTGTATTGTCAGGACGGATGTGACTGACAGATTGATCTGAGCTTCCTAAACTGAGGCATAAGTTCAAGCAGCAGCTGAAACAGGAAGTCATCCGTCAGTGCAGCGCTGTCATGCATCATTCCACCTTTGACTCTGTCACTTTGTTGAGTCAGCCTTGGCCAATCACATCTCAAGATTAAAGGAGGGGGGAGACATGGCAACCTGCGCAAAATGTGAGGAGATTTTTAGTCATGCCAGAACGATACCTGTACGTTGCTTTAACATTAAAAGGAGCTGAGAGTCCGGCCTCAGTGAATTAGCCGAGGACATAATGACAATGATTGAGGAGAAGGAAAGTCATCTGTTCTTTTGCTGATAGCTGAACCCTTTCTCTCCAACTCGACGGAGAGTTTGGGTCAATTCCATTTCCGCAGCTGCAGATAATAATATGCTGAACAGAATACATTTTCAACTCCTTCTTCATATCCTGTGATTCCTCTTTTCATTAACAATATGGCAGAAATATTATTCTAAAAAAATATTAGCAGGCAAGGAGACAGTAAGCAGAACTCAGAATTGCTGTTTTTCTCCAAGGCACTTCATTACATGTGCAAGCAAATTTATATTCACAATCCAAACCTCTGTTAACATTTATGAATGTGAAGAGCAAAGCCAATTAGAAGAGTCCCTCCATCTGAAGTGGTTGAGAGAATGTGTGGTTTGCAGACAGAGTATCGAGTTACAGCTGAAACTCTGTCCTGGAAGCTTGATTAAGAGTGAACGAAGCAGTGAGACGTCCACAAGTCCTAATTTCTCTCCTTTCACCAGCCGGAGGAATATTCCACAAGGTAAAGTCCAACGGTTCCATGTGGTTTGTGAGTGAATTAATCATGATGATTAATTGGCTTTCAAGTTAAATATCCAGTGAGGGATGTCAGGCTGCCAGGCGTCAGGCCCAAATTGACAGGGCTTTAAGGAGAAGCAGATTGATTTACACAGTGCCTAATGAAGCCTCTTCCATCCACAAGGAGAGCAAAGGTAAACAGCTCTTTTCTTTGGCTTGTTTTTTTAACACTTACACTGCATTGATTTCTAACAAGAGATTTAGCCTAACATTGACAGCAGAATGAAAAAAACAATTGCTCTTGCATTGTTACACAATATTGATTTATAATTCCAAAGTTAACAGTGTAACCATTGTAGTCATCCAAAAATAGAAAAATAAGTTTGAGTTCAGTACTGTTTTTTAATATTAATCTTAAAATTATAAAATTCATACAGAAGAGTGTCTAAGTGCTCTAAGAATATCTTGTACTGATCCACAGCTGAAATGATAAATCTGGGGAATCAGTTTATTAAAAGTTATGGTCAACAATCAATAATGATTAAAGTTATTTGGAGAGTATTCTTATATCACACAATTTATTGCAGTTTCTAATCTTCACTTGTAGCGTCTTCTGATTCTTCTCTCTTTTTGACACCTGCAAGCATCTCCACTCTAATAAATGAGCTTTCACACTTTCAATGTTTCATTTTCTTTCAACAGTCCAACTACTTTGTATGTTGCCAGCTAAATTTCATAATTGTAATTTCCCATCTCCGCCGCTGCTTTGAAAGGTCACGGCTGGTGGAAAGCAGGAGCTGGAGTGCAGGCTGTGTTTTGATGTTCGGCGCTACCTATTCCCTCAGTGTAACCTCCCCGAGCCCTTCTGATCCACTCTACAGCTCATTAAAACACCCTCTCCACCTCCACATTAGCACCAGAGTCATGGTCAGACTGCTTTGTGTTTTAAGGACGGAAAACAATATCAATAACAACAACAAAAACAATAGTAGCCTTTGGTCTGTGGAGGAGAGGAGGAGAGAGGGCTTTGATAATGCACATCAAAGCCACGCTATGAAGGAGGCTGTGTTTTCATTGCACAAATGCCAAGGTTGTCTCTGATTGTGGGGGCTAGTCCCATGCCATGAGGTGAGCCGCCAGGTCTGCAGGACATCTTCGCAACACAGGAAGTCAAACACTGTGCCCAAGTGTGCTTACAGGTGAAAGTGGTGCCCCTGGTTCACACTCGTTTGTGCTTCAATGTGAAAACCACAGTTCTTTTTGTTAATTTTCAAGCCACTCCTAAAGGGTGTGCACGTGGTAGAGCGGTTAGCCCTCTTGACTTACAGCAAGAAGGTTGTGAGTTTAAAACCCCAGCTGACTCGAACATCCTCGGCCAACTCTGGCCTTTTTGTAAGTCTGCATGTCTTTCCCATGTTACTGTGGGTTTCCTCCGGGTACTCCGGCTTCCTCCCACTGCTCAAAGATATGCATGTGTAGGTCATTTGGAAACTCTTAAGTGTCCCATAAGAGTGAATGTTTGTCTGTCAGTGTTTGTTTATATATTTGGATCCCCATTAGCTTCAGCCATCGCAGCATAAATAATGTTCAGATGGGACGTCGAGGTGAAGACATTCGTCTCTTAATTCCAAGAGACTTTTTTAATTCTGAGTTCAACTGCTTAATTAAGTACAAAACTTAAGCTCTAAAACAAGGGGTTGACCTAAAACTAACTCTGATTGGACCAGACTGTTCTGGTCTTATGGTCTCATGGTCTCAAGATATTTTGGCTTTAACCTTTTCCTCAAGATGCTCTGGATGACCGAGAACCTTTACAGACATTTAGTTGGTCTTGTCAATTTGTTCTGTTCCTGTGAAAACGGATTTCTGTAGAAAATTGGAATTAGGACAGGTGACAGTTAAGTTTGTTAAATCTGTCAAGTTTGACAAATCAAGTCAAATTTTAATGTATTTGATCAAAATATTGAAGCTTTTCATAAAATGAGTGAGGTTGAAATACAAGTAAGTTATACTGCAATTTCATAAGAGGCCAAGACAAACGGTGATGCATGAAAGTGACGCTGGGGGGAGTATGATATGATAAAACTAACTGAGCAGCTTTCTTTTGTACCAACTGAAGTCTTTTTAAGGCTGTTCTGTTTACCAAAACTGTTACCAAAACATTCATAAAAAAGAAAATGCTCCTCAATTTATATCATTGCATCATCATTGCAAATCTGTAAAGATGTCAGTCAGCACAAGCAAACAAAACAAAAAAAAAACAAAAAAAAACTACCACATTGTTAATTAGTTAAATATAGTTTTCTCTCCTTTTAGGATGAAAAACACACAATTGGTGTTAAAGTGGTGTGTGGATGTGAAACTCCCCTGACGTGGAGGAAATGTGTTAATTCCAAAGCTGCGTGGCGTCACAATCCGGCTGTGTTTGACTGTACTCACTGTAAATTGATTTAATTAGATTCCACTGTAAGAGTCCTGATTGATGTCTCTGCAAAGCTGTACCTTGCACATTATACAGCAACATGCTCCCAGTGCTCTTTTCTGTACTGTTCTCCACTGTGCATATTGTTCAAACATAAATCATCAGAGATACAAGTTGTTCCTGTCATGTGAAATAGTTTTATCAATGTAATAATCCAACTAACCTATCAGAGCAATGTGGACTCAAACTTATCTTATCAAACGTCTCAGCTGCCTGTATCACTCTTTGAATATTTCATTATCCGATATTTCCTCCTTTTCCCGTCCAAACCCACCTGAGAAATCCTGCTAACTACAGAGAGCCTTTATAAGCATGTGCAGCTCGGAGGGAGATTCAGTGAGAAACCTGTCTATTCATGAAAGCCATGGCTGGGCTCACCAAAGCACACTGAGGCAAACCGAGGCAGAGCGGCCCTTGAGGGACACTGCCTGTTTGACTTGGCTCAGGTCTGAGGCTGGGCACAGGGCTCTAGTTGTCCATAGCCACAGGCTGCAGGGCTGCGGGTATTTCCTGACTAAGTTTTCCTGTCATTCTGTTTGCTCTTGTATTCAAAGGACAGCAGTGGAACTTTAGAGAGAAAACATGGATAAAATCCATTAGTGTGCTGAGATGATTTAAGAAACAGCTCAAAGGAAATTAAAATTCAAAGCCTTGGTTTCCTTTATGCTGTATTTTCTCAGGTGCCAAACATAACAGTTTGAAAGGGATCACCTGTTTTACTTTATTGCACATGTTGCAGAGGACATTTATTTCAGATACTGCAGTTGTTGGAAATTAGTGGCATCACGCACATTACAGTGGACCACTTTCAAATGTGTTGGTTTGGTCTCTCTTTTTTTTTGGTCATGTCTTGGGATTTTAAATCAAGACCAGCCAAGACCACACCTGATATATTTGTCCACATTATTCTTGCATCATTTTATCCTAACTTTAATATTAAAAATAGAAAATATCCCTTTACTTCTCCTTCACCAAGTGCTAACAAGCGGTTGAACGTGGTTTAAGACTGGACTTTAACTGTTCTCTGGTATCTTTTCATTTATCATTCACTAGTCTTCACTTGGTCTTAGTCTTTGTCTCAATACTGTCGGGTCTTGGTTGTGATTTGGTCTCAGTTAGAGTGGCCTTGGACTTTACAATGAATTATGAAGTTTTGTGCTTATATACAGTACTGTATATTAGGTTTTTGAAAAATCCCAGACACATATACTGTATATAAAGATGTCATTGCGTTGTGTACTGTGCTGTTGTACACACACACCTCTTTGACTATGTATTGCTCACACTTGTTCCCAGTGAGAGATACAAGTGATAGCATTGTCCCATTTTCTCAGGTGAATTCTTATTAATGTGCTCACTTCAGCAGCTTCCAACATTTTCCACTGGGATAAATAAATGTAATTTTCACACATTACCTTCAACCAATCATACATAATGGGCCAGCACTACAGTGTTTATCCAATGTATGTCTCCACTGGGTGTCATCATTCAAGCCCCTGCAGAGAGCGGTAATCAACTATTGTTACAATATTAAACACTGATGTCTCTTTCATTCCAGTCCCTTCTTTTAGACCTCAACAAGTGCACTTATAATCCTCACAGCTAACTTTGAACTCCTCCAGAATCCAAGCGTAAGAGGTCTTTTAAAACATCCTACAACATTGAGACTTATAGACTTTTAAACTATGTGACTTTCTGTTGCTAAAATTTCAATGAGAACTTTGAAAACGCATCCACTTTGATCATTTTCCCTCCAAACCCCTCTGGTTCCCACTTCCACTTTGTCTTTCCGTCTGTCTCTGCATGGTTGCCTCTGCATGTGCTTTAAACACGCAGCGGGGGGTTGTGGGTAGAGACTCACGCTGCGAAGGATCTCTCTGACTCAGGGAGAGCTGAAGGTCAAAGATGCTCACAATCACAACCAGGAGCCGACACTGAAGAGGCTGAATGCGGGGAGATGGGAGTAGATCTGGCAACAGGATCCTATACACCGGGACACATATTTGATTACATTTAACGTCCTGAGTTCTCTGCAGAAAAGTTAATGTGGTTGCAAAGTATTAAATGTTTGGTGGTTTGTCTGTGTCTTCTTTAATTACTCAGACCCTTGACTTACAAAACCAAAGCTACAAAAACATGAACAAGAACAAAATCATCTGTTTCTTTGAATGGAAAACTCCTGGAGCCCAGATGACGTTTCCCCCCTTTTCTTTCTTGCCATTTTTGTTGGAAGCATTTGCATATTTCAAAAGTCTACCAAAGAAAATAGCCTGTGGGCAGAAATGGCCAATCTGCATATTGAAGACTCAACAGAGGAAAAGGAGAGTGAGAGGGAGGGAGAAGAGGAGGGGCATCTCCCTGTAAATGATTTGAAGATGATTTTAAAAAAAACAACAACAATGATGACAATTAGCTGCCAGTGTAATGCTCAATAATTACAGTATTTTCTACAATTTCGACAGATTATTTGCTTTGGTTGTCAAGCTCTTATTTGGGAAGAGAGCTGAAACAAGCGTGCATCGTGAGGAGGCCTCTTCACCCGGCTTCCTTCATGAATAACAAATAAGAGCTCTGTGACCAGCCAGCACAACACATGAAAAACATTACTGCATTCCCTTGAAACGTCTGCACCTCTCTGCTTTGTGCTGGCAGCCTGCGAGCACGGACAACACTGTCTGTGCCGCGCTGTTTCTACCAAGTCATGGAGACGTAGATATAACATATCAATAACTCTGTGAGAAAATCTGTGTATCTGGGCTGTTAAATCACAGAGGATTTTTCTTTGTGGACAAACGTTTCCTTGGGTTGTTTAAGTATTGTGGGTCTATTATTATTATTATTATTATTCAAGAGTAATAAAAAACTACTAAAACTCTAAATTGCTGATGTTGTGTGAGAGTTTGAAGTTATTCACAAGATAAGTTCTAATGTCTGTTAGAGTCGTTAGAGTCAATGGCAATTCACAACATGTAATAAAAGTTAAATGAAATCTGTGCTGGTAACACTTACACTTACTTTTGAGATATTTTCTGTTTGTTTTAATTTTGCAATAACATAATATATATATATATATATATATATATATATATATATATATATATATATATATATATATATATATATATATATATATATATATATATATTATGTTATATAATGTGTGTGTGTGTGTACACAATCTACAGCTAAGTAGATAAACTATGTGTTTTTTAAAACAGCATCACTGAGTGTAATAATGAAATTCATGTTGAATTAAATAAAAAAATGTCTGGCCAAGAAGTTATCACTCTGCAATGTTTTTGAAATGCCATTAATACTTTACTTTCTTCCAGAAACAATTATTTTTTAAAGATTCATTGTATTTAAAGGATTCAAAGTTTTATTTTCCACTCACACACACTTCTGCAAATGCTCAAGAAGAGATTTGGTTAAAAGCACTTCAGTCCAGTTGAGAAGGTAACTGCCAGCAGAACGTATTATGTTTATTTTAATATGGGACAATACATAATCATCAACAGAGCACATAATGTGGCTGGCCATGTAAATGTGCCAGATTTAGCCATTTGTTCTCTGATGGCAGGTTGATCATCAAATGGCTATAGGGCACCTACAGAAGATTTACAGCAGCTTGTAAGAAATTTACATGGCACAAAATTCAGCAAAAGCATGTTATAACCAAGAATAAGTTGTTTTTTTATTTATTGTCATTTAAACTGTAAAAAAGCTGTAAAATTATCTATATTAAAATATTATATATACAATGTAGAGTATTTTTCGGCACGTTATTCCACAAATAAGTGTTACTTCTCTTATCTTCTTGGAAAGGACAACATGTTGAGAGTTCACTTTGATTATATGACACATCCAATAATCCTCCAGCTCTAAGTTCATTTGAAAAAGCTTTCAAGTCTCTTAAAGTCTCACTGTTGTATTCTTTTCCAAACGAAAAAGTGAATCCCCCAGACACTTTTGAAAAGCCTATAAGTAACCCACAAAAAAGAGACTCGAATGAAGCTCTTGCCTGTTGGAGGCTCCTCCAGTACTCAGCTGTGCGTCCCGTCACGCCACCGTGGCCTTGCTTTTACCAAGTGAAAAGCAGCTTACATTAAGATGCAAGAGGCGTACAGACCCCTGTTCTGACTGGTATCTTTGACGGTGGCACCTCATTGCCCCGCTTTACGCACATCCACCAACAGTGTTTAGTCCCTTGAGACTTTCACGTGTTTGTTTAGTAAGTGTTTTTTATTTAATTCAAATGTATCTAAATGTTTTTAAATGTCAATTTTGTTATCCTCTTGCATGTTGTTTAAATTGAAATCATCTTCTTCTGTCTGTTTTGCCATTGCGCAAGAATTTAAAGAGTTTTTTTTTCTGGTGTAGGCTAACTCGTGTTTATTTTTATATTTTTTTTCTAATCTTAATTATGTCCTAAAGCAGAACTTTTCTCACCCCGGTGAGACGATGACACTCACTTCTCTCTCTGTGCATGTGTCCAATCAGCGGAAACTCTGCGCAGCCATTCTGCTGTAATTGGATGAAGATGGGGGATGAATAGACGCGGTCTAGGCACAACGTAAACACACATCTCTGTTCCTCTCTGCGCGGAAGGCGCACGGGACGCAGTGCTTCAAGTAAACTCTGACGGGACTAGAGTTTAACGTAAATAACCTTCAGTGTTTGCTTTTGTATTGGAGAGCATAGTTTTGATCAAAGGGTAAACATCATTGACTGGATTAAGGCTGGAGTCCCGGGACACAAACTTTTGAAAGGTGTTTTATCGCACTGTTGAGCATGTTTAAAATTTGACTGAAACACGTCTGAGGTGCCCGTCCTTTTTGCTCTGCATGCATTTTGAGAACCTGTCCTCTTATGGATCAGACTGAAGTGTGATTTTGCTAAAAAACAAAAAGGTACACTGCAGACATATGCTTTGGGGCATGGCCACCGCCACGTCCAGCCCATACCTGTCCAGCAGCAGGGTCCTGCACTCGGAGCGGAGGGGGAGCATGCAGCCGGTCACCGCAGGGTCCAGCGGCTACCGACCCGAGCCCCCGGTCAAGATGGCGCAAAGCGACTTCATGCAGGGCGCCGTAGTGGGAAACGGGGGTCACATGCTCACCCATCAATGGGTGACGTCGCTGCCTCACGCGGCGGCGGCAGCTGCTGCGGCTGCGGTGGCGGCGGCGGAAGCTGGATCCGCATGGCCACCTACCGCACCTCCACAGGAGGCAAAGAGGAACCCGGTCCGCGAGGACCTGCACGCGAGCTCTACTCTGCATCACAGGACGCACCTTGGCGCGCATCAGACGCACGCGGGCAGCTGGGGAGGCGGCTCCGCGGCGCATCTTGGAGACCCAGCTCTGGGATACTCTCAGCCCGGCTTCACGGTCAACGGCATGCTCGGTGCGCACGGACACAGCCTCGTGCACTCTGGACTCGCGCGCGGAGACTCCCCAGAGCTGGACCACCATCACCATCACCACAGCCAGCACGCGCACCACGCGCACCAGCAGCACCACAATGTGGCGCATGAGTCGCAATCAGACGAGGACACCCCGACGTCCGATGACTTGGAGCACTTTGCTAAACAGTTCAAACAGCGCCGCATCAAACTGGGCTTCACGCAGGCAGACGTAGGGCTCGCGCTGGGAACCCTCTACGGAAACGTGTTCTCGCAGACCACTATCTGCAGGTTTGAGGCTCTGCAACTCAGCTTCAAGAACATGTGCAAGCTCAAGCCGTTGCTCAACAAATGGCTGGAGGAGGCTGACTCCACCACGGGCAGCCCTACCAGCATCGACAAGATCGCAACACAGGGCCGCAAGCGGAAGAAGCGCACGTCCATCGAAGTGAGTGTTAAAGGCGCACTGGAAAGCCACTTTCTCAAGTGCCCGAAGCCGTCCGCGCAGGAGATTAACGCGCTGGCGGACTCGCTACAGCTCGAGAAGGAGGTAGTGCGCGTCTGGTTCTGTAACCGCAGGCAGAAGGAAAAGCGCATGACGCCTCCCGGGCTGCCCCGCACGCCCGAGGACGCGTACTCACAGGTGGGCAGCATGGGACCCGACACGCCATCCCCGTCCTTGGATTGCAAGCGGATGTACAGCGACACGTGAGAGGGGCCCAGACAACAAAATAGTTCAACTGTTTTTTAAAAACACCTTAATAATCAAGAACTTTGTCATTTGTTAAAACTCAAGTTGTCAGAGCATGACACAAATGATTCTCTGAAGTTTTACTGCACTATCAGCCAGCCTTTGAAGACTTTGAATTCATTTTAAATGTAGTCTTAGAGGCATTTGTCACCAAAATGTTACAACCCAATGAGCAAATACTTTCAATTCTTTGTACAATCGAAGCTCCTTGATGCTTCAGATGGTAATGTCCCACTCAAAGACTGCACTGTAGTTTGCTTTACTAAGACCTAATAGTGAGCTTTATTCAAAAGAGATCCTTTTAAAGCAATAATTACCAATTCCTTTAACTGTCTCTTACTTTATATTGTGTGACATTGCTTTCTGTTGTGCCAATTTATAGTCTGTATGAGTTACTTTTGTTTCCTGAGTTAGGACATTTCTTTAAATGTATTCCCTTCTGTAAACTGTTGTGTATTTTTGTCAAATATCAGACTGAAGTTATTTATTGCTTGACTTTTTTCACTGTCTATTTTTATGTAAAAGACTAATTATTTAATAAATTTGCCATAAGGAAATGTTGATATTGATGATTAGTGGACAGTCATAGAGTTTGCACACAAAAAGAGTTTGTTCTTCCTGTTTCCGATTGTTTACGTGCTGTTTACATTGCCAACACTAAAGAACAGGCCCTGACTGGAGATGGTCTGAATGTGGCTCATTGGCTCCTTAAAGGTTTTCACCGTGCTGGATGATGGACGGACTAAATGCATAGGGTTATGAGTATTAAATAAATCAAGTACATTTCACTATTTCTTATTTCCTGCTGACCCTTACAGTGTTAATCAGGACAATGCTCTTCTTAAATGATCAATAACGGATGGTGCTTTGTGGAGTACAACCAAGGAAAGGTGGCCTATTCCAGCTGGAGGTTCAAACCAGCAGCAGTTACCACAGAGTACACAGTGTAAGATAGAGTGACAGGGGGCAGTGGATCTTCTGCCACAGCTGATGGGGTTGGCAGATAGGCACAAAGAATGTCTCATAACACCAACTGTGAAAATAATGTTTATTCTCACTTTCCCTTTGCACAAATAACACTACATTCACAGAGACATGCAGGAAGCATGTGTTTAAGGAATGGCAGGTCAAAGGTCAAAACCACCAGAATTCATCAAGCCTGTGTTTTGACTTTCTACAACAGCAATGTGATAAATAATTATAATATTAATAGCCATCTATATTGATAATTGTTTACTGGCTTTCAAACGTATAGAATCAAATAATATTGCAATTTTTTTAGGATTGCCTTTAGTGCAATCTCTGCTGATATGTTGTGTTATGGAGAGCAGTGAGTTTAAATGTGTTTTTACTGTGCAGCGGTTTGCACAGCCATTTTCACCCCAAATCAATTTTTAACTGTCTGCTAATATTTAATCACTTCAAGTAAATCAGTTTCTTGTAAAGTTTTGCTAAGAAAGGTAGTGTACCTCTAAATGTGCAGGGTTTTTTTATTTTTTTTTGTAGGCAGCCTGACATTTTCCAAATATTTAAAAAGGTTTCAAAGTGTTTATTTTATTGTGTTGAGAAACATTTTAGAATGTTGTCAAATGGTCACTTTTTCATTTTAAAGTACACTGTGAGCAAAGTTCCCATATCTGAGTCTACATTAAGGGTGTCCCCAGAAGTAGAAAAATGATTGGGCTTTCCACAGATACTGTGTTAAATGTATTTTTTTGAGAACTACTTTTCAAGGTTGGGAGTCTCATTAAAGGACTCAGGTAACAGAAAGAAAGACAAATTATCAGCATACAATGCACTCATGATTCAAGGAATAAAAGGCAAGGTTTTTTAATGTGTCATTCCCTTTTAATAGGTTACTGAAGCAACTCAACTAAAAACTGAAGTCACGCATTAAAAGACAAATCTCTGAAACTGATTAAATAATGAAGTTAAGTTAGTTTTAAATCCTGGCTAAACCTTGAATTCATTTTAGAAATAATTTATATCATGGCACTGGCAACTGTTAATTGTTTTACAATTAAGGGATATTTTAGGATTTCTTAACAATAGCCTAATAAATACAAATACTACATTTAGTCCCTTAAATACAAAAAGAGCAGTTGACTCAACAGTGTATTTATCAGCATTGACTAAGGATTCTTTATTAGTCTGTGCTAAGAAGGCCAATTCCTCTAGCTAAGACTGTTATTATAATCACTCATAATTACTCTTAAGGCCTTGTTCAGGGGTACTTTACATAAAGCAATTATGGCATGATAAGCCATTCTTGTTTACACAGCCACATATTACAAACACATTCCACAATTGAACTAATTGTTTGATAACACTTATGTTTTAATCTACAAGATTTCACTGTGGTTGACAGACAGTCACTCCCTGCTGTTTG
This sequence comes from Neodontobutis hainanensis, assembly GCA_024349245.1. NCBI lineage: Eukaryota > Metazoa > Chordata > Actinopteri > Gobiiformes > Odontobutidae > Neodontobutis > Neodontobutis hainanensis. The sequence goes on from JALDNG010000048.1 coordinate 1,034,598, forward strand.
GTGTTAATTATTTTCACAAAGCAAGGTACGGTATGTCTAACACTGATTAACACAGTGTAACGTCCTCACTGTGATAAACGAGCGGGGAATAAGTCAAGAGAAAAAATATGAAATTTTACACTTGGATATAAGATCTGTTTCTGTAAAAAAAATAATTGATTTATAGGTAATAGAGTACACAAACTCTCCATCAGGCAAAGTCAAAGCAAACATCTGGAGAGAATAATGGACAGGAAAATGGATCCTGTGAGTAGCACTCTTGTTGTGTGGGTACCACAGGACGTGACGAGCATGCATGTGCCAGACTGCTCAAGTGGAACTCGTTTGATGGACATGTTCAACACATGGGCACGATGCCAATTTAGACAAGCATGCCCATGAACACGGTCTGCTGCTGCATGCAAAGTGACGTGAACGTAACTACGTGGTTCATCACTTCACTTCATATCCTGCACCGGTGTTGATTAAACATTGATCATCTTCAGATGTATGATAAAAAAAACTATATATCAAAACAATATTCAAACACAAGAATCTGAGACAGATGCAACACAGCCACTTTTCTATACGTAAATTAAGAGCTTCAATGTTTCTCTAAATACCCGTATTTAAAATATGGTCCGACTAGTAAGTGGGAAGGCCCATACGTGCAAGAGGGAAACATGGTCAGATGCTGCCACCTTCTGGACAGATTAATGACTGCGTTCATCTTAGTAATAAGGTGTCAAAATTCAATGAAATCTGTCACTAAAGGGCTTCATAAACATTTTAACAAAGCAAACGCCAAAGATGTTGATCTTTTATTAAATTAATCCATAACTATGTTTTAAAAATGTTCTTTGTCCTTTTTCCTGCATCCTTACTATAGTCTATTGCATTGAATTTGTTTCTTCGTAGTGTTCTTCCCAAACACTACATCTACAAAGTAATATCAACTACAGACAATATTAACATTGACAAAAGGGCAGGTGTGGGCCTACAGGTTTGTTCTCAGTAGCATGTTGTCACAGCTTTTTCATTTGTGTATATAGCACAAGTTCATTATAGAGTTTTTCTATCTTGCTTTAGTCCAGACTTATATGCATTTAAATACAATGATGGAAGTGTGTGACAACTGTTGTCACTCTATGTGGGGTATATAAAAACAAATGTACACCTTTTAAACTTCAAATTTGAGACTGATTTGAGGTATTTAGACTAGAGGTTATCATACTGCTGCTCAGACCTGAAACAGTTGGGATTAAAAAGAGTAATATTGTGATGAAGATGTTATAAATCAGTTTCAGAGACACATTCCTGTTGTTAGACTGAACCCCTGTCGTCTAAAAGTTTATCTACATATTTTATAGAACTGCAGCCAGAAAAGAATCCACTGCTCTTGTTAAAAGATGTTTTTTTTTTTTTTTTTATGTAACAACTTACCTTACAAGTCCTTCCACCCTCAGGTGCACTACAAAAAAGTAATCTTAAAATTATGAAACGTATGTACCCTGTCTAACATATTAGCTCTTTGAAGATTTGTCTCAAGTTTTCAGGAAGACAATTTGTACTCAACCATGAACTATTGGTTTGTTGGTAATATCTCTTTTAATTTATCCATTAACCTCATTTCCCTGTAGTTGAATAGTCTAAGGATCCACTGTTTTATAGTTTACCAAAGTATTCCACTATTCCATATGACAAAATGGGTCATAAATAACATTTAATTTTCATAATTATACAAGAAATAAATTAAACTCTTGGCTGCTTTATTCTTAGTGCTGATAAGGCTGTCGTTGATTAATGCTATCACACTTAATCATCACTACATTTCTCAAAAAAGAAATAACAAGAAATTACAAGCAGCACAGCATCTGCAGATTTTTCTCTGGGTAGCCTACCCCAGTTTCCCTAAACCACTAAAGAGCACTGAAGGTCCAAACAGAACCCCTCCCTCATGTGCTATTAGCTCAGCTCTGTATGAGCTGATTCCAGAATCGACAAAGTCTCATGAACAAGAAACATCTTCACCAACTAAATCCAGATGCCTTTTTTCATGACGACCTGGGTGAATAAGAACCTTCACAGACATACCACTAAATTCATGTTATGTAACAGTATATGGGACCAATGAAATAAAATAAAAATAAAAACGTGGGTAAAATAATGTGATCCTAATATAACTGTAATGGTTAAATGCATCGGGTTATTTTCGGCAGAGCCAGGAGTTCTATTAGGCTACAAAATAAAATGCTTGGTAATAAATAAATATAAATTTAAGCATTGATTTCTGGGCAACTTTCCGTTCCAGCTCCATGATAAATCATCTCAACGGAGGAATCCTACTCGCAGCTCTGAGGCTCTGAACCTGAGGAACAGAGCCACAATGCTCGTTCCTCTGACTGCTCCTTTAAAGCAGCAGCCACCTGCTCTGCTCGCGTCAGCTTCCTCCGGAGGCGGCGCTATGGCGATCAATAGGCTACTCAAAAAGTGCAATATTTGAGAAAAAAAAAAGAAAAAAGAATTCCTTTAAAACGCTGTGCCAAAAAGCTAAATCGCTGTCATTAATCTAATTGGCTCGACCAGGGAGGACCTAGGCTTGCTACGTGACCAAAGAGGTAGGCAACGTATCATGATGTCTATCGATGGAGACTGTAAGAAGTGTTTATCGCAATCTTGTTGCTTTAAAAAACAAAAAACAAACAAACGCTAGGCCTGTCTTTGCGCGGTGTGTAAAATGTGAGCGAGAGACAGTCAGTGTCATTAGTAAGAACACATTGGAGGGTCTGTAATGGTTCAGACACAAGAAATAGGCTAGGCTGTATATGCATATAAAAACTGTCTCATTTTTATTTTGTTATTGATTGTTTTGAGGCATCGAGCATTAGGGGATGTAGACAAGTCTACTGTTTCTGATAGGCTAATTATGCCATAAATGGTTAAAAGGACATTATAGCCGACACTCTAGCTTAAATGTCTTGAGTGACTAATCCTTCTGCATTTTGTGATTAATAAACTAGGCACAAATCAAATGAGAGTCATCACTTTGATCAAAAAAGGCTACTATCTTTTTTAAAAATTTGTCCTGTGCATGTTGTTGCACGATAGTAAACCCTATTGTTGAGCGTTACCCTCATGATTGATCTAAAAATCCTCACAGTAGAATCTCATCTGTTAAATGTTCAAGCGTGTAACTAGTCTTACTGAGTTGTAGTCTTGCTGTAGAGAGAATATGTTGCCATTGACAGACACTAATCTGACAAAATACGGGATGAGAGTATGGGCTGCCTGTTGCCATGGAACTGGTGACCTTGTTGCCATAGCAACATTGGCAACTCTAAGTAATGCCATTTTTGGTCAAAAATGTGGCTACTACAACCACTGAAGGAATTACGTTGTTTCATGCGTCAAGGTAAACCCACATATTTGCTGATTTTCTTTCAAAAGCTTTAAAATTTTCACTTTCTGTGTTGATTCTAAATAACTGATTCATGTACTGAGAGCAGTAACATTAAGATCATAGTCTGGAGGCTGACCTTCCTGCTCCTGTCTCCCACAGAGTGTCTGGAGGATACAAAAAGATTACGTCAAAGTGTGCAGCATTACACATGAGCAAGCTTCTGCTACGTCAACAGAAGACCTCTATCATCATGGGTGTGTACCATTTGATGTTCTAATCTAAGGTGTGGTGTGTGAAGTGGCTGGTGTTGGCATTGTTTGTACTGAGAGTGTTGTTGTTAATCATCAACCCATGGGTAAGCTCTGTTTTGTGTGATCTGTTCTCATTGTGGATTTATCCAATGTCCTAAATAAATCCCATATCTCAGGACAGAGCACGTACTGTAACAAAAGTATATTAGACACTTACTATGCTATCCTCAGTGCAGCTGAATTTTTTTATTAAACATTCTTTGGGGCTGTAAACATAAGGCATTATATGGTCGATTCGTCTTGGTTTGGGGCAGAATTAGGTCCTGGCTTTAGTCCTGATTATAGCTCTGGTGTTTGTCCTAGGTTTTAATTCTAGGATCAGGATTAGTTCTAGCTTTAGCTCTGGTTTAGTTGTTTGCAGCTTGAATAAATCACCACATACAATGCAATAATGAATGAAATGCACTAATTGTAACTGTTCTCTTTCTTTTGGTGTGTTAGATATTCCTATTGATGGCCAACTGAATGACAGAAGACATCTCCCTTTGTTGATCACAACAGTAATGGAACAACTCCACCCTTTTTTTGAATGAGACCTTGTGTTAGTTGATACCATGGCTTTTTGTAATGACAGCCTGTCAGAGGAGTGTGTCTTTATGGATCCGGACAGTTCTGAGGAGGCAGAGCGCAGTCTGACTCCAGACACTGGGACCCCTCTCATATCAGTTACACTGCGTGTGACACTGGCGGCAATTATGATCTTCATGATAACTGTTGGGTTCCTGGGAAATGCCGTGGTGTGTCTTATTGTTTACCAAAAGCCCGCAATGCGCTCCGCTATAAACCTCCTCTTGGCCACTTTGGCTTTCTCGGACATCATGCTGTCTCTGCTCTGCATGCCCTTCACTGCAGTCACTGTGGCCACTACAGATTGGTCTTTTGGGAGCGGGTTCTGCCGTGCTGCAATCATGTTATACTGGTTGTTTGTGCTGGAAGGAGTGTCTATACTTCTCATAATCAGTGTGGACCGTTTCCTTATTATAGTGCAACGGCAAGACAAGCTAACCCCCCACAGAGCAAAAGTGTTAATTGCAGGTTCATGGATGCTCAGCCTATGCATGTCCCTGCCATCAGTGGTTGGATGGAGGACAGGTGCGGCTGGTATTGGGAGCACTTGGGCTCCTCAGTGTGTCCTGGGATACAGTGAGTCTCTAGCAGATCGTGGATACACGGTACTCTTAGCAGTAGCAGTTTTCTTTGTCCCGTTTACTGTCATGCTCTATTCTTATATGTGCATACTAAACACAGTGCGACACAATACACTGCGCATTCACAATCACACCAGCGAGCACTCCTGTCTGCCAGCCCTTAACCAAATTAGCAAAATGAGGCCTACAGGACTACAGCGCCCCCCACAGATCAAAGTTGACATGAGTTTCAAGACAAGAGCATTCACTACTATTCTCATCCTCTTTGTGGGGTTCTCTGTGTGCTGGTTGCCTCATACCATAGTCAGCCTGCTTGCAGTATTTAGCCACCGGTTCTACTACAGCTCTGTGTTTTACCCCGTCAGCATAGGTGCCCTGTGGCTCAGTTACCTCAAGACAGTGTTCAATCCTGTCATTTACTGCTGGAGGATCAGAAAGTTCAGGGAAGCCTGTCAGGAGTTCATCCCCAAAAGTTGCAGACTTTGTCCGAAAGTCCCAGGTCGGAGCCACAGACGAGTCAGACCTTGTAATATTTATGTCTGCAGTGAGAGTCAGTCTTCTGTATGAGCAAAGGAACTGTTAAATGTGTTTTTCTTATGAACAAACAGGGACCATAAAGATTTAAATAGTTTTGTTTTTTATTAAGATTTTTTTAAATTTAAATTTCTACATCAACTAATTAATGTCATAATGTATATTATTTTTGTAAATGTATTGTTATTTTTAATTTGTTCAGTTAAGGGTTTTAAGCTTGAGTGAGTGCTTATTTATGGCATGGCAGGTTTCAGTTATTAACCAATCTAAGTGTTACTTTAGGTGGCCCAGTAGTGCACAACACAACATTAAAAAAATAGCAAACATAAGCTTGTTGTGTTGTGCACTACTGGGCCACCGTAGTTACTGAAAAAGTATAGACTAATTTATTCCCTAAACATAAAAGTCCAATGTGTTTACAGTCTGTCAAGCACCACTGTATGTGATGTCATACTTTACATTCATATTCTGTAAGGCATGTGTAATGTTTTTAAATGGCACAAAATACAGGTTCCTGAACATTTACTTTTTATTATGTTTACTAATATTTTAGTGTTGGTATTACAAAATAAATATCTATAGCTGGTTTATAATGGTTACTGACAAGCCATGAAATTGTAAAACTCTTTTATGCATAAGTTAAAACAGAAGATGGTGCTGCAAAAAACAGTGTACTGAGGCACTTAAAAAGGTAACTGATAAAAAGCCTGATAAACACATGGCTAGAAGATGGTGGTGTGATGATGGTGCTGTTCACTGACAAATATTGAATAAACATTCATTTGGAAAATTTTATTTTATTTTTTTTGCTAAAATGTAGTTTATTGTATGAAAATTGAAAGCATAGTGTGAAACGTCTGTTATTTTCAGAGCAACTGAAGAAAGAACACTACTATTCCTCAAAAAACATCCTCACCTGCTGAGAAAGCACATCTTCTGCATTGTTTCATAGAGGACATCTTTTTATAGTACAGCTATGCATGGCCAGTCACATAATAGCCTAATATGCATTTTTGTAGAAAAGGTGAAAATACACCCCAGCAACCCATAAGATGATAAGCAATAATAAATGACTTATAATTGAATTATAGTTATCAGAATTCCAAATTTGAGTTATCTTCATTTGATTTATAATTAGATAACTGGATTATGTGTTAATGTAACTAGATTAGGTATATTAAATCAAATGGGGACAATGTAGCCTACTAAAATGATGTCTATTTTAAAATATAGCCTATTGTTAGACATCCTACATCCTAGCCTATACTGAGATATATTATTTTTAAAACAGCGCACACGCCACATTATGTTAGCTACAGTGTGCTACAACATTTTGTGCGTTAACAGTTTTGAAGTGTGGCATGCTGGGAAAAACAAACATGGCGACTTCCACGGGTCAATATGGAAAAGCTAACTCTACGTCGGACGTGGACTTATTACTGCACCCGGAGCTTCTATCTCCAGAGTTTCTAAAGCAGATTTTAAGCGAGGTGAGTCAGCGTTTATTGATGTATTTGAAAGTCTACGACACTCGCGCGGTGCTAGTGGCTTTAGTGTGCATGCTAGCACACAGTGCTGGCTATATTCAAGTCACTTCTATGTTATAATTAAAGAAATATATGTATTTCTGTGGGTTGTATAGAGGAGAGTGAGTACCAGGGACGGTTTGAGTCGGGACCAACTCACAGCGCTTTACATACAGCATGTGATGCCCCTACCTCAGAGGACCCTACCCTCCAGCCGCTGGGGCAGGACGGTAGCCAGGAACCGAGGGGGGCAAGCACCACCATCCCCGCACAGGTCAGGCCAGTGCGCCTAACATTCCCAGGTGTCTGTATGTAACGTAATTCATAAATGTCTTATGTCTGTTTCCAGCAGTGACCCCAACAGGAAAAGGCCCCTGATTGTGTTTGATGGGAGCTCATCAAACAGTGGCACACCGAAAGTAAAGAGATCAGAGGGAAACCCTGTATCAGCGAGAGCCACAGACAGATTAAAGCCTCCTCCAGCTGCAAACCTGGCTAGTCCCATAAGCAAGCGACCTACAAACACATCCTCTTTAACTTCATCTAAACATACAGCCGACCTTAAACGAGAAGCACACATGCCAGTAAGAATCACAGTTAGGGTTCTACGCAGATGTAATTAGTACTGAATCTCTTACTTGTTAGTCATAATTGCTTTTATTTTTGATTTCCTCAGAGTCCACTGAATTCTCCCGAAGATAAGAAAAAGATTCAGCCTGTGACGTGGCCCTAATCCTTGACCCCTACCCATAGACATTAATGAAGAGCTCATGACCTATTTCTATTCACTGACCACTACATGTCATGTTTACACCCAGTTCTTCCAGTACTGGTATTCAAGAACAAGACATTTGTCTGCTTGCTCACCATATATCGATTGAAAGTTTGGTACAATAAACTTTCACAGGTCTCACACTTCCTCATATTTTTTCCACAACCAAAAGTGCCCTTTTACCATGTACCAGTCCAGTCTTGGAAACCAGAAAAATTCAAATGAAACTAAAAACAGCTGGAAGTTCTTTCTTTAATTTCTGGTTTTCTCATGTAATAGGTTAAAATAGGTCATGTGGACTCTATGAATTGTATTTTATAGAAATAGTTTGTTAATAGTAAACTACACATTTTTATATTAAATTTATTTTAGGTCATGTGTAAATTTTAGATTTATTTTTTACTGTGCTGTGATCATCCTGTTGTTCATCTGACATGAATTAACTATTTAATACTCCAAGGATTATTTAAGCAGAAAGTCAGTTTTATGTAATTGCATTTAGTTTTTAATGCCTTCCCTTGATGAGCTGGTTAATATTTTGATTTTGCTACATAATTTTGACTGAAACGAAAAGATACAGGGCAAAATAAAATGTCAAATTCCAAGTTTCTTTTACATAATTGATTTATTATAGATTTTCAAAACACAGAATAGTCTCATTTACTTCCATCAGAGAATTTAGTATAACTCAATCAATGATCAAATATCCAACCATATGTGAATGTTTTAGAATGCACAGGTATAGTTCACATTTGTAAGATTAAATATGCCATTAATTTTTTAATGGTTTGTATTAAATAGCTCAGTAATTATAGCACGTCCTGTGTAAAGCCTGCATTTACAGTATACATTTCATTTCAAATTCACATTAGGTTTTGATACCCAAGTGTTTCATAAACAAACATCTTTAAAGTCATGCCAGATTGTCAAACACCTATATAATTAGTTACCTTTTCAAATGTGAGCATTCACATAACACTGTTAGTTTTATTTTTTGTGATATATAACAAAGTACATTCATAGTAATACTGGGTGGTAAATATTCTATGTTATGATCTGTTATGAACTAATACTTTTATCAATGTAATCTTTTTTATTGAAACATGTCCTTTTAATCGGATGATTTTCATGCCTTCAAATCAAATTAGATGTCTTTGCCGCACTCAGGACACAGAATGTCATCACGTTCAGTGAGGAATCCACGCCCAACCAGGGATACAGAGCACTTCTTGCAGTTGAAGCAATCATTGTGCCATTGGCGCTCCTCAAAGGAAATGTACTTGCTGCCACCCAGACCTAAAAGCAAAATGAAGTTAGTATTTCAAGACTATAGCATGAGTAGTATGTTGTGAAGCTTACTACAGGCTGCTAGATTTTACCACTGATGGGTGTGGTGCAGGAGGCACACTTCTTGGCGTAAAGGTTGCAGAAGCAGTTGAGACAATAAGCAAAGTCATCCCTAGAGGTGAACCTCTGGCCAGACAACTGCTGTTTGCAGCTGGTGCACAGGAAGCAGTCCTTGTGCCATGGCTGGTCGCGATAGGTCACCCCACCTGTAGTGATGGGCTACAGTAACAGAACCAGTTAACAAAATGTTTTGTATTTATACTTGTGAGCTGATTACTGCAGGCTATACCTTCTTGCAATGGATACACTGCATGGCAAACTGCTTCTCATAGCAGGGCACACAGAAGTTATGATTATCTTTAGGGATAAAACTCTTGGTGCCTATTGGCTGCTGGCATCGCTGGCAGGTGAAGCAAGTCTCGTGCCAGCTGTTCCCTTTGTGCTCCATCTTTCTGGAACCTAGTGCAACAAAGAGACATAATAAAGTGTAGATATTGTAGTATAGGGTATATATATATATATATATATATATATATATATATATATATATATATATATAATGATTTGAGTAATTTTTTTATTCTTACCTGGCATGATAGTTTTCTTGCACTCATGGCACTTTGAAGAATATTCATTGGAGTAGCACTCAGTGCAGAGGAGCTGCTCATCTTTAGTAGAGAAGGGCTTGTCCACCAGTGAGCGCTTACACTGGAAGCACTTAAAACAATCCTCATGCCAGTGACGGTCCTTGTAGGACAGGTCCTGTAATGAACCAGAATGTAATGAACAGTTAATACTGAGAGAACAAACATTCTTAGAGCCAGGTACTAGTTGTAGCTCCTTACCCTGGAGTTGCAGCCAATGGGCTTCTTGCACTCTTCACAGGTGTTTGAGTACAGGCTCTCGTAACATTTCACACAGTAGGGATTCTCCTCTCTCAGAACATATTTCTTCCCAAACAGGGACTCTTTGCAGTAGTGACAGTCATACCGCTCTGTCATTTTGACTCAGAGTAGTCACCTAAGTCATGGAAGGGCAAAGCAGCATCAGCAACATTAGACAATGTAGTATATTTAGAGCAAGGGAGACCTTTTTAGAGCTTCAAATATGCAGAAAGGACTCAATATTGGCTTTTCAGTAGAATAACGCACATCCTCTTTTCACTTTTCTTCTTATCCTGTCAGCTCTTCATTTTGTTCTGTGCGTCAAGAGTGAAAGGTGACAGATGAGGACGATATAAATAAGTTCTATCAGCCCTGCTTAGAGACAGTCAACTCTTGCCCTGCTGCATACCAACGCCTTCTATGCCACCATACACTGACCCATCCGTCCCCTCACCTCCAGCTGTCATCACCAGATCCCTGTGTCGCCAGGGTACGTGGGTTGGAATGGAATTTGTAATAATGTTACTCACGAGCTGCAGCTGTTGATGGTAGGCCTGCAAAGCCTTCTGGTTATCCCATCTCTGCTTAAATACTGTTGGCCATAGTGTGCCCATGCAACGGGGTATAGCTTGTGCCTTTTCTGTTAATAAGATTGGGTTTATTCCTGGGAAATTAAATGCCTAATCATTTATTCAACTTCCACAAGATCCCTACTTTTCTGGCCTCAATTTCTTATTTTTCCCCATCCTTTTATATTATTTTATTGTAGACATCAATTTGTCTACTGATAAGATGTATTACAAATGTGTGGTGTTGCTGACATTTAGGAGGTCTCTATCCTGTCTTAGTAGAATTTAATCTTTCTGGACCCATTGCACCTAGTGCTTCCAACCCCTCCCACATTCTTCCATTGTCTGTCGCTCCCACAATGACTCACCTAGCTTAGAAAAGGGTTTATCCAAGACCTAAAAATAAAAAAGATAATCTGAAGTCACACAAAAACCCTCCAACTATTCAGACATGTCATGCAGCTGTTTTGTATAGCCTCTGATGAAGGGCCTTTGATGCTGCCCATCTGGGAGTTTGTCATTTCAGAGGGCATGAAGCCAAAGTGAGTCAAATCCACCTGATGACAAATGACTGGCCGCCATACAAACGCTAAATAGCCTTTTATCCATTGGAACCACGTACAAAGATTTAGTAACGTATTTTAGTCATTAATTGACCTCTGTATGGAAATTACAGAAAACTATTATATAATGTTTTTACTTGTTTTCTCTAAAAAACAGATTTGTACCTAAATACAGGGAAACTAATTTAAATCTCAGTTCTGCCTGTAACCATTAAACCCAGGTTTGAGTATAGTTAGTTAGATAAAGTGTAAAATGCAGTGTAGTCTACTTGTAATAATAAACTCAACTATTGCAAATCATAAGCACAATATTTGACCTAAGTTCTATTCTATATTCAGTTTCTGATTTCTATTATTTTACCAAAACCTAACCAAATGGACAATGGTACATATAAGAAAGACATATGCAAGTGAGTAATGAGGAGATGCGATAAGGACAGAAGAGTGTAATGATCCCTGCGCTCTGAGGCTGTGGATATAGTCTAGTGCTTAAGCAAAGTCGGAAGAAGAAAATGAGATTTAATAAAAGTGCAAATAGGAAGGGGTGCAAAGAGGTGCAGGTCGAAACAGACGGGGAGGCCAGAGCACAGAGCTGTGTTCTGGAGGATGAATGATGGAGGGCGGTGGAAGGTGAAGGGGTGAAAACAGTGAATGGAGAGATGGCTGAGATGGCTCTTACCTTTGGTCTGAGGAGTGCGTGCCTGTGTGGAGTCTAGGCAGACTGAGCCTGGAGGCTCCTGTGAGCTCTACATACTCATGATTGCATTACTCCACCCATCGGGGACTAATTGAAAAAATGGGAGGGGCGTTGGAGGGGCAGTAGTGCAAGGGGTTCTTTTAGAGAGCATCTATAAATACAGTAGTGCTTCAGAGATAACCCTAAGCCCCCCGTTTTACCCACTCATTTATCCCTGGGGCAATGTGGCCTTTTAAGGTCACTTATATGTACAAATGAAACCTTTCACTCAAGTCCTGTTTTAGTGCAGAACTTAGAAAGTGAGCTATTCTCACATATCTGGGGTTATCATTATTACAACAGTAAACACCATTTAAACAAACATGTAATCTAATATTCAGTTTTATGTTTTGACAATGGAAAAGATGCCAAGGGTCAAAAATCAACGGCTGTTGCCCTGTGAGATTTACCCCTACTCAAGTGTCTCATCTGTCTGTACCTCACTATATTCCTCCTCACAGGGGACTCCCCTTCAATCCCAAAGCTTCAGTGGTTATTGTATCCAGGCCCATTAATGATACTTGGTTTCTATGATATCTAGCACTATTCTCTGCAGCCCCTGGTCTTGTTCACACTGCTGCCTCCAGGATCCATGGTCCTTCTCTCTCAGGCAGGCTTCCCTGACCTGGTGGTCTCTGGACACTCTCCAGTGGCAAAATGCGTCAGCAGTGCTCCACTAACACTCAAGAGCTCTATTTGCAGAACACCACACAGAGCTTGGTGCCTTGCTAAGCTGTTGTGTGATAGTGTGTACTTCAACATTTGTCTGCATTGGACTTAAAATGGTTAGCGAAAAGCTTTGATCTAAAATTAAACAATGTAATTCTTAGTATATGTCAAAAATGCTACAAGGTTTATTTTAAAATTTGCAAACAAGAAGCTTTGTCTTTACACTACAAAATTGAAATCCTATGATGGCTTGTTAAAGAGGACAGAAAGTCTTATTACTCCCAAGGAAATGACGAGGCATACTGTAAATCTCATTACTGGGCCTGCTGTGAAAGGCATTTGGCTCTTTTTGCAAAAATTATATATTCTAGTTCGTGTTTTATGCACTTATTATAATGTTGGCAACAAGTTTAATACCCAAAGATTTTGGAGTTTAATTTTGAACACTTAATAGACTGCCATCCTGTTCTTGTAAGTAAACGCATTATTCTTTAAACCTGGAAAATAGTCATTTAGTTAATTGAATTTCAGACATGTGGTCTAATTAATGTCTCAAGGGGCAAATGATCAACTGAAACCTTGCCAGGCACTGAACCAGCATGCGACAGTTCCTGTGGTCTCCACCATTTGTCAGTCACATCTTTTCAGCTAATACAGAGCTATCCCTCTCCCCCAATGCCTACAGAGCCAGGCCTCACTGCTATGAAGACCAAGAGATGAAGCAGCAGCTGTTTGGGCACAACAAGGCTAGCATGAGGCTAAAGCCTGGTACTTACCTTTAAAGCAAATGCAGCTTTGTGAAAAGGTCAAGCCTTGGAGACTCTATTAAGCTAGGACCCTACTCATCACTAGTGGACCATTAATCATTTTCTATATGATCCTTGAGAAGAAGTTCAGAGTTCTGTTGTCTGACAGCCTGAAATGGATCCCACCAAAGGCTTTGAGGAGCATGCAATGTTTTAATGAAGGTCTCTAAAGACCAATCAGGACTGATGAAGGAGGACAGAATCATTTTGGCCTCACAGTGGAAATATGGTAATGAGAGCTTAGCGCATAGGCAACCCCTGGCAGTAACGTCTATACAGTGTTGACATAATAAGACGTTTAACCCTTTAACTTTATGATGGCACCCATGTTTCAACGGACACAGAAAGCTGTATGTACTCACTATTCACTTATTTTCATTGGGACAGGAGGCAAACAGGTTGAAATCACTTATGTCTCATTGAGATTTGGATCAATTTGCATACGTCCAGTGACACCCAGATAAATGGTCTCACACACAATGACCACGATGACTCTGGTTTGATTTATATAAAGACTATTCTGGACTATTAAAGCAACACAGCTTAACATTTCAGGATTTGCACATAAAGAACTTTGTCTGCAGAACTCACTGCACTCAGAACTGGTACGTCTCAATATTTAGCACAAATAAGTTGGATGTGTGGAGAGGTGTGTTGATCAGCAAGATGATGTCATGCCCCATTACTCAAATATACTTGGGAAGTATCAGGGTGGGCTGGGCTGACTATGAAATAATGGCTGTAGATTCTTTTTTTCTGGCTTATTTTAATGGTTTTGAGTTGATGTGTTCAAAAGTTTCATAGTGTTAGTTTACATGTTATGTTCCTATAGGGGCTTGTGTAATCAAATTCAGTGGCTGGAACAAAACTGCTCTGATACTAACTAAGTTTAAACAAATTAGGTTTGAACACAGTATAGTCTGTGGCTTTGAGGGATGCTCTGAGGTCAAACATGCATTACTTCTTAGCTTTTGCAGTTTGACAGTATAAACACCAAAAGCTTTAAAGGCTGTGGGGATTTGAAAGTTAATGTTCGATAACTCGATAATAGGATACTCGCAAATTCTGCATACGTCTTACACTGTCAGCGCAGATCTTGTTCACTAAAGTAATCCAAATGAGTAGAATGGAACAAATGCCTCCCTTGTTTTTTCTCCAATATATATATATATATATATATATATATATATATATATATATATATATATATATTTATAAACTTGTATTTTATATTGACGTGCTGTGTATACTTGGAGCCATGGCCGTGATGTGAGCTATATATGACACAGCAAATCCTTTATCGTTTAGCCTGGTGTTGTGTTCCAGGGCAGCTAAATCCTGTTAAAGATGGGGGGATGTTTCAAGCTCCTTTATTTAGACTACCAAGTTAGATTTATTTTCTTTGTTCTGGGTGTGTCTACCGCTTTTCACAATGAAGCATATAGAGAGAGAGACATAGACCGATATAGGGAACCCTCTTGAGTTTTAATGTGGGTATGGTTAAGAAAACTGAAATATTATGCTCCTATACTGTTTCTGGGATAAGTGTTGGTCTTAATTATTTGGTTGTGTCTCTAACTCGTGTTCCCGTTTAGAATAAAGTGCTCATCTGACCTCACTTATCTGCAACTAGGCTCCTCTGTCTCTGGCTGCATTTATCTCACTAATTCTGTCTGTTGCAAGACAAGGACAGCTGTCATGGTGAAGCTTTGGCTCATACAAGCTCACATCACAGAATAATGATTCATTCATTTCATTAGAAACGGTTAGAATTGTTTCTGTGTAATTTCCCTGTAACCATTTTCCTGAAACATGACTTTTACATAAACTGGTAACTCTTTCTTTTTATTTTACTATATTTGTTCATTTTATTCTACAGCTGCTGTAGTTATGCTACAGTTATTTGACAACATGAATGGAGATATTATTGTGCTCTGAGGGTTGTATGTATAGACATTTAGCTATACTGTACTTTTGTATTAAGGTTTGTGACACAAGATGGTAGTATTAAACACTGAATTAATTGAACAGTCAACTGAATAAGATAAAATCTAAAAAGCTAAAGTACATCTAACTTGATAAGTCAATGGTTTATATGTTTATAATCTATTATTAAGTTGTGTTATTTAATAATTGGAGTTTAATAATTGGAGTGTTTCTCTGTAATTGTTTGACTTTATTGACTTATTTGTTTTCTTAGAATCAAATGTCAACATGTTATTAATCAACCAAGACAATTTATGGTTATATAATGCCCACTTCTTTTTGCATTAAGGATGGTTGAAAGATCTTCTTCCTTGAATTCCCTCTCAGACCCTGAGGAGTCATGTGAACATACTCAGGGCAATCTTTTTAGATGACCTGAAAGGATCTCATTTAAACATCCATGTTGGTGCCAATTTAAAGTCAATGTGTCATTACAAATGTCTTCAATAGTATCTAAATCACATAGATTCAGATTATTAAGTGAATTAGATTCTGCAGATATGTCTGAAGAAGTACATAAAAACAATAACAAGTTGGGTCTAAAAGTCAGCTACTGTATGCATCACATGAATATCAATAGAATATGATTTTTAAAGCACTACACAAAAATATAAACAGGACACATTATTATTCAGTGATGTGTAATGCTATTGACACCTGCTTCTTCCTGCTGCTGTAGAAATGGCCATCTAAAATACTGTAGATATTTGTTTTTGTATCTGGGCAAAGGCTTGGATATTGTGAGTCTGACAATAACAGTGACAGCTTTTAACCCTCTACGAACCCAGCGCTGTGAGTGACGTTTAATTGGCTCAAGTCTCAACTCAAGAATTATGGTCAAAAACCTTAAAACGCAACTCAGACGTAATACAGAATATAATGAAGATATATTTAGCCATATTTACTGAAGGAATGGCTGCTGAATGATAACCATAACTGGGCAGCCTGGTTTATCACATACATCAACACTTTCCATCAGGTGGACTTAAGACAAGAGGCCTTCCTGCCAAAATAAACTTCCCGTTTCATCAGCATGGTAACTATATCTCCACCGAGCTGCAGGCCCTCAGTTGTCACTCAATGGGATGATTTTGTGTGTGTGTGTGTGTGTGTGTGTGTGTGTGTGTGTGTGTGTGTGTCTGTGTCTGTGTCTGTGTCTGTGTGTCTGTGTGTCTGTGTGTCTGTGTGTCTGTGTGTGTGTGTGTGTGTGTGTGTGTGTGTGTGTCTGTGTGTGTGTGTGTGTGTGTGTGTCTGTCTGTCTGTCTGTCTGTCTGTCTGTCTGTCTGTCTGTCTGTCTGTCTGTCTGTCTGTCTGTGTGTGTGTGTGTGTGTGTGTGTGTGTGTGTGTGTGTGTGTGTGTGTGTGTGTGTGTGTGTGTGTGTGTGTGTGTGTGCGTGGGCGTGTGCGTGGGCGTGGGCGTGTGGGTGTGTGGGTGTGTGGGTGTGTGTGGGTGTACGTGGGAACTGGATCTGAAAATGGAAAACATCCAGTTTGTAGCTACAGTTACAGCTTTGACTAGAATTTCTTAGATTGATTATAATAGGTCAAGTTCCCTTTGGACTTAATAATACAAGGGCACAAAAGATAAATTATTCAGATGGATATTTACAGCTCAAATCCCAGCAGTTGTACTGCTGTTGTATAATGTTACAAGAGGACTGTACTCTTACAGGTGTAATTAATAAATACATTAATCAATTCTAAAGTGTCCCTAGTGAATAAATGTGAGAGTGAATGGTTGTCTGTCACTGTCTGTCTCTATATGTTAGCTCTGCAACGAACTGGCCACTGTCCAGGGTGTACCCCGCCTCAGGCCCAAAGCTGCTGGGATAGGCTCCAGTCACCTGCGACCCCTAACGGGACAAAGCGGTAGAAAATGAATGAAAAAAAATGAATAATCAATTAAACCTTAAAATCTAATAATATTGGCTGGATGTTAGAGTTTGACATGCAACTCAGCCCTTTCAAATTATTCTTAGTCAGCTGTGTTAAAACAAGCTTAAAATGTGAACAAATATTAATTTCTTACTGAACTTCTTATGTTCAGTATGTTAGTTATTTTCCGTGCAGGTGAAAAGTATACCAATACATTGGTTATTAGCACTGAAATGTCTAAGTGTAAGCTCTGATTGCTTGCTTTAGGATTTGGGGAGTCTTTTCTTCCCTTTTTACCAGAAAGTGTGTCATTTGTTAACCAGATATCCAATACTAAAATGGCTTGCCTTGATTTGACCTATACACATGAAAAGCAAACTCAAAACATACTTATTTCACCAAACGTGGGGTGATGTGTACCCCCACCCCCACCCCCCGACTCTGCTCCAGTGCGAGGACCCCCAGCTCATCTTTCATCTACCTTGATGTTGGCTGAGGTCCCATCCACCTTATACACACACACACAGAGTGGACACTGGACTTGTCAACATAAATGTTTTTTGTGAATATGTTTTGTATTTATATGTATTTTTTCAACTGTCCTGGACACATTCTTGCACGGCCTGTCTGTGGTTCTCCCTGAGGTTTCTTTTTTTTTCCCGGCTGGGTATTTTGGAGTTTTTCCTCACCCTGATGGAGGGTCTAAGGACAGGGGATGTTGTCTAGTGCAGTCTGTTAAGCCCTTTGAGGCGGCTGTTGTTGTGATATTGGGCTATACAAAAATAAATGTCTTGTCTTGTCTTGTCATGAAGACCACCTGCTCCTCTATCATGGATGCTCTGCCCCCTTGTGATGTATAATTTTCTCTTTTACAAACACACATCAGCTGAGGCCTTGTTTCATCAGCAATCGCTTTGATGCAAAACTCACACACGTGGCTTATAACTATCTTATTTATGCAATATTATACTTTTGTTACAGACTGCAAAACTGGACGGTTATCATTTCGATTCTTATATTTCCAGTGTAGGAACAACGTTACAACACATGGAGGTGCTGTAAGTATACAAACTGCAATAAAAAGGTTGAACTCTAATAATAAGTTGTGTTTTACAGCTCAGTTTGAATGTTTGTGTAGTGATATAGCCGTCACTACAAAGACAAAACAGACTGTGAAAACACTGCACAGGAGGGGCCAGAGCAGGCTCTACCTCCCGAGAAGACTGTGGTCTTTTGGACTGAAGGGGGCCCACCTTAGGACTTTCTATGACTCTGTGGTGGCATCAGCAGGTCTGCTGGAGCAGCTGCATCAGTGATAGGAAAAGGAAGAAGCTGGACAAGGTCATCAGGAATCCAGCTCTGTCCAGGGCTGTTCTGCTGTTGCAAAATGCAATTTCCCCATTCTGGGACAAACAAAGACTTTCGTATCTTATAGCTTCAATCCTGGATAGGCTAGTGCTTAGACAGATTGAAACTATAGATGTTTGTCTGGGCCATTTTGATTTAGTAGCCCATAGTTCCACTGTCATCAGAGCGGGGCGACTATACAATCTAGCTGCAGCGTGTGGCTTTTCCTCTGCGCTGTCCTGAACCCGTCCCGGCGCTGGTGACGTCACTGAGGGGGGCCCGGTCCGTGAAGCTGCACAAAAACAGTGACATTACAACGGAAGTTTACTTTCAAAGTAAGTGCTAGCCCAGCAGCCTTCAGTTGCTCTCGTATCAAGACCTAATTATAGACAATCACTGGTGAAGACCCAATAAAATATATTAGACTAAACCATCAAAATAACATATGTATTAACAAAGAATATCCTGTTAAAGATGAGTAAAATAAGACTAGTTTTTACCTGTAAATATCGTAAAAGCAATACAGTGACTTTAGACTTTTTTTTAAAATCACATGCTAACCCTAAACCTAAAAAAACTAAGTTAAATATCTACAAATAAACCTGTTAACATGCTTTTGTTGTGAAGGCTGGCGTCGGGCCTGCGCTGTTCATCCTGTGTGACTTGACAGAAGTGATTGAGGTGGAGGCAGCCAGCCTGAGACAGAAAAACAACCGACGAAAGGGCAACCCATGTATGGCCTGTCCGTGTTAAAAAAAAAAAAAAAGATTTGTGAAAGCCTCAAATATGTGGATCTAAAGGATTGTTTCGTTTTTAAGCGTGCCCAGTTACTTGTGCGGGTGTCTGTTGGCTACTTGAGTGTCGCCGTTTTCCCATTCTCACTGGAGTGAACACTAAGGTAAGCAGTGTGACCGCAAATGAACTGTACAACTTGCTCCACTGGACTGCGCTTCTTCCTTTGCTTTTCTGTGTTTCACTTTCTCGTTTCTGTGGGATACTGGCGGGATCTTTTCATTTACAAACAGTCGTAAAAGTTGGGAGTGGAGCGGTGGCGTGCTCGTGCCACTTTCTCCATTTGTCGCTGGGTCTTTGTCCACTCATATGTGGTTCACTTGTTCGTGCTAAAACCTCGGTTAGCCTTTGTGCCGAGTGGATAGCGCACTCCGTTTGGCTGAAATTCATATTTTAAGACAAGAAACACTCGGTTTAAGCTTTTCCATCAGTAATTGACATTTTATTTTTGACATATGTTTGAAGGCCTGTTCACCCAGACTGTAACAGAGCACCGACAGGTCCTTACACCATTCCCATGAATTTGTTTGCCGAGGCTATTTTGTTTGTTTAGCCGATCACTATGTTGTTTTACACATACTTTACAAAGCTAACACCTCTGATGTGCTGTTGTTGAAACACAAAACCGTTTGTATTAGACCATCTTTTATATGCGTAAAATGTAGACTGGTGCCACATGCTGAGCTGAGCCGTGCTGTCAGTGTGACTAGTGGCTAATGTGGGTAACTGCAGCGTCACTCTGGTACCACAGCATCCACATTTACTTACTCAAAACTTACACCAACAGATTGAATTTATTCAGGGTTTATTACAAGAAAGGAAGTAATCGTTTTCCTTGGCCGTTTGCCGTTGGTGAAGTCACAGCTACAGCAGGTAGACAGTCATGACACACCTTTTCCTTTGACACGCCCTCTCTCAGGAGCACCATGGTAACGCGCATTTCTAGGACAGGGATCATGCAACAATGAAACTCAAAGGCAGTGCTCATAAAAGCTGGTTTCTCTTCTTAAATGTAGATGTCTTCACTGTCATATTTTACTCAATGAATGGGACCTCCTCAAGTTACAATAAGAGTTGTTTGTGTGTTTACAAGGGGACAGCCAGGTGGATGCTGCTCAGAACCACAATGCTTTATTTGCTCAGTTTAATAGCGGTGTCTAGATGGGCTACTGCCCTTTTATCTGTTTGTGTCTCTTTTGGCCAACATTGTTATTATTATTATTGTTGTTGTTGTTATTACTATATTTTTTTCCCACTACATGTATTTTGATGTGTCCTTTTTGACCCCCAATCCTGGCTGGTGCATTTATTTGGATGGTCAATGCAACTAGGCAGATCTAGGCTTTGCGTAAGCCATTTACACATTTAGATACAAACACAGATAGCGGACACGCCTCTTCAAACTAACTCGTCATACTTCCAAGTACTCAATGGATCATTTGAACTTTTAGTCTAAAACAATTGCTTTGTTATTACCAACATGTCTTGATTTATTTTTTATCAGTTTAATCATAATTTCAAAGGAAAGACGGTTGTGTTTAAGAGAATTCAGACGTTTGATAAGACTTTAATCATCCTAATGTGCCCTCATTAGTGTAGCTGATTATAATGAACTACAGCACCAAAAGTGAAATGGGTGGAAAGTTTATGTTTAGTTCTGTCTCATGGTCTTTCCACAGATTAATGTGACCTGAACACCTTTAGTAAAACACAAAAACACACTCGACACACAATTATGGATGTGTCTGATAATCAGTTTTTTAATCAACTTACGTTTACATAGCCATAAAATATGAACACCTGTTATTGAAATGGGATGTTGATAATAGATTTCCTAAAGTTACCCATTTAGGACACGTCTCATTTTTTACTTCAGACAACATGTCATATTTTACTTGACCCATTTTTAGTTGCACATTATTCATGATTTGATTCATTGCTTTGCTGATGCTCCACCAAATTGCAGCAGAGAATATCACATGTCAGAAGTGTTTTTTTTTATATTTATTTATTTATTTATTTAATTTTTTATGAATACCTTATCTCTGCTGGGGAAGAGAGAAATTTTCCAGCAGGCACCAATGCGTGGTCAGGAGGTAACAATACTCTTGAGGATTATGACCGGAGCAAGATAAAGGCCCATTGTTGTGGTGAGCATCTGTAATCTAGGTTGGCATGGAACCAGTGCCAACATTTATCCATAACACAGTGAAAAAACTACTTTGACAGAATCTTGGTGCACTTCCTCGTCCTATTGAATGTCACAGATGCCTGTGAATATTCCAAAAATGACTGAAGGATGAACTTTTAAGTGAATAAAGATGGCTAGTGGTTCTAGTATTCAGCGTATATCTGTTCTACTCATTTGTTGTCTCTGTTATGTCTTGTTCGGGCTACATTATTTTGGTATGGTTCACACTACACAACTGTCGGACTTGTGATTGTAAGATGCTGTGACAGGGAATAACAGACTACATGCCCTTTTTACCCCAACTGGTCGGTCAGGTCTCCAAAACAACGTAATGTTGCCCAAACACAACATGGGAAATGACACGACTCCTGTGCAAAAGAGGAAAATGGAAACACCGTTTTCCTGATTTTTCTCCACATGTCTCATCCGTCATCAGTCTCATCCAACATTGGCTGAAGCTTGTTGGGTTTACATATGCCAGTTGCGCATACACATATATAGAGAAAAGATTAAAGCAAAGACATCGGGACTTGGTTTTCAAGGGGAAGACATTTCTTCTGTTAATCCAATTCTGAATTCAACTGGTAAGAGAGCTGAGTTTTAGCTCTAGAAAGAGGGGTTTGACCTGTAACTAACAGACCAGGCTGTTCTTGTCTCATAGTTATTAGTATCATGTGAGTTGTTAATATCACTGTTCCATTCAAGTGTTTGTTGTCCTAGATTGAAAATGTATTGTTTTAGATTTTAGAACACTGTTGTAAATAGAAGGCACACCGTATCTGAGGCCACCTCTTCTGTTCAGAGAAGCCTTTTCCATTTTAACAAAAATGGCTTCCTTCACACCTCTCTCAAAACATCAGGCCTCTCTGGACATTGCTGTCCGCAAAGGAATGCCCTTTCTCTTTGAGGTGGAGGTGGACTACAGACTCAGCTCCACCAGACTCCAGTGTCCAGTAGCATTTTATGGCACACGCATTACCTCCATCACTAAGAGCAAGAGGTAAAAACAATACACATTTCACAATAAATAAATTAAAAGTTACTATCAATAGTAATAAAGTGCACATTAACAAGATTCATTGTACAGTCTTAAAGCAGCTGGTTTAAATGATCTCCTGAAGGTGTTAAGTTCATTTATTGTTTGCCTCCTCGACTTTCCTCTTTGTCATCACCTCACCTCTCCTGTCCTCCAGCTTGTGTTTCTAATTCATGCCCCATGACTAAACTAACAGTGTGTTGGCTCCATTTTCCGGTGTCACTGCTGGGCACTCTGCCTAATCCTACTGTTTCACACTGAGGCAGAGGCGGTAAATGCGAGGGACGCTCTGACACTGACTTAAGCTGGATGGAATACAATGGTGCAGTGTCCCTTCCTTGAACCACTCGGTCAACAAAGCCAAAGCCCTGAACTCTATCTATAAATGCTGTATAATGGCGTCAGACCGTGCACAGCATGGTGAAGAAATAAAACAGCAGCAGACTCCTGCAGTGAGCTGAGAGGGAGCATCTCTGAAGTTTGTATTATGTAAGGGATCTTGGGGCTTGTGCTCTCAGGGCCTTTGAGATGTTAAAATGGGACATTCAACAGTATCCAACTGCTGTTTTCTTTAGCCACAGCTGTCTTTATTGGACAAACTGGTACAGGACTAGTATACTCAAAATCATTTGAATTCATTGATGCTTTTTCTGCTCATCTCAAAGGCACCTTCCTGTGACAACTCTGCATATCTCTGTTTTTGAGTGTTGTTGATCGTATCACCCAAGAATACAAAGTAAAGTAGTTTAAGCACCCCTGGCTGCAGACCAAGACTCTGCATTTAACAGATTGTAATATGACCAAATATTCATTCACAACATCTCGCTCTACAGGATTCATATTTTTGAGCACAAAATTGGTACTTGAGGCTAGGGTTGGTCCGAAATATGAATTTGTTTCACTTGATACTGATATTTATCTGGCTGTTTCGACTGATATCCAATATTGCCCAATGTCGATATTTAAAATATTGATAGCCATTGCTTTACTAAATAAAAAGAATCACATTGTATCTCAAACATTTCCATTATCTTATTTGGCTTTCCCTGTATTTCTTATTTTTTCTCAAAGGCTCCCTTTAGCAGTGCTTTCTTGTGATGGGGAACGGGGGATAGGGAGCGTTATTTTAAATTGATGGTATTGATCTGATCATGTCACTTTTGTAAATATAATGTGTCTATTCTTCTGTAAAAATTTAGATCTCATTTTACAATGGCAAGAAAAAAATACGTGAACCTTTGGTCATTTCATTGTTTTGAAAATGTGATCTGATCTTTATCTAAGTCAAGGGTATTGACAAACATAATGTGTCATTGTTGAGGAGGAATTTTTGACAATTCTTCCCGGCAGAACGTCTTTAGCTCTGTCATATTCTCTGTCATAACCTCCAAAAGGCAGATTTAGTTTTTCTGAAGCCATTCTGTTGTTGACTTTCTCCGGTGTTTATGGTTGTTGTCCCATTGCATCACCCACCTTCTACACAGTTTCAGCTGACGTACAGACATCCTTGCATTATCCTGAAGAATTGTTTAAAATGCTTCTGGTATTTATTGAGTACAACATGTCAGACTTGGAGCTGCGTGCTGTGGGCAGACGAGTCAGAGCAAATGAAGATAAAGAGCAATATATTCTGTTGTTTTGTTTGTTTTTAAAGCTGTTCAGAAAGCAGCCAGGTGTAGCAGGAGCTAAAGGAAAGTTTATGAGCAACAATTTTTTGAAGTTTTGCAAACTCCTCCCTCTGAGCGTTACCATGGAGACCTAGACAAATGCCTTTACTCACTAATATGATCTTTATTAGGTGAGCTTTGATAATGAGCTGCTGTTGTATTACTACTGTAGTTTTATTAATTCAAATTAAACCCATAGGCTATACCCTGGTTTGTTAAATGAAGCTAGAGCTGTGAAGGTATCAAATAAATCATGATACAACTATAGAATATTAAATTATCTCTTGTTTTTCTATTGATATCGATGTCTGGTCCACAGTTTATTTTAATAAGCAGAGCAAAAAAAGAAACCATAAAAAATATTTAAAATGCATTTAGTCTCTGCAATAAATTTTTTTTAGACTATGTAATTACTCTTACCTCTCCCAGTTCCCAACCCCCGTATAACAGGTCATGTGACTTTTGGCCACCATGCCAAGGCACTTTGTCCAGAGGAAACACTGCAAATTGTTTTTAACATTGCAATAAATATTGTTTGTTGCAATTCATTCTGATGCAATATATACCACAACAAAAAGCAGTTATCGTGAAAGGCCTATTTGTAACCCTTTCAGCTTTATATAAGGCAACAGTTCTTGATTCTAGCTACTCTGAAAGCTCTTTTTGGCAAAGCATGGCTCACAAAGGCTTGTTCTTTTTGTGCAGAGCAAACTCCAAAAGTTTGAGAGGTTTTTATCAGTCAGAGTAGCTGTAGTCCACACCTTCAAATGTATTATCTGAACGAGACACCAGGTGTGTTAAAACCAGACTCCATTTAGATTTTTTGAGGTCATTAACTCAAGGGTTCACTGGCATTTTCAATGTTGAATAAGTGTGTTCAATAAAAAAAATATTTTTTTGTGAAATAATTTTTAGACACATTATGTTGGTCAATACTCTTGACTTAGATGAAGATCTGATCATATTTTAAGACAAATCTATTCATAAAACCATAAAATTCCAAAAGGTTCACTTACTTTTTCTTGCCACTGTATAGCTTTAGATCTAATTTCAATTATTTTTTAATATTTTTAATTTTTTTGAGTAACTTGCAGATTGGCCTCTTGTTTACAAAAGGGGGGCAGGGGGTAAACAATTTTTCTCTATGATGACCTCATAAACTTTACAGACTCAATTACAAAATGTTCAAGTCTTCGGCTGAAACTGCTTTCCAACACTGTTCCACATTAGTGACAGTGATTTTAGTTTATTTCAGCTTTGAGTCAAATGAAAAAATGAATGTAATGTAAACCAACAAGGATTAAGAAGATAAGAACTTTCTAAACTTGTTTCCTTCGGATAATTGAGAAATGTGTTGAAAAGAAAGTAGGCGCTTCCTCAAGGTGTTTCAGTGGTGTGAATGTTTGCTGGGGCTTGCACTGTGGGGAGGATTGTGGTGATGGAATTTAACTCGAGTGAAAACCTGCCACCCTGCTGCCTCTACAAGACCCGGGCAAAACAATTGTCAGAGTAACAAAAGAACAAGACTGGTCGCAATACAGAAGTGCACGATATCTGACCAAAGGGAACCAGTCTGCAACATTGTATATTTCATTAGATTGACTATAATACTGGGACCACACAGCATGCATGTGACAGCCTTCCTGAACTACTGTCAAAATTAGTCACCACAGCCATCTGGGCATCAGTCTGGCTCTTTGTAGCTGATAATTCAGAACAGAAATCTAAGTGAATCAGCGCATTAAACCAATCTGTCGGATACGATATTTGTTTATGTCGATCAGTGAAACCTTTTGAAAAAGATCAGTTGCTAAATGAAAAGAAAACGGTACATGATAGTTTGACCCTTGTATGTGTGTAATGCTTGTGTGTCAAAAGATGTGGCGTATTTATAGTTGGTTTATACAAAAACTTTAACTGTGGTTTATGAAAGTATTAGACAATTAGCCTGTATCCAAACAAAGTACAATCACCAAGCTTTTTTTTTATTTATTTTTTTTATACACAGCTGCTACAAAAATACCACAATGTTAATAATTTGTCCCCTTCTGAGCTCACTCCATTCCACAATTTATTTGCAGAATGGAGCAACATGATAGGCTTTTGACTAATCCATTTGTGCCCTGTGTCTTTCACCAAAGGAAACCCTGCTTTATTTATGAGATGTATAGCTCGACGGGGCTCTCTGGAGGGTAGAAGACTGCACACAGGCACTATTTGGCCTGCAGTCCTTCTCTCTCCTCTCATTTGCCCTCTGCGGGTTGACTTGGCAGACTCACTGTGGCACAAGTGTGACCTCGGCCTGCCTCAGCATCGCAGAGAGTGACGGGCAGAGGCTGCGCTAAATATGGGTCTTCACCTGTTTCATGTGGCATCGGGTGATATCATCTGTGCATTATTTAAGACGATTGTCACATTGTGGTAATTCAGGCCATAGTCATTTTTACAATATTCCCAAAGAATTTTCAGAGGTGGCCTGTAGCCCACATCATCATAGCATTATGTAACATGGACAAATAAACGCTCTCAAGAGGCAGGACCCCAGTTTTGACTTTATGCTCCACAGAAAGCATTCCCATGGTTTTAGGAAAAATCATGTTAAATTTAGATTGTTTTGTATTCCTACTGGAAGTTGACAGTCTGCCATAGAAAAGTCCTGGAGTAAATAATTGCCTGATTCAAAATCTTTCCTTTACCACTAAGGGAGCTTTTCTATAATCCAGCTACAATGATAGTCTCAAAGAAAAAAAATACTAATGCTCTTTTTATTTTCTATACAGACTTTTTGCTTTTGTGGTTTAGAAAAATTGAAGTTCATCAGGTGGGCATGTCACTGTTGCACCAGTCTTCCTGCAGTTCCTTGCTCCATCAGTCTGCTTTCGCAAGAGCCTGAAGGTAGCACTTGATCAAAGAGAATAATTCAGGTCCATTGCAGCGGGAGGAGGGAAAATGAGACCAGTGGAGCTGAAGATACAAAGAGTTAGTACAACTCAAGAAGGGATAGAGTTTCAGATAGTTTGTCTTGCACGGCGGAGGGAATAAAGAATTTAGGACGCCATCAGTATTGTGTGCCTGTATGAGCCAACTTCCTTTTTACAACAGTCTTTGACAACTTTCCCAACATCGGAAGCACCTACAAACATTCCATATTTTTTTTGTTGTGGTTCTTGAATCAAGGAATACAAGGTACACTCAATTACTCAAATTATTATTTTGTTTTTTTTTTAAGTTCTGATTGGCTAATTATTTTGAATTGCATTACGTAAATAATCCTAATTTTGTGCATCCTACTTTTGTGCATGTGTCTCCAAAGGTTTGATTTTAAAATGGACCATCATAAGGGCATGGTTCCCGTTTTTAACTTGGCACACACTGTTTTTTTTTTTTTACAGACAGGGTTATTGGTAGTAATTCTATTTTAGTGTTCCTTACGGCTCAATGTGCAGACACACCCTCGTTGCATGGGGCTTGTGTTGTTTCCCTCCCTTGTTGCCTCATTAGATGAAATGCTCTATGTTCCACGCATGGCTTAAAGCAGTCCTTGCAGATATATGGTAATGCACAGTTTGATTATTTGGATTTTTGAGAAAGCCACTGCTTTTGTTCTAATAGTTTTGAGACATTTATGTAATCCCAGCATTTGTACATCACAGACAACATTGTTAATGCTTTGTAGCAGAAATCATAAAAAAATCTGATCTTTATTGCATACTCTAAAACGTCATGATTTCACAGATAACTTTCAACAGAAATGACATGTCAGACTGGTGAGAAAGTGGACTTGGAGGCTTTGTGGGGCAAAGGTGCAATTCCAAAGCAAAGGCACACATCACACTATTGCCTCTTAATACTAACAAGTATAACACTTTATGAACAAATAAAAAAACTTCAGTTCTTCTGTGTATTCCTGTGGGAGATTTGTGAATAAATATGGTCTTAATATGTACAGACTGAAAAAAAATGAATGCTTTGTAGGCCAAACTATAAACTTAAGCTAATGCTAGCTAGTATTAATATACTCAGTTCAATATCATATTTTCTTTTTAGGAGTTGGGGAATAGCTTTATGAACATAGTTTTAAATCTCAATAATGTTTCAGCCTTATGGACTGCTGTGGCCTGGATCCTTCACAGATCATAGTTTGATGCATGGAAAGCAGAGAGGGGCTCTTCTAAAAAGTTTCCATTTCCTAATTTAATGTAATTACATATTTATTTAAGCACGTCATGACAGTGAAATGGATCATATTGAGGCACCAAAATTATTTAGATTAATCATACAACATGCTTAAATGCTGCAGAGAATTGCACTTGTTTTAACAGCTTTATTTTTTGACATCTTGTTAGAAACTCAACATAACTAATGTTAGTCTAAAGCATCTGTGTGAAACAAGGACATTTACTTGTCTCTGTCTGGCTTTCTCTATGTATTACTAAAAGCAATCATTACTAGTGTGTACTGTATATGCTGCTGCATTTACATTATCTCCGTTATGAATTGACAAGATTGACTTTTAAACTGAAATGCTGGGCTTATTGTGCTTGAGGCATGTTGTTTGCTTCTTTGTAGTGTTCATATCCAACAAAGTAGAGTTTCCATGTCACCCATTATTCACTCCTGTGGGTCTGCTGTCACAATTCAACCCAGCTCTTATTAAAATCAGTTTTTCATCTGTTCGAACACAGTAATACCAACATCTGTGTCATGAGGGATTTGAATGATTTAGCTGGAAGTGAGTTTTAGCCTTTGGTTTAAAGTCTTTTGGCAACCTCCTTGATAATGTCAAGTCAGCAATTTCTTGGAGGGAAGGGAGACAGCCAATCGCAGTGCTGGCTGTAGTCCACATAGTTTCTGTGAGCTCACCTTTGATACAATTTTGAAGATGACAACTTCAAAGGAAGTGTTTTATGAGATGAGGATTAAACCAAATTGAAATTTGCAATGCAATACTACTTTAAAATGATATTGCTGCCTCTGGCAATGTCTTTGTCGTTCGAGCTAGAAGTGAGCCTCTTTGTCACATACTTTTTTCAGAAGTCACCAACATCAGCAGTATACATCAAAGCTGTATACACTACATCTGGCCTGCTGTGCTTTACTGCACCACTCTGTCGCATACATGGAGTTAAAAATAGAGGCCAACCTATGGAAGAAGAAAAAGCTATAGGGGTGTTTTTATTATCTTTATTGTAATCATTATAAAAATGCACCACTCAGAGAAATGAAAAGCCTTTTAAAAGTAGGAGTGCACTCATATAAAACTGTATTGTCCTGTACTGATGACCAATATTAATGTTGTTTTAGCTGCTACCTGATTAGATTAAGATACCCTTATAAAAACTAGAACTGCTCTATATTTGTACTTTTTTTGTCGTATCAGTCAAATTGTAATGTCCCATATAAGAAGCTGATGTTACAATATGCTCTTTATGTCTGGCCTTGTATAGTTTGTTTGAACCTTAGCAGCCTTTGGATTAGGACTGATGTCTGGTACTGCAAATGATACTCCTACATTTGAGCAGGAAAACTGGTTTTGAAACGAGCCTGTCGCTCTTTGTGCACAATGCAAGATGATCCTTTGCAGAGAAATATATTGAAAATCAATAGGTAGGAGGGATAAAAGTCGCATTCCTCAGGGAACACCCCGTTAAACGGGCCACCATGTGTTTATTGTCATGGAAACACTCAACAATGTCACCTCCACTTACGAAAGGGGGGCTGAGGCAGGACTTTAAAAAAGTGTGGAAAAATGGCTGGTCTAAATGCCACAGGAGCAACCTTCTGATTTGGGAGATGTGTAAAAGCTATGAGTAATGCTTTTATTATTAGAAGTTTTATTTTTGGGATCAAATGATATATGTTCAAATGATATATGTTCTCTTCATTTTAACCACCAAACTGTGTGGCTGCTCTGTCTGGTGCAGTAGTGTGGTGGCAGCAGGCCTGGCTCTGTTTGTGTCTTCTTCTCAGGTTTATTTTGAGCCACAAGTAAAAAAATCCTGCTTCTCCTCGTGTATCACAGAAGATGACATGTCATGACTCACTAAAACGTGAACCCGATGGAAAATTAGTTGCAATGGAAAACTGTGTAAAATGTGGGGATTACAGTTATTGAACAAAATGTCAGTAAATTCACGTCCCAATTTCTTTAAACAAAAAGAGAATAAAGTTTATTCAGTCAGAAGAAAAGAAAAATGTTTCTGTGGTTTCTCTGAATTTTTGTGTTTAATGCTAAATTGTGACAAGACCGCCAAATTGAGTTACTTCTCCTGTAATTACAATTAACGCTTCCAATGCAGGCCTGGTGGTCTCAATATAGACGGGTTACTCTGTGGAAAAAGACCACTAGAACATGTATTATTCGTTGTGACGGTCACCAACAGGCCTGGGTCCAAGTGCTCCACACTCATTATTGCCAGGTAGAAGTGAAGCAGTCCTTCTTCCTGTGAGAAGCAGCTACTGCAAACCGTGTCTGGGAGGGGGTTAGAGGTGGGGGGTGGGGGGTTCTCTCATTGGCTCAGTACTGCCTTTAACCTGAACGCCAAACACAGAAAGCAGTGCCAGGCATTTTCCCCTTTTTAAACATCTTTTTTTATAATCCTCTTTTACTTTTTTTCTCTTTGTGTGGTGTTGAAAGGGCCTGGGAGCTTAGCCTCTCGGTAAAGGGACTTGTGAAGTGCTAGTGAAGCCCAGCTCAGCAGTCTGCCGCTCATCCCTCGTCTTTTACTCTCTCAACAGAGGAATGGAGGGGTCACTAGGGCCACAAGCTCTCAGGCTGTTGCCTTTTTTAAAAACCCACTTTCCCCCACATCTTTTGTGTTTTTGTTTGCACCATTGCAATAAGAGTTTGGCACTGCCCCCTGTCTTTTACCCAGAGGTGTGTAGAAACTAGTCTATTTACCATGTTGCATTTAGAAACTAGTCTATTTACCATGTTGCATTTACTTCTGGCACTGATTTCGGCTACTCATTGTCTGGAGAAATCAAATGTTGAGCAGGTTATAAATAATTCTGTTTATTGAATGCTTTGCTTGCATTTGAATGAGGAACAAATGATTTAAGTGAGGACATTTTAGACTAAACCCTGACTAAGGAGTCCACGAGGATGTCATTAGCATGTGGAGAACGGCAGCACGTTTTCAGGTACCCGACAGGGCTGCAGCATGCTATAGCTGAACGGCCACAATGGGATAGACGAGATTTAGAGTGGCAATCCCATCCCTCGTCTTAATGAGCATAGTTGTCAAAGAGCCCAAGAAATTGGTTTGATGGATGGCGCAAGGTTAAGTTGTTTGAGGGAATATGACGGTGGCTTGGCCAGTTTACTGTGACCCTCTTGGAATTTCATGGTTTTCTGAATAAATTTGTCTTTAAAATGTGACAAACATAATGTTTCAAAGCTAATTGGAGTCAGGTTTTTGCACACCTGGAGTCTCAATAACATAATACGTGTGGAGCAACTATGACTGATTTATAAAAAAATTAAAAAAAACTTTTGGAGTTTGCTCTGCACAAGAAGAACACGCTTATGTGAGCCATGCTTTACCATAAAGAGCTTTTAGATGAGCTACAATCAAGTATTGTTGCTTTGGATAGAACTGTAAAGGGTTAGAGGATGTCTGTACGTCAGCTGAATCTGTGTAGAAGGTGGGTGATGCAACAGGACAACAACCCAAAACACTGGAGCAGGTCTACAACAGAATTGCTTCAGAAAAACAAAATCTGCCTTTTAGAGTGTCCAAGTCAGAGCCCAGACCTCAACCCAATAGAGAGGCGTCCAAAGAATATGACAGAGCTAAAGCAGTTCTGCCAGGAAGAAAAATTCCGAAAATTTCTCCAGCAATGTGCAGGTCTGATCCACAGCCGCAGGAAGCACCTGGTTGAGGTTATTGCTGCCAAAGAAGGGTCAACCAGTAATTAATTCTAATGGTTCACTTACCACTGCCATT
Organism: Neodontobutis hainanensis; assembly: GCA_024349245.1. Lineage (NCBI taxonomy): Eukaryota > Metazoa > Chordata > Actinopteri > Gobiiformes > Odontobutidae > Neodontobutis > Neodontobutis hainanensis. Next base: position 1,066,684 of record JALDNG010000048.1, read on the forward strand.
TTGAATGTTGATTGAGTGTGTTCAATAAAGACATGAAAGAGCAGAATTTTTTTTTTGTGTAATTATTTTTGTTTGTCAATTTTCTTCACTTTGATAAAGCTCAGATCACATTTTAAGACAAATTTATTCAGAAAACCCTGAAATTCCAAAAGGTTCACATACTTTTTCTTGCTGCTGTATATGAAAACACTAGTAACAGATTCTCATCACAAGTCTCTATCACAGTCAGTATTAGTGATCAAGGGTATTAAGTCACTTTTTGTTAAATTCAACTTTTTACCTTGACAATACTCAACTGTGACATGATTTAAATGTCAGTTTCCCTCTTGTCTTTACTTGCCCAGCGCTGGCATGCCCGGCAGGAGAATACTGAAGAGCACTTTCCAATAAGTCTACATGAGGCCTGCCCATCCATCTATCCATTTGCACCAGGAGAACTAAATTCAATAAAAAAGAGGGAGAGAAAAGGCTAGGCCAGTGCAGCAGTAAGCTGTCGCCTGAGGTAGACGGATACCACAGCACGCGCACATACCTGCCGTCTCCTGCAACCTGCTGATGTCACCATCTTATCATAAATCTGCCCTCTGTACTTGAGTTTCTCACTCTTTGTCAGATGCTGTGTCTGGTGTTGACCTGTGTGGTGATCTTGCTTGTAAACATTTTTCATTGCTGCTTTTGTTACTGCAGTAAAGCACAATCTTGTTAAATTATGTGACTTGCGCTGAGCTTGACCTAAACTCAGTTTTGTTGCACAACTCTGTTTCTCCGCCTTCTAAATGTTCTGGTCCAAGCTTGCGAGGAAATCCAGTTTGACAGCTTTGGTGGCAGCAAGCTGAGACACATTTACAACAAGAGCAATGCCATAATGTCAACTGTATGACTTGTTCTGCATTTGCACATAGTTTCACTTTACCTGAACAGATGCTTTCAGTACTGTTTAGGATGTCACGGTTTTTGGCCTAGTCCTGTCCCACATGGAATTGCATAAGTTCCAATTTTGTGGTACCTATGTAGTTTACGTAGAAGATCTTCAGGTAATGAAATCTTTATGGTATCAAAAGTCATCGCTGAATGTCAGGAATGTAACCAATTGGTTATATGGTTGAAGATTACAATGACCGTATTACTGAACCATAATGTAATCAAGACTCAGGGGTATTTTTAATGATGATGTTGTTGATGATAGATTTTCAACCCAATCCTGTATCTAGTTCAACAAAACCCACCAGCGCATGCTGTGTCTGGTGTCGACCTGTCGGCCTAGTTTGACATTTGAGTTGAAAACCGTTTGACCTTTTCAGTCTTTATAAGAATGTAATTCCGAACAGGAAACATGCTGTCTTCATTTATTAGATATTGTTTTACCATTTTGCCACTACTTTAACATATCACTTGAAACGTAATTAGTTATTGAACATCCGCCTGCACACTGCTTCCTCTCTATCCTTATCTTTTCTGAGCTCAGTTTCATGTGCACCATTGCTACTTCCTTTTATTTAGTGATCTCATTTCCAGCTGTAGACTTGGCAGTGTGCTAAATATAAACTGGATTGCTGAGATGGTTTTCATACCACATTTAAACACAACAAAGGTTTTCACAGCAAAGCATCAAGTGAAATACTCAGAACCTTTTCTTATCACTTTATGGATGTTTTCTCAAGACTGTTTCTCAGCAGGAAAGAAGGTTTAGGGGGAATCCGCCATCTGTCGGACCACCTCACCTAAGGCCTAGTGAAATAGAGCATGTAATTGCCCACTGTCTGTCTCAAAAACAAATAGAACAGGCTTTGCGCATGTGTGTGTGTGTGTGTGTGTGTGTGTTTGAGCGACACCGAAAGCATGCAGATTGAGGGAGTACATTGATTTTGTTTGCTTGTGCTCTTCTACCAAAACCGCTTCAGGGTGGCTTTAAGGTTGTATTTGAAAGCTGTTAAATTTGCTGCTGTGGTCTTTGTTATATACAGTATAATGGCACACAAATAAATCCTCATGTGAAAAGCAATACCATAATCTTCTGGACTGAAAGGATTAGTTTTACATCCAACTGTAACATCAATATGACCACAAACTTTGCTTTGTTATGTAATTGGGCCACCATTGAGTTGCAACCTTTCCACAGTTTAGGCTGTCTCATAACCAGCGTGTGAAGGGATCAGCGCTGGATGTATGCTTGGATTAAATATGGATACATTTGTAATTTGACATGAGACCAAACTTAGCCTTACACGCTTTGACTCTTAAGTGTGGCTTTATGAAACCTGTATTACCAAAACAAGTATTAGTTGTTAAGTCTTTTGTGAGCTGACACTGAATATTTAACAGTGAACCAAAATTCTTACGTTTTATTCATTGAATTATTGGATCGGTTAGGGTAGTGCAATTTTAAAATGAAACCCACTTTTATTTGCCCTGTTGAAATATTAAGTCTCCACATGTTGCTGTTTCTGTTAGGCTCATCCTGTTTCTGTCGTCCACAGGGGGACTCCATGAAAGATGACAGAGGAGGTGATTGTTGTAGCCAAGTGGGACTACACGGCCCAGCAGGACCAGGAACTTGACATCCGTAAAAATGAGCGTCTCTACCTCTTAGACGACTCAAAGACCTGGTGGCGGGTCCGGAATGTCGCCAACCAAACTGGGTATGTGCCATCCAACTACGTGGAGCGCAAGAACAGCCTGAAGAAAGCCTCTCTGGTGAAGAACATCAAAGACACATTGGGTAAGAAGCATTTCAACACAAAGGGTCAAGGTCCGCTCTGTCACAGGCTGTCAGTGTCTCTAGATTATTTTTAGTAGAAGTGGAAAATCCCTGCACTTCCTTTTCAGTGCTCCCCGTGGTCATAAACTATGTCCCCATGGAGTAAATCCATGTATGCTGCTCTCCATTTTCCCACCCCAACTAAATTACACTTACATGGAGTCTGGACAGCAGGGGTGCCATTGTGTCCATTGGGGTTGTGTAGAGTCATCCATTAGTCTCAAATGTCAGCACTTTATCTTTATTGTATATAAAGTCTGTTTTCTACTAGAGCTATAACGTACTTCCACAGGCTCAGTGTCCATATCTTTTATAAAACACCAGAACATGGTCGTGGAAAAAACAATACATTTGGAATATACTGTATCATATTATTATTATTATTATTATTATTATTATTATTATAAGTATGTTAGAAAAACATTATACACCATCTCTATTTTTTATATATTAACAATACTGTCTCAGAACTTTGTGTCAATTCAGTTGGAATAATTGTTAAGTATTTGAAGAGATGTGCAAATAGTTCTTACTGATTAAACCTCTAATTGCACACAGTGATGTCTGCTTTTCACAAAAGTCCCAGCTGCAAGGGGCACAAAGCTTGCTCTGGAAAATGAGATGACGGTTGTTATGGATGTGTGCTAAATTGGGGCAGCACAGTTCAAGTTGAAAAAGAAAGAAATATTGCTTCAAATGATGAGCTTGCCCCACTTTGCTAAAACGAGATCCGGAGAAGAGCAGACATGTATTTTCACAGTTTGAGCCGAGCAGGGACGGCACATGGATAGGACAATATTAATAACATCTGGTGGAAATTCTGAACATGACTGATTGATCAAGACGGGTAACAGTCATATATATATATAGTAACTGAAAAGCCAAAAGACTGCTATGTATATAGTATGGAGCAAATGTCTACAATTGCTGACAATATGCTGTAAAACATGAACCAGATCAAAGTTATATGTGCAACTCCTCAAACCTTTAGCAACTCTAATATAATTGTAATTGTTTTTAATTTCTTAAGTTAGTCTCTCTCATTACCTTACGACTGCATCTTCTTTTGCTGCACTTTAAAGTCAAGAAAGCCAACAGGACAGTAGCATGTGATGTGAAACAATTGTGTGTTATGGCCCATTTACTTTGTGTTGAGCAAATCGGATCTGACTACTTTCGCCTGCAGTGTGAACACAGCCCTAGTGTTATACACTGACACCCTGGCACCGTTGAAATGCTCCTGCTGTATGTGGCCCAACACGGCCTGCTGCTGTCATCAGAGTACATTTGGTTTCCATCAGAGTTGTCCTGTCTTTGGGCTGTCACTCTAGTACTGCTTTGACACCATCAGTAGATTGATCAGTGGGTTAATCAGCAGCATAATGGTAGTGCAGGCATGATGGATGCACTCCCTGTGCCATCTATATTACATATTGATTTCAACATTATGACCTATTTCTATTTTAGGCTAAGTAGTCTGCTTCTAGGCCTTTGAGTGTCTGTGTTAAAAGCTTGAGTAAATCTAATAGGCGAGAAGAGTCTTGTGATGAGCCATCGCTGAGGTCAGAGGCTAATGTAACTTACACACAGACACGCGCATGTGCGACTGGCTCAAAGTTTGATTAGTCCATCCCCCAATTTACAGAATTTATCACTTAGCTAGCTTTGATTGCGCCTCACACTCTGTAATTACTGTCATCTCAAGCTTCTCTTTCATTTTAATGCAGTTGTATCATGCACATTCATCCAGGCAGAATTGAATTGTAAATGGCCACCCGCTGTTTTGTGCTCCACTTTTCTCTCACACAGGCTCCAAACAGTAGTGGCAGAAAGACTTTAGGGTCCAGTAATTGCTCAGTCTCGGTAATGATGGTGTGTTGGCACATCAGATGTCAAGGTATTGCTCGCAGGTTTGTTTGACTGAAGCTGTGAAAAGCGTTTGGCTGAGCATCATTTGCACTAACCCTGCAATCAAGAACTCATCACTTATTTTATTTTAAATAATGTTTATAGTTTATAGGTTCTTAAATTATTTAAATTTGTGTATTTTCTGTATTTAAACGATCGATGAATGAGACGTACCTTCGAGCCACAACATGTGGTTTAAAAGCTGCAGAGTAAAAGCTTAGACTTGTGCCTTTTATTTGTTTATGGAACGTTTCCTGAAACGTTTATTCCAGCAAAATGTGTTTATGAGAATTGTATTGCACCATTTTGTACATTTAGCCTCAGTTATGTCTTTTTTTTGTATCTGTCTATAAACATTTTATTTAAACTTAAATATTAGTTAAACCTTTGCTGTTGTAATCAACAATTTAGTTTAAATTGTATTTCAGTCATCAAAGATATCTCTTTCATCAGAATACAATTTCCCAGTTTTTAAAGATGTGCATATTTACTGTAAAAACTGAGCTTTGTTCATACCATTACCTCATTTACGGCCAGTCCGTACTTCTTTATTATGACCTACATTTTGTCGAGTGTGTGATGGCTGTGTGGTATTGTAAAGTACAGTGAACTGCAGAGTGAAGTAATATGCTGCAACTAGCAGTCACAAAAGCTTTCATCAGCTCACTCTCCTTTAGCTGGTATCCTCAGGGTTTGAAAGCTACTCTCTTTCACAGGATAAAGAGGGCTGTGAGTGAACGTGTAGGAGGAGAGGATGTGCCTTGCTCGGTCTCTGACCAGCGGGCCAGTGCCTTGAAGTGGAAATGAGTGAAGGTGTGGGTTTGTGCATAGATAGTGCTAAGCTTAGGGGAGTGTCAATACATCTCTGCTTTCAAGCACGTAGCATCGACGAGATATTTATTTTTCCAGTGGGACTACCGAAAGTCAGTGCAGGAGTCAACCTATATCTTTGGCTAACAGCCAGGAGAACCCTAGTCCTCTCCCTCCGAGACATTAAATGTGGCTTTCCATAAACATGATCTGCTTTTTATTCCCGTCTCATCCTCCTTTGCATTTTTGTCAGCAATGGCCTGTGATGTGCTCAGTCTACTGTGTGTGAGAAACAGCTGCCAGGGGACCCTTGTCTCTTCACAGCTCTTCCTCTCCTCCTCATTTCTCTGCCAACAAGTTTCATGGTACTCTGTGTGAACCCAGCAATTCTCCAAACATTGTAAATGTTCTGTTGAGCAGTGACATTTCTGTGGCATTTCAGCAGGCTGCCTGACACAAACTGGGTGATTCGCTGTCAACAAATCCCAACTCAGAAATACTGACTGTGTTTATTAACACTCACACACAGCATATTCTGTCTGTGGTCTGTTCTGAGATTAAGTTGTTAATACATTAAACTTAAAATACATTAAACTTAGCAGGACAGAGCTGTACATCTTTAAAGAAAGATTGTTTTTTTTTTCATCGATTTGATCCTTAACAAAGCCTTAATTAAGTAGTCACCACTTTGCATGGTTCATTTTGTGATTATTTCAATTTGGTAGAAACGTTGAACATCCGTCTTTTACATTATCTCTGTTTTGCATATGATTTACCATTATGCAAATATTTTCTTGAGTTGTGGATGTCATCATTCTTCTGTTTTGTTTCATTCTGCAGGACTGGGAAAAACAAAAAGGAAGACAAGTGCCCGGGACACTTCCCCAACACCAAGCTCTGACACAGAGTATCCTTCAAATGGCAGTGGGGGTGGAGGAGTGGGAGGAGGAGCCGCAGAGAGGATCTATGACCTCAATACCCCCGCGGTTGTAAAGTTTACCTACACGGCAGAGCGGGACGACGAGCTGACCCTTGTCAAGGGTTCCCAAGTGGTGGTGATGGAGAAGTGCAGCGATGGCTGGTGGCGAGGCAGTCAAGGTGGGCGCGTGGGCTGGTTCCCCTCCAATTACGTCCAAGAAGAGTCAGGGGGAGCTGATGACAAGGGGGATGGGGATGCCTCTCGGGGCTACCCTGGCTCTCAAGGGACATTGCTGGCCAATGGGCGTGCAGGAGACCTATGTGTGGTCCTACACCTAGTTCAAACTCTCTACCCGTTCAGCTCAGTGACAGAAGAGGAGCTGAACTTTGAGAAAGGAGAGGTCATGGAGGTGGTGGAGAAGCCTGAGAATGACCCCGAGTGGTGGAGATGTAAGAACTCACGGGGCATGGTGGGTCTGGTGCCTAAAAACTATGTGATGGTGCTGGATGAGAAGCCAGGCATGCCCCTCTCGGGCTCTCCGCAGAAACGCCATTTAGCACCAGCGCGCTCGGGGAAGTTCGCCGGGAGGGACTGGTACTATGGGAGTGTCACCAGGCACCAGGCTGAGTGCATCCTAAATGAGAAGGGGGAGGAGGGCGACTTCCTCATACGGGACAGTGAGTCATCGGTGAGTCTTTTCTTTTACAGCAAAGATGAATAAGACATTACCTTTCTGTTTTGTTGATACATGTGATAGCAAGAAACATCTACTTATTTTATTACAAAGTTCAGAACTATGGGGAAAGGACCATATGTATTTTCATTCATCTTTGTTTTCAGTTAGTCTTGATTAATAAATTAAGAGCATATTGGCTAGCCCTATGAACTCATTTTACCCATGTATATTTGAAGATATGCTAAAAAAGAAGTAAGAGATGATTATATACTGCCCCCTGCTGGTAAGTTAGAGGCTAGATTTATATGCACGTCTAACCCATCTTTTGTCTTTTGCAGCCCAGTGATTTTTCCATTTCCCTGAAGGCGGCCGGTAAGAATAAGCACTTTAAAGTGCAGCTGTCGGAGGGAGTGTATTGTATTGGCCAGCGCAGGTTTAACTCCATGGACGAGCTCGTAGAGCACTACAAGAAAGCCCCCATTTTCACCAGTGAACAGGGAGAAAAGCTGTACCTGGTCAAAGCGCTGCTGTGATGAACACATGCTCACATCGACACTGGATCTCATACACAATGCTAAAGTCACTCCCTGTCTTAATCAAGCCTTAGCCATGGACTCTCTGCTTTGGCTTTGGGGATCTGTCCCCACTTTGCCAGATTGTTATGTTACTCAGACACAAGTTCTATCTGTTGCCCTTCAGTGGAGATTGAATAAGGTTTTGCTGGCCTTGAAAACCCAACCTCAAGAGGCAGGCACTGTGTGAACCTACAACCACAATCCCCGTGTGCCGCCTCTGGGGTGTAATCTGCTAACATCTGTCAGTGAATACATCCGCTGCTTAAAGACGCCTGAGTTCTTCTTTTGATGTCATATATATATAATGTTCATTTACTATGACGCACATGTAGGTTACACCATTGCTCTTAATCCACAACACAGGACAGATACATTACACAAAGAGGATGTGACCTCTTAAGGACCTTACTCCAGTGTCTTTTGTCCTGTCATACCGTCAGCCATTGTTTTATTTTCTTTTATTATATATAAAAATAAAAAAGAATAATAAATTACCTTTCGATGAGTTAGCAAATGTTTTTTAAAGCAAATTTTAAGTTGTCTATAGAAGTATTAATCACTGCGCTTTCATACAACTTCACAAAGTGACCAGAGTTACTCTTGCCTTTTACCTCTTAGTTTTTCATATGGATTCTCTCCCTTTCTGCTCTTTGAAATCCTTCCTTCCTTGTCTTTTCACAGTCTTTACAGGTGATGTTGATAGCGATCTTCCTGTTATATTCGAGGGAGTGTTGCAATAAGGGAGATCTGTAGAGTTTGAATGTTTCAGTGTAACCAAATGTGCCACCCTGTACCCATACTACTGGCTTCAGGTCTGCACTGCACTCACTAAACTTGGCATTCATTCATGCTCATGCTTTTTAGTGGGTCACATTGAAAATGACCAATATGTTCCCATTAGCCAGTACGTTTCTACAAAAGAATACACACAGGCTTAATTATAATTTATGAAAAACCATTAGGTAACTGCTTCACTTCAGCTTCTGTAAATGAATGGTTCAAATTGAAATTCAACACTTCTTAATTTTTTTTTTGTGACAATTGGAAAACTTTTTTTATATAGATATTAATCTAACTTCAAAAAATCTGGTTGCTGTTGCTGCAGTAGTTTAACCAATTCAACATTATTTATTTTGGCAAGCTGGCTGGCTTTCACTGTTAATAACCAAATACACAGTCACATGGTTTGTAATGAAAAGTAGTGCTAGTGCTACCAAACATCAGATTTTATTTCTGCAATGTCCATCTGTTTACCAATGGAAGTGTTGATCGTGGGGTCTCAGCTTTTTTATGATTATACCTGAATGTTATTGAGCATTGTTATTTAATTCTTGTCTCCACTGTATGTATATAATCAAAGTAAAAATGAGGTGCATATATGAGATGCGATCCAACTAAGGTACTGTATCACCGACAATGATGAGAATTTAAATACATTTGTTCAATAAAACCTTTTGAAGAATACTAAAAAAAACTTCCTTCATTGGTTACTGTTCTCGCTGGACATGGATTGCATTACATTGAGTTTTAAAGTATTTTAAGTAATAACTTTTATTAAGAAAATTAAAAGGATGGACAAAATGTTGGACAAATGTTGGTACAACCACAGTTTGGAGAAAAAACAACTTAATTGGGCCAGTAGGGAAAAACAAAACGCATAACTAACAAGGCTTCTGAATCATTCAAGAAATACTCAACTCTTTATTTAAATCAGTGTGTTAGCGCTAGACCACTAGATGGCAGTATTAAGCCACAATCCACATATGATGACAGCTGTTTGAGTTTCCACAGTGCACGCCCTGAAAGTTAACAAAGTGGCAGCTGTTGGCATGTCTGTTTACTGAAAAAAAAGGATTAAAGCTATTCGTTGTTAAAGCTTTAATAAATGGTTAAATTAAGCTTGAATTAGTTATTAAAGCAAGAATATAATTGATTCTTATATGTGTTTTCAGATAAGCTCAACATAAGACAAGCTAAAAATCCTCCTTTTGCTGTGTTACTGATTTTTCTTGTTCTTTTGTGCTTGTCATGTTTTGTGCCGTTTGTTTTTCTAATGCCTGGGGATGTCGCTGCAAACCCATTTCCCCACAGGGACGACTAAAGCTATCTGTCAGTGAATGGTTGTTCCTGTAACGTAAAAACTTAAATGTACACAGTGCATTTAATTAAATGTGGAATGTCTCTCGGGGCCAATTACAACAACAACACCTCTTTTAATAACCTACCCTCACATCCTTTAATACAAAATATCAAACTCTGACTAAACAAAGTTGCCAACCAGGGCAAACTAATAAAACCTTTTTTCTCCTCTGAGCAAAAAGATGTGTTTTGGTCTGTGACAAGTGACTTGACTACAATTTAATTTTGTGTTGACTCTGTCAGAACCTAATCAAATATGCCTTAACTGACTTTCAGCTTTGAGTACACAATGGCTGAGCATTTGCAATATACTTTTGGTGGACAAAATAGTTCAGTTTGTTGCCTTTTGCCATAAGCAAGGCTACAGCTGTAATAGAAAAACATGCTAAAAGCACCCCAAGCAGAGATTTGATCAAATAACTATTCTGACTAACATAACAAAGGTTGGCATAATGTAAAAAAAAAAAAACATGGATTTGATTTTCTGTCACAATTATGCACTTTTGATAATACAGTTTATTTAACAAAAGATTTGTAGATAAAAAAGAATTGAAAATTAAGACGATAAAGAAAAGCTAGACAAAAAGGTACTGATGCTTCACATTTATAAAATATTGACCATCTGTCTAAATAAACATGTTACTTTGATCCCATAAGCATTATAAACTACACTGCTATGTTGTTTTTAGACCACAGTTAAGTTAACAAACTACTGCTGGAGAAGGACAATCCAATAACCTTTTTACCTTCTCATTGCTGCTCCTCTATTGCTGACCATTTCTGAGCATCTTTTTGTCTTATAGGTCTTATAGAAAAGCTGCATTTGATCTGAAATCTTGTCCTTACACCGGCACAAGGCTGACACTAACAGCCCTGAAATTTCCTGTGGCTTCGGGAAAATAATCCAAATCTGTTGCATTACATTGAAAGCCTCTGGAGAAGAGAACAGAAACATGGTGATTGATAGATTACACTAAATAGATATAGTGTACCGTGATGCTGGATTGTACAATGCCTTATACACGTAGCACCATTAAGGCCAATTAGCTTGTGAGGAGTGATGTATTGATAAAAAAAGAAATCACAGTCCTTGAGGGTTTCTACAATATAGACCCTATTATTGTATATCACCCATGTACAGTCTACACTGCTGCACACCCGCGCAGATGCACTGCTCCCACCATGTACTAATGAAAATGCTTTTACTGTCTTCACACAAATGTTTGAGTATGAACTGACTCAGAGGTACAACACATGGCTTCCTGTGAATGTAAAACCGGAAAAACATTCATTCAGAAGAAATGGGCCTATTATATACTTTCCTTATGTCACACAGATGCTTTGCACAAGGCTTGACTATAACCTTGTTGGAAACAACTAAAACTCTGACGTACATTCAAAACCACTCTCTCCCACAGTGTCTAACCTTCTAAAACTCTCAAAATATGCTTTATCAACTAGTCATTGCAATAAGCACTGTTAAAATCTGGAAAACAAGGACAAAGCTCACATCAAACTAATTTTAAAGACATTTTAAATCTGTAAATTTGAGTACTTTGCACTTTTATTGTTGTTATACTTTTGTAATAATTTGTTCCATAATGTGAACTGAAATATAATAAAGTTTATTTAAAAAGCAAAAGATGCTCAGAAATGGCAAAGTCGCCTGACCTTTCCCTGTGGACTGTGTTCTCGCTGTGCTCAGGTGGTGTTTTCTCTGGGTACTACAGTTTCACCCACCAACATAAAAAACACATGTAGTCTGTAGTCTCCTGTTAGTAACATGACCCTTTATGGGTTCAACATCTGGAAAAGGTCCCTGGGCTCCTGAGTAGCTGCCCTCTGTTCCTCTGTATGGGTTAAATTTAGAAAAAAATAAAAACAAAGGCTTTTCTGAGCTATGTAACAATAAATGAAAACTCTGTTTTCCATAGATATGTTTATTATTGTCTGAGAAAATAAAACAGCTCACCCAAAGCATAGGCTAAATAAAATAATAACTGACAATACTGTTATAAATATTACAATACTATATAAAACCTGAATGATTTAATCTAATATTGACACCAGATTAACTAAAAGTGTACTCAGACCACGACAGATGAACTGTGGAACTCATCAATCTAGGATTTGATTAAATTGTGTTGTTTTTTTTTTCTGCAGAATAACACAATGCTAAGTCTCTTTGAATGCTAAAAACATGTCCTTTGTCTGTCGCCTCAGTCCCTGTGAGTAAAGCTAACCTTCACAGAACAAATGAAGTCCAAAAATCTGTCAGTGTCTCGGCCCTAAGGCGGGATGTTGGAGCAGCCTGTCTGGACACTAGGTGTGAAAACTGTCGGCGGGCGGCTACACTTTCACACCTCCCTCCGGGCTTTTCTCTGCTATCTTTCCTTTCACCTTGAGAATGCACATCAAAACAAGTTGACTGCTGATGGCTATGACGACAGCTGATTTAAATTATTATTATAGACCTTTTTATTTCATTTTCACAAGTTGACAAACACATTTTACACCAGCGGCTGAACCGTCTGACTCATGAGGTATTTTAGGTTTACTTTGGAGACACATAGGTTGAGATTTGGTGATCTTTAAAGGAGTGTAAACATATGAGAGTGAATATTATTAGGCTCTGTCTGTGAAGCACAAAGATGGCTTTCATGGTTTGTTTGTGCCCCAAAGAAAAAAAAAAAAAAAAAGACCTTGCACCTCAAAATGAGTCAGTCCAGCCAACCCAAAGCAGCACTGTTCTTTGGTCAGTGGGCTATGGTGAATTAGTCCAGATATGGAGGCTTTATGCCAAAACAATGCAAGTCATAGATGTTCTCCCTGAAATGGTTTTAATCTCTTCTCTTTAATCTGCAGAAAACGGCTGCTCAGTAAACATTATTAGTGGGGTATTACTCTTATACTCAGGAGATCTCTGTTGGAATTCGATAAACCCATACATCTGTTGTACATTTGCTATTGCTTTCACTTGTCTACAACACAGTATGTGCCAAAAAACAAAAGCCTTTGATAAATTTCACAGTGAGACTCCTGACAGAAAAATAAAAAAAAAAGCACACGGAAAGCTTTTTATTTTTTTTTAACAGTGCTTCTTCAAAGCAGCAATGACACACAGTTTAGTCCAATACACATCAGCACCACCAGTTAATCTAGCATCTTCGCCTTGTTCCAGTAATGTTTAGCTTTGTATTATATATAGCTGATATACCCCTGGTTAGTTTGATTATTTTTAACATGATGGACAGGAATGAACAGAAACACCAACATGACTGGCTTGATGAAGAGGATTTAGCTTTTTTATGGCAGTGAATGAATGACAAACCAAGGGGAAGGCTACATAAATGTCCATCTGTCTCCTTAATTTTCTTCTGCCTTCTGCTTTATTGTGTTGTCCTGTCCCACATTTGTTTCAGGTCCATGAAGAAAGCAGTGGGTTGCCGGGGCTGGTTTCCTGCATTCCTGTTGAACCTGTGAGAAACAGAGAAACTGTAAATCCAAACCAAACTCTCTTTATTCTGCTTCTGGTTCAGGCACTGGGATTTTCAGGGTAGGTTTTCAGAAATGGTGATTGCATAAATAGTGTTGCCTATTTGACAACAAGTAATTCTCACTTTATGTGTTCCTTTTACTTTGAGATGTATTCTCTAGTCATTTATTTAAAAATTTTAAGCTCCTCATGCAGTTTAGGAACAATCAAGTAAATCCCTACACAAAAATGTTAAATGTAAAATAGGTTGTTTTTCTGTGAATTTTTCCTTCATGAAAGATTCATTAGGGGCAGTATACTTCCCAGTTACAGTCTGGGAGGGCAGGGAGCTAAACATTCCTCTGTCATCGGTTTCCACATGGAAAAATCTGTGTTTGCTTTTTTCTTCTCCCGGGCTTTAAGCAGCTCTGTGCTCTGCGATTCAACACTTTCTGAACAAGATGGCATCCCTACAGCTCCATCTGAAGTTAGTGGGGTTGGTTCTATTGCTGACAATGTTGGGTTTTCAAGGTGAGTTCAAACCCAATCTTCTTTTTAATCGTTTTCTTTAACACATTTTGTGAATCCATTGAAATGTGTTGTTACAGTCATCTATGCTAGACTTGCTTTGAAAAGTTTAGAGGAAAGTAAAAATGCATTCTTGAGGAAATAAGCACAAAACAGTTGAGACAGACACGGGTTAAGAGCAAGACAACATTTTTTGTGCACATTGTGCAGCCCATTATCAATCAAATAGACAAATAATCTATAGTTCATATGCATTTGTTCATATGCATTTCCAACGCTTAGCGTTCATATGGGAGCAGTTTTCTTCTGCTCTTTATCTGGCCACGAACACTGCAGATGTTTAGTGCAGCTGCAATGATTGAAAACTTCCTGGAAATAACCTTTCCTACATTTTCTACATGTCTGACTAATTCAGACAGGCACCTATGAACACAGCATTTCATTAGTGTATACTTTGTACATGTAGGCATTTAGCTGCAGAGCTCCTCAAATACAAGCTTTGTTCAAAATAATAGCAGTACAATGTGACTAACCAGAACAATCCAGGTTTTTTAGTATTTTTTAAATTGCTAAGTGGCAAACAAGTTACCAGTAGGTGCAGTAGATTCTCAGAAAACAAACAAGACCCAGCATTCATGATATGCACGCTCTGAAGGCTGTGCAATTGGGCAATTAGTTGAAAGGGGTGTGTTAAAGAAATAGCAATGTTTTCCGTTGACTGTACAAACTCAAAACTATTTTGTACAAACATTTTTGTTTCTAGGATTTAGCAGTCCTGTGAATCACTAAACTAACATTTAGTTTTATGACCACAGTTTTTTAAAACTGCTTCACATCTGTGTGGCACCAACTTGTGGCACCTCTCAGCTCTTATTCCACTTCATGATTCTTTAACAACATTCTACAATTCATGTACATTTCTTGGTTTTGTTTCAGAAACAGTATTTTTGATATCACCCCACAAGTTCTCGATTGGATTAACTTTGTTGGTTTGGAATCAAGACTTTTCAAGGCTTGGGTTAGGGTTAGGGTTGATGTGTTTAGGGTCATTGTCTTGTTGAAACAAACATTTCAGGGGCATGTCCTCTTCAGCTTAAGGCAACATGACCTCTTCAAGTATTTTGACAAATGTCCACAAAATGTTCCTCCATTTCTCTTTAGGCCAGTTGATGTGTTCTTTGGCAAATTGTAACATATTCTGCACGTCTTTTTTTTAAACAGAGGGACTTTGCAGGGGATTCTTGAAAATAGATTAGCTTCACACAGACGTCTTCTAACCGTCACAGTACTTACAGGTGACTCCAGACTGTCTTTGGTCATCCTGGAGCTGATCATTGGCTGAGCCTTTGCCGTTCTGGTTATTCGTCGATCCATTTTGATGGTTGTCTTCCGTTTTCCTCCACGTCTCTCTGGTTTTGCTCTCCATTTTAAAAGGCATTGGAGATCCTTTTCGCTGAACAGCCTTCAGTTTTTGCACCTCGTTTTAGGTTTTCCCCTCTCCAATCAACTTTTTAATCAAAGTACGCTGTTCTTTTGAACAACGTCTTTAACAACTCATTTTCCTCAGGTTTTTAAGTGCATGTTCAACAAGTGCTGGCTTCATCTTTAAGGGACCACCTGATTCACACCAGTTTTTTCACAAAATTTTGACCTCAGTGACTGAATGCCACACTATTTTTTATTAATCACACCCCTTTCAACTAATTGCCCAATTGCACAGCCTTAAGAGCGTGCATATCATTAATGTTGGGTCTTGTTTGTTTTCTGAGAATCTACTGCACCTACTGGACCATAATCTAGTACCCTTGGATATAAGCTGCAAGACTTGTCTACATTTGTCTTGAATGAAGGCTCCACTGTGACATATGCATTCATGAAACATCCTTTTTTCAGTTCACTAGTGATACTTTAATTCTTCTACCCAGATGTCTCCAGTGAACGCACATCATTGCACAAGATCTTAAAGCGAAGTGATGGTAAGAATTACATATTTCTACATCTGATAGATGATAGGATTTTCTTTATATCTTCTTTATATCCACTGCCAGGAACTGGTATCACTCGCTCTAAGGCTGCAGTTGCTGTCCCTCCAGCCAAGGCTCAGGAATTCTTGGCAAAGCTGAGCCGAACCAAGAGAAACATTTGGGACCGAAGTCGTCCAGATGTACAACAGTGGATCATGCAGTTCATGTACATGGGTTATGATGAGCAGGTTTGTCACATTCATATTGGCTCTATTTCCTCAATTGTCCACACACAAAACACATGTGCATATTTTAATGGAGAAGTCCCAATTTTACATCAAGGGTCTTTAAATTATATTTTTTCTGTCAATACTTTGACAATAAATCTGTTAAATCAAATACAAATGTTGATTAGAACTGATTTAAAAAAGCTTGGACCAGGGATATCTACTTCTTAATTTATGTCTTTCCTTTTTCAAAACATACAGGCTCTTATGACAGAAAATAAGCAGACAATCACATTGTTAAAGTCAAGTGGACTTAATATAGCTCTGGTAGGCAGGAACACATCAATGACAAACGTCTATACATAGTAAATTGTCTTCTGTGATGTCTAAAAGGCACAGTTATTCGCATAATGTTAATAAATAGAATGAAGGAATTATATCAACAATATTCTCTTTCACACACAAAGCTTTTCAGTCTTCCTTCAGGTCAGAGGTTGTCATAAAGAATCCAGCAAAGACACAGACAAAGGAGACAGCAGATCACAAGAGAAGAGTGAACAAATAGCCCCTTACTGCCTCTTTCTGACAGCCAAATTTGCTTTTGCCATTTTTTGGTATCTTCCATTTATGACATAGGCTATCTACGCCATTTCTGTTGTTTTTAGTTAAAGGCCTAAAGCTATTGAGGCATTTTCAGTGTTTACCTTTCATACATTTCCTCTAACCCACAACATCTGTAGCCTTTTCCACTGACACTATGGTGATTATTTTTCTCACCAGAGGCTAGAGGCAGACCTGTCCTATTGGATGGACCATGCGCGCTCCACTGACCAAGGGAGACAGCACCACTATGACGAAAATGCTCCTGTCGGCCCACGTGACCATTCTTCGTACAGATACGGAGCCAACGTCAACTACGACTACTACTGACTGTTTTTGTTGAGAGTAGTCAGTTTTTAGTTGCTTGTTTTACATCAGCGCTGATTATTTCACTTAATTGTCTGCAAACTCTTATCTGGCAAATCTGTTGTAGATATTTAAGAACTTGACCCTTATTCTGGACATGAAAAGTGTAAATAAAGAAATCTGGCTTTATACCACTTGAGTCACTTCATTTTTAACCTCATGTCACATGGCAGTGTCAAACGGACATCCTTTGCCCTACTTAAACACAAAATACATCCTCACATGAGATTTCATGATCACCTGATACACATTAATGAGGCTGTAACAGTCTTTTTTTATCATTTACCATGTAGTGCAGAGGGCTGAGTATATGTCAACCATACTGTGACAGAGACAGCACGACATACTATTAGAAGTCTGTAAACTCACGTCTCCTTTTTAAAGAGCAAAAGCGCAAAAATATATTGGCTTGATTGGCATTAGATTTTTGTCAATCTTTAATTCAGGCTTGTTCAGTCACGCTGTAATGAGGGAGCCACGAAGCAGGCGCAGCTAAACCGCAGGATAATGTCTTTTCAGTCAAATTTTTCCTTTGCTTTCTTTGTAAAAATAATACCCTGAGCTGCTCCTTGACAATGTTGTTCATAGAGGCTCCTTTGCAAAGTCTTCTGAGGAATCTTGACATTCCTGGGCGCAGTGGTAGAGTCAGTTGTGTCTGGGTCTGCCTTTCTTCATGCGGGCGGCTTTAGGTTTGGGGATGTACTGGTTGTTTGCCTGGTGCTCCAATTCTCTGTTGAAGTACTGAATGGTTTTATTCAAGCCTTCCTCCAAGGGCACCTGAACACAGAGTATGACATATAACTGTTTAAATACTTAAATTGTATGTGATGTGAACTGAGTCATGTGCCACACGTACCACTGGCTCCCAGCCCAAGAACATGTTGGCTTTGCGAATGTCAGGTCTTCGCCTCTGTGGGTCATCCTGAGCCTCTGGAAGAAACTGGATCTGACTGTGACTCACTGTACGTGGATAAGCAAACATGTTAATTGATGGATGAGAGAAGCACAAAAGTGTTGGTTAGAACATAAAACTCTTCCTAGTCAGATTTAAACATGAATATTATATAAATAAATAAATCGACTTTACCAACAAGACTTTTGATAAGACGAGCAAACTCCAGTATAGTGTGCTCCTCTGGGTTTCCCTGAAAACAACACATTTTGCACTTATTAATCACAAACTTTTCTACTGTGTGGATTGAATCAAGCAGTCTATTTTATGATACAAAGCCACAAACAATGAACTCACCAGATTGACTGGACTGCTGATGTTACTGTTCATCAGCAATACCAGACCATTCACCAGATCACTGCACAACAAAACAAAGAGATGCCAATTATCTTTACCACATAGACATATGTCTTGAACTTTTCTTTCTGACTCTCAAATTGCTTTCTGCTTTGTTCCAACAGACTTACTTGCCTCTAGCAACCAAAAGGTCTGTCAACACTTATTATTATTACTACTACTACAGACTATTTTTTTGTGAAAAGTCTCTGATGTCAATGAATTGTATTTTTTCCTGCTGTGCCATTATTAGTTTATTAGTGAATTACTGACTGAGCATATCAAATACATTGTCTTTTGTAAAGTTGGACGTCACATTAAGCCCAAGTGTTTGCATTGGTGTCACATTTCTATAAAGCTTGTCCCAGTACATTTGTCCCAGCGTGGACAGACAGACAAATGACAACAGCAGACAACCTCCATCATGGTCGCAGTCAGAAGAAGACCTTGGCTTTTAACACGACATTGTGAGTGAAAGGGGCAGCAGGTAAATGCTTTGAAGAGACTGGAGACCTTTAAATGATACATCCCTAGTCTCTCTTCTTTAGACTGGTAAAATTAATGTTGTTATCACGAGCAAAAACCTGATACACATTCTTTCATCTAGCTGCATTTACATATTTCTGCTCGTCCAGATAAATACATGACAACCTTTAAAGTCCAGTGTATTGCCTTTCTACAGTCTTTTTATCTCATTGTACAAAGTGCTAAATAGGTTAAAGGTCTCACACTTGCTTGGTTGGGATGCATTCATTAGTGTTTTAGCACACTAATTATTTTCAATAAAATGAAAAGGATTATATTTTTATATAGAATGAGAAAAGATTGTAAGCAGAATCTAGTTGTTACCTTACATACTGAAACGCTCTTGTTTGGGAGCCAGCACCATACACCTAGAAAAGGAAATTAAAATTGATTTAATATTTTATGCCCACTAGAATATTATATGCATAAAATGAAGTTAACCCTCAACATATAAGGAATTTCCCGATAATTCAGGGATGGTAATCCAATGATAATCTTGTCAATACACATAGCTTATGCTCTTAAACGCAGACCAGCTGAGAATAGTTAATCATCTTGCCACTGAGGAATGCCCAGTAGTCAACAAAAACAACAATTAAAAAGAAACAGACATATGTGAGGAAGCGTGAAATATTTACAGTGAGAGGTTCTCCCTGTAGAGCCTGCAGGATGAAGTTGCTGACAACACGACCATCGTTCATGTGCATTCGAGAGCCAAAAGTGTTAAAAATCCTGGCCACCCGCACCTCAACCCCTTCCTGTGAACAGAAAAGTATGTTGTTTTCAAAAACCACACACACTTAAAAAGTTGTCAAAAGGTAAAATGCTTCTAGCAAGTCATGTCATGTTTATATAGCATTTGAACACTGCTGTGTACCAGAAAGAATATACAGCATGGCAATTCAGTCTTTCCATACAAGATCTGAATACAGTTAGGTAGAAATGGGTTCAACAAAAAAAAAAAAAAAACCTTCTGAATGAAGCTAACCGATTCCACACAAGCCAATGGCCTTCTTACGTCAGCTTTATACATGGCCTGAATTATAGTTACATAACGTGAATAAAACATGAATATTATGGAGATCCCCTCATGAAAATGTGAAACATTAAAATCAATGGACAATACACATATATATTCAATCTGTTGCAGGACAAGGACAAACTGGGAACAGTATGATGAAGAGGTCCTGGGAGCAGCGTGTGCCCTGTTTTTAGCAAAAAGAACATGTAAGAAAAACATAGTTTTTAGGCTAATATAGATTTAATTAACCTAGAGTTGTGTCTTTAGCTAAAATGCTAAATTTTAGCAAAAGCTTTAGCTAAAAATTCTATTTAATCAAATAGTCTCAGCAATTTATACTGTATATTCTAATTGTTTAGAGGTTGACATGAGTTAAACTAAAACTAAATGCAGGTAAAAAAAAAAAAAATGCACATACTGTATATGTGTTGGAACTTATATGAATGCAATTACAGAAAATGAGTGGCAAGAAAAGGGCTTTTATATGGCTTGCTGGTAACAACACTGATGCATTTTGGCCTTTCCAATTTTTGCTGTGAGTCATATTTGAATGGATGTTGAAGGAGTGTTGTTGAAAAGAGGAAGTGAGGATTTAATGAAGTACATCATTAGTGTGTGAACATGTCTGCCAGGCTCATACAGACAATTAAACAAAATAAACACATATTGGACCAATGTCCAAGTCTTTATTGCTGCTCAATGGACAGAGGAGAGGCTTTTATTCCTCAGAGCTGTTTCAGAACGTACATATATTGTTTAAAATGTACTGTTAAGCTAAAGGCAATTTTGAAAAATTTTAAATTTTGAAATTGTTTAACAACAACCTATATAACTGAAAGTTATTTAGTCCTTTGTAAAATTGAGACAACCAAACAATTTCATAATAATTTCTTTTCCTAAATAATAATAAATATATTGTCTACTGAACACTGCGGATGGTATAAATGGTTGAACTAAACTGTAATCAAGCCCAGTCCTATAAAAGGTATGTTTTGTGACAGACTTCAAATGAAAGGACTGAAAAGACTGCTTGATTACAGTGAGATGTTGAAAAAACACAGTGTGGCTCCAATATGCCCCTGAATGAGAGGTGCATAGTGAACAGGGCATTGTGAGAAGAAAAAAGGTTTATCAGTTGCAGAATCAACTGTTGTTATTTATTGAACTATAAAATTCATTGGTTGGCCATTTTTGCTTCAGACCAATGAGCCGAACCAAACATACCTGACAGACAATAAAATAATGACCTTAACAGACCCAAATCAAAAGGCGGTAGAAAATCTACTTTTAACAAAATATTAAATTATATTACATCACTGCTTTTTTTTATCTATAGAATTTTGTATTTTTTGTGACCAATGACATTAATGGCCAGAGTGCTAAACTGATGCAGTTTGTCCACTGTATTTTATCCATGATATAACCTACACTCATCACTTTTTAAATGTTAATGAATTTTATTTACATGACTGAGCAATAGATGCAATATGAGATATTTCTTTCTTTCTGCACAAACAACTGACAGTTGAGCGCGGACAGGCAACCGTTTCTGACAATTCATGCATAAAATGTAAATAAAAATAAGGAGTGACTGCGGAGAAGTGGACAAGAGGACTGATAAATAAAGATCACCTGTCAAACAAAGAAATCAGTGCTATCTGTTCATCAAAGGTTGGCATCAGTCAAATCATATCATGTAATAATTTGTAAAACCTTGTATAATGATTCTTGGTTTGGTAAAAGGATGTAAGTTCACTATTATTTTCCCAACATGAGAATAACTATCCGTAATACAATCTCTTTATAGAAAATGTTGTCTTGTCTAGTTCTCTATCTACACAGGGTGCATCCTTTATATGGCTTTTTTTTTCAATTCCAAAGTTTATTTTTGTTACCTGTTTCATGTATGCATAACACATGGTCTCTGCTACACGTTTCCCCTCGTCGTAGCACGCTCGGGGGCCTATAGGGTTCACATGACCCCAGTATTCTTCATTCTGGGGATGCACCTCTGGGTCTGAAAAAATAAATCATAAATGTACTTCTGAAAACATCACATGCTTCATTTTGAACAATGTCTTTGCCTTAGTGAAGACTGATGAGCACAAAAATACATTATGAGTGCAATGATCATCTTAAGTGATTTGGTTTGCCAGAACGCCTTGAGAAATTGAACTGTGTTTTTAATCTGTGTGGACTGTGGTTAAAATGAACTGAGAGCAATAAATAACACAATAACAACACATTGGATGGAGGCGTGAGATCCAAATCCAGCTACTCATGCCAGATGCATGTGGAGATACATAAGGTAACAATATGACAAGCACACTCTCTGCAAATACTTACCGCCATAAACCTCAGAGGTTGAAGCCAGGAGGAGTCTTGCACCAACGCGTTTGGCAAGACCTAAGACAATCATAAGATGAAGAGCAGTCAATTACACCACATACATGTAACTACAATGTCTGTTAAGGTTCCTGTATGTCATATTTGAATTAAAACATTGTTTATAATAAAATCTTCATTATTAAGCGAGGAATTATGGCCTTTGTTTGTTTTTTTTGTTCACTTACATTTACATATCATTTAGTCATTTAGCAGATGCTTTTATCTAAAGCGACTTAGACGATGGTTCCAATCACCATGTTACATTTACATACACTTACCCAGCATGTTGAGAGTGCCAATGGTGTTAGTCTTAAGAGTTTTGATGGGGTTGTACATGTAGTTGGGAGGAGATGCTGGAGATGCAAGGTGATAAATCTGGTCCACTGTGAAGAAAAAGGAATCTTTTTATGTTTGCAATTCACTACTTTATAGAGTTAAGTCTTATGGAAATTATGGTTTTCTGAACTGAGAAAGAAGAGATTTAACATTGCCTAGATGATTTCTGCCCATCATCCCTCACTTAAAAAAATCCCATTTCTGTTTAAAACAGTGTCAATCAGTTGTTTCTTCCTCCGACTGTCTATCATCACCATCTATTTCTTTTCAAGGATTTTATTAAGTAAAAAACTCACTTCTTGAACCACAGGTTTAAACACAAATTGTTCTACTATCTATCTTTAACCTTCCTCCATCCAATAAAATTTCTCATTTTCTGAGTTTATCACCTCAATGAAACACAGAGAGCCTGAGGACCAACATTGGTGACCTACATTATGTAGTTTAAGACTTATACTTAACCATCAGTATTACAGTATTGTAAACACCTACTTCTGTTAAGTTTAGAAAATATATGTTACAACTTTTGAAATTGAGAGTACTGTGTAAGAGTTATTTGATACTGTCTAGTTTACCAACGCGATAGGGTGGGGGTTAAAATAATATATATTTTTTTCTATTTTAATATTAATTGTATGTTTATATACAATATTTAAAATACAAAATCAAGTGAATTTTCAATTGGACCTAAGTACATCAGCAAATTCACACAAACAGAACATCAACCAAATTTAATATTTCTGATGAATACTCAGTTTGTGGATCTTATACTTTGAATGATATTAAATGTTATTTGGTCTATTTGTGTTGCTCGTATTCACAGTGTTTAAGTTAGCCTAAATACAAATATAATGTGTCATCGTTAAGGAGGGATTTTAGCCCATTCTTCCTGGCAGAACTGCTTTAGCTCTGTCATATTCTTTGAACATCTCAAGTGTGTGGCCCTCTTCAAGTCAGTCCATTATATCTCTATTGGGTTGAGGTCTGGGCTCTGACTTGGACATTCCAAAAGGCAGATTTAGTTTTTCTGAAGCCATTCTGTTGTGGACCTGCTCCGGTGTTTTGGGTTGTTGTCCTGTTGCAATAACCCACCTTCTACACAGTTTCAGCTGACGTACAGAAATCTTCACATTATCCTGAAGAATTGTCTGATATACTTGGGAATTTATCTTCCTCTCAGTGATTGCAAGCCCTGATGCAGCAAAGTTGGCCCAAATAATGATGTTTCCTCCACCGAACTTTACAGTTGGGACGATGTTTTTATGATGATATGCTGTGCATTTCTACAGCAGATGTAGCACTGTGTGTTTTTACCAAACACTTCAATCTTAGTTTCATCAGTCCACAAAACCACTGTGGAGTCTCAGTGTGCTGTTTTGCAAACTTCAGGCGGGCAGCAATGTTCTTTTTAGGAAGCAGTGACTCCCTTTGTGATGTCCTGCTGAGGATACCCTGCTTGTTCAGTGTTGTACATATTGTAGACTCATGAACAGAGATGTTAGCAAGTTCAAATGATGCCTTCAAATCTTTGGCTGTCATTCGGGTTGTTTCTTTGCCTTATTGATGAGTCTTTGTTGTGCTCTTGGTGTCATTTAGACTGGGCGGCCACTTATTAGTATATACAGTATAAACAGTCCCAAAGCATTTCCATTTGTAGATTGTTTGCCTAACTGTAGACATGTAAATTTCTAAAGTCTTTGAAATAACTTTGCAACCCTTTCCAGCTTTATGTAAAGCAACAGTTCTTGATTGTAGCTCCTCTGAAAACTCTTTTTGGCGTGGCATGGTTCACATAAGCGTGTTCTACTTGTGCAGCGCAAATTCTAAAAGTTTGAGGCGTTTTTAAATCAGTCAAAGTAGCTGTAGTCCACACATTTAAATGTATTTTCTTTACGAAGCGTACACATACTTTTCTCACAAGCACTATGAGGTTTTTTGGTTCTTTTCAAGACAAGAATTGTTCTGTGTAATTATTTTTAGATACATTATGTTTGTCAATACCCTTGACTTAGAAATAAAATCAGATCACATTTTAAAACACAAATTTATTTACAAAAGGTTTACATACTTTTCTGTATTTACCAGACTGCGCATTTTGATGTGACATTCTAATGTCTCCTAATTTAGGAAAGGGCCTTGATTTGATTCTCCGAGCCAGCCGCGAGCCCTAAACTCTTCCTCCTTAGTGTGTATGACGCACGGCAGGGCAAACACTTCCTCGCCTTACACCGCGCCACGCCTCTGAACTTAGGTAGCCTACATTTACAAGCTTTGGTGTCGGTCTGATAATATTTATTTATACTAGTAATGGTAAATAGTAGTTCAAGTGCGCTCCAGAAAAGAGCTATAGGCTTGCATCTTTTTGTCACGGAGGCATTAGATAAAGGTCTAT
This sequence comes from Neodontobutis hainanensis, assembly GCA_024349245.1. NCBI lineage: Eukaryota > Metazoa > Chordata > Actinopteri > Gobiiformes > Odontobutidae > Neodontobutis > Neodontobutis hainanensis. The sequence goes on from JALDNG010000048.1 coordinate 1,091,579, forward strand.
CATGGAAATATTATATTGGTGAGATTTAGGCCATTTACGACCAGTGAACTTTTATTTTTCCGGCCAATTAAGCTAACAGAAACTCTTTTCAGAGTCTCAGATATTTTGAGAAATAATCTAAAGTGTAATGTTCCAAATAAAACAGAATAGCAAAGTATTGCTATTGCAATCATTATGATTATCACAATTACATACTCCAAAACTACTTATGATTTCTGTATTTGTCTTTGAGTGTCACTGGAAGTGCCGGTCACCGCTGGTTGCAACCCACCACGACGGTGGCATAGTTGTCATGGCGACTGTCACATCCATAACCTGCGTACTTTTTAGTGATCAGATGCAAAAGCAATCCATCAGACTGACAGCTCAAGTGTACTTCTATGTTCACTGACAATCTCCATTTTCTAAAGCTAGCGTCCTTCAACATCTAAAAAAAACATCTTAACATGGAACCAGCAGGTGAATCGATCTGGTTTACAGAGGCTTTAAGAAACTTGTTGTTTATTGTAGACAATGACTTCCTCTATGTGAACAGCACAATCACAGAAAAACACTCAGTGGCAGACTGTGCCACCCAACAATGGTGAACTACTAACGATTAAGAATTTATTAATAATATTTGCACCAGATACAATTTGTTTTCTATTACCTTAAGATTTATAGTTTTGTGACTTATTTGTCAGTGAACTGTTCTAATGTTTTTGTTCTTCATGTCTTTCGAGTGTTGCTGCCTGCTGAGCCATCAATCTTCCAGCTAACATTTTGCTGTTCAGGGCCTAGTGCAGCTCTTCATGTGTAAAACTGAGGAATCACCTGCTGTTTATAGAGCCTCACCCTCCATCAGCACATCCACCCACACATTGTTTATATGACAGATCAACAGGATGTTTTGGCACCCATTATCCAGAACGTTAATAAACTGGCAGTTACAATTGGATCAACCTCTTTATACAAAATGTATCAAGGAATCCACTGCACTGAGATTATCTCTGGCACACTGGAATATTACCGCTAGCACACCATTTTAAAGTAATAGTTTTCCTTGTCTGAATCGCTATTCTCTGAGTGAGAATAGAACTATTCCATCTCCCACAAGAACTATTGTTATAGACTTCAACAAAAGGTAAATAATTGTTGTATACAGTGGGCAGTTTGTTCTGTTAATGAATTACTTCTTTGGAAAGTGTGTTCAGGTTACTGGTTTACAATTTGACAAAACATACATACTGAAAACAATGTGAAAAGCTAAGATAAATATGACAAAAACAAGAAAGAAATCATAAATAAAATTAGCCATCAACCTTACCCTCAATATAAAGTGGCTCCACTACGTCATGATTGATAAGCTCAAAATTCTCGTGGCCAATCCAGTGTTCCACATTACGTTTTCTGCCTGTGAAGAAGTTGTCCACAACAGTAACTTCATGGCCATCCATCATGAGTTTGTCCGTCAGGTGTGAACCAACAAAACCAGCACCACCAGTAATCTTATAAAAGGGACACACAAGTGTAAAACAACACAAATAAGTACACATTTTTAAAGTAATCAATCAATTTAGGTGAAAAGGGGGTCATTTTCATGCAAAATTAAATCTGAAGAAAACATCATGTCTCACAGTTTGTAATGAATTATTTAATTGAAATGTGTCTGCAATCTGTAAAGGACAATGGCAAGCTCAAAATCAAGGTGGCACTCTTATTAACTGTGAATAGCTCTTCGAAGGGCATTTTGTGAAAGAAGCTAAGATATCAAATAATAATACACTAGAACATTTTCAAGAGACACAGAAGTATTAGTGCTACAATTGGGTGAAAAAGCTTTGAAGATATTTGACAGGTTATTAAATACAAATACAGATATTACTGTGCACTGGTGATAATACCAGCCTTGGATAAACCAATAACTTTGAGAAATTAAGTGTGTGTGAGTGAATAGATAGAAAGCTGCATACCAAAATTCTTTTCCGATCTTTTTCAGATAAGAATTTCACAGGAGGGTATTTCTGAAAAAAACTGGAAAAAAACAACAACATATGAATATATAAAGTTTTTTTTCCTTTTCATTATAATATTTCACAGTGATGTTAACCTTTGTTCAAGATCCCGTATCTTGTCTCTCAATGGAGCCACCGCCTAAAAAGAAATGAGGCTTGCAGTAAGTGACACTAGAGCACAGACGGTGCTATTATTTATCAATATGATTTATTGAAATTTTACACTGATCCTTCAAAGTGTCCCAGAGGCAGTGTTAGCATCATACAAGCAAGTAATGAAAGCTAGTGAGTTCATGTTTTTTATTTTTAATAAATTCTTATCCTTAACCTGAAGTGTGACTTGTGTGCTGTTGAATTTACATTAATATAAATTCCTATCATTTTAACATGAGCTCTTAAGCACAGCTCTCTTTACAGGAATAACTCACAGAGACAAATTTGTATTTCCAAGCTAGCAGAGCATTCTATAATCAAATCAGGCAGATAATGCTAATTATGTCAGGGACTACAAGACAATATCTCAGATTCCCATTTATTTATTTAATTATTTTTACTACCCGATTATTTTGCTATAACAAGAAAAAAGTAGAATCTAAAATGAGGTAGATCAGTTATTGATTGGAGTGATAATGAAGAAGAACATATAATTAAATTTCTACACCTATAACATTGTGTAACACTTAAGTAATTTACTCTATGCAAGATATATAGTAAATATGACAAGAAGAGCACTCACTTCATCAATTTGTTGCTCAATTTTCATTTCTCCATGTTCTTGTATTGATCTATGAAGGAATGAAAAAGCAGGAGGTAGACAGGGAATGAAATGACACAATCACAAAACCACATATAATCTCCACCATACATGAGCTGTTAGCTGCAGCAACACTTTACTAAAAGTATATTTTTGTGCTATTTCAAAGGTTTACAAACGTGATGCCAAAACAACACTCTCTGTCCAAGCCAAACACTAAAAATAAGACACAGCATAAGCTCCCTACACAGTTTCATCATATGTATGTTGAAGAAAAATAGTGCCAAGTAAAAAGAAAACATACCTCATGTTGTTATATGTCCCCCAGACAGCTAAAACAGAGGTAGATAATGTGTAAGCAAATATGTAAACTAAAATAACAATTCACTGAGTGTAATGTCAATCAATACAAACTCCCTCTTTACAAACAGCACTTAAAACTTCACTGTAGGCTTCAATAACTGATTTAGGGGGTGTAGCTTTATCGTTGAAATATCTTATTCATGAAACAATCATTCAGATGTTTTTAAAACTTTGACATAATAAAAGAGCTTCAATCAATACATTAAATAAATACTTATATGAAGCTTATTGGACATTTTATGGATACACTAACATCTAATAAAAATCGTGACAGCACTTACAAGCAATGTAGGCAATCAGAGCGAGGGCAAAAAGGAGCTTCATCATTCTTCTGTTTATTCCTGATATTAGCCAGAACACTCGCTTCATTATCCGTTCAATTCAACAGAACCAGGAAACCAACGAGCTGCACCTTCAAGTACAGCTAAAGCATTTTGTCCCCAGTTCGGAGTCACAACTTGAGAAGTTTAAAAGACAGACTGCAAATGACGTAGTTTCTCTAGTTTAATTCAACTTCATGAACCAAGCTGGACTTGTTTTTAACGCTAGTTAGCATGTTGCTACGTCAACACGGAGCAGACAGTTTACGTGGCTAGCGGCGTACACACAGGTAGCTGACACACCGCATCCAAAGATGGGGGAAGCTACTAGTGTTAATGTTTACAACCCATGGTAACTTATTTAACTAATCCGGTTTTTATATATTAAAAATTCAGTTATACGTTTCCACTTCTTTGGATCTGTATTGTCTGTAACTCAATAAACAAAGTCTATGAACAAAGCAGGTTCATATCTAAACAATAGTGACGACTAAATCCAAATACTTAGCCGCTAGCACCAATATAGCATATAGCATCCTACCTAGCTATGCTACTTGACCGGTAGCCTTTTTCTTTCCCTCAGCCGCTAAAGGTAGAGGGACAAGATTCAGACTATTACATAGTACTAACTATGTTATTTAAGATACCAGAAAATAGACGTAAACATAATTTTAACAGCCATACGAAGCAGACATGTCGCATCTGGCTCCTTTCTGAGGCCGAGAACTTAGCGACTACTCTCGGTTCGATTGATCAGCCTGGTGCCACTACGGGCAAAAGCGTTTGTTTTATCTAACAAATGTCTTTCTAGTAGTAGTAATTAAGTAGTAGTTTTCCATAGTAGAATTAACGATTAATCAGAATAGTATATTCTTCCCACGATTGTAGCTCCGTGCCTTTGTATTTCTGTAAAGCTGGCTAATTCATTTTGAGCACTAGCACAAGGGCTCTTTTCTTGAGTCAAAATCAGACTTCCCACTGTGTTGTGACCTAACCTGCAGGGAGCAGAGGTGTTCAGGACAGAGGGTAATGGATGGACTTCTGCTCAACAACTTCCTTTTATGTGTGCTTAAACAAATTAAATCTTACATTAGCCTATATATAGGGTGAGCATACGTCCAGTTTCAGCCAGGAAAGTCCCATTTTTAAGCCACGTGTCCGGGGGGATATATCTGCAAAACCACCTACATTTTCTAGTTGTCTCTCTTTTTACCTTTAATTCCAAGCATAAAGCCAAAGCAGCGCTTTGTTTGTAACTCATTTGTCAGTAGACTGTCTGTGTCACTCACAGAGTGGTCATAGTTCCAGCAATATTAACCAATTAAAAAAGATCAACAGTGTTCCACATGTTTGTAACTCAATTCTAATTGGTCCATTTACGCGCTGTGTCCCGGCTTTTATGTTTAAAATTATAATATGGTCACCCTTATTATATACAAATATAGGGGTTTTTACTTAAGGAATGATATATCTGTAATCCAAAGATTTAAGGTAGGGGTAGGCAGTTATTTATTCCCCATGGGCCACAACGGGGATCTTGTAGAAGGCTGCAGGCCAACAACACTCACTTATGCGTACAGCAAAGGCATTTGGACTTGGTTTTCATGACACACCATAGTCACAGCTGCATCCTTTTTAGATTTAGATGCACTCTTTCCATTTTGTTCTAAAATCAAGCCTGGCTCAACATGTGTAGGCCTATTACAATATATTGCTAAAGATTTATAGTTATATCTTAGTATTGCTTAGTATTTGATCCTCAGACAATTCCCTTTGCCCCTTGACCCACATCACATCTCTTTGAACTCTATTAATTGTCTAAACCCTAATAATGGATTCTAATCCATTTGCCATTATTTTTAAACCAAGTTTTTGAGATGCATTCATTTGTAAGTTAAACCGTTTGACACAACCCTTGCAGTGAAAAAACGCAATACTGTTTTTTAAATATCAAAACAACTCAAAAAAAGCTTAGGCTACTCAAAGGACTTGAGGAAGATCCTTATAGGATCAAACCATAAAACAAAGATTAAGTAAAAAGCACAACAATGTGTATCTTTAGCTTGCTCAGAATGGTATCTCGAAACAAATATGCCATTATTAACCTGTGCATATCAACTGCAAAAGTTTAGCAGGTGCATGAAGGGGAGGGACACAAACACATGTGCACACACACACATGACGTAGACAGACTCCTTTAAAAGCCACTGAATGAATGCGCATCTGCCACCAGTGGACGGAGCGCGTGGACTATTCTTCCTCCTATGGGGCAACATGCATGGAAATAATAAAACTGTCACAGACACTACAGGAATTAATAGCGACAACAGATAAATGGTTAAGTGCGTTTGAAAGTAATTAACGCGTTTGATTGGCAATGAAGACGTATAATGGCTTTAAGTAACAGGTGCGATCTAATGGCTGTAAAGTGACTTTTGTTTGCTCTTGAAGTAGCCTACTTGTTGTAAAGAAGTAAGTGCAAAGCAGAGGCATGTGCGTATTTACCGCGGCATTCCGCTCAGAAAACGCGCGTCCCACAGAGAAAAGCATGGACTTAAGAGAGGACGCACATTCGCTAAACTTTCTCGAGCTGTGAGCAACGGTACGTGATTTCCGATGAATGGCCCGCAGGATGTTTTCTGGTCTGGCTGCTCTGAACTTCAGCCTCAACCTTAGCGATGAGCGGAGCCAGGTGGACCCGCCGGCGGGATCCGCAAGACTGTCTCCCTCGGGCTTCGTAGTACTCTCTGTGTTTCTTGGCTTAATTATGACCTTCGGCTTCCTCAACAACTTTATTGTGCTGATTTTGTTCTGTAAATTCAAGAAGCTTAGGACGCCGGTAAACATGCTTCTGCTGAATATCAGCGTGAGCGACATGTTGGTGTGTCTTTTCGGCACCACTCTCAGCTTTGCGTCCAGCATCAGAGGTCGCTGGCTGCTGGGTCGCAGCGGCTGCAGTTGGTACGGATTCATCAACTCGTGCTTTGGTAAGTTTAGTACGAGATCATCTGAATAAACTGAATTTTATTTCACTTTAAAAAGAGGCACACCATTTAATAAAAAAAATAGTTTTGGGTTTTCTATTCAAATGTTAAGCTCAATAATTTAATAAAAAAAATAGCAGATCTTATATTTTTTGGGACTACGTATAAACTACCAGTTCCAACTCAGAGACAAGTGTTCCAAAATGCTGTCCTCTTTGGGTACAGCATTTACAGCAAGTACAGCATCTCCTCGAACGGCCCCCCTTTCGTTTCCAAATTGTCTATCCATCATTAAAAGATGGAGTAAGCAATATTTCCCTGTGTTTAAAAAAAAATAGAAAAAGAATCCATAACCTTCTTAACATTCAGTAAATTAAGTTGCATGTAGCATGTGATACAAGTCTTTTATTTATATATATATATATATATATATATATATATATATATATATATATATATATATATATATATATATATATATATATATATATATATATATAATTTTTTTTTCAAAAGTCCCTCAGTGTGCTTAATGCATTAGCTACACCCATCAATATGATTTGGACAATTGTTTGCCGTGTTTAAACTGAACCTCCCTAATGATTCATATGAAATGGACAGGATATTTTTCCTGAAAACAGACAAAAGAAGGTGAATGTGGTCAAAATGTAGCTACAAACACACACCACTCATCTAGAGAAGCATCCGGTCTAGCACTACTAAAATAAAACAAATCCATTTCTTTAAAACTGTACAGTACACAATGCCTGAGATTGTTTTTTTCAGCTTATTTCCACTTACCCTAATGCCAGTTTTCATAAAATCTGAGCGTGAGTACAATATAAGATCCAAATGACCAGAGGCTATTTTTTTGAATGCCTCTGACATACAGAGAGTTCTCTATTAACTGTAAACAGCAATATTAATACTCTGCTTATTGGTTTTATTTTCTCCATAAATCCCCGGCTGTCATTCCCATCCTGTTATGTCTCCTATGGGATATCGAAGAGCTGATTTCTGAACACAACATGAACACGTTTATAAACATGGTATACATATGGCAAACTGTTTACTGTCTTTATCCTTATCTTGTCATTTTCTTTACTGTGAATCAAGATCATAAACAGATGTCAAGACTGTTGCTTCAAATTGGTTCACTATCTTCAAGCATCTCTGTGAATGTTTATGAAAGACAAAACATGTAGAAAATTTAAATCTTTTTATGAATCTAAGTAGGTCACAGTCACATTTGATATATGGCCTCATTCACAGTTGCCCTAAATTGAAACCAGCCAACAAGTCCAAGCAATGTTACTTTTTTTTGCAGATCCCACAGTGGTATAGCTACATGAAGCATGAAGGATGTACTAGCAGGGGGTAACAAGACAGTTTGTTAGGACCTTAAAGACCAGGAAGTAAACAGCAACTTTCAAATGCAGTAACAATCCAGTGATGAACTGATGCATCTATTATCTTTTATCGTCTAAACTAGATCTAGTTCTACACCAGTTCTGGTCTGGATCTAGTCCTAAAACCAGTCCTGGTTTGGCCTTGGTGTGGTCCTGATCTCATCCTGGTCTGTTTCAGGGTCTGGTAATGTTTTTTTTGGTTTTGTCCTGGTCTGGTTCTGAGTCCTGGTTTTTGTCTGGTCCTAGTCTTGTCCTAGTTCTGTCTGGTCCTGGTCTAGTTCTGCTCTGCTCATGGTTTGGTTCTGGTTTCAAGTCTTGCAATGGTCTGGTTCTTGAAATTTTTCTGGTCTGCTCTCAGTCTTTGTCTAGTTCTAGGCTAGTCTTAGTGTGATCCTGGTCGTAGTCTAGTACTGGGCTCGTCCTGGTTTTGTTCTATATATCGATATTGAGATAGATAGATATGCTCAAGGACACAACGACAGTATGAACTGTGGGGAGAGCGGGATGTTATGATGTCTTGTCTCATCTAGGTCAAGTCCTACTTTGGTCCGGGTCTTTGTTTTGTCCTGGTCTAGTCTTAGTCTAGTCCTGGTCTGAGTAAAATTGATTGAATTCCATTGATTTAAGTGGAACACACTTAAATCAATGGAACAATTAGTAAAACGACAAACAATGAATTATTGCATGAACCGTACATCGGATCTGAAAAATATTTGAACTGTGAGCAACAGGAGACTCTGCTGTGTGAATATGGAATTTGTTACCTGGATGAAAAATGAATGATCAGTGAAAAGCTAAAAATGCCTAAAAACACAGAGAGTGATGGGAATTTTTTGCTCAGAATTAGAATGGGAGTCATGGGGAAGTGAAGCTCTAATTCAAATTTGGTAAACCAGAGTTTTGACAGCTACATTTCCTGAAAGAACATAAATATTACTTCATTTCTATTGATTAATTTGTGGGATTAAGTGGAATTGGTGGAAGTGAAAGGTGAACCAACTGCTGATGCATGGCGACCATAACAACACATTCTAATGTACATAAAACACTGCGAATGAAGTGAAATAGAAACATTGCTTAATTTCAGATGATTTGTTGAACGTTTGAATGATGCTGAAATCTTGAAGTATGCTGAAGCAGTGAACAGCTGAAGAAATTTGCAAATGAATGAGGTTTTAACAACATAAAATTCAAAATATTTCAAAAAGTATTTGTGTTGCTGAATTTTCTTAGAATAGCTAAAATCAGTTCAATGGTTAAAAAGGAGACAAAAATCAGCAAAAGAAGATGATGGTATAATAATAAATACATACGAGAGCTAATGCATGCTGATCCAACAAGATCCCTTTTCCCTTTTCTGAGTACTCAAGATCAATAACCAACCAGGATATATGAATTCCCAGCTGACGTTCTCCATCATGCTTAAATTGCTTCCAGCTACTTACACAGTAAACAACTTGGAAGAAACATTGTGTTGAATAATAATCATAATAATGAATTTGTAAAGCATCATAAAAATAATGAATAAAGTGTAATTGTGATGTAGAATTGTAATGTAGAATTTTTCTTTCTTTTGGTGATGGGGTTATAATAAAGCCTAGGGTTTGGTGAATAAAACAGGACAGTTTTGAAGATGGCTCTTAAATCAGAATTTCACCTTGTATCAAAATGGCTCAGCACATTTAGTTTGAAACAAATTTATGTCAAAAGTTAAGATGTGGGTCACATATTAGGTCTAATCTATGACACCAAATGAGTTAATACTTCGGTTAATTCAATCTGTGTGCAATGTTTATTACTACATGTGGTTGAATATACTTACTGTTCCCCTTTCTCTTTTCCATGCAGGTATTGTGTCTCTTATCTCCCTGGTCATCCTTTCCTATGACCGCTACAGCACTCTCACTGTGTACAACAAGCGTGGGCCCAGCTACAGAAGGCCTCTGGTGGCCGTTGGGGGGTCTTGGCTCTATTCGTTGTTTTGGACAGTGCCCCCTCTTCTGGGCTGGAGTAGCTATGATATAGAGGGGGCAGGAACCAGCTGCTCCGTGTCTTGGACTGTGAACACAGCACAGTCTCACGCTTACATTATCAGCCTCTTTATTTTCTGTCTGGGGCTTCCCATTCTAGTCATGGTCTACTGCTATGGCCGACTGCTGTTTGCCGTTAAACAGGTACAGTAAATTATGCAGTATGTTTACTAAAAATAAATAAAAATAAAACATAAATAACAGAGCTCCTGATGCTGATAATAAGAAATGGTCCCAGATGGATTTGCATTTCAGCTTTATTTGCTCATCAAACAGGGAATCATCAGCGGATTTATTTTTTTGTAGAATACTGCCATGGTAATAAATGAAATAGACACAATAAAAAATAACGTATGGCAAGTCAATTTTTCACTTCTCAAAAAGTATTTAGACACAGCAATGTCTCAAACTGAAAAAAACTTGTGTCTTATACAGTCTTGTGACTAACAGGATCTCCTACCTTGGTTATACAATCTTTATCTGTGGGACAACACTGCACGATATGTGATTGCCTATGAGTGGGACCCTGTCTGAACTAGTGTGTGCCATCTGTGTGACAGATCATTGAAACTGATTTGAAATTCCAGTCGAGCAAGGTTTAATGTTAAACAGAGTTTCCTATACGTTTCTCAAATAGATTTGCAAATGAATTGTGAGCTGACAAGCTGAATCAGTTTCCATTTCAGTGATTGAGTTTGCAGAGCCTTGAATAGATGGGGTTAGTGGGGCAGGATTACTACAGCCGTATGTCACGGCTGCCGTTACATAGCCGTAGACACTTTTGTTTAGAAGATTTTGAAATACTATTCAATCAAGATCATAGTGACCTTGTCTCTCCCCCTCAGTGGCATTTTCTTAAAAGGCTTTAATTTTACTTATCCTTCTCTTACTTTTACATTACTTTCTCTTTAATAAAGCTTCTACTTTGTTGAACTCTCAGCTAAACAAGCAGCTTTGCTACTACTGCCTTCAATCTGATTGCCTTTATGCAAACCAAATTTGATAACACTTTCGAATAACTCACACTATTAAGCCATAGTTGAGTATTTGTAACAACTTGATAATTTATAAATTCATCAATTACCAAGCGTTATTCCAACATTAATAAGTACTATTATGTAATAAACATTGTGATAAATGAATAACCCATGTATAATTGTACATAAATTACATTTCAGTGTTTAGTTTAGAAATAGTTTATTAATACTTAACTACTGTTTTGTCTATTTATTATTATTGTTACCAATATTTCTAATACTTTTGAACCTCTGCTTGAGAGGTTGAAATGATTAAATTGAATTTGATCATAATGACAGTGATCGAATCTGCTTTGAAAATATTTCTCTGTCTATCTACAATAACAGTGTAAAGTGAATAACGGAGTGAAAGTGTGTGAGCTCAGATATATCAGCTTCCCAACACAAGTATAGTTAAATATATACTTGGAGTCTGGAGAGGCCTGTGATTTAACCATAAAGTTAAATTAAAGTGATGCCAGGGAAAAGGGTTTAAATTTGTACCAGAGATGTTCTTGTGTAGACATGGCTGTATGCATCAGTAATTGTCCAAATGTAATCCTTTCATGAGCTTTGTGACATATAGGAGTATTGTTTGCTGATCTTAGAAAGATTAACAAATGGAAATGGGCAGTAATTCAATTATCATCCATATTCAACTTCTACATACTAAAGAACACCTAAACTAAGGAACACATTAAGTCTCAAAAGGTCTTTGATGTCTTTTCTTTACTAATTGCGCAGTGTTGAACTTTTAGGTGGGTAGGATTCGCAAGACTGCTGCGCGGAAGAGAGAGTACCACATACTCTTCATGGTGTTGACTACAGCTGCGTGCTACCTGCTGTGCTGGATGCCTTACGGAGTGGTGGCTATGATGGCAACATTTGGCCCCCCTAACATCATCAGCCCTGTGGCCAGTGTGGTGCCATCCCTGTTGGCCAAGAGCAGCACTGTGATCAACCCACTCATCTATATACTAATGAATAAACAGGTAAATGTCTTATTCTCATACCCCTTTTAGGACTAATTGACAACTTCACATTACAACATCTTTATTTACACAGTAAAAAAGACATTACAGATGAAATTATACAAATGGTCTATTTAAATAGCCGTTCAAGTGTAATAAGATAAGGTTGAGACATAAAACTCAGATAGGCAGATAAGAGTGATTTGTTCACGCTCTAGTTCAGCAAGTCTTTTCAATAAACACCGTAGCAGGGCTTTGTGACTTAAATCTAAACGTTCATCAGTTTCTTAAAAGGCAGTGAATTGCAGCGATTCTCATAATACTGAATAAAAACAAGATATAACGGGACACAACTCAGTGAAGTATGCAGTGCTATTTACTTTTGTTAATTTTTAGACAATTTTGTCGTGTGGAAATAAAATGTAAAATCCACCTTAACAAATAGCACCTTTAGTCCAATTATGAGACTCTGTCCCTCATTAAGCGTCCCAAAATAAGACGGTTTGGCACAAAATTGAGATACATGATGAGACTGCCCGCAGGCAATGCACTTTATATGAGGCTCCCAGGGAACTATTGTAAGCTGCACCACAGCTGGTCGTTATTGTCCCTCTGTAGAAGCATGCACTGGTTGAGAAGAAGATAAAGCCTATGACACAAAGGCCTCCCACAACAATAATGACAGTGGTGTCTACTTGAGCACAGGACAGCACGGACAGTTTAAGACTCTTAGCCCTGACCCATGTTTACATGCTGTGTGCACTGAACGGTCAGCAAAGGAAATAAAAATGTACAAGATAATTTACAGGGTGTTGCACCTTCAGTGTGTTACAATCACAAGCAATAAAACAAAATAATCTTTACATAGACCAAAAGACAGACAGCACTGTTAAAACCTACAGTATGAAGTCAATGCTAAATTTCATCCAGCTGGATTTTGTTTTGTTTGTTTGTTTGTTTGTTTTTGGGGGAGGGTATGTATCTCTGGAACATGAATTTGTAACTGAGATTAAACTGACAACAAAATGAACAATCTATATATCTGTGATGAAAAGATAAGTGCTCTTCACATCCCGTACTAAACGTATCTATCATTTCAGAAAAGGCTTTTAATATTAGTATTGAAAATGCCTTAGTTAATGGTCAAAGATATTACAAGCAGTTTCTTCAGCCACATCTTTAAAAAAAGACTGTTTGTTTCCAACGCAGTGAGCAGTAATGGTAATATGGGATTTAGATCAGTTTGCATCAATGTGATGAAGTACCCGGATTAGTCACATGTTTAATTCACTGAATTAGCTAACCGAATCAATTCCATTTAACTTCTTAGTTTAATTAGGAGCTATAAACAATTAGAATAATAGAATACTCTACTGTATTGGTCTTCAGAATGTCAAATACTAAACAATAACAAGCATTTTTAACTCAACAAACATCTACTTCATATTTTACTACAACAAGAGCCACCCTCTTCACCACGTCAACTATAAAAAACAACATCTCTATGACAGGATTCACTGTCCTTTTACCACCAAAGTTATGAAAAACATTTCAAGAAAGATTCAACAGGCCTGTTACAAGATTATTTTCTGCAAAGTAAAAAAAATAAAAAATGTCAAACTTTTTCCCATCGACCTTTACTGTACCTTTTTAGAGCCAACTGAAGTTGTACTAATTGTAACCAAAAAGGCAAATCTCATAATATTACTGGTTTAAATTGTTCTTTTATAAATGTATCTTCACTCTGAGCTGAGGATGGTGCAGCCCAATATTGAGCGGTTCAGTAATGTAAGACATTTATAGCTGGAGGAAATGAGCTTCATGCTCTTACATATCAAAGGAATGACCCTTCAGTGAGATGCACCTGCTCAAATATACCTTTAGCTGTAGATCAGGGAGAGTCTGGACAAAATTACATTCAATAGAATGAACATAATCATTACTGAGGCAGAGCTGAGGTCTTTACAACAATTTCTCAATGTGTGTCTTATAGCAATTAATCTCAAGTATACTGCAGTCCTGCCACAGTACTGTGTTGGACACAAGGCAACCAAAGAGTGTGTTCAGTCAAGCACTAGGCACAGGGTTAGGGCTGGTCTGAGCACCTGTTGTTCTCTTTAGCAATGTGGTCCATTTTTTTTCTAGGATTTAAGAACCATCAGTTTCAAGTGTAGGATGACAGCCAGTGTCTTCCTGTAAATAACAGGATTTATGAGACCAGATTGTGACTGTGGTTTTACAAGCTGGCATGTACTTTAAACATCAGTAGTCAAAAGAACCCCCTCCTGAAAATACCAAAGATTAGTTTCAGAACAAGAAAGAAGAAGAAAAAGAAGACTCCTTTGGGTAAAGGTGTATCTGTATTCAGCAGGGTTGACCTATTCATTGGGTTTACAAAACATACATCCATTGTTACAATCAGTTACCCAGAGAACCACACGTTTACACTCACTCATTATAATCTAAAAAGCCATTCTAGTCAGCTCCACAGCTAACGTGGCTCAGCTAAAGCAGATAGAAGCACTGTCCCATCGTAAAGATTTGTCCCTCTGTTCTCCAGTGCGGTGACATGGAGAGTATTTTTCAGAAGCCTTAATGTGCCTCCTTGAAGGGCTATGGCTTATGATGTTCAAGGACCTCAATTCCAACTTGTGAGCTCCAAACTTCTTGTCGAAGTGCCGTTATAGCACCGCACCCTTAATCAGCCTCTAAAGGCCAGTGTGTGTTTGTGTGTGAACGTCTGGGACTGGAGGATCAGACTTCATATTTCACATGTCACAGTCGATGGTGCTCAAGCCTGGAAGAGTGACCCGGCCCTTCCTTCGCAGGTCGCTCTCAGGACCTTTGTTGATCCGCTGGATCAGGCTCTTCTCATATAGAAGTGGATGGTAGGCACCCAGTGTACAGGCGGCGTCATAGTAGCGCTCGTGGTAATGGCAAAGGTCCGTCTGCCTCATTGAGGGAATGTACTCATAGACATGCACCTGCTCGCACAGCGCCATCATCAGGAGGATGCCTGCAATAGACGATACAGAAGGGTCAGGTTAAGTACTAAAGCAATCATATCAAAGTCAATTTAAGGCTGACACTGTGCTCAATGTGAACTTGTCATTTCCTCCTACATTATTTTTAAGATATTATGTAGGTACATATCTCTCACTCCAGTAAAATAAATCAGCATTAGCCCTTTCTTTGTCTGAGTCTGTGTCTGCTGCTCTGTTGATCACTTACTGTGAGGCTTGTTTTCCTGTTCAGTTTTATTTTTTACCCTTCTGTGTCCTGGCCTATAGCAAGAAAAGATAACCGCACAAAATCCCAAATCCCTCTCTCAACATACGTAAGCTTTGCTGAATTAATTTGCTAGTGTACTTTTATCTGTCTGCCGTGTGGGGAATTTCATAACAATCTAATCTTCTACTAATGCCACAGACTTGGATTTACCACAATGAGAAGATGATGCTAAGATGAGTGTAGTAGCTTTCAGAAACTTTTACATCTAATGTCTCTTCACTAATGTTTTCTATTGTAAGTGAATTGAAGACTTTCTTAGAGTTGTACTTTTTAAAAGACTGTTTGTAAGCCTTTTATGTAATCATTGTTAAACGTGTTATTTTGTTATCATTACTAAATCCAGACAAAAAACTGAACAAACACCTTCATTCTAGACGGCTTCTCTCAAACATCCCTTCTGTTTGCAACTTTATACTCGGAGTTACTGCTTTGTAACCGACTTTCTATCCTCAAATGACTAGAAGAACTGACATGACATGAAAGTGGACTAATATTAGAGACATGTCCACACAATCCTCAGAGTATGAGCCTAAGGTCAATCCAAATCAGAGGAATCTGAAAAGTCTGGCACTGAGCGGTTTTGATGTACTGTATGTCTCTGCCCATTTCCCTCAGTTCTACAGGTGTTTCCTGGCGCTGTTCCACTGTGGTCATTGGTCTGTGGAGAATGGAAACACCTCAATGCCCTCAAAGACTACGGTGATCCAGCTGAACCGCAGAGTGTACAGCAACACAGTGGCGTGCACTGCCCAGCTCTCAACTGAAACGCTGAACCAGTGCAGCAGCACTCCCCGCATGAAGCACACCAACCCCCCAGAGGCCACCACCTAAAGCCCACACAGCCAGCGAGAAGGCACTGCACTGCAGCAGCCAGGAACGTGTCCAAGATTACTTTACTTGGGTATTAAGGACCCTAACCTAAAACTTCATAAGAGAAATTTTGATAGAGCTAATAAAGATAATATTGGCAAAAAGATAAGTATGCCATTTCTTCATTTGAGCATTGAGCATATAATTTGTCTGATATTACTGCATTTTTATGTAGTTTTAGAACATGTTTGTAAATCTATGTCTCATATATGCAGAAAAACACAGGCACAGCAAATTTACAAAGCAAATGGACTTGTGTGTGTTCCACTGTACAGCCACAGTCATGTCTGAAGAATTGTACTGTATGTGCACTATTGCCAAAGTGGATTGGACAATAACAATATAACAGGTGGTTGTTGGAGATGTCTGGAGATATACAGTGATTTGCTGATTTTTACAGCGCCAATTCTCAGGCCTCTTTAAAGGTGTTGCATTCTTTCTGCAACGAGTGACTCACAGAATGGCAAAAAGCATGTCTGGCAGTCTGGGCTTTAGGGCAGCTCCAGCAAAGGGACTAACCGTTTACATTTTTGGCATAGATTTTTCCAGTTAAAACAAATATACTGTGATAAATTGTTTGATGAGGAATAAAAAAAAATATGGACCAAAGGCTAAAATTGATCTGTTACTGTGCGGACATGAAATGTAACTCTTTCCTGGATTGTTGCTGGACCATATACATTGTAGTGGTAGGATGGAAAAAAAGGATTAAATTAAAATGAGTCAGGTTAAATGTATCTTAAATAATTTATTAACACAATAAAATAGGGGTATGACACAATACTTCAGTCTGTGGTTGTGCTTCTGTGAATGCTGTGGCTCATCAGATTTGTGCTTTAGTGTCTGTGTTGGATTGTTATAATAAACTTCCAGCCACCCAGTGTCTCTACACTGCTCTGTCACAGATGCCATATCCTTAAAACTACTTTGTAATCACTGTATAAACGGCATTACTTTGATCATTTTGCTCAGCATGTAGGGTTTGAACAGTATTTGTCTGTTAAAGTGTTCCTTCTTTTTGTGTTATTGCTTTGCATGTTTTTGTACATTAAATGTTAACAAGGATGAGAAGTCCAGCTGTTTCATTAAAGAGCTTCAATGAGCCCATAAGTGACTGGTGTTTGTACGTAGAGGGGGTTAACCAGAGGGTACACACTGAAAAAGTACATTTAAATCTTGTGCCGGTTTCAGTTAAACTTTAAAGTATCAGCTTGTCTCAGCACACCTTTCAAAAAGACCAGCTTTATGACCTTGCCAGAACCAATCACACGTCTATAAAAAAGTGATAACAGGCTGAGTGATAGTGGACAACCCAAAGCAATTTATTAGTGTCCAATTAAAACTGTGCAGCTGTGCATTTGAATCCAATTATGCACATACAGATGGCAACAACAACTATTTCCAGACTTCATGGTGGCATTTTGCCACAAGCTGTAGTGCACCTATTGTCTGATCATTACAGCTGCCAATCACAGAAAAGCTGTATATCTTGCTCTGAGAGGTTGGATTGGTCGCTTTTTGACTAAGACATTTTATATGGACTTTGAATAGACCCAAGAGGATGTGAAGAAATCAGACATGTTGACTGGTTAAAAATGTCAGGCCAAGTCTAGTAAAAACAACACCTCCAGCTCATTTACAAAGCTAAACAAGGCTAAAGAAGCATAACAGTAATGTAATTGTGGAAGCTTTCTGTCAAATAATAATTTCTTAGTTGACTTGAGCATATAAATCCTCTAATATGTTACTTCCTGTTACCCTGTAAAATCTGCAATGTAATCTAAAAAAACAGCATGATGTAATTACCAACCTAATGTTTGAGGAGCAGTAAAAATTTAAATTTAAGAGGCATGTATTTTTCATATCAGAGGTTAATTTTAGCCAGGGTAACAGTGATATTATAAAGTAGAATTAGGGCCCAAAGCCTGTCCTGCAGTGCACAACAATTACATCCATGTGCTAAATATGATATAAAGGCATTGTTAAGTCCACAAACACTAGAGTTACTTCTTATTTTTTTGTGCGTATTCAACATCCTAATACCAGTCTTTCAATAAACACCTATGTCAAGAGGAGGTCATCAATTTCAGAAAGTTAATTTTAACTGCCACTCAAGGATCATATGTCTTTGTCTCAACGTATTACAAGCTTTAGAACAGGCCATGTGCTCAATCGATAAATGACCAAAGTTTAAAAGACTGTAACCTGCCATTTCAAATACACCCTTGGCTTAGCAGACATGATATAATTCATGACAGTTTCAGGCTAATAAATTAGTTTTGACAAATGTAATTAATGCAACGAGTGTAAACATCACTTCACAGCTCAGATGT
Organism: Neodontobutis hainanensis; assembly: GCA_024349245.1. Lineage (NCBI taxonomy): Eukaryota > Metazoa > Chordata > Actinopteri > Gobiiformes > Odontobutidae > Neodontobutis > Neodontobutis hainanensis. The sequence continues at coordinate 1,109,914 of JALDNG010000048.1, forward strand.
GAATTAAAAACAATAGTCTGGTCCACAAAGGCAAACGCAATAAGCCATTTTATAAGAGCTGTGCGATGGCGCTAACACATTGAAATGTCTGGAAGTTAAATTCAGAAAGCAGCTTCTAGGGTATATCGACATGCTGGGGAGTGTCTTGGGATGACCAACGTTTCCACGATTTTTCTACCTCTTGCATTAATGTGCTGCTTCAGACAGCATTGCCGCATACTGATAATGTTACTCTGCATTGCCAAGATAAGAATTCCATCATTTCTTTGTGTGCTGGGTCGTGTGTGGCAGCTAGATTTCTGTGGCTCCAAGAGGAGACAGAGATAAGACTACAGAAGAAGAACAGAGGGGAATGCCAGATGTGAACGGCATGCATTCAGGCTTAGTGTATATACATGCACATGCTTACCTATGAAGCCAGATGAGGGTGGATTAGGCTGGATGTTCTCCTGAGTGTTGCTCTGGATCACATCCCACAGTCTCCACACGTAGCCAGGGTGAAGGATGTAGAAGGGCTGGCTAGGATGGAGCTTACGGTGCTCAACGTATGGACCGAACAGGTTGTAGTCTGGGCTGGTGTACCACTGGCAGAGACATGGGGGATTGTAATATGAAAACTCACTTTTTCCACTAATTCCATAGCTTTTGATTAAAACTTAACAAACATGCCAAGCAAAACATTGAAGGGGACTATATTTGTTGTATTTATTACTATATGTTTTTTTTAGGAACAGGCATTCCTTGAGAAACAATTTATTCAAGAGTTGGAATTCAGAGTTCTGCAGTTGTGCCGAGTTGACTTCTGGGGATAATTTTGACACATTATTTTGTCTACATAGAGCAGGGGTGGGCAAACTAAGGCCCGGGGGCCACCTGCGGCCCGTTGTGCTGTTCAATGTGGCCCGCCAAGCATTTACTAATATTTTATTGATGATTAAACACTGCATATATTTTGCCTTTTCCTTCAATATTTTGCAGCAATCAGTTGATTCCACTGTAAGACATGCTCCAAATGGTAAATACCTTTCCTATAGACAAAATAAAAAGTGTTTTTATTGAGTGAGTTCCCTGTGTTGGCCCGGCCTTCCAGAAGAGTTCCATGTTTTAATGTTTGCCCACCCCTGACATTGTGGATAAGTAGGCAGTAAAATAAAAGTGACAGCTAAATAATACCATGTTAGCTTTATGCTCATTATGGTATTGTCTTTTAAGTTTTATTAATAAATTAAATTCTGCTTTTACCTTTAATTCTCTTTTCACAACACAAGTGTTAGTTTATGGATGATGCAAAGTCCTATACAACCTTGTTTAGCATCTAACATTCCTCCTTTCCTCCTATAGCTTGTTCAAGCCACATGTTGAATGAGGATGGGCACAAGCAGGGCACAGGTGCACAAGGATACATGCATATTTAATACTTTAAGATGTCAACAATAGCCTATGCTCCTACAGGCTAAAAAAGCTTATTCTAGAGGTCCCGATAGTGAACAAAATAAAAAAATAAACTAAGTATGAGTTGAGCCCAATCTTACGGCTCAGGAAAGGCTCATGGTCAGTGGCTCATGGCTGAGTTCACAGGTGAAATTAGCCATTAAAACATCTAAAATTACCAAATATCAACTTCTAAATCTAAAAGAAAAAAAATACCCGTTTATGCCATGTCCAGCCTTTCTTTAAAAGAATGCGGCAGCTCTGCACACGCACGGAAAATTAATGCACCATCTGCCAAGCGCTTTACGTTTCACGTCATGAAGATCTAGCCTTCTGTCTCTTAACAAACACGACTAATGTTACCAATAAGTTTTGCAAATGGTTTATTTTATTATAAAGGTATCCTAAATACTTCACACTTTTGAAATTAAATGATAAACCGTTTGGTACAGAGCTGTGAGGGTCTTGAGGTAGTTCTAGGCAATTCACTCAAGTTATTAAAATTGACATTATGACTCTCCATCTGACCTTTCAGTACATCAATATGTTCAATTAATTTATGACATTATAGAAGCCAATCATGCCAGCAAATCCTCCTAAAGGCATAAGACATTACCACAACATAGAGTGTATCTAAGCGCACTGTGTGTTTAGTAATTTTGCAAAGCATTTCACTCGCATCCAGCATCTATGCCTTTTGGACCCTCACCTCCTACTGTTAATTTCAGCTAATGGCAGAAAAAGACCAAAACAGATCAAACCATAGACAAGAATCAATAGAAGAGGCACTGAGACAAAGGTTAAGCTGAGATCCGCCACCGTAATGACAAACCACAAGCCTTAAGGTGTCAAACTCTATTAATAACATGCCTATTAATGTTAGCCCAGATCAAACAGCGCGAGTCTTATTTTAGCATAAAAGCCTGAATTCAGACCGCATTAAGTGAGCGCAAGTGTGCATAATAATAAATTATTCTATCCTCGTAGAGCCATATCCAGATATATTAAACGGTGTCATTGTTGAATATGTTTGATAGACTTTATTAGATCCAAATATACTCTCATGCAAATGACTGGAATGTTGTAAATGTCATAAATATAATGTAATGTTAAATTCCACGCTTCTGGGAGATTTTAGTTTGAAATAAACCACATACGTTAAGACATACCATTACCCACAAAAATCCATTTCCTTTTTCATTTTCCATCCTTTAGACTAAAGTCTTTTTCACACAAACATATAAGTTTAGTCACTCTTGGGACTGCAGAGGTCAGATTACTAACAGCCCTTGATTTGGCACTTGCCATTTATTACAAAAGGAAAAGGCAGGGCCCAATTCAAGGGCAGATGGAAGTCAGATGTGGGGGAAGCGCAGCTCAATAAGAGCAGAAAGTGGAGGGAGGAGACGGTAAGGAAGGGTCAATAGAAGGTGTGATAAGTGCTAATACGATGCTTGAATAGTCCAACTGACTGAATGCATGCGCTCGGCAGAATACATGTTTTGATTTATTTGCTTGAATTGTGTTAATGGGATGTATATAAATAAAAATAAACTACCTTGTGTAAGTTGACAGTGTAGGGTGCAGGGTCCCATGCCACCAATGTAATGTTCTTGTAGATCGAGCTGGTGTTAAATCGATGTCTAGGATTGGCTAGAATCTGTAATGAAGACAAAGCAATGAAGGTAATTTATTTGGCAACATCTGGTGATGAAGAGACTGTAATTCCACACCTCACGTCCTTTTATGAACAAACCCAGAAAAAAATAGGTCCAATTGTGATTTTACTTTTATAGTCAATAAGACACCTTCTTGCAAGAAAACAAATACCGTGTGTGTTTCTTTAGTGTGGTATATATTTTACCAAGTATGTAAAGTATGTTTTTTGATATGATTCTCACTCCTGAAAACACTGGAAACCTGTTTTCTATTTTGTTCAAATACCTCCTAGTATTACACATTGCATCTGAAAAGAACATAATTATGGCATCAATGCAAAAATAATGGCGTAGTATTTAATTTGAAATAACAATTTTGTTAGAAAACATTGAGTGAAACTAAAATAATTATTATTTAAAGTCAACATTTAGTCCCATCACATTAGTGACTGTCACAGTGCTGAGGTCTGGATGTGCCATTCTTATTCATTCACAACCAGACACTCACTCACCTGCGAGTTGATGATGCGTATAGTGGTTTTGTTGCCCACATCTCTCTCGTATCCATCTGTCGGAGCTGCATTGAACCGTAACACTGCATCGTGTGTGTCTAAAAAAAGGCAAACCATACTTGGTATCACTCAAGCAGCTATTAAAGTGACTTAGCTTCAATAAATCACTGTGCACTTATATTCTGTATGTATGGAGTTAACAGAATCAGAGCCGACCTTCAGCCCTGTTTCAAATTAGAGCAAACGAATAAAGCCATTGCATCCTATACAAGAATAAGAATGAATGAGGGCCATATTGAAAAACAGGAAGAGAGTAATAATAATTATGATAATATAACATATTATAACATACAAAGAAACAAAAAGGGTTTTGTCAATGTTAAGGTGAATAGCGTATGGTGAATAGGAAGAGTGTTTGTGGCAGACGTTGCCATGACAACACTGACTGCCAAGAAGCAAATTATGATCATGATGTCCCTTTACAATACCAGCCTTCAGACAGAGAATGACTAAAGTGCTCTCTAGTGGCAGGTTCAGGTAACATGTGAGCCACAAACAAAAGCTTTACAAACACCGTTTATTTTATGTTTAAAGTGTTTGTTATCCATTGAGCTCACACATAATAAAACCCACCGCCTGATGGATGGCATTAGACGTAATTACAGGCGTAAAATGCCTGCAGCTCTCTGACCCATCTCAGCTGAGGTTTACTAGCAGTTTTCTTCAGTTTTTAGGCTTTATAAAACACTCTAAAACACTGCCACAGCACTGATTAGTATTCAGGACACATAATAAGGACTGTGTGTAGATGTACAGCACCCTCATGCTTAACACTACATGCTGTTCCCACAGCGCCACTTCAGCCTGATGAATATGCAAGTAATGTCTCCATAAAGTGGTAACATTTTACGTAAAAAAAAGGTATAAATGTTATCAAATGTTTGGAAAAAAAAACAAACAAACTAGGATTTAACTGAACCAAAGACATCTTTTCAACTATGTTTATAATTTCTTTTTTTTTTTAAATCACAAAATATACATCACAAATATAAAGGAGTACAAGCCTCTGGACTATCTTCATCTTCGTTGAAGCAACAGCTATATCAATATTAAAGACTAACAGGTCTAAACTGGGACTTTTTTGTTTAATGTTGAGGCAAAAAGTAAAGGTCCATCACATAAAAGACCATACAGTTATTGCCATACAAGTCTGTTTTATTCTTTATATATATTATACTCTTCAGCCGGACAAATGTGACTCTGACCACCAACCTAATAATGACCCTGTAAATTAAAGCAGAAGTGGCAGAAACACTCCAATTTTAAGCTACTCATGTGGATTACTCCACTGCAGCGACTCTCTAAGCAGAAAAGGCCGTAAGGCACTTACTATAAATAATGAGTATCTTCAAGAGGAGAGAGCAGAGTTCGTTAGTACACTGGTGCTACTGTAGCTGGGGAAAAATGTAGAGGGCTTATTCAATCAAACAGCACCCTTCAACCCTCCTCAAGCCTCTTTGTTCACATTTATTTTCACTATAGCAAGTAAAGACAAATTGACAAGCTTTGAGAGTCCAATGAAAAAGCTAATTCAATATAATCACCTATTTTTTCTCACTTCAACTTGAAGCGTATTTGATCTTGTGTATAAGTAGAGGCAGCGAAATGTGATACTTCAAAGTCTAGGTTTACCTAAAATAGTGTGTATATATATGTCATATGTAAATTAAGACCTAAAAACAGGAAAGCTTCCTGGTTACATCTGGTTTAAAATATAAAATAAGGCCACTTTATTGCGCCCAGAAATAAATATTCTTGCTTCAGTTTTGACCTAAACTTCTACTGTGGATACTTTCTCATGTCTCCAGCTGCAGCCATTACACACTCTACCTTCCCTTGTTGCTCCCCTGCTGGGGCAGAAATTGACTTTGAAGAAATTTCACTTCAGGCTTTAAATGAGCACATTATGAATACAGAACAGTTTTTAAATAAGGGGTCATGTGACTTGGCCTTTTCCATTTTAGATAAATAAATAGGGGCGCAGTGGCTCAGTGGCAGAGCGGTCATCCTATTACCCATAGGTTGGTTCAGTTCATACTGCCGTAGTGTCCTTGGTCAGAGCGTCTGTAGGCTGCCATTTTGTGCCTAGTGACTCTCCGACCATCACCAAACTTTATCACATTTATACAACAGTGCCACAGACACTGGGGGCAAGGAGGGTTAAGTGTCTTACCTACAGAAGTAGCTTGCCACCACCAGTGTGTGACTGTGGAGTGAATGAATAATGGACTATGTAAAGTGTCTTTGGGTATTTTGAAAAGTGCTATTTAAGTACTATGCATTATTAGGCCAATTTTACAGATGAATTATTGTCATTTATTGTTCAGACCAACAACGGATATATTTCCATTCTTCTATTCCAGTTGGATGGGTTTGCTCATTATAAGATTCACTGTTAAATATTGTTATAATTTCAATTTGTAATCCATGCATTTCTAGATTGGGTTATTGCCGGCAGTTGAATTCAGACTTAAGTTCAGAATCATCTTATGAACACAGTAAAAAAAATATGTATACTATATCTGATCAAGGTCCAATACACCTTATATTATGAATCTTTAAACAGTCTCAAGTCTCTGATCACAGCCTTTAGAGGTCTTCAAATGTACTGAGGGTTGCAATCCCCTTGGTCTACCACATGATGGCAGCCAAGCATCGTATTTCAATTTCTAAGGATTTTCAGTCAAAGCTGCATGTGTGAATAAACCAAATAATTTAAATGCCAGTCAAACACAAAAAGAGGGTATTATTTTCAAACCCATCATTTGTATGTATACAGTGGTTTTGGTGACGGTGTGTAGCCTGTGGATAGGACACAGGAACAGGATAAATACAGAGAGACAATCAATGCACTTTGATTTCCTGTTAAAGCCAAAGCTGGAAGAATAATGTAACCAAGCCTGGCTTTTTCAACACTGAGAGACTCTGTTCGATAATTAATCGGCTTAATTACAATGATCTCATCCTTCACGGCTCTTCGGCAAGCAAAATCTCTTCTTTGTGGAGTAAACGGTCCTGCTGCTGTGACACACAGAGTCACATGTAAAAGCTCTCAAAGGGTAAAGGGCTGTGGCTAAAAATGAGCCACATTAGTGTTGTATTCAGGAGATAAGGATGATGCTAAAGAAAAGTTTCTTGGCCATGTGCCTTTTCTATGAATTACTGGACTGGAACCAAGAAACGAATATCGCCAGAGGACAGTTAATGCATTCGCAGGAAACACGTGTCAATTCTGGGATTTGCACCAGATTGTAATTTAGCATTAAATAGTTCAAGGCTCCTTTGCACATAGGTTTTCAAATAGAATCAGAATTATAAAAAAAGATTTGACCTTGCCTGAAAGCCAAATAGTTTATTGACCAGGTTAAAACAACATTAGTTTAAATTTAAATCTAAGAGTACAAATCAACAGGATGTCTAGAGGCTCTGAGTGTCAGTTGTTTTTGATTAAATAACATTCACAAAAGTGCTTGTTTTCTGTAAATCATAGATGCTGCAAACCTGTTAAAAAATAAACTTGACCTTATGAAGCACATAATAATGTCTCAACGGGAAAACCTTTCAAGCAGAGGTGTTTAGGCGTTTAGAGCTTTTGCTTTTTTTACCAACATGGCATCCCTACTAATCCCACACATAAGCAAACATCCATCACATCTGATTTTGAGTAAACTTTGGTGTTTGCTCGGCTTTGATTTAGGACTATGTTACTTATAGATGTCTTCAAAAAGTGCATATTATAAAATGCATGAAGCTGTGGTCCGCTCTGTGAAGTCTAGTACTTGCTCTAAGCTGCTCAATTCTCGAGGTAATGCAAGAGAGCTATATGTGATGTGAAGAAGCCTGATTGGTTACCAGAGGGGGTTCTGCCTTTCACTACAGAGCCATCTGTCACTGAGTTCACATGCTCCCCACTCACCGAAGAGCTGCCAAAGCAACCATGAACACACCCTTTCCGATGATACAAAGCACAGTCTACTGGTGCATGTGCTCCTAACACAACTCATAAAACAGATTAATTACTACAGTGTATCTCAAGCAAAAAAAGGCAGATAAGTGCATTTTATAATAGAACATTGTTGTGCGTAAAGCTTTTAAATAAATACATATTACTGTGTGGCCTGTCACTACATTAATGCCATAATTCAATAATGGTCATGTAATAGTGACACTTATTTGAGACAACCATAGTTTATTGTGTAATCAAGTGGTTTTCATTAATTATATTGCAGGACACTTTTTAAACATGTGCTTATTTATGCAGTGAAAGATTGTGTGAGTTTGTGAACAAATGTCTAGGTCATGGTGATGGTTTTAAAAATTATGTTATTGATGATAACAGGACAAACGGTCTGTATCTATGCAATGTAGAGTTCTCTGTGGTTGTTAGAAAAAATAGTTATGTGTTCTTTGACCTGCAGGTCTGAATTTAAAACAGATGCTGCAACAATATACCCAAAACGCCCTGTGAAACGTGTCTGCTAGCGATTCATTATTGAACTGCTTCAGCAATAAAATAGAGTAGAGCAACAATAACAGTCATTTTCAACAATGCTATTTGCCTAATACGTGTAGAGATCGTATAGCCAAATTAAGTCTTGTGACAATGGCTGCTTCACGGTGAATGTAAGTAGAGTACAAGCTCTATGTGCCTTATCTAAACAGAACGTGGGTCCATATATAAAATGTGTTTCGGTTACATCATACTGTTGCTTTGCCAATGTTCTGACTCTGAGCATCGCTCCAGACTGGGGCTGCAGTCCTACAATCCTACATTTGGCCATTGTGAATTGAATTAAGGCCTAATTATATACAGCTGATTATTTGATCCCTCCTCTTCTACTCACCTATCTCTCTGCCCAGCCCTGAGCGCAGGATGGCTCCAGCCGAGGTGACCACGGCACATGTCTTGAAGTGGCCCGGCCCTTTACTTTGGAACTGCTGCTCCAGTGGGAGTGATGGGACTAGTTGTTTCCATCCAAGTGAGTTAAAGGGCTCCTCCGACCCGTCCACCGTCTCGAGCTTGGCCTGGGCCTTTATCTGACAAAGCAGCTCCTTGGCGCTCTGGGCCTGCCTGCGGTGTCCCTTGTAGGCGACATGGTGCTTGTTTGCGCTCACGTAGTCCTTCATTGCACGCTGCAGTCGAGGACTTAGCATCCCAGAGGACACTTTGCCCCGCCATAAGCGCTGCACTACAGAGTAGGATTTAGAAAAGTAGTATTCCTCCAAATCTGAGGAGTCACCACCTGCTCTGTGGCCCGCCGTGCTCCTTATCCCATTCCCCAGCTCTTCGTCTTCCTCCTCTTCCTCCCGTGCGGTGCTAACATTGCTCTGAGAGTCCATGTTCTGCCGGAGAATTCTCTCTCTACTGTGGACTACGGGACTGGAGTGGAAACCTACATTCTCAGTGCCAAAAGAGGACCATGCAGCCAGACTTTGGGGATCTAGGTAATCTGGTTGACTGACCTCTTGGCTTCCATAGGGGGCGCTGTTAGGGTGAAGCGTGGCCTCCATGCTGGATTCTGAAGTGGGAGAGCTGGTTGCTAGCCCAGCTTTGGGGTCACTGCCGTGGTAGGACGCGGTCGCAGTGACGGCCATCTCAGGTCTGAAGCCCGTAATGGCGTGCTGCAGCTGGGACCCCTGTATGGAGGCCAGGCGACGGATGTCAGGGTGCTGCGACAGCAAAGAGCCAGCAGAGGACAGTGGCTCGCCCACCCGAGCATCCAGGAAGTATGAAAGCAGGCCAAGGAAGAGAAGCACCCACGCCAGCATTGCCGCCAGTACCATCCGCCGCCACTGCCTCATGCTGGACTTCATCACCACACACTCACATACAAAAGGCCTCTCTGCAGCTGGCCCGCCAACAACAACGCCCCACTCCGCAGCCCACAGGTCAGTGCGAGGGCCTAGACGAGAAAGAACAAAGCTCTGAGGGAAGCTGCGGAAACAAACAAAGCTCAAAAACAACAGCTAAACAAACAACTCACCAGAAAAAAAGGATTTTATTCCTTCATGTCTGGGCGTCTTCTGGGATATAACCGAACCCTGAAGGCAGAGAAATGAGGCAAATTAGTAAAGTCAAGAGACATGTGAGGCTGAAAAACACCTCCTGCAGGGCTCAACTTGGCTGTTTTCAATTAAAAGAACTTAACACAGAATTTTTAAAAAGCAGGGCCTTTACTGAGAGGAGTCAAATTTACAACTTTTCTCATAATATTCAGCTATTAAAAAGTAACAAAAACAACTGAGCAGGGTTTAACTCAGTTTGAAGTGATACATTCAGCAGGCACACAAGATGCTAAATAATTGAACAAATATATTTATTCCGAGGACAGCTTCAAATAAACAAATAGTGACTGATATTGACTGATTCCATGTGTGGAAACAATTTTATTAGTGCTGCTGAACTAGAAACCCATCTGCATAAACATCTTTATTTAACTATTTATCTAAAACCAGCTTCATTAAAAACACCACTAGAATTGACACAGTTGAGGCATGAGCTTTTATAGCGCTCTAGTGAGCTTTATAACTGATGGCTTACTGCAATTAAGGTGAATAAATTGGGGCTTCAGGTCTTCAGTTTGACCGCAGGTAATTATGAGTTCTGGGCTCTAAATATGGGAACGTTTCTCCTGAGAATGGGAGCAATGGAGGAAAAGATCTCTTCCCCTGCCCTAATTACAGCTTCCTGCCTCTCTGTGCCAAATGCAGCAAAGGTGGCCCCTGCCATAAAAGCCCTTGTTTCCCTCCTCGCAGACATACAGGCCTCCAACCCAGGGCCACTCTGGAGGCCAGAGGTCAGCCACCGACCCTGTCTACACTGCATGGGAACAGCAGGGAGCAACTGGGCCAGAGGAAGCATCGCCCGATAATCGCACACATCTGCACGGCACAAAATCTGTCTAAAAGGAAAGTTCAAACTCTACAGAAATGGGGCACAGTATTTGTTTTGGTATTTCATGAGCCAGGAATCTGTGATGTACACGAAGCTTATCCTTTTATTCTTAACAAGCTTGTTTTTCTAGATATTTTATAGACATAGAAATGCAGTGATGAAAGCAAATACCTATGATCAAGTAAGAATGTCAAGGTGCAAATTACTCTCCAGAGCAGAGCAGCACAATATACTGCAAACATATCACAATTGCATTATCAGTCGTAGGCATGTCAAAATATACACTAAATAAATAAATAAAATCAGGCGGCGCAAATGTTGTGCATCCACCATGTGCCAAGAGGAAACTAAAATCTTATATTATTGTCAAAATATATCATTGTCAAAATATTCAACAAAAATTGCAATTGTTCCTCTTTCAAGCCCCTGAGACCATTGCCAGGTGGGGAAAAGGAGGCTGAAATGTAGCCGTTGTGACATGAATAGGATAGATCTTTATTGTTATTGTCACAGCTACAACAAAATTTAAAGTGTTCTCCAGTCAGTGCATCATTCGTTGAGTCTACAAGTCATCCACAAAGGGGTCAAATGTTGCGTGAAATATGAAAAATATGCCATTTAACACCTGGAAAAAGCAGTGACTGCCTCGCCACACTTGACAAAACCACACAAAAACAAGAACACACATCAGCCACAAACATCTGCATCTATACGCACCGCTGCTCAACAGAAACTACTGTGTGTTAAAGTAGATGGGGGGCGACTGAGGTGCGTGGTCAAACGGTTACTTTGCTTCCACCTGGCAGCAATCAGGAAGTGTGCTTGAGTGCATGTAGCGAAACAACAAATGTGTGGCACAGATGGAGTGGCGGGGGTGGAGGCCGGTCTTGGAGAACTGCAACAAAATGGGAAATGGTGAAACGAGTCGCTGCCAGACATCTAAGTGACTTAATTAAAAGAGAAGGAGGAGACCGAGATAAACAAAAGGCTGTTAATGGAGTGCAGTGCATTCGTCTGATAAAAAAAAAGCACATTAGAAAGCCAGTGTGAATGGAGGAAAAGTTTGCTCTCAGGAGGGTTATTATGTATTTACGACCAGCGAGAGGGAAAGGGGGAACAGTGAAACAAGAGAAAGCATGCTGTATACAAATCAGGCATTACCCACTGAGTAAGTAACCTCAATCAAGCTCGTTTCATTTTGAACCATGAATATCAATCTTTCTAGTGACGTCTTTAAAAATCAATAGAGGGTAACACTTGCTTGCATTATGAGACTATTTGGTCTATAAAGTGACATTATAACTATTATATACTGCTGTAATGAACCCAAGTAATTACTTTTATTTGAAGACAAAAAATAATCATATCTGAGTGGCTGCACTAAATGAAGCAGACAGTGACCATGACATAAAAAAACATGTCTTTTTATTTAAGTTCAAGAATAGAGTGTGTTTTAATTCATTTACATTAAAACCTCTCTCTTAAGAGTAAAGAAAAACACTTTAATTCAGACATTGAAATAAAGACTAGCAAATGGATTTCACAACAGAGGACGGATGAACAGTCTATCCACATCACTGCCACCGATTATTTTAGAACATCTGTATGAGCAAACTAAATATATTTGGACACCACCAAAACCACTTTTTATAAAGCAACTATTGAATAAGTGCAGGTCAGTCACAGAGACATTGTCTATAAAAAACACAAGCCTTAAGGCAGAGCTCAAGGAGTACAATATGAAATCAATACAGTAATGCAGAAGTCTGGAAAAAAAAAACAACTAAAGGTTAATAGTGGGCTTTGGATTTAGTAAAAGCGTGAGTAAAGTGCAAGCCATTAAACAGCTGGTAAATACAGTGATTTATTGATCCATGTCAGACACTGGTGACTGGAAAAGTGAATCAAACTTTTTCTGTTCTGCATTAGACTTTGTTAGTGTGTGTTGGTTCCATTTATTACTTTCAATAACTACATTGTTAAAAAACCACACTTAAAGGTCACCAAAAACAGACAAGACATTGCATTTATTTGAAGAAAACTAAAAGGCACTCTTCTGTTTGAAGCTCAATGCAATCCAGTGGTTTATACCCAGCGTGGAGATTGTAAAACATAAGTTAGAACCAGAAAGAAAAGGGAAAATTGGCAAATTGTTTTTAGCCCCAAAGCCCAACCCTGTTCAGCTTTGTACTTGTGATTGACATATGGCGCAATTAGGGCTAAATGAAATAAGAGGCAGGGGCTAAACTTTTAAAAGGACAAGATGGTAAATGTAGTTAGCGTTAGCTGGTAAGTTTGTAGAAATTCAATATGATGCTAGTGGTGGATATAAGAAGACATTGATGAAATTTGTGAGGATTTTATAAGAAGACAGAGACTATTATAAGAAGAGACTAAATTGTGTTCAGCCAAGGAACTACAGAAGATGGATTTCTACAGAATTTTCAAGCAGTGATTGGGACATTGACCCTGGACACGACAGGACGATCTGTGTGTGGTGTCTCCGCAGTAGCTCGGCTCTCCTCTGCCCAGAGTCAGAACACTTAAGTCTGGACATATATCAGCTACATTCATTATAATTATCAATTAGGCTAATCAATTATCTAATAGAATCAAGCTTTATATGCTTTTTTTAAATAAAAGTTAAAGGAATGCAGCACTCTTAGTTTTCAGTCATGTCTTAAGTTTTATGTGTACAATTGGTCATTAAATCGTATGAAATGTGATGCTGCTTTTACTGTTGTGTTCAATACTAAATATAACAATGCATCCATTAGCCCCTTTGCCCAATATCACCAGCCGCCACTGATAGTTTTCTGTTTTGGTGCGAACTAATGAAGTGTGAACACACAATGGCTGTTATAATCCTGTTTATTTTATGTCTAATTTCTACTCAAGCTTTTACAGGACTGTTGTACAGTATCTTTCTAAGCATCTTCATCCTTTTCACTTTTGTTTTCCTATTTTTACATAGCCTACTTGTTCTGTGTTGTTTTGTGTCTTTACAGTTGGATGTGTTGTTTTGTGTAGCTTTGTCTATGTACAGTTGTGTGCATGTTATTTATTCCTGCCAGGGCCTATAGGCCAGGTCATGTTTGTAACAGTTTACCTGGAAAAACAAAAGATCAAATTAAATAAAATCAGGTTATAAGACCCAACTTCTTTCACCATTTGGCTCAGTGCTCCTACAGCCCTCAAGGGGAATCATTGAAAGCTTGAAAAGTGTTAAATAAGCTAATGGTAATTTTGTTTGTTCATTGTTGAATAAAAAAAAAAACACTCTGAAGTATCAGTTTGTCCATTTCAAAGTGTTAACGAGCATTGAGTGAGCACACTGACATCGCCATTGAACCGGGGCATCAAAGAAGAGAAAGTTAACCAGGACCCATGAAAAACAGAGAAACCCATTCCTTTTGCATTCACACAGCAACATGCTGTAAAAGGTTCTCTATATAAAAAATAAAAGCTGTTTTCTTTTAATTCATCTCACAATCACATTAGTAATTACATCAGTAATTCAGTCTCATTTCAACCCTCTAAGAAGCCGTGGTGTTTCCGTTTGACACTAAAATCCAAGCTCAGGAGCAAAGACAGTTGACTTGTTATTGACGTCTGGATAGTTTTCAGCAAACACTATTTCTGACCCAACATCAGCACGTGATCAGTTTAGATACGTTTCCTCAATGTTTTTTTTTTATGTAAGGTTTTACTTTCCCATGCACATTCCCATGCCCTAAAAGATTAAGTGTGATAAGGTGCAAATGTTTGAAGTAGCTAAATCAAAGCTATGTTAGCGATAATACATATAGTATCACAGCGCTCTATCAACACACTCCAAAAAGAATATGGTGTTGCATGTGAGTGATTTGATTCCTTTAAGTCATTTACTTTTGGTTTAAAATGGATGTTGCATTGCAGTCCCTGACACAATGTTATTGATCAGATCATTTGTTTGGGACAGTTGTAATATGATACCCATAAATAAAGCCAATACAGAGTGTAACACACACGGGCGGACTGTCTCATATTGTCCAGAGAATCTTTGGTGGGCAGATCTAGTCAGAGATAAGAAATCAGATCCTGAGAAAGACTGTAACAAAAACATCAGAAGTCATTTAATTTCATGCTCTGAACATTAACTCGGAGGGAGACGAATATTCACAAAGGCTGAGTAAATGGTCTCACTGTGCGCATCGGCTCAGTTAATGAGGCCACAGCTACAGGTCCACTATGTTTTAGCCTCTAAAGGCGCTGATGTTATTACCACATAGGACATTACATCTCAGCCCCGGTAATTATAAGCCAGCGTCGGAGCTCTCCAGAGTCCACTGCCGCTTCCCCAGTTCTCAAACCTCAAAGAGCAGCTGTTCAGAGTAGACTGAACGCATGCCTACAACTGATATAAAGAATTCACAGAGAGTAGCCAAGTAGAAGCACTGTAATCAATACTTTTGAGTGATGGCACCAATACATGCCCTGAATAAGCCCTTCTTCATTGCCACATTGTTGATGTTACATGTCCTATTTGGAGTTTTTCCAGGCTGCGGCTGGTAAAAACTGTCAGAAAACAACTAAAGGCAGCAGCGTGCTTTAAACATGGATGCCTGCAGCTATATGGACACAGTGGTTTCTTATCTGTTTAGAGGATGCACTGTTTTAATAATTTCCTATGCAAGTCCATTTCCATCCTGCTTAACCAATTGTGAAAACATTATTTTCCCACGCTCTAGTTGATCTGCACAGTGTATCCTTCTACAAAACTAATGGATGCGCTCTGACATCGTTATTTGACGCAGCTGTCCCCAGTGAAATAAAGGGGTGAGACAGGGAAATTTGGAAGCATCTATAGCACAGCTGTTTTATTGAAAATCAGTTTGCTGCCATTTCTGCGGAGGTTTCTCAGTAAAGCACTGATATCGACTGGAGCGGTAAATTAGGCCCACACATCAGTGCTTACACCTGGTTTTGACATGATGACATAATGAGAGCCTTTCTGCTCACTTCCACTGCTCACCTTCCTCCATCCCCCACATCTGCCTCGTTGTGTGACCTACATTCAGTCCATGTTTGTGTTGAAGGAGGGCAATAGGCGCTCGTTGATGCCGGGAAATGCCATGATTAGTTTAAAAATATCCGTCAAGGAAAAAAAAACGCACCCATAGTTTGTTAATTAATGCGCTTTGGACATGGGGTTACTGTAGTGTGCCCTTCTGAATATGACTCCACCAGCAGCAAAAGGACCCGCCCCCCACCACTGGCACCTTGCATGTGGAGCAGCACACTGCACACACAGCTCAATCCAGCCATGCAGCAGCCCGCCAATCACTTTACACCAAGCACACACCCCATGACCAACTGTGCAGAGAAAGACCCTAAGAGCTTTCTAGCTGCACAACCAGCCCGTTTAAAACACAAGTTCCTCATTCTCACGTCCAAGTGGCCTCTTGGGTTAATACCTTTTAGTTGAAAATTTATTTATATTTTGAAATTGAATTAATTTGCTTTAGAACTGCTTTTGCCGAGTTGAAAATCCAATTCTCAAACATCTTCAATGCCAGTTCCAAAATTAAGTTTTCTGAGCCGCACAAGCAGGGAGTCTTTGAGAGAGCCTAAGATATTGAGCCCAGATTTAGAGACCTGTGGTACTGTGATGTGTAGCTACCGTTAGTCTACATTAGGTGGACTATATCGGGTCCAGTGAATGCACCCCACCCGTTGTCACTGGAGCTGACTGGAGAGATGGGCAGGTGCGGAAGAGACTCACTGTAAATACTACACCAAGAGCGAGAGTAATGCAGCCACGTTACAAATAAGAGGAGAAAGAGAGGTGCATCAGAAAATGTGTTGTGAATATGTTCTAAACTCCCACTCTGCAAGACAACTGCCCTTCCTGCCCCGTACTGAGCTCCCCCAACCCCGGTCTTGCCTGTCTGTTTAGAGGGGAGCAGTCAGTAGCTGCCCCAGACTTTACATCCACAGTAAAGTTTTAGTGCAGCCGTTAGCTCCAACTTTCAGTGTAGAAACGAGGCTAACGTGTGAAGTATCAATGTTTAAAAAGGACCTATTTACTGATCGTCCCAGTGGGTCAAAACATACAGTTTTCCAAAGTGTTAAAGGAACAGATGTGAAAGGTTTATCAGATGTTGTGACTGCAGCTCTTGAAAGGTAATTCACATTAGGGCTTCAAATGATGTGACACTTAACAGATACATTAAATAACTGTGTGTGAGCAGCTTTTATTTCTTGAGGGTGGGTTTTGTACTGCTCTAATACTGTCCCCAGCAAGGTCAGACAAGAAAGTACTAGCTCCATTAAAGCCTGATCCCACTGAGAATTAGACCTGCCCTGCCGCCATCTTCCTTCAGTCATGGCACTGATTATATCAACCCAGTAACATTAGAAGTTAATGTTAGGGTCACCATACAATATAAAGTAAGCTGAGTGAGTTGTTAAACTGGGTAATTAACCTGCTAAACCCAGACCAGGGCCACCATTATTGTCAACGCTGTTCTTGTTACATGTATATGTTTAGTCCACAACAAAGTACACACCAAGCATGCAAACTGTGTCCAAACATATCCAAAGTATTTCTAATCATTATAATTGCCAATTTGTGTAACTTAACTTAAATGCAATGATTTACAAAAGGACATTTCCTCACAGGTAGTGTCAGATTTATGCTCTGATTACAGCAGTAATGCTTCGCCACACCTGGAGAAGGTCGCTGCACTACCAATTACAGCTTCTCTTTCGATCAGCGCACCATGTGAAGTGTCCGCACACCTTGTAATTACTAGAGCAAAGGACGTGTTTCATTTAAAAGCAGCACTACTGACACAGTACCCCGAGAGAGACTGCAAAGCTGTGACTCATTTAGTGTGAGTAATGGTCGGGAGAAAGTCAGATGTCTACTGACTGTTAAAATGTAAACACAAGGCAGACCGAAGTTTAAGTCTAACAATGGGTTATACTTGAAGGACCTCACACGTGGTGTTTTAAAAGTACCTTTCAAACGACAAAATCTGTGTATATAGTTCTGACCAGGGGACGGGTTGAATCATCCTGATCTTTTACACATTCATTTCTGATAAATCACACAGGGCAGCAGTTCTTGATGACAGGCTTTCCCGGTACAAAGAGCCTTCTTAAACACAGCCTGCCAGCAAGGTCCTAGAAAGGAAATGCAGCCATTCACCTCACATTATGGCCCATAAAATACAGCCGGGAGCACAAACGCCTACAGACTGAAGGGACAAATAAGACAAGTCCAGTTAGAGATTCTTTCTCTTTTCTCATTCTGTTCCCTTAACCTAGTGATATCATTCATAAATGGATAAAAGGGGCGCTGCAGTCATACAAAATAAATCATACCACAGGGCATGTTATGAGACTTGCCTTATCAAAATCGGAATGTCTTTAGAGACATTTTGCTCTTCTTAAAGTGTAATATAAAAAGAGGACATGATGCAGTGGAGGATGGAGGACAAACAGACAACACTGAACAGGGCATGCAGACAGATCTACTGAACAGCAATTGAATTAAGTTAAGTTTATCTTATTATGTTGTTTTTGAATGTTTTTGATTTATTTGATTGTTCATTGTGAAAATATATCAATCCATACACTGTGTTACTGCATCAAACAGATTGACGTGTGGATGCAAAATAATTTCCAACTGAACAGAGACAAGACTGAACTAATCATCTCTGGGAACAGTAACAATAAGAAAGTGTCAGCAGTCACCTCGAGTCTCTTTCTCTAAAATCTAAAAAACAGGTTAGAAATGTAGGGGTCATCATGGACTCAGACTTGAATTTCCACAGTCACATTAAGTCAATTACATCATCAGCATTTTATCACCTTAAAACATTTCCAAAATTAAATCACCACTGCTGCTTAACAAGTCACTTAAGTTTAGCACCAGAATATATTTCTGACATACTAGTACCTTATGAACCTCCTCGGCCTTCTGCTCGTGCCCAGAGTTAGAACTAAACATGGTAAAGCAGCAAAAATCTGGAACAGCCTCCGAGCTGAAGTAAAACAAGCTTCAACTTTAACAAAGTTCAAGGGAAGTTAAAAACCTTCCTCTTTATCTCCGCCTACATTCAGTAAAGAAACCCGGAACCATTTACATTTTTTATGTTACTTATTCTAAATCTTTTTAATTTGTCTTTTTATGTAAAGAACTTTGAATGACCCAGTGTATGAACTGTGCTACTTAAATAAAATGGCCTCGCATTATTTCCTTTTGTAGTCGGAATCATATTGTGTCATAGAGTACGTTCTATACCTGCCTGTACTACCACAAAATATACTTCCACTCTCAGTGCAAAAAAAAAATAATTCTGCTTTGTGTTGAGCATGAAGTGTTTTTTTTTCATCTGTTGTTCATTAATAAAACAAATATGCCTCTATGCTCGTCTTGTAGCCTAAAATGTGAGTAAAATCAAAAGCTATTATAAGTATTACTAAAGTATAAAAATGAAAAATGGTAATAATAGATTGTGACGGAAAGTTTACAACTCTGTCTGTCAAAATGATGGAGGGTGAGAAAGTCTAGCGTGACCTCTGATGTGGAGTGACACAGTACAGTAAGCATTTTAATCACAGTAAAAATGCCCTAAACAGTAGCTTTACAATTAAGAGCGGCAGTTATAGCACTCCCCATTAAACTAAGAGCTGTACAGTTAAAATCTTAAAACCTTAACATGTTGAGAGGAAATACAGAATTGTGTCATAATGCTGTTTGTCAGCAGGTAATGCCATGTCATGATAACATCCAAATAACATTAAAGCTGTATATTTTGGAGCCAGTGTTTTTATGCAACACGGCAAACAAATATATGCATTGTTGCTTTAAGGCTTTGTTGCTCAAAACAAGAAAAGCCTTGAGACAAAAATACACATTATGATGCTGCCAGTATTTTCTGTTGTAATCAAAAAGGGCACGTTTGAGTGTCCTGAGAAAAATCGACGCTTAGCACAAGAGCCATTTTCAGACTACTTAACCTCCTTAATCTTGGGTGACCTCGGAACACTTACTTCTAAACATGGCTTGTGATTAGCAGTGCTATGAAAGCTACCCCTCAATAGGCTGCTCAGACATCTTCATCTCCTGCTGTGGACCGAACAATGAGAGAAGCAAAGCACCAAGTCGAGATACATAAATGGGCACTTCTACACAATCCCTTAGGACGTTTACAATCTGGTAAAGACGGCCAATTAACTGTGGTGAACATGTATTTCTCATGAAGTGTCCTAGGAGCCAGAGTGAGAGTGAGAGGCACAGCTGGTCTTGATGACTACAGCGCTCTTTGCTTTTTGAAGGCCATGCTCAGATAACTGCTGCTCTGGTCGGTTAGTGGCCAGCTAAAATTACACCTCCACCTTTGCAGAGTGGCTTGCTCATGCCAGGCCTCAGTACTGTAATCACGTACAGTCTGGAACAGATACAAAAATGAGCTTTGATGAAAAATTAAAGAGCATTTATTGTGACCAACTGGAAACCACGGCTAATTAAAAAGAAGAATTCAATTTTGTGGGTGCTGTTATAGGATTAGGATGAAACTTGGTTAGACAATGTTATGTCCGGGTTCAGTCTTGGTTTGCACTACAGGCAGCTGTTTCCAAGAGGCGTCCTTCTGGACTACAAAGCACCACACTGAAAACTGCAACCAGTCAAGTGAACAAAGTGAATCTTTTAGCAGCTAAAAAGCCCTAGAGAGCTACTAGATCCCATAGCAAACAGAGACATGTGACTTGCATCGACAAGGTGGCTGAGATAAATAATGAATTGTGTGTCTGCTGTGAAAAGCTTGACAGGCTAGTACTTTAAAGTGTTGGCATTGTGTTTCCCCAAGACAGGCAAAAACATTTCAGGTTTAAGCAGATGTCATATGTTTAAATATTCAATTAGCAACTTTTAATGCATTTTGACGTTGTGCTTCGTTTACGTGGTAGGGAATCTCATCTTGTGCCTAAATCAAAGTGACATTCTGAGCAGCCTTGAAATATTGAAAAGGTACTTCATTCCTGCAACTATTAAACAGATAGAGCATGGCACATCCATCTGAATGAGTTTGGGAAAGTGTCCTTGGACACGACTGACACTTCTGTCCTGGAATCTATTTTGCTTTTGTAGCTAATCAAGCACAAACTAAGCAGTGGCATAACATCAATGATGCATCATTTATAAATGTCTCGGCTATTGATTATTCTTCTCATAATTCAATCCGATTAAATGGCATCTTGTATCTGCTCCACTTCCAGACACAGCTCCCTTAACAGGAGCAATAAAAATTAATCTGGGATCTGGACTCTTATTTACAAATCTTTAAGACTGACCACTGTGTGACCACATGTAAAGTTCAAGCGCAACTGTTCAAGAGCCATCAAGCATTTCACTTGATTGCAGGTCTGCATAATTTGTAAGAACTGTAATGCCATTCTTTTTACCTTCAACATATTCAGACCCCTAGCAGGACTAAGCGGTAGAAAATGAATGAATGGATGATATAGCAGGACAATCCCACGCTGTCTATCACCACAATGCTGTTGCTCGAAGGAATGAAAAAGAAAATGATAGCATAGATAAAGCTCCTTATCAAATGTTCAGATGTTTAGATGAATGTTGTGCTGTAATAGGACGTTTTATGTTAAGTTGCATTATCTACGGTGGCCGAGACAGCTCAACACGCTGCAAATGAAGAAAGCACCAGCAAATAAAGAAAACATCTTCATCAGTTTGACAACACGCGCGCTGCAAAAGTTCACAACACATGCAAATACAAAAACACGCTGCAAATAACACAGACCACAACGGAAATGTTTTAAGGGGACTCATTTGACTGACAAACAATATATTTAGACCAACAATATCCAAACGACTGAGCAATTATACGATCATGATCTAAAAGTAAAAAAAAAAACTCACCTTTCAGGTCAGTGACAACAACACTGACAACAACGCGACAGGCGAGCAAACAATAAGCAGGTCCCATTAGGGGTTCGTCACTCAAAGGAGTCCCCTTAAAACATTTCCGTTGTGGTCTGTGTAATTTGCAGCGCGTTTTTGAATTTGCAACGCGTTTTTGTATTTGTATGTGTTGTGAGGATTTGCAGCCCGTTTTTGTATTTGTATGTGTTGTGAGAATTTGCAGCGCGCGTGTTGTCAAACTGATGAAGATGTTTTCTTTATTTGCTGGTGCTTTCTTCATTTGCAGCGTGTTCTCGGCCACCGTAATTATGGCTAGACGGATGCATTATATATTAAAGCAAAGACCATACATGTAATCATGGAAGGACTAGATGTGGGTTTACCCTTTTGCCACATCTGGCAAATTTGGTGGCAGTTTAAGCACCATTTAACTTGACAATTATGAGTCATAAACAAAATCTTAGGCAAGCAGACGGACAGCATATTTTACTAACAAGAAACGTTCAGATTCCATAGATGTTATAATAACTAAAGGTACATCAATACATTAAAGCATGTTGTAGGTAATCATATTTTAATTATTATTTGATTTAATGTGAATGTTTCCTGTGATTCTACTTTTGTACACTCAGCTCGACACAAGAGCTACACATGGGTAAGTACCCCCACATTCTCTCGCTTTAGATTACAGACCGTGTTCCCCGTTAACTACCCTGTAGGAAGTACAGTAAGTACAACCTGTACCCAGCAATTACCTGACAATTACATGCCTTAATTATCCTGTAAATACTCTAGAAATAACCGCTTCTTTTCAGGTTACTAGATAACAAAGTAATTACCTGTTAA
This sequence comes from Neodontobutis hainanensis, assembly GCA_024349245.1. Lineage (NCBI taxonomy): Eukaryota > Metazoa > Chordata > Actinopteri > Gobiiformes > Odontobutidae > Neodontobutis > Neodontobutis hainanensis. The sequence continues at coordinate 1,132,255 of JALDNG010000048.1, forward strand.
GTAAAGCAAAGACGGAGCTATCATGAAAACCTTATTGTCCCTGATCAGGAGCTGGCAGCACTGCTGTTTGTACACACAATAGATACAGCACTATATATCCTAAGAGTCTATGAAGAACCAACAACCTGCAATGCTGATAATCTTTAGTGAAGTTTTGGAAAAGGACCAAAGTCTGAGGCGTGACATGTTGGTGGAAAATGGCTGCAGGTGTTCAGTGCCATGTAAGATTTTAAACCATACAAAATAAGCTTCACCCCAACACACCTGCAGTCTGTCACACAGAGAGACAAAACTCCCCATTTGAGAAAATAAACAGCTGCACTGACAAAAAGGTGACAGTCGGCAGCAGCTATTAGAAAGGTGTGTGAAGGTGCTATCACACAGATGTTATCTTCTGAGTCACGTGACAGACCAGAGTGTGTGAATTCATCAGGTAATCGCAATCTTTTAGTGAAAAATATGAACCGTTTGCGCCAAAACTAGAAAAACGAAGAATATACTTTCAACAACACTACACACATTCTTTTCTTTATATAAATTGAAAAAAATAAAAATAAATTTATATTCAGCTCAGCACACAAACAATGACACATTCCTGACGTGTTATCATTACCTGATGTCAGGATTTTGTTTGCTCAAGCTGCACAGAGAAGAGAATTTAAAAGAGCAAAGACCCTGTGCCTTTGATTTCAGTGGACTCAAAACAAACAAAGTGTTAAAGAATTCTATTATAATACATTTTAAAAACCTCTGTGACTGCTCCTAAAGGTGATGTGACATTGAGAGAAATTGCAGCCCACAGTAATCTCTGCCTTTGGTCATTTCAGATAACTCGCTTGCACTTGAAAAGGGCAAACGCATGGCAACCCCCACAACGTGAAAACAAACAACACATCAACATCCTTGTGTGTTAAATGGCTTCAACTTGTGTTGACTGCAAAGCTCATACTATGCATTTCCTGCTGCATTTCAATTCCTTTTCACAAGTTCAGGGTCCTGATAAAATGTAAATCCCTCCAGGGAAGAAAAAAAACCCAACAGGCAACAAAGATGAACTCCCATGCCCAGCTGTGGGTTTAATGATGCAATTGCTGCTAAAATACAAATGAGCAGTTTAAAGACCAATATGACAGACAGCACTCAGTAAAACAGCCCCTTAAGCTTTAACAGTATGGTGCGTTGTAAATTTTAAACTGGGTTAATGAGAATAGCCTGTGTGTTACTTTACTACTTCACTGCTGAGACAGAATAGATGTTAGGTGTGTATCTCCTCAAGTTGTTAAAGGCCTGACTCGGAGGGCACAGTAAATGAACTCCAGAGAAGAGCCTACAGAGGCATGTGTTGTGTGTCTTAGCCTTCAGGAGAGCATCAGAAATATATGATATTTCTCGATAGCTGTGCCAACTGTGCTGCATAGGGCTTCAATGCTGCTTATGTTAATTAATCCATTTTAGTGGAAAACCTTACAAGAGGAGCCGAATGGGGTAGTGAGAGTGCTAGGACCGTCATCGTCGTAAACCGTAAAATAAACCCTACTATCTCATCAAACCGCCAGCCTGTATACACGAAGCGAACATTAAACATCCCATCGTTACTAAACGTCGTCTACGAGTTGCATATATTTTCCAGCGCGCTCCGTGTAATGCACAAAGCGCGCAGGAGCACATGCAGATCTGAATGGAAATCCTGCGCAAAGCGAACAAAGCCTTACCTAAAAACAGTACTGCTCTTCGCAGGATGCTGCTCGTGCTGCTTGAGCTCGTGTTGTTGGTCGGTGCATTTCGCTCGGTTGCACGCGGAGCAGGCAGATCACTTTCGATCGCCACAGCTCGCACTTCATTGAGGAGATATCCACTACTACCACTAGAGCAAAGGGGCTGTGTTGTCACTCACATTGTTGCTGGCCCTTTTCTTGCATCCACATCTGAGTTGAAGGGGCGGAGTCACGGTGAGGGGGGAGCTGGGTTTTACAGCGAGGACCTGAGAAGGGTCTTCATGGGTCTGGGAGAAGGAAAGGAAGCAAGGACAGAGAGAAGCTAGACTGGGCTGAGCAACATTTTGCTCAAGAGGCATCATTAGAGGTAGGAGGCCTAGAGACAATTGTGGAGGATCAAACTATAATCATATTCAGAATATTCTTGTAAAAAACATTGTTTAGTATTTAATAGCCTGTCTGATGTCCTCTTCCTAACCTTTTACAAATGATGGTATCAAAAAAGCACGTGTTTTGACAGCAGAAATGACACACTAAGGCATTCTCTTAAGAAAGCAAAGCAAGTTAATACATGAAAATCCAAGTTTCAGTTGCAGCAAATCTTGTTATCACACATTGCCTGTGTGCTTCAGCAGATCAAACGGTTTCAGAGCAATCTCTGTTCTGTCCCAATTTAATTATTTATTTATTTATTTATTTAAATACTTTTATTTTACCAGAAAAGTCAAACTTGGCTGTTTTGACAAACCTCAATGGTTCTGTTGGACTCTAGTTCACACACGTATAGCATTCTCAATCCACAAAAACACATATTTTTGAATCAGGTCGAGGAGGTGTTTTTACACTAGTGTAAAATATCAAGCCAACAGCACCTACTGGTCTAACCTGAATCCGCAAAATAGATCTGTTCACAGAACATAGTCTGTTTCACAGAATCATCTGGGAAGGCTCCCCTTTAAGGCATTGATAAAAGAGAGGCGCCTTCTGTCAGAAACTTGAAACGTGATTGGATGAAGCACCTACTAATATCCGCCCACCACAAGACTTGTTTAGGCCAATCATAGCAACAGTTCATATTGCGACCAGAGTGCAGCAGATATGAAGAAACAACAAACCGCTGGTAAATGAAATAAGGATGTTGGCCAGTAGGAAAAAGAGCACAAACACCTTTTTTTTCTTCCAGAAAATCTTCTGATAAAACATTTTTAGCGTTAGCGGAAGACTTTAGCATCAACAACGCTAAAATCTTTCAGTGTAGCCATGTTGCTAAAAAGAGAAGAGAAAGCTTAATTCCTGTTTGTGTGGCCACATCATTTGTCACAAGAGGCCAGTGATCCCACAGTGTGACTCAAGAGGTTTGCTTGTCGTGATACAAGATGGATTTCCCCGAGTTTAGAAACTGCAGCATATGTACTAAATCACATCTGTGTGAATCCAGGGCATGTTGTCACTTTGTCTATGAACACATAACAGCAACTGTTGTGTTTTCCTGACCAGCAACACCACACATAAAGGGCCCACCTGGCCCGGGGACTTTCACGCTGTGAGGCAGGAGTGTTAACCACTCTACCACCATACTGCCCTGTTGCTTTGTATAACCTATAACTGTAGTCCTAGAGCATTACAGACATAAAAATCATAATGCGTTTGGATAAAGCTCAGGGGACACCTATCTTTGGAATAATAATGTATAATAAGTTTTGTTACTCTGAAAACAGTTTCTCACGGCTTTTGATACAAGTGTTGGAACTATGACTACAAGAATAAAAACTATAAAACCAATGTAAAGTTTATCTATTTAATTTCACTCAGAAAAAGGTACAAGTACAGTGCTGGTACACAACACAATGTTAACATAAGGTCAGCCAACGAGTTTTCCTAGTCAACTCGATACCCTAAAAGTCATGGCCTTTGCCCACACCCCTCGCAGGAAGTGGGCGCTTCCTGTCATAGTATCAGTACTTTTCCACTATGTGTCCAGCCAGCTGTGAACTACGGTGGCCGAGACAGCTCAACACGCTGCAAATGAAGAAAGCACCAGCAAATAAAGAAAACATCTTCATCAGTTTGACAACACGCGCGCTGCAAAAGTTCACAACACATACAAATACAAAAACGCGCTGCAAATCCTCACAACACATGCAAATACAAAAACGCGTTGCAAATTCAAAAACGCGCTGCAAATAACACAGACCACAACAGAAATGTTTTAAGGGGACTCCTTTGAGTGACGAACCCCTAATGGGACCTGCTTATTGTTTGCTAGCCTGTCGCGTTGTTGTCAGTGTTGTCACTGACCTGAAAGGTGAGTTTTTTTTTTTACTTTTAGATCATGATCGTATAATTGCTCAGTCGTTTGGATATTGTTGGCCTAAATATATTGTTCGTCAGTCAAATGAGTACCCTTAAAACATTTCCGTTGTGGTCTGTGTTATTTGCAGCGTGTTTTTGTATTTGCATGTGTTGTGAACTTTTGCAGCGCGCGTGTTGTCAAACTGATGAAGATGTTTTCTTTATTTGCTGGTGCTTTCTTCATTTGCAGCGTGTTGAGCTGTCTCGGCCACCGTAGTGAACAACTGTTTTTAACTAGTTTCAACAGATGAGGTATTTAGTGTCCTAATCTAGGGTCCAATGTAGTATGCAAAGTTAACAACTGACAAGTATAAACAGTTATAAGGATGCATCTTAATAGAATAATACTAACATGTCTGCAGATTTTTATCAGGTATCTTTTTTAATGTAGGCAAGATTTGTGTGTGCTTTGTTAATTTCCATACACAGCTAGAGAAGGAATGCTAAAAGGCTAACTTGTGTTGTGTGTTTCAGAATAACCCTTAAGCAGAATGTGTTTGCTGCTTTATACATATTTGTGTACATGCACTTCAGTTTATAAAAAAAAGTACCAATAGAGAGTAAGGACGAGAAAAAGATGTTGTGATCTCCTTTCAAAAGCACATAAAGTATTGGATAAATATGTGTGAATCAGAGCAACCTAAGTAATAAAACTGGTCAAAATCAAAGTTAAGTGGTCTTTTTAATTTTTTTTTACATTTACTGGTCAAGAGAGAAAGAAATGATTCTTGTGTTTTAGTACAGAATGGAGAAGTCATTAAAATTTAAATGGCTGCATTTATGTAATATTTTTAACCTACATTAGGATTCATAGTGTTGTACATCCAGTGGGTGGTAAAGGGAGTGTTTAGTGTCTGCCCAATGAAATGTCTGGCCAAAAGCACTTTAAGTTCGGGAATTAATTATTGGACAACTCGCTCCGAGGTTAACAACGGTATATTTACCAGACCCATAATGATGACATTTAAACTGGTGTGCGCCTGTAAAGACTTCAAAAGTTGTCAGAGGTTGGCCGGAAATAAAAGCATGGCAATCACAACATTGGCCATAGCCAAATTCAGTGTTTAAAGGACTATTCATTAAAGATGGATGAAACAGTTAACGCACTGCAGAAGGTCTGGCAAAGCACAGACACTAACCTCAGCTAGTCATCTTCAGAACACTCAGTCCACTATTACTCCACACATTACAGTGACCTTCTGTTATGCAGCAGCCTTCTAATACAATGTCTGCAGCATGTAGACAGTGACATGAAAGTACATTTCTGCAGAATGCAAAAGTGAGAAATACTTACGTTGGTATGAGCTATTGTGGCGTTCTAGGAGACCAGTGTAATGCAGGTTGTGTTTATGCACTGCTCTCTTAATTGCCTCATCAGTAAATGTCAAGCGTTCAAATGGCTCCACTGTCTAGATTTATTTATTCATTTGTGCACCATCAGACGCAGGCACCACTGCTGCATGCTGCAATTACTGCTGCACGGCCAAATGTGCCAATGAATAATAAATCACAACACAAAGAGATCTAACCAGCTGTCTGCAAATCCTAAGAGCAACTAGAGAGTAAACTCACAGCATTTACAGTTGAAATGTTTTATTTAGCCTTTACAAAGGACACTGCAATGGCCTCTCTGGAGGACACACAGTGCTGGAAGAACTTTATCCATAAAACAACCAGGCAATGAGCAAGCAAAGATATTTTAAGTAAACAGCAGGAAAGAAAAACATAACCAATCATATTAGCCCCATTACACTCATGTTGTTCCCGTTGTGCAGGTATGTAATGGTTGTTCAGTGCCAGTGGCAAATCACGACTCACATGAACACAGTAGGCTCGTGAACGAAGGAGACAAAATCTGTGCTCAAGTAAAAATGGTGCTACTTTAACCATTGGGGGTCCCTTCGTTCTGTGTTACCCAAACCAGACTCCCTCCCCCTAGAATCTCGTCTCCGCTTTTTGCAGATGATGTTGTCCTGTTGGCACCTTTAAGCCAGGACCTTCAGTGTGCACTGGGGCGGTTTGCAGCCGAGTGTGAAATGGCTGGGATGAGGATCAGCACCTTGTTGTTGTGTTGTGGTGAAGTAGGAGCTGAGCTGCAAGGCAAAGCTCTTGATTTACCGGTTGATCTATGTTCCTACTCTCACCTGAGCTTTCAGCTTTCATGAGCTTTGGGTCATGACTAAAAAGAACAAGATCCCGGATGAGCTTTCTCCGCAGGGTGGTGAGGCACTCCCTTAGAGATAGGGTGAGGAGCTCAGTCACTCAGGAGGAGTTCAAAGTAGAGCTCCTCCACATCGAGAGGAGCCACCTCAGCTGGCTCCTCTCGATGTGGCTCCTCCACATCGAGAGGAGCCAGCTGAGGTGGCTCGGGCATCTGTTTTGGATGCCTCCTGGACACCTCCTATAGGGAGGTGTTCCGGGCATGTCCCATCTTAGAGGTGGGAAGAACTTGGGGAAGACCTAGGACACGCTGGAGGGACTATGTCTCTCGGCTGGCCTGGGAACGCCTCGGTATCCCCCCAGAAGAGCTGGAGAAAGTGTCTGGGGAGAGGGATGTCTGGGCGTCTCTGCTTAGACTGCTGCCTCCACGACCCGGCCCCGGATAAGCGGTAGAAGATGGATGGATGAATCCCCTCGTTTTGTGTTCCACCTGAGTCCCTTGGACACACACATTTTTCTTTTAAAGATTGCCATAAAATGTTATGTGTCAGCATATTTTTTTACAGTTTTTTTATAAATGACATTACTTAGTCCTCACCACACATAACAAATATTTATGGTTTTTTTATTGTAACCATTTAAATGCCCATTTTATGGATTTTTTTACTCGAGTTCCAGTCCTTTTTTTTTTAAGTTGATGTTTCATGTTTTTTGAGGGGAGGGGTTATTAACCCAAATAACATTGATTACATTTGTTAACATTGATACATTAAGACAGACACACTAAAAAACGATTTTACTTTATTAATTCTGAGTTTTAACTGGTAAGAGAACTGACCTTATATTTATAAAGGGAGGAGTTTCCCCTGAAACCAAACCTGATGGAGGTTGTTATCACCGTCGTTAGTCATGAAAGAGAGGTGTGACTCCAAATGTGGGCGTCGTTAAGGCTCAGAAGAGTTGTTGGTGACACTGCTCCATTCAGGTGCAAGGTGGTAAGTGCCACTGCTCCTTACATATGCAGAGTCATTAACATCAGGTTTGGTTTCAGGGGAAACTCTTCCCTTTAGAGTTATAAGCTCAGCTCTCTTACCAGTTGAACTCAGAAATGATAAAGTCTCTTGGAATAGATACAAAACTACTTCCCCTTAAAAACTTAATCCAGATGCCTTTACGCAAATCTTTTCATCAAGATGTCTTGGATGACTGAGAAAAAAATAAAAAAAAAATAAAAAAAAAATATATATATATATATATATATATATATATATAATTTATTTTTTATTTTTTTTTATTTTTTTTTACAGAAGTCAATGTGCACTGAAAAAATGCTTTTTGTATGCAAGTTAATGGCACAGTTAAAGGCATATCAAAGGTTTTGGAGAAAGAAAGACATGACAAATTTAAATTCACCCCAAAAATCACTATTTTATTCCATGAAAAAGCCAAAGTTATTCCCCCCAAAAAACAAAACAAAAAAAAATACACACAAACAATGTGATAAGATGGGTTAAAATAAAAACAGCATTTAGTGAAAAGACTGCTGATCTATTGTAGAGTCTTAATTGAAGTGCTTCATTGTTAATTTATATACAGTACATTTAACCTCCACATAAAACAGAGTAAAAGAGGAAATCAAATCTTACATTTCATCAAATGTATGTTTAAATGTAATTACTTCTTACTCTGTTAAAAAGCTGCTGTGGAAAGTGAGTCCACGGATGGTAGGCAATCTCTGGGTCTTCAGTGCCAGTGCTTTCCTGAACACCTGACTCTGGCAATTGAAGCCTGTTATTCTGTTTACAGGTGTGTATAAGCTACGCTACGTATAAGCTTGGGGCGGCGTGGCTCAGTGGTAGAGCAGTCGTCCTATAACCAGAAGGTTGGCAGTTCAAATCCCGCTTTGCCCTGTTCAAACTGTCATTGTGTCCTTGGGCAAGACACTTAACCCACCTTGCCTCCAGTGTCCGTAGCACTGGTGAATGAATGTGTGTGACTGTGGAGGTGTGTTTGGTGGTGGTAGGAGAAGGTTGAGCGCCGTTTGTGTGGCAGCCCCCCCTCTGTCTGCCCCAGGAGTAGATGTGCATGAATGGGGCGAATGGAAGCTCGATGTAAAGTGCTTTGGGTGCCCGAGAAGGGTGCGGAAAGGTGCTATATAAATGCATGCCATTTACCATTTACGCTTCATCACATCACTGCTTTTGAACTCTGTGATCCAAATACTTCCATCTTTCAGTTTAATGGGTATTTATATGTGACCAAGTGCATAGAAAGTGCAAATGCAATAATAAAAAAAATATGCAAACCAGCTGCAGTAAGGTTGTGAAAATGTTTGACACAAAAAATAAACTGTATCAAAATAACACGCAAAAGCGTTAACATGCCTTCATTTGTAGTTATAGTCCTCACAATAATTTTTGATTATCCAGTTTGTCTTTTATTTACTCTGCCAGAGCTATCCTCATCATTGCTACCTGCATAATTATAACCTCAGTCATAACCGTGTGATTGGGATAAATCAGAGATCAGTCGCAGTTTTCAGCTAAAACAACATCTGAACATCTGTCCCGCTCTCTACTCCAAACCACTTTGTTGTTCCTCTCAACTAATTATGGCCATTAGGAGAGCGTAACGGTTTCCATGGCGATACACTGACGGGCCTGGGTGTTTCGAGCGCTAAAAATCTCGGTCATTTCATGCCATCTGCTTCTCCTGATCACAATCTCCTGAGTGGTGATGGAAATTACGTGAGTCAACATATCAGTCGAATGCAGGTAGACGTGTTTGATGAACGGTGACGAGACAACAACACACAATACGTCGTTGCGCATCCCACAGAGATAACAAACAATGCAGGGGCACAGGACCATATCCAGTCCAGTACACAAAAGAAAGCAGAGGAACTGTGTCCAAAATCCTTATTATAGTTAAAGGATCTAATTTACAGTGGATCAGAGTCTTTTTTTTTAATTTATCAGACACAGGAGCACTAGAGTCACAGATTTCTGTTAAAGGTCATAATGACAGATCACCCTCTGTATCACAAAGGAATCACTTATATACTTAAATATCAAAGCCACATGTTGTTAATGGATATAAACACAATTATATAAAAAAATATATTTTATAATAAATTTTTTTCTTACTTTTGAGATTAGCCCTGTCATTAAAAGGCAATGTTTTCACATCAGAAAGCACATTTCTCTATAATTTATTAATTCCCTGTGAATATTCTACAATTGTAAATCACTCAATCATTCATACTGGTTTATCTTTAACCTGATAAGTCAGATCATCGGCTTCACAGTGTTTTTGTCTTTTATTTGTTTTACTTTGATTGGGAAATACATGAGACACAGCCACATGAATTGTAAACATGCCAGATTGTAGCCTTTGGCTAATTTCCATCCAGTGCTGTGTCACTGGAGGCAATGAGTTTTATTCAATCAGAGCAGCACCATGTTGTTAAAGTTTGTAACGATAAAACGGGTGCTACATTGTCAAACTTAAAACACACCCAGACCTGTCAGTTCTGCCACATCATTGGACACAATGAGCCAGTTAGGCCATGGTTCAGCTGTAAATACTTCAGGATAAATGGATTTTTTTATACTCACAAATTTAGAAATGGCTTGTTTACCCAATGGCAACATAACACCGGTGCTGAAGATTTATTTCTTTGAAGCTGCTGTAACCAAAAACTCTTCACCCTCCCAATCCCAATTCCTCAGCCACAACATTATGACAATGATGCTTTTAATTTATTTAAAAAGAAAGAAAACTAAACAAATTTGCCCCAAATATTTATACATTACACCAAGCTAAAGTTGAGAACTGAACGTAAACATCCAGCTCTGTCATCTCAGCATTGGACTGACACAATCCCTCCGTTACCGCCACCACGCTAATCACTGTGTGAATGCATTGCGAATAATAATAAATAAATACTTTCTCAATGTTTTTGCTGTTCAAGCAGATGTGGCCAGCACTGAAATAGCCACTTTCCCATTGTCTGCCATCAATGATTTAGTGTTAACAAGAGATATAGACCAACCAACCAACGGGAGTGTATTGGCGAGCAAATTGGATTGGCCAAAGCTGCTGGAAAGCTCTGAACAATCTCATCTAGTAAAATCCTTAATAAATCCCAGATGACCAGAGGTCATCATTCCTCTTAAAATATGCTAATAGATGAATAAACCGTTTTCTTCAAATACAAGAAAAAACTTACATACTGTAGCCTACATTTAACTTGCATCACTATAAAGTGACAACCTCACAATAATGTGTAGAGTAGGAGGGATTCAATTCACACATAGACAGAAATTCAGGGAAATCCTTCAGACATTTCTAAACATGTTGCTCTTCTTAGGGAAAACAGCTGCCACCTATTGTTTTCTCATCAAAGACAACAACAGCTCTGCAGCAGAGGAGTTCACATATTTGTGACAGCAGCCACCAAACCCAAGTCATTTCCTGAGTCAAAGGTGTTAAAGCATGTGGCCTTATCTCAGAAACCAGCTCTTTGTTTCCTGGCTCTTTGTTTTACACTGAATAGTTGTGTCTAGTCATTCTAAATTTAAATTTGGGAGACGTATTGCAGCAAGGAATATAATCAATATATTAACAACTAATCATGGTATCAGGCACCATTCATTAGGATTCATTCATTATATTTATTTTTTTCCTATGTTCAGGGACCAATGGTAAACAGTTTAACCTTCATCTTAAACCTGCAAGTGCACTTCCCAAGATTTTAAAAAGTTATTAACCCAAAAACAGTGATGGTAAGTCACTGTAACAATGATGGATTCAGTAACAGCTTTCAGCTCCTATGGCCCAGATGTCCTAATGATATGATGTGATGATAATGGTTATGACTGGGCCAGTCATGTAGGATTTGTTGACCTCCATCGGAAACATGTTTTATTATCTCCTCATCATCCTCATCACCTTTTGTACAGGCCACCTGCCAGTGATGCACTAACAGCTTATGTTGGTCACACAAAGGGCTGTAAAACAAGTAATAACGTCCATCCATTTTTATTATGAATAAAGTAACCATGGCATTTTCACACAGCAAAGGTGTTTGCATGTGTTAAAGAGAGAAGATACAGAAATTTAGCTTGTAAAGTTTGGTGTGCGTGGCAAGAGGTGAAGTGAAAACAAATTGTTATGTTTTTGTGACAGACAGCTAAGAAAGAGTGGCCATTCTTACTCCAAGAGCAAAAACCTATGTAAAATTAAATGATTTTTCCGGCAGTAAAGGTCAGCTGTCTGTGAAAAAGAGGGCTAATTCAGAGATGTAGCTGCAGTACTCAATGACAGATTAGAAAGAATTAAAATTGCTCATCAGATGAGAATACAGTAATAAAGTAGAAATGCCATCCTAATAGTTTTATGTATGTTCATTAGATAGAAACAAGACATAATGAGTGTGAGAACTATATTATATTTAAAGCCCAATCCCAATTCTACTCCCACCCCTCAACACTTAGCCCTCGTTTTGCACGTTTACGAGACAGAAAGGGGTGTCCCAATACTCATTTGGATCAAGAGGAAGGATCAAGGGGTAGGGCTGTACACCCCTAAAAACAGAGATCGAGGACCACACTTGAAACAGATGGGTAAGATAATTTCCCATTAAGCAGTGCTCTCAAAGTTCAAAGTTCTTTAACTGTCTCCCATAGAAGAAATTTGTCTTGGACAAAAAAGGCAATACTGCAGCACTACATAAAACACAGTCACACACAAGATGATAAATGCATAAATAACAATAAGGACAATTTTAAAAACAGCATGGGCAATGTCACCTCCTGATGTGCCAGCATCATCAATAAGTCTCCGGGACACCATACATGACCATGACCTATCCCTAAACCTTCATTTATACCATCCCCCCATGTACAGTGCGAAAACATCGGAAATCACAGCTATCTTAACCTCGAGTGCCCTTTATATTCACCGGCACAGAGCTGCAAGAGAGGTGCAAAACACATTTTTTGTTTTTGTGGTTGTAGTAGCATCTTTGAGCAATTCTTGGGGCAGCTTGTAATCTTAGCTCTAACCCTTACCCCTTCCTTTGGAGGGCCAGGGGGAAGGGGTAGGGGTACATTAGAGAACTGGGATTGGGCCTAAGTCTGAAATAAATAATGATATAATTATAAAGGCTCCTCAAAAGGGGATAAAAATTAAACACCTGAAAAATATCTTAAATGACAGTAAAAGTAAGTGTTATTCCCTTTATTCACATTGTAATACCCATACCATAATATGTGGTTTTTGAAAACACCACCCGGTGAGATGGAGAGCAGGTGGGTGCAGCCCAACAGATCACTGCGCCATACCCCATATTAGGACGACACTGTGATGTGGCTGCTCACTGAAATGGATTAAATTAAAAAAATGTTGACATGTAGCCATTTCCCTGTGGAACAAGCACATGAACTTAAGTAATTTCACTGCGGGTTGAGTGCAATGTGAAAGCACAGTTTCAGAATAATAAGCTTCTTCCTCTGTGTGCATGAAAGAAACATCAGCATGAAATTTTCAGCGGCAGATCTACGTGGCTGTGCAAGTCACTGTCACTTGCAGCTATACTCATTTGTGCCTATTTTGAGTGTGTGCAGTGTAAGACCCCCATGAGGTTTCTTTGAGATTTTTGAGGACTGAATGTGTAATTTCTTTCCTCACCATCCACCAGTGATGTCTTTTACATCAAAACCTCTTGTTTCCCTCCACCTTTCAGTTTGGGGGATTGTTTTATTTCGCTATATCCTGCTCAGACTTCACACATTTCAGAAGAAGTAATTAGTCTCTTTTCTGTGTGTTCGACAGTGTCAGGTTCCATTTCTCACCCTAGTTGCAGAAGAAATATTTTTCAAGTCACTTCAAGTTCTCTATTTGAATCTGTTCTGCATTGAAAACAGAGCAAACAAAACATGGCTATAATGATCTCTCGGGTGGCTGGTATCCAGGCTAATATGAGTGATACTGTACAGGCATTTTTATGTCTGTATCAGCAGTTTGCTTTCGTAGTTGTAAGGGCAACATTTCTTTACAAAAAAAGCACTTTCTGTCATAGTTGAACCCTCTGAAGTGGCTGGTATTGTTAAGATGCCCAAAACCAATATGTCTGCAGATAGAGTTCTGATTTCTGAATCGCACATTATACTTTACCTTTAGCTAGCCTTTCCCTTTTTATGTTGTGAACCATATAAAGGAATTTGACACTATGTATTTTAATAATTTTGAGGGCTATATATTTTATAGTAAGTATAAGTACATAGTTTAATGAAATTTCCAATATGTACTATTATATATATATATATTAATATAATGTCAGTGTATGTTACATTATTTGTCAGAGCCGGATGTTTGTTTTGAAAGCAAAGCATGTCAAAAAAAAAATCTAGACCTATGCAGGTTACATCTTCCACTTGCAGTAAACACTTCCTCAGACCTCAGAGGTTCAAAGGTTTCCACTTCTCTTTGCAAAAAGAGCAAGTGTGCACAGATGCTTACATGCATATATGCATTATATTCATTATATTCATTATATTCATTGACATCCTCTCCTCGAGAGTTCAATGTTAATGTGATTCTCCAGATCACATTAACAATGTTAATTTGATCTGGAGGAAAATCTCTACACTTTGTTTCTCCTTTTTCTCACCTGCCCTCCTTCACTTTAATAGATATAATTGTCTACATTTGTTCTGTTCAGCATCAGTCTTTAATAGTCTTGTTCTTGTCTTGGTCTCAGTACAGTCTAGTATGGGCTCATTTGGTGTGGTCTTGGCTACAATACTAGTGTGAACAATTCAGCTTGAGCCTTAAGAGAAGACAACATGACAAACAAATTCACATATTACAGTAGATCAAGGTAACGTTATGTTTCTCTTTGTCTTTGTAATGATACAGTTTCAACACTTAGAAAGACCCCTCTGTCTCTCTCACTTCACGTTCCTTTGTTCCTTTTTTTATTTTCTCTTTGGCTTTCCCTTTGTAATCTACCCACTATCTGACTGATGTAAGCTGGTTGTAACACCATTAATAATTACATTGAGTCAATAAGATAAACCTTCTTCAGCCATGCAATATAATTTCCAGAGAATCACTGGAAGTATTGTTGTGCGGCTCAGGGAACAAATATTAGTTTAAATTACAACAGCTCACAAGGCTCATGTGTTTTCTCTCTAACCACGTCAGCATTTCTTTGTTACGACCCGTCTATTTCAGGAATGTCTCGTTTAGTGTAACTGTAAAAGACACGGATGAGGGTGGTCGAATTAAAAGCAGCACATCCCTCTGGCTCCCCTCTTTCTGCTCGTCCATTATATCGCTGCATCTGCCTTACCCAGCTTTTGGAACTGGGTTGTTTCCATGGCAACCAAGTATTTGATGGACAGGTCTGCGCATGATGGCCAGTCTGCTGCGAGAGTCTCTTCCTTCTGCTGTCGTCCTGAGCAGGATGGCGTGTCTCCATCTCGACGCCAGCATCCGTATGTAAATGCACACTTGTGCCCATGTACAGACAAATGCAACGGAAGGCTGCTATTCTTATCACAAACACACACGGCTTCACACCACACATTCAAGGGGTCTACTTTAAGACACAAACACCTACATAATCATTTTACAGCCAGTTCTACCCACCCACAGCACAGGCTGCACAAAATCTCGTTCTCACATGTAAAACCTGGCATGCCACATGAGACACAAAACAAACAAACAAAATAAAAGCACAGAAATACGAAAGTCACATTTTGTAAGATTAATCAACACCAAAACAAAGAAGTTTTTTTTGTTGTTTTTTTGTTATAGTCCACATGTTCATATGCTTCAGCTGATGGGCACTAAAGGCAGGACAGGAGGGTCTATCTGATGCTGCACATTCTGTTTCTGTTGTTCTGGTTGGTGCAAGGTTAATTTGCTACAGTTAGCTTTGTGGTATAATCTGAGCATTCGTCATACATCCTGTACGTCTCTTTGGCTAGATATAGACTGAAGACCTACTAGCATTCAACTAAATAAGACAATCTGAGATCTGCTCATTTTTAAAATCTGTATAGTTTTATATATTTAGCATTTAAAGTTGCACAAGTACATACTGTCAGTGAAGTCAATCTTTGGCACAGCATATCTTATTCAGGTGGAGGTGTTGTGGGAGCTGCAGAGAAGTTAAAAGAGGTGCTAATAAGCCATGCATATTGCAGATACAGTTGAACTGTCAAGGTACCTACAGAAAACATAATAGTCCATAACGTCATATAAGACATTCTGTCATTGTTCTGCAAACCCCATCAAGGTCATGCTGGCTTTTCTTTCAAACACAGAGCACAATTATTTTCAGCATAAGTCATGAGTACACAGGCATAAACATAATACAAGTATCCAAACAGTAATGACAGTACTCGGTGCTGTGAGTCAGTGTGACAAAGAACCTGTCTAATCCATCAAGGAGTCCCCAGCAGTGAAGATTTCCAGAACAAAACAAATGTCTTCAATGGTATTAAGATGAAATAAGAACAGTATGAAGCTGTGTCAGACTCATTTGTCAGTGTGGGTTCATTTATGTAAAGTGTAAAAGGTAAAGCTGTAATTAGTTTTTGATTTTCACAGCTCAAAATATTTCCTATATTTTAAAACTGGATTCATTTTAAGATAAAAAAAAAAGCCTCTTCCTGTACTGACCCAAATGTAGCTGTGTGTAATGGGTTGGAAATTACATTTAAACTTCAATGTTTCTGGATACTGATATCAAGCAACCTCCACAGTCTACAGTCAACGTAATGACAATGTAAGGGAGAAAAGATTATATCCTTTTGAGAATACAGAAACTGTACTCCCAAAAAATCAAATGCAGAAAAAAAAACGTGTTTATTGTTGATCATTGTCAAACGTGTCTTATTTGCAACTACGAAGGATGAGCCTTGTTGACTTTGTGGTAAGCTCATTATTCCTTTTGCATATTAAAGCATCTTTTCTGGTGCATACACTTAAATATGCCCTTGAATCAAACAAATTTTAAGGACACCAAAATGTATTTGGTGTAACACATTGCAGCCATAAACATGCTACTATCAGTATGTTGTCTTACAAAAAAATGCAAATAAGGATGCAAATGGAAAATAAAATCCAAATAATATTGTAATGCTATAATAATATTGTAATTAATAGGCCAAAAATAACTGAGAGACACAAGCATCAGTAAACACTGTCAGCTTCACTGTTTGACTACAGAAGCCACGATTGTTGCCCGGCGAGTGTGTGGTTTCAAGCAGCGCTGTGTAATTTTACTTGAGCTCTGCCTGGGCTTTGAACGCCTTTTTCCCAAACTGGCCAGACTCCACATCAGATATAATGAGGGAACATGGAAGCCAAACTAGAGGTTTGAAATGGTAATGAGAAAGGCTCCCTGCTACTAACAGAGACAGAAGGACTGATTTAGCTCAGTGCAATTAAAGATTGGACGACAGTAATGGGCCACATTTAGAAGGATGTCTTAAATTTAGCCACGGTGCCCCGCAGAAAGAACAAACCAAGTTCAGGTTTAACATACTATAATCTTAATTTATACCAGTATATGTATAATAGCCATGTCTAAAACCATGTTCAACAGAAAATTACAAGTGCACTCCATTACTCTGTGGAAAATGGCCATTTCAGAGATTGTGTAAAATAATGATTGCTCATTGTGCTCCTCGAGGTCATAATTTCAAAATGGAAGTGTAGATAAATCTGGCCATCAATGAGGCTCTTTCATATATTTAGTACATTTCATCCATGTTCTGCATCAGTAGCACAACATGACCATGATGCAAAGCTTCACAGCACTCTTTTAGTTTACTGACACATGATGATAAAGAAAACGTGATGTTTAGATGACAACAGATGATTTGAAGGATGTAACATTATGTAGTTTTTAAATGTCAGGAATGGTTTGCTTAACAAATGCAATCACTCAGTGCAACAGTGTTAGTACCAGTTCTTTTGCAGGTTCACATGATTAGCACCCAATGCTGATTGTGCATGCAGTGACAATAAATATTGTAATGCCAGAAACATTTGAGATACTTCACTTTATTCACTCACTTTCCTTCAACATAACACAGATATGCTCTGTTTTAAGCCATAACCAGTGCATTCATTGTTGAAGCCTTGAGAAGTGAACTCCAGCCGCTAAGCTAAGCTCTGGTTTATGGATCAGTACCTATTGCTTCCATTTAAAATTTGTTCAAGAAGCCTTTGATGGGTTCCGAGAGTCATTCAGCCAGAACTCTGAAGGAACCACTTGATAGCTTTTCTTGGGTCATAAAATTATACTTTTATTCCTTTGTTGTTGTTTTTAATATTATATCATTATGTCATTTCTTAATAGAATTGAGTACTAGCTGCTTTACTTGTAAAGAAATAAATGGTGTTGTATTGTGTGAGCCTGCAACTCTCCCTTGGCTATGAAGACAGAAAAATTTCCAAATGACCACCATCAAAAATGTATCAAAGAAATGCAACAAGTCCAGTGAACAGTAAATAGACCAGAAGAAGAAGAGTAGCAGAAATGGCCTTTGGCATACCCAAAGCATTCGATATTCACATCCCTGCGCAGCCAACTGAAGAACTGAACTTGTTTTCTTCACCTGCGGATTAATCAATCTAGCATAAGTGATATTTGTAAAATATATTCCAAAAATTAAAAAAAAGTTGTTGCTTGGTTTGGCTGAAGTAATTTTTTTAATGTTTTTTTTTTTACTCGCATCTCTTTGGCTTTGCCTGGTTGCCATTAGAAATGTGAAATAAGGAAGCCTTTCTGAGCACTCATCCAAGTGTGACAACTGGTAAGGGTAGGGGGGACACATGGGTCAACGTGGCCAATCAGTGCTTTCACATGCAGTGTTTGCTTGGCATGATGCCCCTTAAAGGTCACCAGTGTGTGAGATAATATTTATGCAGCTATCTCATGCTTGGTTGGGCTACTTTAGATGCATCAAGATGGCAGCCGTAAATTAGAGACTGTCTAAAGAGAGTCTCCAGAGTTGTCTCCAGAGAGTATAAGGATTTGAAACACTGTCGCTGGTAGGAAATAAGCCTTTTCACTGCAGGGTGTTGTTTACCTCTGTTTGTTTTGGAAACCATTTGTGGCTAATTTGGGTTTTACTCCTGAGGTGGAAATGGTGTTTGGCTTAGATTAGGTCTAATTACACAATGACCTTTTCAAAGTAAATTTATGGCTAGTTTACAACCGCTTCATCCAGTTTTACAATAACCCCATTAGAGTTTCCCTGGGAATTCCTATTTTTCACACCAACATCTAGATGCTCTAATAAGCTCTGTAGCAAAGACTGTGTTTTGGAGTGCTGCTGCTGTGGGTCATTACTCTGTAAGTAGTAGTTGATATCTGCATTAGCCCTAGAAACATGTCTTTGGCAAAGCATCAAGAATGGTATTGTTTTTAACCTCATATAACTCTATGACACAAACTCAGAGCTAAAGGGAAACATTAGGGTATTTGACAGTGACTACAACCCTGAAAAGTATTCTTAGTGGTGTAAATGATTAATGAACTCTGTTTTTAGGAGTGGAACAAGGGGAGTCAAAGTGGTCTATGTTAGTTTGCAGCAATAGTGGGCTACTTACATTTGCCACCATTTAAAGGTAAGACAAACAAACCGCGGAGATGTGCACTCAAAAGTCCCTGAATTTAAGTGGCAGTGCTACATTGGTTAAAAAAATATAGCAGTGCAGTGTAGAAGCATCTGTAACCTGACTGGAGTTAAAGAAATTACGTTGTGTAAGCCATTAGATACCTGAGAAACAAGCTAACAAATTTTCATCTCCTTTTTCTTTTTTGTCCGTCCCACAAAGTTTAAACTGAGAAGATGGAGGCTTGTAAATTAGGATCTTTAGGCTTCAGGTAAATGCTCTTCAGAAGTGCCCTCAAACATCGTCGGCTGGAGGAACTCATGCAGTTTAGCACGCTCTCATAAATCAGACGCACTGCTAAAAGAATCCCTAGGGCTTCCTCTGTGGTTGACATATGCAACTGAGAACCATGAAGACGGAAAACGGCAGTATAGCTATTCTATTCCTATTCTTTAACCTAATAAAAACAGCGAGAGTCTGGGGATTCTAAGGTGTTCAGTGGAGTTCAGAAACTTGAAAGAAAAGCTGGATGAAATGAGTATTCCCCCAAGGCCTTCTTGCTGCTGCTTCTCATGCTCCTGCAGTCAAAACCATCAGCAAAAAAGTCTGGGTAAGCATTATAGCAGATTGAAAAACAAAACCTTACGGGCAGCTCATCAGCTTTGACGAACCCAGTAAGCCAAAGGTCAATGCATTACTTCTTTGCATGCATGTAAATAGCTCATTACAGTTTGTTCAGTTTTCCAATCTTTTCTTTATATTGGGCCATGTTGTGTATGTAACTACACTCCATGTATTTTCCTCCTAGAAGTAAAGCAGAGTAAAGGAATGAGTTTTTTTACAACAAAAGATATGGGGCTTCCAGCGGAAAGAAAGGATGCCAATCAGCAGAAAGTTTGTTTTACACAAAAGGGGATGTAAACTGCAGAAGTAAACTATTTAAGCAACACTATTTAATGTTTGACCTTTAAAAGACAGACTCAGATTTATCAGCCCAAAATAAACAACCACAAAATAAAAATAAAAAACTTTTTAATAGACACAGTGCATGTATATTTTTCACAACAAAATGCACTTAATTACTCAACTCAATGGATCAGTATATTTTGTGATGGACAGGTGTTATTTTAATCATTGATACATAGGTAGATAGTTAACTGTTTGACTACCTTTAGTTTTACTTTACTTTTGTCATTTTTATTTTAAATACAATACAATACTTTTGCGCATTACTTCTTTTGTCCGCACTGAATGATATTTTGTGTCTTGGGCTGTGTTTGGATTTTTCAGGTTATCTGTCCCTTTCAGTTTTTCTCTCAAAGCATCTGTATGTGACCTTCCTGTGTGACTTCCTGTCTGAATTTAGGGACTCATGACAATTACAAACCTGCACCACATTTTTTTCAAGCCCAGTAGGTGGTCCCGAGGGAACACATGTGGGAAACAGAAAGTGCTAAATGGCCATGGGAGAGCGGCCTGTGATGTATGTGCGGGTTCTGGTGCCGGAAGGTCAGTAAACTATAAGGTCTGAATGTGCACTAGGAGCAGGGGGATAGGACAAAGACAAAACAAGACAGAGGAGCAGAGTGAGAGAGGGTGTCAGACAGTGAATGTTAAAGTGTGAAAATTTTAAAGCAGGATGTTAGCATGTGGGGTATCAGCAAAAAAGAGAAGCAGTGGTGTGGTGTCCCTGAATAACAAGTGCTGCTACTTTGCATTGCAGAAGTCCCAATAGGAGGAAGAGCACATTTAGGGTGACCACACTTCTGTTTTTTTTTGGGGGGGGGTTGACTGGGTTAGAGCTGACTGTCTGGTTCAGTTCCTGTATTGCATTATAGGATCCATTCATTAATATTTTGAGATTTTGATGCCAGTGTAGAAGGGGGCATGGCAGGAAAGCAGTGCAGCAGTTACATGTGGAGTCTGACAGTGAATGATCGAGGCAGTCATGCGGATATGACAAATGAAGAGAGGAGAAAATGGAGAATGTTTGATAACTTATACACATCTGCAACGCAAGGATGACAAATGACTTCCATTTACAGCGGGAGGAAGACTTCCTTCAGCAGGGCCTCCCTGTGGGGCTGAACCATAGCAGCTATCTTTTGTGTCCTTCTCTAACCTTTGTCTGTTATCTATATCAATCCTGTATCCAACATTTTTCATTCACTTTAAGGCCGCTTCTTCCTTACAGGGCTACATTCTGAAAGACCTTTTAAGCTTTTTCTACCATCTATAAATGTCCTTCGCATGTGTTTGACCTATAACAAGGTTTGTAATAATCAGTGTCATAAGATGGAAACTTAGTCATTAATTCACTAAATTTCCTGGCGATGTTGGTGGAAAAGTGGCTAATGATCTCACCTTAAAGAATTAAATTGATTCCAACGATCTTTGCATTGTTCCAACAATGTGTCAGTGACAGGGAATTGGTCTAACATAGACAGAAAAACAGCAGTAGAAACAAAGACATGCTTTTACAGTCCCCTGGTGGCAGCTGCCAACAATGAATTTCTCTATGGGTAATAATAATAAAAAAGTAGTTAGCTAGATTGGTGTGTCTCAAATTATGTCTAAACTATACACTGCATACGTCTTGGCTTAATATTGCCTCTTTTATAGCTGGCCTCACTTTTAAGTTGTAAAAGACCCAAGAGCATCAAACAGTGTGAACTTAGCCCTGAACTTACACATTCAAATTCACAAGTCATTATTAACACCTTCAGAAGGCAGCTTTTGTAAATTGTTTATTGAAATCAATACTAAGAGAAAAAAACTGCTATTTCCTCATTTGGTCAACCAAACAGCTATTTCCACTTAGTATGTTCTTTGCTTATTTTGTGCATAGTATTCATCCTTGCATTATTGGTGTTTATGGTGCTTTTTGAATAAAATACTGCTTCTGATTACATCATACATGCAATGATTCAGGGCCATTGTTCATTAGAGCAGAGAGTGAGGTGGGAGAATGTATTCCATTGGGCAAACATTAATTTTCTCCTCACACTGTCTTCTTGCTGTAACAAAATTTGTCGATGTAATACACAATCCTGATATTGTCCTTGGTTGGATGGATTTGTGCCGGCGTCGCACAAGAATCATAAGTCTGTGTGCAATCAGCGAGAGAGTTGGCAGAGACAGCGGACAGAGGCCCCAAATCTACCTGATATTCCTCAAGACAATGTCAAATGCTCTGCTCAAGTGCTGACCATCTTTTCTCTTCCCATACACTGTATATCATGAAGAGGTCGTCCAGCTTGTTGTTTGCTGTAGCAAGCTAAAAATGGGGGAGTGAATATCCAGAGAAGAGAATCAATTGGTCAATCCAAATAACCAGGACTTGAGAAATAATGTAATGTGTCCATACCATTGATGTAGTATACAGATGAAGGCTACATAACACTTGTTGAACAGTAACCGTAACAGTGTAGCTTTAAATACATTTCTTTCTGACCTAAGGGCATCTGCAATCTGCAATGTTTTTCTCTCACAATCTGATAAGACTTTGTTGGATTTGTCACCATCCACGGCTCTCTTACTGCCAAGGTCACTGTAGCTGATGGCGAGGAAGACAACAACACTTACCAAGACAAGAGGTTGTAATCAGAGAGAGAGACTGAAACTATAATCAAGCATGGACCTTCGGCAGAAAATGCAGCGAGCATTAACAAAAGAGAAAAGACAAATGAAAGGCATGTGGATGAGTAAAGGTTTCAGCTATTTTTTACACGTTCTAATAAAAAATGGCCCGGCTGTGAATGTGTTGTCATAATGAAAATACGGACAAAAATGTGGACTGCCTAAAGATGCCAGAACAACACTGTGGACACACCAAAATATGAAGGATTAAAATTGAGAACAAATCTTTCCCACATGTAGGACTCTCTCTGCAGTGGGCTGGTTTCACACATCTGGGGTCTTGTCCATTTTTCAACTAGTTCACTGGGTTAGAGAGTTGAAGCATAGATAAAATCTATTTCCTGGTGCCTTTTTTGGAAACATTTGCACAGTTGCACCTGCTTTTCTCTCCGTATAATTCCTGTTGATGCGTGAACCACTTTAATGAATCCCGGCAGATTACTGAAGACAATTATTCTAATCCACTCCGTCTGGGGGCTTTTTTTAATTCTCCACTCATCTGAAAAATGTGGCAAAAGTGCATCCTCTCTCAGCTCAATCCCCTGCCTCCTTTTGGAGACGGCGTTCTTCTCTTAAAAAATCCTGCCGAGACAAATTGTGTGTTCCCAACAAGGCATGAATTGTTTCCTGGGTTCCTTATATGGCGCTGATAAATATTCATTTTGCTAATGCCTGTGTGCTGCTGCAGTGCAGAGTGTGAGTGAGTCAAGCTGTCGGAGTCCGGGATCTCAGGATTCTCAAATCTCACAACATCAGGCCTCATCATGGCTCCTGTACCAGGCAATGAGCATGCTCTTACAGACTCAAGTAGTGCCTTCTCTTTTCTTTGACTTTAACCAGAAAGAAAAGCAGATGTCTTCAATACATACAGTTTAAATCAGGTCTGGAATTAAGCTTCATAACATGTCACAAGTAGGTCATAACCCAGTTTATCTCATGAGACAGGCTAGAACTAACCACTATTTTGAAACTCAGATGGCCAATGGCGGGAAGTAATGTGTGGTTTTGTGGCTCTTCCTTTTTGGGGGGTTTCAAATGATGTCACAACTGAGAAACTGCTTCAAACAATCTCAATGGTCTATGGCCTATGGTCACAACTTGAACACACTTTGAGTCGCTGAGATCAGAAGGGAGTGGGGCTGTGAACCGCCAAATGTGTCCTGGGGGCTGGATGGTGGAGGTTAATATCCAAAGAATCATGACAGGAATTCAATAAGGGGCTTTCGTCCTGTGAAATCCCACTCTCCTCATGTTTCTGCTTCTCTTTTTCCGATGCCTCCTGCCTCTTTCGCTGCTCCCCCAGGGGAACGAGTTAAAAGCATAATACTGGGAGTACTCAAGTGCTGAGAAGGCCTCTTGAATGCTAAACAGTCTTGTCAAATAACTTGCTGCACAGGATCTCTGAGCTGATGATGGGCAGTGAGGAGATGAGCAGAACGCTGTAAATACTCTTTAAAACTCATCTTTAAATCAAAGAGTATTAATGCTGGGAGATGTCAGGATATAAACACGTTGGATTCAAGTGGTCTATAAGTTAGCATTGGCTTTTAAACTGGATGAGATTTCAGCTCCAAATCCAGTGGGAGCATAAGAACTGAGAGAGAAGGTTTTCTTCTTTTTTTATTTTTAACTGGCAAAGCACTGCAATATCTTTTTTAAATACAGTACACACAGCAAAACATAAAGCAAGTCTTTGCAACAAAAGTGCATTCTGCATCAGTCTTTTATTTTAAATGGACAGGAATGTACAGTTATTGTCCACACTGTGTCATTGAATTAAAAAACATAACCAAACATTGCCCCATCTTTTTATGACAGGCTCCATCTAGGGTTTTACATGGCTAAATTTATTAATGCAGTGCTTCATCGTTGGTCTTATCAGGAACGCTGTATATATCCACGTGTCTTCACAATCACGTTAACAATTTAAACTTGTCATAATTAATTAAAAGGCATCTGCTTACTGTGTGTGTCTGTCAAAATAAAAAGTCTCACATAATAAAGTTAAACATTGAAACTACGCTGTGTATTTTTGATCAACATTCAACTCTGTGGCCCTGAAGAACATGCCTATGACCCACTGTTGGGTCCATTACGCAACAAATCCATATGGTCTATTTTTATAGATGCTGTATTATGCTGTCATGAATACTCTAATCCATGTGTCCAGGCGTTGCTAATATTTAAACTGGATTTGGAGACAAATCTGTGGAAATTACCAAAGTTTTTCTTGCCGCATTTCATTTGACAAAGCTTTGTTTTGTAATAGTACACTATAGTCTATGTTGCACTGACTAAGTTGTAAATGTTGGCAGGTTTTTAAACTTCAGCATTAGCAGAGAAAGAGCAAAGTATATTCAGATTATTCTCTGTTAGGCCGTTGGCAGCACACACTGTAGACAAACATTTCATCTGTGTAACACTGCCTACTGTGTTCCTATTTGGGGCTGAGAAAAGAAGCACAGTGTGACTGCGGGAGTGGGTGTCCTGACTGGATTGTTGTGCGAAAAGAGCTCAGGGTATATGCTGGCGAAAACCTTTTCAGTGCAGTTGTAATGACACACTGCCGCAAAGTTTCTCTGCCCCCTTTGGCTTTTTATGCATGCATACACAGCTGGACCCTTGGCATTGTACAAGTACTCAGGTATAAAGATTTAATGAACCTGTAGGAGACTTCATCTGCTGGGCTCTAAATGTTTTAAATGTTGCTATTTCTCACTGCAGCATCAGGAAAAAAGAATTTCCGGTGGTAAATCCTGTCTGTGGCCTCCTATGGGCTCTCACTGCCACAACAATGTCCCTCAAGCATAAAATACTTCACTGTCTGCATGATGTAAGCTTTGCATAACCCAAGAGCTGATAATGTGGGGAATTAAATGAGCAGGAGAGGCGCTAGGAGGCAAAGAAGGGAAAAGCAGGCAAAGATACAAAATGGGAAAAAAATCACAGCGGATAATAAAAAATTCTGCTTATCCGGGGCCGGGTTGCGGGGGCAGCGGTCTAAGCAGAGACGCCCAGACTTCCCTCTCCCTAGACACTACCTCCAGCTCTTCTGGGGGATACTGAGGTGTTCCTAGGTCAGCCGAGAGACATAGTCCCTCCAGTGTGTCCTAGGTCTTCCCCGGGGACTCCTCCCGGTGGGACGCACCCGACACACCTCCCCAGGAAGACGTCCAGGAAGAACAGATGCCCGAGTCCCTTCAGCTGACTCCTCTCGATGTGGAGGAGCAGCAGCTCTACTTTGAGTTCCTCCCGGGTGACCGAGCTCCTCCCCCTATCTCTAAGAGAGCGCCACTCTGCGGAGAAAAACTCATTTTGTCCACCTGTATCTGGGATCTTGTCCTGTCAGTAGGTAGGTGAGATAATAGGTGAGAGAAGGAACATAGCTCAATGAACTGGACAATGGACAGTTGGTCACATTGCTCAGAGACAGACACTGACAGAAAAGCAGTCACTCTCACATTCATTCTTTGTGGATACTTCCGTGAAAGTTTGAGTTTAACGGCTGGGGTTTAAACTCAACCTTCTTGCTAAAATTTCTGCCACATGCATTCCGTGTTGTAATTACGTTTGGTCAAATTTTAGCATCATTGTGATCCTTTATGGCTATATTTGTTTCCTCATTTATTGGGAGTAGCAACCTATGCCACATATGAACAACAAAAATCGACCTTGAGTTTGACTTGTGTCAGACAGAGAGGATGTCAACCACACTGCATTATGGGTAAAGCTTCAGTAGATAAACACAACAGAGGAAGGGGATGTCTTGAAGGAAACCTGGCTTTAGGATTAATTTCACGTCGAAGAAAAGAGCGGTACTGAAACGAATTTGATTTGACAGCCACCGCCCACTCACACTCCACTCCCCCCCTCCCCTCCTCGCTGCTGTTGTATTTTCACTCTCGTCTGTGCTCTGCTGCTATCTGACACAGATTAACAAAATGTGATGAAACACTCCTATGAGCTGTAATCCAGGGCGAGCATCCATTAAGAAGGCCTCTTAAGATGCTCAAGAAAAAAGCTCATGAGAATGACTCCTGCAGTGGGCTTTAAGTAAGCACCAGACCTGGATTTACCAGCAGGACTGTGTGTGTGTGTGTGTGTGTGTGTGTGTGTGTGTGTGTGTGTGTGTGTGTGTGTGTGTGTGTGTGTGTGTGTGTGTGTGTGTGTGTGTGTGTGT
This sequence comes from Neodontobutis hainanensis, assembly GCA_024349245.1. Classification (NCBI taxonomy): domain Eukaryota; kingdom Metazoa; phylum Chordata; class Actinopteri; order Gobiiformes; family Odontobutidae; genus Neodontobutis; species Neodontobutis hainanensis. Next base: position 1,158,946 of record JALDNG010000048.1, read on the forward strand.
GTGTGTGTGTGTGTGTGTGTGTGTGGTTTGGGTTGTCACTTTCTCATTTCCAGCCGTCACCGGGGAAATGTTAACTTTTTCTGGGAGTTCTCTTAGTCGAGATGCTCATATGACAGTTACAAAGTAAAGCCACAGAAAAACCACTCAGATGATGTAAATGTGAGATGTTTCATTCCAACTGGTGCATCCGAGTTGATAAAAGTCCCAAACTGTGTCTGAAACGGCTCACTTATCATTGTGGAGTGTATAGTGAGGACGTAAGTGGATGCAACACTATACATTATTCATATAGTCACACAGTAATAACTTCCTATTTGCAGTGGAAGCAGAGACATCCATCAGAGATAAAAGATCATAAATCTGAAACGGAGTCAGGGAGAGGCCATCTTATAATTACAGTTAAGATTCAGCTTAGATTTCAGAAAGTGATTCGGGAATTGTTTGTGCAAGGCAAACAAAAACTGAGCTGAAGGTCTGGCTGTTGCTGCACATTGGCCAAATCTAATACAAGCAAAAACACAATAGTATAAATCCCAAACTTTATTTCTGGAGATCCATATTTCCAAATGTGGCCCTTAACTTTCTGTGTCAGAATTTGTATTGCAACCTCACTTAAGTTTTATTTTATATTTTCCATTTCAAAAGCAGATATAGAGTCAGAATATCCTTGTGGAGTTTTCAAATGATGAGGAAAGTGGAACTTTTGTAGCGTCATAACAAGAACATAATGTTACCCGGTGATAATGTCACAGAACTAGAGAAGAGTGAAAACCAAAATGGGGATGAAGCTGCAGTAAATTGTTCAGAGGACTTTTAATTCATGAGCCCCGCGAAAGGGACAATGAGGACAAAGAAACAGGAACAAAAGTGTTACTGTTCGGACATATAATAGATAAAGGCTGGCACCGTTTAGAAACCGTTTGGGGTGGAGTAAATATAGTCAGTGCTTTGACTCCACCTAGAGTTACACCACTGCACATCCCAGATCAAATAATTACATGTGAAAACAACACTGTATGACTGTTTAGAATTTGCACCCCCTTAAAGCACTCTGTCTCTAAAATACACTAGTGCAAACTCGAATGGGCATAACCAGACTTTTATGTATAAATTTATCTTATATGCACTAGATGTGTTTCCGTGGACATCATGCTCTGCCAATCAGAGTTACACAGTGGAGTGTCTGGATGCTTGATGCAATGTGCAACATGAGAGCTAATTCTCACATTTTCATGTCAGAGGACCGGCAAAACAATTGGAAGACTACATATTATATTGACTTACTTTTATTGGGCAGTTCATTTTAAATAGTGGTGGCCAGAATTATTAGAACACTGTTGTTTTTTTGTGGAATTGTCCATTAAAATGCCATCATCAAGAGGTCATCATCATGCGCTATAGAAAATATAGAATAGAGCTGTCATAAGAAGATTTGGATTATTTTCTTTCCTTGTCAATGTCAAGCAAAAAGTCCACGTTTTCTAAGATCTGTCAGGTGTTGTAATCATTTTGGCCACCACTGTAAATGTCAAAATAATTTCCACCTTACTGAACATTATTATTTACTGGGTAATATATATATGTCAGTCTGGGGGAGCTGCTTTTGTCTTATAAACCTTCTACATTCTGTCAATAAAGCCAAAACAATTAACCAACAGTAATGTTTCCTTTATTGATCAAAAGGTTGGCGCAGCAACATTCAGTGTGAGCAGACACCTGTTCATTTGTCACTCAATGTCTCTCATAATCAAACGTTCAACACAAAATATATATTACAAAAGCAAAATAAAACTCATGTGTAAAAATATAAAGGAAATATCATCAGAGGAAAACACTATTATAGGCAATTGGTCATAAAAGACAAAGAATAAAATTACACCTATCTCATTGTGAAATATTTATGATTATGACGTGCGTATATAGTGTAGCACATACATATTGCAGTGTGGGTAGTAATAGCTTCTGGCCTGGAGAGGGCAGGCAAGAGCTGAAATGATCACAGTCATGGACAAGGACTGTTGATAAAAGTAGATCAAATAAACCTGAAACATTCTTTAAAAAAATCACACACTTATGAATAAAGCAGGTAACACTTCAGCACACATTCAGAGGTATTTACATCATTCTGTTGACTTTGTGTCTTTCCTATCCAGCGGAGAGCAGGCTGTCACAATCAGGGCAATGCCGGAAAAAGTTTACACTGCAGATTACCAAGGATGTGACGTCAAAGTTGTTAGAATTCAGATCATGAAGGACTGAGTCTGTTTGTAGCTCTTGAGCTGTGAGGAGCAGACAGAGACACAATTTCCTGTCGTTAGCGAGTTACCAGCAACTTATCAACAAGACTTAATGGAAAGCTGAATTGATAGCAGCAATCAAAACACGTTCTGACATGAGAACAGTGGCTTTGATCACTCACATTGCGGGTGTGAGGAAGAGGAGGAGGTTTGTAGGACTTGGTGCTGAAAGACAAAGTGTGATGGTTCAGTTGATGCACAGACATGCAGCAATAATAAAAAAAAAATCAATAATAAGGTGCTCACCTTTTTGTTTTCTTTTCCTCTGTGGAAATTGAGCAGAGAAGGTATGATTATCAAATATGTCACATTGGGAGGAAATACAATGTAAAATTAATTTTCCAATATAAAAGTAAGTATGACACACAACATAATGGTATTGAGGTCAAAGTGTTAATAAGTGGTTTGGTTTTTCTTTCATAAGCCAAAAAAATTGCCTCTGTCTATTCAAGGACTTGCCAAGTATTAGTTTCTGCAATGCATACATCTTTTAAATACCAACCTAGCCATGACAGCTATAGCTTTTTTTGCAAAACTACATGAGAAAGTCCTTACTTTTACAGCACCCCCGTTGTCTGCAGACACACACACAGATGCAGCAGAGGAGGGTGAGCAACAGAAGGCCTGCTGCCCCTGCTATCAGAATGGTCAGGTTTAAAGGATCTGAGTGAAAATAAACACAGCACTTATGTTAGGGCTTCAGTAAGTTAATGTAGCTGCAGCGATTCATACCAGAAACACTTACAGTCAATGATTTTAAGTTGTTGGGCTACGCAGCTCTTGGGAGCCCCCACACTGTTAGAGGACTCACAGCGATACAGCCCTGCGTCTGTTTTGGAGATGCTCTTAAACTTCTGCTCCAGACAGACAAATGTAGGTGTGGGTCAATAACAGGATGTTTTTAACATATATATATGTTTATAACGCCTCATATGTAGCAGTGCCTGTCTGCACTCACCAGTGTGCCCTTGTTGGTGTCCATGCTGTACGACGTGTCTGCTGTGGCTGTCAGACCCTTGTTGTCTTTGTACCAGCGGTAAATGGCAGGGGGCACACTGAGCTTGTCTTTACAGAGGAGCTCCAGGCTGGAGCCCACAAACACCGGGCTGGGCACTTCACAGGACGGGATATGAGGAGGCACTGACGAAACACCAGAGGAAGTGGAAAACATTCACTTTCTAATCACAATTTAAAAGTCTGCTGTTGATCGCTTTGAGCCAGCTAGTTCTGCTGACTTTTGCTGACATAAGGAAGCTTGCAATTTTATGCAGCTACTAAATTACAAGGTGTCTTTTTTTTCTCAAATGTACTAAATATTTCACATTGTTCTGAAAAAGTTCAAAGTTATATCTCTAATGTAGATGTAATCGGGGTGTCTTGCTCGCACTGACGGAGCATCAGTGTTTTTAATATTGTATTGTTATTTTTGGTATTATATTATGTAAATTTAAAATAATTGAACCTTTTTCCCTAAAGACTTAAAGGATAGACATTTATTTCAGGTTTTGTCAGCATACCTAAAACATTTAAGGAGACTGTAGCCTCCCCGAGGTTAACGTGGTCCTCGCTGGCAGTGACCTCGCAGCGGTAGTCACCGGAGTCCTTCTGAGTGACAGAGTGTATCGTCAGTGTTGCTCCCTCTATCTTGGCTCGTTCGGCATAAGAGCCTAAATGAGAAACAAAAGTTAATGAAAGGTTTTACTGACTATTAGCTATTTTAGTTATTTAGTCAGGGATGGTTTGTTATAGGGGAAGACATCTTACTTGTAAATTTATCGTTGAAATACACAAAAGTCACTCCCTTTCCTTTCTTCTTCCACTCAATACGAGGGTTTTGGTCTTTCTCTGTCCTGAATTCACAGGCCAGCACAGCATCTGGAAGAAAAACAGACCATAACATAATATAATTGTATTTGTTGTATTGTAAGTATGTATTAGCCCTTTTGTTATTGTAAAAAATAACATAGCGCTCTCACCAGTGTGTTCATGGACCTCAACTTTGGGTTTACTGCTGCTCACTGTCACCGACAAACAGGCCGGACCTGAGGGAGGGGAAAACAAACTTTTAAAAACATTTCTATTTTATGTGAGTACAACAATACTGAGGACAGTTTCCTCCAGAGTAAACGCAGACACACATGTAGAGGAGGTTCTGGTGGTGCCAGGCACAGTGGTGAGGAGGAATGTGGGAGACAGATGACTCTCTGACAAGCTGCTCAACCCCAACCTGATAACCTCCTCTCAGGGCTCTGTCCCTCACTCAATCACCCAACACGCAGACACAACAGAAGTGACGCATGCGCATGCCAAAAGAACTAACTAAATAACAAATATATTCAGTGTTTTAAAATTGTGCTGATTGTGCTTGTTTTTTTTTAGATGTTTTGTGGATTGTCTTCATGTATGCTCTTGTTTTTTTATTATGCTCTCTGTCTGGAAAATATTAATAAAAAAATAAAGATTAAAAAAAAACAGCTGATTAAAAGAATCAACAGAGTTTAATGACAAATGTGAAAGCGTGGATGTGTATGGTGAGGTCTGACTTTTCTTAAGCAGACAAAGCAGCTCTTTATGACAGTAGTAACCTTATCCTCTTCAGCTGGCACCACACGCTGTTGTCTGTACAACACACGCTTGAGCCCATTAACAATCCTCGGCACGTTTAATAACTTTAACACTCTTTAATTCTATAGCACAATCAAATACAGAGGCAGATTTGAGCTTCAACTGAGAACTAATACATTGTTACTTTGCCACTTCCTATATAATAATAATGAAAGTTACCCTAATCCTTAGGATATCATTGTGTAGTCTGGTTATGTGTGCACATCTGTGTGTCTCCATAAAGGGAGTCTAGTGCTGCTGTAAATCTCACTGTATTTCTGAATGTTTTCTCAATGAGTGTCACACATTATCTTTGGTGTTAAAGAACAGATATTCCTTCATCAAACTGGAAACTGCAATAAGATATTCTTGCACAGCATTAAATCCATTTTTATAAAATCCCTTTTCACTTTAAGATCTGTTTGATTAGACTTTTAATCAATGCATAAACAAATTAGAAATTAAATGAGTTATTTTGCATGTTCAGAATTAAACAAGTCAAAACTGAGAAAAGGAAGCCAGTGGTCCTCTGGGGGTAAAGATCAAAACAGAAGGATGTCAGTGATGTAACTTCAGACTTTAAGTATGTTTGGAAAACAGCCTCTGCCCACAGTAACATCAAATGCATGCTTCCAAGATAAAAAGTGTCCTTTTTCATCTCAGTCTGATTAACACGGGGGTCACTGGGGGGCTATCGGTAAAATGAAACGGTGAGATCTCACTGAAGGTCTTCTTTAGATCAGCCTGTGGGATTTCTGGTTCAAACAGCATCAGAGCGGGTCAAAAGTAAACATGGCCACACCAATCAGTCCCAATTAACCCAGCCTTTGCTGTCCCTGAACGCATCACACGTGACATGCTCGCTACAACACATCCTCTCTGTTCGACATAAAATACATCAAATCACAACAATTTTTTTCACATATACAATGGTACTTTTCAGTTTATTCTTAAATGAAAAGTTTTTGCCTACATATCATTTCTGTTCAAACTCATTTGGATAGGATTAGTTTATGCTAATTCTGCTGTTTAGTAGGCTACTAACAGTAAATGATTCACAATATTAGTGGCCTATTGTTAACCACAGAGGAACAAAGAAAAGGAAAGTGATCAATTAGAAAAGAGACCTCACTGGTGCAGGAACAGACACAAAAAGCCTATATTGACATTGCATTGAAAGGTTGAAAGTACAAAAAGTCTCACTGAGCAGCAGGATGATGAGAAGAGGCAGCGTTAACATCTTCATGTTGTAGACTGGTTCTGTCCCGGGCCGGCGGTGGTGCACCTCTGTGCGGAGTCTGGGGGAGTCGGCAGAGTCTGGACGAAGGAGTTTTTCCAAAACTTTGCAGGGTCTTCAAGTTACATCTGCTGCGGGGGCGCGCACTTGTGTCCTGGACAAAAGGCTGTGAGCGCGCACAGGAGGGAGGACGGCCCGTAAGATGTTCAAATCTCACAGTTCATGTTTCCAGTCAGTAATCTTGTATCATTTATTCTAATTTTAGAAGATCATTAGGTAAAATTGCAGCCTTAAGCCGTGATCATTTTTCTTATACAAAGTATACTTGAGTTGAATTAGTCTGATTAAAACATGCTTCAGCTTTATTCATGGGAATGGTTTAGTATAAAATTATAATAATCATAATAAGTCAGCAGGGTTAAAGGTTCAAAAGTCAACAGTGATGAGTTGTAATCGGAGGGGCAGAGATGGGACAGCTGCTGCCCAGCTACTGTGTCCTTGGCTATTGGGTTTCTCACCAGCAGCGCCGCAGCACAACAGCACATTGTGAGTCCCTGGGCTTCAGTGAGCACACATGCTTACACTTGGGGCCACACATGCGTTCACACACAATGACTGGCACAGGGGCCGTCCACTCTGACACGTGGGCACACGAGCGCACACACTGACTCAAAGAAACACTGACAAAATCTCTACAGCAGCAGCACCTGTTCTCCATCAACCATCCCAGCTGCTCTGCTCCATGTAGGGCCCTTAATGTCATGTAGCACACACTTACACATATCAGTTACACAACAACTGTGCCTTTTTACACAAACAACACACACTCCCTCATAATCATCACAAAACATAGTCACAGCGAGTGGATTATATTTACTATCCAGAATACAAGACATGGTGTGGTGTAAATAACTGTGTGACAACTTCAAATATTGTGTCCTTGGTTGAGCTAGTTAATAATGTCTAGGGGTGCCCATAATATTTTCATAAATGTATTAGTGTAACAACTAGTCCTATTTTAATGGATTTTTGAATCCAGTGGTTGCTGGCCAATTCTGACCCACTGGCTCCACTTTGGGCACCCCTGGTTTAGAGACTAAGTATGACTTTTACAATTACTACACTACTTCTTTGTAATAGCCTTGGAAACCAGCTTATTTACAACGGAGAGCATGCCAAGTCAAATTAAAAGCTTTGGAAAGTCTGCTGTACATTAACAAAATTATCATTAAGATCAACAGGTCTAGATTGTGCCCCAATGTTATAATAATTATTTGTTCAGGTTAACCAGAGACACAATAGAGACTGCTTACAATTAAAAATGAATGGTTAAGTTTAATTCTTGCAAGAATAAAGCAAAGCACAGACATGTAACAATGGGACAGGATAAAGTTTGCTTGGAAAAGTAAACAATAGATGAGATTTTATATCATGCTGCAAAGGTTGTAGGAGGCGTATCGATAACACCTCCCATGACAAGTTCCCAGGTGCAGGATTTAGTCCGTGGCAAGTTATGTCTATATCTAGTTATGTCTATGTGTTTGGATTACAATGCAGTACATGACGTGTTTAGGACTGATATGACCTGAAGAGGACTAGGAGCAACCAGTAATAATTAACTAACAGACATTTTAAATTATTATAACACTCATAAAGATAAACAGAACCATAAACACACACACAGATAAATAGGGGCAACACAGAAAAGAAGGGCATTTGTATAAACACATGACTAGAATCAGGAACATCTACTCTTTTATTGGTACAAGGAACAAAATGAAGATGCTTGCATTGCTCTCCATATTCCTCACAGGTAAGAATTATTATTATTGGTATTATTGTTATATTTGCTATTAAATAAAACATGTTTTTTTCTTTCTTTTCCAGTTGCTTTGGGAATGCCAAAGCAACCTGGAGCAAACCAGAGCCCTCTGATGGGTGACCTGCTGCCTGTTCAGGATCATGTCGTGATAGAAAACCCTGCACCACAACTTAGGCTATACTCAAAGAAAGAGCCTGTCCCACCTCAGGGGGGTGACAAACAGGAGAAGAACCAGAAAGACAAAAAGAAATCCGAAGTTAAGTTGAATGAAGTTCATGTTTTTGTTGATAAACCACAAGTGAAGGAAAATCAAGATTTCCTAGAGCAAGAGGCTGCACCCTTGGCACCTGGCGACGTAGGCCAAGAGCTCCCTGGACAGGACATGGAGCTGGCAGAGGCCTACCTGGAGCCTGATATTGAAAACACTAAGACTGAGGACACTGACACAGAGAAAACATATGAGTGGATGAAGCAGCCCATTATGAAGCTGGAGCCAGACGCAGATGAAGAAATGTCCAAGGAAGAGCTTTTGGACACAGAAATGGCTTTGAAGGAAGTATTTCAAAACCGGGGCTCTGAAGATGTCCCAGAGAACAATGCTGTTGTGTTTGGAGAACCAATGATGTTTCTAGACCATGCTGAAGATCCATTTGTAAATCCAAAGCAAATCCTGTCAAAAACGGCCGCAATGGAAGATGAAGGTCCCATGTTGGATGCACTGGGAGAGCCAATGCAGCATTTGGAAGGATATTCCTCAATAAGCAAGGATCTTATTGGGTTGGAGCCCGAAACAGACCAACACGTGGAGAAGATGGGCATTCAGGCAGCTTTTGAGGAAAAAGATTCAAACATGCCTCTATTTAGGGAGCCACAGCTTTATGGTAATCACATCTATAGGTCTGATGGAGGTAAACAAGTGAAGATAATGCAGGATTTTTTATGAGGCAAACAGCTAACACAGAGAAAGACATTTTATCAAATAAAAAACAATATATAAATGAATGTATATTATTTCTAGGTGGAAAATCCAAAAGTGCAGATTATTGGGAAATGATGTAATATTGTATTTTATCCACAGAATGGCGCTCTTGTGTTGGGGTTGTGCTTGAAGGGAAGTGTTATCAGTTTTTCCAAAGTCCAAAGGAGGCAGCAGATGCTGAGGTAACAAAATTGTATTAATTTATTAATTTACAAGAGTACAATTGACTATGATGTGTAAACTCCAATTCTCAGACAACCTTTGCTTCTCCTCTTTCAGATATTTTGTCAGGAACGCTTCCCTGATGGCCACTTGGCTTCAATCAGAAGCCCAGTCATCCACAATGAGATTATGAACCTTATGCAGCAAAATGGAGGCCATAGACGAACCTGGGTTGGAGGGCTTCGTTTCTTAGATGTAAGTATTAGGATTTCAAAAATGAAATTGAACTGTGACTAAGGGAAAAAGCTGAATTTAACTATGTTTTTTTAAAATAAAAAAACGAGACGCATTACTGTTTTTCTATCTCTTACTTAAAATATGCATTATTTGACAGACCGGCCGTTTTATCTGGTTGGATGGGTCCCACTGGGACTATGCTGATTGGATGCAAGGGGAGCCCAACAATACTTCAAATTTGGAGAACTGTTTGGAAGTGCTGGCCTCAGGTATGACTCATATTACTGCTTTGGACAGCAAAGGCATGCAGACACTGATTTATGAACATATTATAACACAGAGTTACTAATCTGTTGTTTGTGTGGTTTTCAGGGAAGTTCAATGACTTCTATTGTTGGGAACCCCAGGCCTTTATCTGCTCTTATCCTTATCAGTAGATTACAATGATGTAGTTTTTCATTTCTTGTACGCATCTTTTTTCAGATAATTTGGGACATGTTGCATATGCTTCTGCAAAATAAAAAAAGGAATTTTTATTTATTTTTTACTTTTGTGTGTTGGATGAGGTACAACTAAGGTTTAGATGATAAGTGTTTGCCAGGAAACAGTTTCCATCTTTTTTCTATGTGGCATCTGTAGATACAAAACACCCCAGCCTCTTCTAACCTCACCTGACCCTGGAGTCTATGTACCCTATTTACCATGTGCCAAATACATTAAAACACATGGCAGCAGGAGTTATCATTCACACACGTGTAACATTCACACCTTCATGTTTGTTTGGATTCAATTAATGTTTTTTTGTCTGGTGGAATCTGAGCCAGCAGAGTATCAGTCCACACCTCCTATTTAAATTACAGGAGCTTAACTCTTATTAACGGGTACATTGACACACTCACACTGCACGCCGCTACTGTAAATCCTTACGGGACTCACATGTTACAGTGTGTGACTGTGACTCATTTTCCACTGGCCCACACAACCTTTTCATGACCTCCGGGCGTGGAGGTGAGGATTACCGACGCAGCAGTGACCACTAGCAGCGCCTTATCCTCCTATTATCATTTCATACATTCACACACAGCACATGCATATTCATTTACCTCCAACAAATTGACAACCTATGTAATCAGTGAGCCCTTGCTTATGAAACACAGCCTTTTATGCTTTTATGGCACTCTATTGTTCTTCTACCAGGAAAGGTGACTTCGACTGGATTTAAGAGCTCAGGCTTCAATGTGCTTTTCCAGTCTATTATTAGCAGTAAATTTCCAATTGCTTTGCAGTAAATTATAGCACTACCAAATATTACATGTAGACTATAGCTATTTTAGGTCAAAGTTTTATTTTTTATGTTTACTCAAAGTAGGTCTCAGTTTATTTACTAGTTTATGATGTAAAAACAGACAGGCACACATTTGTAAAACTCCTAAATGAGAGCAGTACGGACATGTTAGTGTAAAGATCCTGTTAATCTAAAGATATAGAAATCCTCTAATACCTTCACTGATTATTACAGTGTCTGTTTGCATGGGAGTAACTCGCTTACACTGTTAGCCATCTGTCTCCTAAGTTATTTTTTTAGCCTCAGCCAATACAAGTTCTTTTTATTTCCATTTGTGGCTGTGAAATCTCTCGGCTCAACTTCATGGCCATGTCCATAATCCTCTGCCCATTAAATACCACTGCATCCATAGTCGGTCATAAAACTTTGCATTACTGACGGCTTGTGGTGCAAAAATGGAATTCAAACCATGTTTACAATCCTTTAATAGTACAGACATGTCTCAGCACTGATCCATGTGCTCACAATGAAAACATTGAAAATCCATCAACTCAATATTTAAAAAATACAAGAGTTTAAATCCGTTGTATTTCAGTGGAGTTGTATCTCTAATATTGCTCCATCATAAAACAAATGCATATGTAATGTCACATAAAGCAAACAATGCAAAAAAATCTCACGCTTGGGCATATTTAGGATAATTTTGTTTTGGTATTTCTGCGCCTCGTTCAGGGGTGTGTCATGGACAGAGCTGGATCTATAAACATGACAGCAGCGCAGTGACTGTCAAACACCAAGAGGAAAGCAAGTTTAGAGCCCACTACTTCCCAAACGTAAGTATCATTTGTGTTTGCTTTCAATTAAATTAGTCAAATTCCAATAAAAATCTGTTAGTGCACTCTTTGTTTTTTGAGTATGGGTTTGAGCTGCCTGTGCTTATAGCTAAAGTGAAGAAATTTAGTCTATTTAGTCTATCATTGTATCTCTACTGCATATCAAAGTTCTTTATCATCCCCAGTTTTTTTTCTACTTACTCAGATAGGGTCTGAGTAAGTAGAAAAATAAGAAATATTTCAGCAGAAAGGGTAAACTGTTACTTCTAAAGCTGAAAACTATTATAATGCAATATGTGAACAGCAATTTAATACCAGTGGTCTTCCCACTTTGTTAGTAGGTGATGGAGAGAGAACTGAAGAATGATAAACCACAGGACCAAAAGATTCAAGTGGAGCAGAAGATCCCAGAGGAGGGTATGCCAACTCAATACAGAATGTAACTCATGTTTGATGTGCACATGTTAGACCAACATTTAATGGTGGTAATTTGTCTCACTACAACATTACCAGAACACAAACTGATGACAGTGGAGGCTCTGGACAGGAGGAACAACTGGGAGCCCAGTGTGTACTACGCTTTGGGAAAAGAGTCCTTCTGCTTTGTTGGTCATGATATTAGCATCAGAGAGTCAATGGATACATTTGGTGCCCTGATCTGGCCTGGGGTATGTCTCACTAAAACTCTGGAAAGGCATTTACTCATTTGAGAATGTTTTAACAAGGATTTGTTTGTAGTGTGTAGCTTTGTGCCAGTTTTTGGTAAATAACCAGCAACAAGTCAACCTAATGGACAAAGCAGTGCTGGAGATTGGAGCTGGGACTGGATTACTTTCTATAGTGGCAAGTCTGCTTGGTAGGAATATGTACAATGAACTATACATCATTAATACTATTGTATAATTTTTGATGGTTAATAAACCTAACCTACCTTTGTGTGTGCTCTCATCAGTAAACACAAAGAAAAGCAAGCAAACACACAAAGCATTCACTGGATGAAAAATCTCAGCATTTTTTAATTGTACTGTATTACAGGTGCCTGGGTGACCGCTACTGACAAGCCAGACATCTTGCCCAATCTGACCTTTAACCTTCTTCGAAACACAAAGGGCCGCTCACGTTACACTCCTCAGGTGGCTGCTCTGACCTGGGGTCATGACCTTGAGCGAGACTTTCCATACCCATCCTATCACTACGACTATGTGCTGGCCTCAGACGTAGTCTATCACCATGAATGTTTGGAGGAACTGCTAAAAACCATGCACCACTTCTGCCAACCAGGCAGCGGCACTGCTCTGCTATGGGCCAACAAGATCCGTTTTCAGTCAGACCTGAGGTTTACAGAGTGCTTTAAGAGGAATTTTAACACCACACTGCTGTCTGAGCTCCCACAGCAGGAGGTGAGGATATACATGGCCACAGCAAAGTGACAAAAAATTTGGTAGATAATGTCTCAACTGTACACAGCACCTCAGATGTAGCAAATATAGTCACTTAGCAAATTATTCAGTTTACATGACATTCCCGAATGAGGTGACCCAAATTCTCATATTTTATTTACCAATATTTTTCATACATCTGTATTCTTGACGTTTGTTCAACAATTTGTATTGGAAATGAATAAAGTATTCACTATAAACAATGGTCCTATAAATAATTCCAATAACAACAAATCAAAAACTAAAGAAAAGAAAGAAAATAAAAGAAATAAAGAATAAACGAGAGAAAGAAAGAAATGAAGAGTGTCAAAGAAATTATCTTGGGTTTCAAATATCATGTCATAAATCTCAGAAAACCACCAAAAGCAATAAATCGTTGACACTTTGTGATGCGTTTCAATTAAAAAGCCTTAAATTAGTATCATTAATCCATACTCAAACAGTAACTATAGACAGTATGAAGATCCAAGACAGACCCAGCTTATCCAGTTCATTATGGATTGAAAAACCTATAATGAGGTTCAAGAGTTACAGTTTAGGTGTGAGAAACCTGGTGTCTTTAAAATAACAGGTTTCTCGGTTGTTGAAAGAACTTTATGATATGCAGCATGTGGAGGACTTTGGTTGCTCTAAAATGGACTCTCTACGGAGGTCATTAGGGATTGTTCCTTCAGGACCCCAAATGTTGAGCTCTCCGTAAATGCCCATCTCAATCATTTCTTCCTGCCAGGGAATGGAGATGTTGCCTGTTGAAAACTCATCAAAAAAGGTCTTGTCAGGATCTTCCAGAGTCACCCCTTTCACAGAGGAAAAAGCCCCAACATCATCCAAACTTTTGGCATACACCACTCTAGGATCAGGTACAAAGGGTGGAGGCAGGATACCTGAGGGGGTAAAAGAGGGGGTTTAATAAAGCACTACAAACCACAAACATGTACAATGGGGGCAGGACTCCCCTACAAAAGAGATTTGTAACCTTAGTGGAACTTTCCTGGTTAAATAAAAAAAAAAAAAAAAAACGTGATGAAAATGTAAAGGCTCAATTTGATGTACCTGCATTTAGTTTCCTCCAGTTAATATCTTTGAAAAAAGGATGTGCTCGGATCTCATCACAGCTTCCATTTTTGAAGCCCATCCTCTTATCAACTTCTTTAGCCAACAGTCCTTCACAAAGAGCTTTAGCATTTTCACTAAAAATCTCTGAGTAGGTCACCTCCAATGTGAGCATACGCTCCTTCATCTCCTCCTTCTCAACCTGAACAGAAAATACCGACAAAAACAAAGCTAGTCCATTTTTACACAAAGCTTGTGGCTCTAAACATGAATACCAACCTTCTCACCCCTGTTTCTAAATGGGTTTTTAGCAGCTATGAACTCATACAGAGTCACACCCAGTGAAAAGTAGTCAGCTGAAGTGTCATACTTTTCTCCTTTTAACATTTCTGGAGGCATGTACCCTGCAAAAATAAAAAGTACACAGTAGGAAACATGTTTGGGAAAAGTACAAAACTGTGGAATTGTAAATTAATGTAAAGCCCACCTGGTGTACCCGCATAACCTTTGGTCATCGTTTTCCCTTCCTTCAGCTCCACAGCGAGACCCAAGTCCGATATGCGCACATTCCCTTTAGATAAAATTAATGATAGTAATTTACAAATAACAATGTTTTTATTTGTGTTTAACAGAAAATAACTACCATCATTGTCCAACAACACATTTTCAGGTTTGAGATCTCTGTAGATGATTCTTTTCTGGTGAAGGTGCTCCATGCCCTGTATGATCTGAGCAACGTAGAAACAGGCTCTGGGTTCATCAAAGCCTGGGTTGTTCTCATCCACCAGGTAGATATGGTACCTTCAGATATTTAAGGAGAACAAAAGTGAGAAGATTTCCTGGGTAGATGTCTTCAAGCTAGTTAAAGCAGCATTTTCCCAAACTAAAGCCAAGTTAGAATTGCCAACTCTCAAGTCAAAAGCACTCCTCATTGACATGTTGCTATAGTCTTAAAGAGTATAAGGGTAGACCGACCACTTGGAGGGGAACGTACTTGGTTAAAAAAGGGTGTAATATTTTGAAAGCATACAACTGAGAATTTTAGGTAAAGTTACTTGAGATCTCCTCCATTCATGATCGTCATAACCAGACAAAGCTCCTCTTTTGTCTGAAAGGCATATGCCAGTGACACAATGAAGCGACTGTGAACCTTCTCAAGAATGCGCTTCTCCACCATCGCCCCCTACAGGACAAAATAGGAAAAGACGCATTTAAAATAATTAAAAGTTTGTCTACAATGAAAATATACAAGTGACAAAATCGTCTGGGACAGATGTAAAAGTACGCGTAATTAAATAGAGAAAAATCAAGGTCAAATGTAATTGTGCCAAGGAGTTCCATTCAGAGGAGCTTTTCACTAAAGCCCCAAGTAATCTCATCTCTGAATAATGTCTGTTTAATACTGCAGACTAAAGCCAACAAGGCACAGACAGGGACAAAGATGATTAATACAGACTGACAAGCGGAGGGCGTCCTGGTCATCTCCATTTAAAAACTCTGTTGGTTAGGAAATTTGGACACAGGTGATTTTACTCTCATATTTGCAACTATTAAAGGAACACAGAATAGTAGCACTAAGCCTGCATAAGACTTGTTTTGTAGATTCCACTTTGTTCAAATACAACAAGAGCCAATGAGTGGTCAGGACAATGTGAGGAGTTACAAAAGCTTTCTCTCACCTCATATCCTTTCCTCTTCTTCAGCCTCTTCTTGTTAAGTTTCTTACAGGCATAAAGTTTTCCTGTTGCTTTCATTTGACATGCAGACACTTCTCCAAATCCACCTTTACCTAACACACGGAAGTCTAAAAACCAGTCTGCATCCATGGGCTGCATCTCAAGCCACTTCCACTGTAAAAACCGCTTCGAGTACATACTCTCTAGAAAGAAAGTATAGGGGGCCTCTCGCAGATAATTCAACGTTGAAGCCATTGCCAAAGCAAACATGTCGTCGCCAGCAGCATCTTGGGCTTCCTTGACTTTAGCCATGATCTCCTCAGATAGGAATGGGCAGTAGTGCTTGGCAGAGGAATCCATGTAGCGCTGGACTATCTTTGATGCTTTCTTCACTCGTTCAGAATCCTCTGCCATGTCATAGTCCTCGATAT